>CM075198.1:6404604-7004604 GCA_037577475.1 Chaunax sp. Z400
GATATGAACAAGAAAAAAAATAACACGGAGGAGACAAACATACTGTGATAGGAGATTGGAAAATAACGCATGAAAGAAACAGCAAAGACAAAAAAAGAAGAAAAGATGGAGATCCTGGAGAACAGAGAGCTGAGTGGAGGAGAAAGATCATGTGAGTGAATATATAAGCATGGAAGTGGGTGTAATTAGTCGTAAGCAGCGTGGTAGCCGAGGCCCCCGAGGGCTTCAGTAACTGGATTTCCAACATCACTCTCGCCTCCCCCTTCACACACACACACACATGCACAAAAAGACTTGGCACCTCGGTGTCCCTTCCTGTTGTGCCTAATTACCAGTGGTGGCATTGAAATAGTATTAGGGGTGTTAGTGATGGAGGATTTGTTCCAGCTATGCCGCGGGTGAGTGAAATGACATGCAGCCATTATGGCAGACAAAAGTAATACATCAGGCTATATATAGATGTAGAATATCCCCTTGTATAGTCATTCAGAAGCAAAGTGAGAATGGGAGTTAATCTTGGCTTTTAATCTCTCTCTGCGGTGTGTAATAATTTAATAAAAATGGCAGATATTAGACAGAGAATACCACAGCATCAGGAAGGACTAGGAGACAATGGGGGATCTCAGGGGATATGTGATGATATCATCTAATCTGAGAAAAAAGAGGAGCTGAGGAGACGATACTTAGGCCCGTCGCAATTTTCACATCATCACCTGATAGTGATTGTTTGAGCCAAGCCTGATGATTTTACATTCAGGCTTTATAAAAACAGCTGGATGATTTCCTATCAGTGTTTCCACGTTGTTTCCCACCACTTCATGTTTGACCAGTGCTTGTTAATGACATCATCTGGTTGTGCTTATTCTGCTATGAATGGAGAGTTAAATCCGCCTTTAGTGGCAGAGACTGTTTATGTATCAAGGTGCTTAACTTTTCTATGAGCACCTGGTGACGTGATCAGGGATCATTTATTGGCAGAGTCATAAACCACATTTTGGGTTGAAGCTACTTTGTTATGTCTAAGGTGATGATTTCTTAGCCAATTTTCAGCCTATTGTCAGGATCCGAGCAGAACTGAACCAGAATTTGGTCTTCGGTCAAACACTGCGCAAACAAAATTTCTTTAGTACAACAAACCCTACACATACAAACACACAATTTCTCACCTGGCCGACCCATGCCTATCTTCTCCAGGTCTTCATTCTTGACGTAGTCGAAGTGCGACAGCCGCGTGACGTTAAGATCGTCTCGGATCCGCAGGAAGTACTGCTGCAGCTGCACCTCCATGAGCAGCTCCAGCAGCCATTCTGTGCCTTCCTCAGTCTGCATGTTGCCACCCAGTTTCTGCAAAACACGCAAAGAATACAGGAAACCGCGTTTATGACTTTTGATGGTTTCGTCAATGCTTGGTTTTCAAACCTGCAAAATACAACCAGATAGAAAGTCACTGAGCAACAATCGAACCATTATTCTCTGTAAAGAAAGAAAAAAGAGAGAGGGGAACTGAGCGCAGATCCCATTGTGTGCTTTTCAGGAAATACCTGCTTAGAGGCTCAGACGTTTACATCACCACATATTCAGAAATATGCATATACAGTCAAAACACAAACACAGTCTGGGTTTCCCAACTTGGCATCATATAAAAACAGAAAAGGAGGGCAAGGGGCCAATTATGGCATTAGGTACATGTCAGTGGGCCAAAAACGTAACTGTAGCCTAATTTTACTTAACCCTTCTGTTGTGTTCTGCTCAAATCTTCAAAGTTTTCTCTCTAAAAAATGTAGTTAATTTCATCTGTTTGTCATAAGGTTCCATGACTTTGTTCACACATGGGATCTGAACACACAAACATTTTTTTTGGAGAATTTTTTTATAAAATCTTGGGTGTTTTATTGAACTTGTGTAAACCCTTGCTGTACACAAATTTCTTCATTAGAAACGCCCCTTTTTGGCTTCCATGGCAACCCCCACAGGAACCTATCCCCAATAGATTTTTTTACCCCACACCTGTTGGTTGATTTATAATCAGCTACTGTAGAACCAAAGAACTGTAGAAACAAACACAACAAGGGTTTAAGTATCAAGTAGACATTGATTATTGATTGTTTTCTTCAAAATATTCAAATGGAATCCAAAAATAGTTCATACATATCTGTAAGAGCAGGTAGTATGCTGGGCAGAGACATGAGATGAACGATGCACATCTGGTGTCCATAATTATCATTGACGACAATCTGACCACAGTCTACCAACTGTGTAGTACATCCCTCCACAAGACACAAAGTAACACCATCAATCTTCAATGTCAAAACACACCACCCCAGCTTAAAACACCATCCATCACTGTCTGCATGATGTAACAAGCTTAAAACTAGAACTGGAACTCATCTTAAATCCTGATGGGCTTCTTCACGGGGCCACTAGTCAAGATGATGGAGTCCAATTTAAGAACCACTACAGGAGCTTGTTTACTCCTCCACTACACCAGCTCACACTGCGCTGTTAGGGTGGATGCTCTGGGGGGGCTTAGGGGGTCGTTGTACTCTGTAGTACTTCTACTGTGTGAATGAGGAACTTCCTCTGAAGGCTGAGCCAAGGTTACAAGGTCTACAGGAAAGTGTCAGACGGGTCAGAGCTTCCTCTCTGTAATTTAAAACTTCTTAATGGGCTTGGTTGGAGGTCACTTCCTATTGATTAATCACTATGACCTGAGGAGTTAAGAGAGTGTTGTTTTGTCTCACACCTGCTGTTGGGTCAAGACTACATGTTTCCACTTTGCCTTTTCAATGGAAAGATTCAACAAAGACTGGTCTGGTATTTCTCCATGAATGTCTAATGTGCTGTCTGACTAAGGCCGATCTGCTGAGAGGGCTCAGTCCCCCAATGGTTATGCCAGATGTCTGTATCCTGACACAAATTCATTGCAATGCACATAAAAACGGGTCAGCTGATATCTCTTTAGCAAAGTCCAAACATGCAGCTTTGGCTCTCCGAGGCCGCAGGAGGCTCCTTCCACTCTGACAGGTCAACTGAAGATAGTCTGAGTTTTAGAATTTCTGGTCAAATGCACGCTGTGAGACAGTCTTGAAGCTTGAGGAGCAAAGCAGGTACAACAAGGTCATTATTAAACTCATCCAGTAGTGTTGGTTGGGGGGGGGGGGGGGGGGGGGGTTTGAAAAATGCTGATATTTTGGCCTGATTTGCATGTTGGGGTCGATGTTTGTCCATCTTTGGTTTCGGGGGAAGTTTTTATTGCATGTAACGTAACGACTTCGTCCTCAACTAGGGTTACTGTCACTCAACCTGTCTCCTCTCCCTCACCTGGCTTGTCCGTGTATGACGCATGGATAAGCCACGCCCTCGCTAGTAACACCAGACCAGAGGAGAGTCGAGTCATTGATCAGGACAGCGAAATACAGACTCATGTGCTACAAAAAAGAAATGTGTGCACATATAAATTACGTCAATTCCATAGATAATATTTATTATAAAATATTTCTTCACCCCCCCTAAATGACCGGTAGGGGAAACACTGTACTATCTTGGAAAATCCACTTTATAGAGATGCATGCTGCACTGAAAGCCTGCTGTACCTGTTGCGTCATGACAAACCACAGCTGCTGTCATTTGAATCCATCTCCATATTTTGCATTTTGCTGTATCATGCCAGACCCTTATCCCGAGAAAGACGATACAATGGTTTTTTTTGGCTGTTCCTCTACTGCGATAAGCTTTGCTGAATGCTCCCTCACCATGTGGTATGTTCATTTAATCTGCAGTGCACGCTATCAAGAGTTAAAAGCTTAAGTTTGCACTCAAGGCAGTAAAAAAAAAAAAAAAAAAAAAAAACATCTTTCCTTTGCAAGATTTTTGTATCCAGTGCTACATAATCCTATATGGGGCGTGCACCATGTCAACCCACCATCCACCAGGTCTGATCTTGCCTGGCAGTCAACATGTAAGTGTTATTTCACTGCACAGTGCCAAAGACGCAAGGCAGCTTCCTCTAGTGCCTCCTTCCATGACAGTGTCACATTTGAGGAACGAGGGGTCAAAATCAAGGTGCTTGTATCATATTTCTCAGTCAGCCAGCTAACTAATTTTCAAAACTCATTACATGCATGTATATATATACACACGTTATGTTTTAAACTTTTTGAAGTCAGGCGCTGCATAGAATTAGGATCACTAATATAGGAGGTTTAGATAGGTTACAGTGTCTTATCTGACACTATCAAATGACATTTTTCTGCAGAGGAAAATTGTGAGCTGTTCGTCATTCCTTCATTATGTTGTCATGTGTGAAACATAATCTTTCTCCCAGGTGCTTATCTCGGCTTCTGATTGGATGAAGAGGAGGATGCACGCTGTGGAGGTCTGCAGAAGGAACGCTTCCCTCAAACCATAATGTGTGACTTGTAGCAGGAGTCTGAGGAATCCAACTGAGGCCAAAGGTTCATGATTCCAAATAATGTCATTCCAACCCCCCAAACTTACTAAAAATATGTTGGTTTTTTTAAGGAACCCAAAATGTGGGAAAAAAAGGATTGTAGCTCAGTTGGTTTTCAACTTCAAATAGCATTAAAAGCTAACATTTCCTGCCCGTAGATATGGTAAAACAGAAAGTGTGACTCAGAGAAAGAGAGATGTAGGAACTCGTACAACATAATGTCCCTGCTGAGAAATGCCTCTGGTCTGAACTCATTCCTCATGGTGAAGAAATGCCCACACACACATACACACACATACACACACACACCTCCTGGCCAAAGCCATGTCCTGTATCAGATCTGTTCTGTTCTGACATCCTGCTGCAATAACAAGACCCTCCCAGGGGACGGCCTCAGTCCAGCTGGACACTCAACTCACACACACACACACACACACCAGATTCATGCTATATGCAAACATCTGGGTAGACTGCATGATCCTGACAACAGTTACAACAGCTCCTGTCATATTTCCAAGTAATAAAACCCCTCGGTGGACCAGGAAGACATCAGACAGACACCAGACTTACTCGATATACGTGAAAGTGTGCAAGGAAGGGGAATGACTTTTTCAGCTTGTCAAAGCGTCGCATCCTGAATTCCTTCGTCCAGATGAGTGTATAGGTGCAAAAAAAAAAAAAAAAATATGCGCGCCTGTTTTAAATGGCCAGAGGTGGCTGCTTGTCTTTTAAACCATTGCCCGAGCCACAGTCCTCCCAGTTCGACGCCTCTGGTCTCTGATGGTAATCTAAGAAGCGTGTGCACTCCTTGGATCCGGACCCGCAGCCCAGAACCCGAGAGGAGGAAGAAAAGCTTCCTACGATCCTGTAGGCAAATCCACTACATTCCATGGCGGGGCAATCGTTCTGTGAGCAACTTCTTAAGCTTCAGCTCCCTGAAGAAGGCAAAGAGGCATTCATGCAGCGCCGCAGTGTGCAACAGAGAACTTAATCAGTTTAAGAAGTTGTGAGGGGGGGGGGAGGCTGCACAGTGATTAGAAGCTGCTGTTTGCAGCAGAGAAATCCACACAGCTCTGCTCTGTGCCAAGTCCAGCCATGTGTCCTCCTCACACAGCAGTGTGCTGTGAGCAGAACTTCACCAATAAGTCACTCCTCCTTCCACTCTCTCCCTCTCTCTCCCTCTCTCTCTCTCTCTCTCTTACACACACACACATACTCCCTCTCTCTGTCTTTGCGTGTGTAGCTACTGTCTGTTTGCTTTTCCATCCTTCCATCGACTGCGGGGATAAAAATAGGAGCGACTTCTCCCTGATTCAGTCACTCGCCAGACGGGCAGACAGCAGAGAAGCGAGAGCCAGAGCGAGTGAGGGTCTCTGGTTTCACATTTTCTGCTGTGCCAGGATGAGTGTGCGCGGTGGTTTCACACAACAATAATGTGTGTTTGCGTGCCTGATTCGATCTTTACTCAGGTGTCCTTTCCCCACTTTCTCTCCCACCTTCTCACCTCTTCCCACCTTCCTCCCGGTAGACTTCTCCCTGCTCAACTCCTCACCCTATCCTCCTGTCACCACCCCCACCCCCCGTTCCCTCCTGCAGTGAGTCTGACAGTCCGTGCAGTGCAGAGCAGTGTGTGGTGCAGTAGGACAGAGGCTTCATGGTATTCGGCCCAGAGGAGCATTTGATCCAGGGCCAAAGGGTCACATTCAACTGCAGGATGGAGAGCTTGTTTCCTGTGATGCAACCCCCAAATACACACACACACACACACACACACAGACACACACACACACACACACACACACACAAAACTGACCACTTCTTCCCTTTCTCCACCACTCCATCTTATCTCATATTCGTGCAGACTTCTCCTAAATTTGATCACGTTGCAGAAATTTCACTTTCGAATTTTTTAAGTTTGTCGCTGAAACTGCAAGTGAACCTCAGAGGGTCTAGAGAAAACACAGTACAGTCTGCAGACGAGGGCTGCTTATCTTCACTCAATATCAGATTGATGGTGTGTTCAAAGGCAGCAGATGTCTGTCAGTGGGTGACCAATACTGCAAGACACAGGACTAAAAACAATTATGTTAACAAAGCCCACCAACTTGATTTCAGTCTATTCTGTCTTTTACCACTGTAGCATAGAGGTCTCTAACCTCACCCTTCTCCTCTCCTTCACTAATCCCCTCGCTCCCTCGCTCCTTCCCAGGGTCGGGCCAAACCATTGCATTTTCTTCTTTATTTGGTGCTGCCTTTTATTTCCTGCTTCTAATCCTCCAAAAATGTTATCTCTCTCGCCGTCTGCTGACTATAAACAAACCCTTACCAGCTGCTTTTCAGACCCTCGGTAGCAGCGAGCACCCCCCCGCCTTTCCGCCTTTAGACAAAATCCGTTACGCTTTAGGTTTTCTAATTTCACAGGTTTTTGTTCTTGCAGCTTTTTGCCAGTTAATCAATCTCTTCAGCATCTGACTTGGCCTTTCGCTTTTCACTTTGGATATTTTCCTCCCTCTCTCTCTCTCTCTCTCTCTCTCTCATTCGCAGTCACTCCCCCTCTGCTTTTAATTAGTAGGATTTGGGTTTACTAGAGGAAGGAAGGGATGTGAGCAGGCTGTAAAGTAACGGAGGGGAAGGAAACAGAAAACAACAACAAAAGTGGGATGTCTGATTTAAATTAAAGTCAGGAAAGCAGACGTGTGGTGCTGTGTGCTGTGTACAGTTTAATTTGGAAGAATGATAGTGTGTAAGTTTGTGTCTCTGTGTGCTCCCATTGACAACAAGACTTCCAATGAGTCATTCAGAGGATTTGAGGTTCACTAATCACTATCACACTAATCAAAATGTCATTATGACCGTAGCAAAGACTCACTTATCTATCTAAATATATTGTTTCAGCATCAGTACTATAATGTGTGAACGCACAATAGTCTCATCTCGGGACATATAACGTCAAGTAAAGCAAATTCACTCAAACATGTTATGCTACAACTTTTTGCTGCTTAATACAAACAGAAGACTAACGGTTTGCTGGCTGCATTTAATACACCCATTGTAAACTGAGTTGAGTTGTGTTCTATTTGTTTTTCAGTGCTGGAATTTGGTGATGTACTGTATATTTCATTGCTACTTGCTTTATTGTTTGGTTTGGTTTGACGATTTGTCTGACAATTGGTCAGATGTGACTTGGACTGGCAGCCCTCTATGAATTCTTTTCAAATAGTCATCAGGTCTATTTTTTCTTACTGGAATATGTACTGCAGAAAAGATAAATATTACAACGGCAGTTTTTCCAATATTGTGCATTCCTGAAACGATGCGTATGACCGATTCCCAAATGCTAGTAACAGATTCAGAAATAGAACCAAATAAATCTCCTGATATCAGAGAAACCAGATGGATTCCAGCGAGACCTGCAGTACAACAGTTTTATAAAACTGCATCTGATGTTGAAGACATCCATTCTGAAGGGATCTTTTTCATCCTTCCCCCTATTCTCATGATTATTTCAGACAACTCACAAGTTTGAGATGTTAATTATTAAAGCAGGAGGACACATAGACTTTGAGTTTGGCGTATATGCTCCGAACTCATCACTCCCCGCAGAATACATTGGGGAGTGACGAGGAAACTTCTTGAACCTCCTAATCGGAGCCTACAGGTGGATGCTGGGGTGGTGGTGGGGCTGAAAGTGCAGCAGCAAATGCATGTGGAGCAGCAGCAGCAGCAGCGTCGACAGGCAGAGGGAGAGATGGGAAATTGCCGCACCTTAAATAGATTGGGAGGGTGTGTTGATGACGTTTTTGAAGAATGAGGCACGTCGTGTGCATATGTGTGTGTTTGCAGCAGCTCCATTTGTGACCTCAGCAGCCATCACCTTTAAAAAAAAAAATTTAAAAAGATCCCCTGCTTGGTCAAGGTAGATTATTTTCATTAATTCACCCCCAAAAGGAGGGCGGTGAAGTTATGTTGCTACGCTGCTGTAACACTCCCACACATAGAGAATGCAGCTGTGTTGTTAGGCCTACTGAACGTCCACAGCCATGATGCCGCCTTTTATTATTTTGAGGTTGCACAAATGTTTTCTTAGCTATAGCTGAGGGGGCGAGCCAACCCAACCGTCCATTAATTCAAGAGTTTAGGTGAGGACTCTTTCTACATCATGACTCTAAATCATCAAGCACACGGGATGTGACAGGACGTTACGGAAAAAAACAAAAACCCTCCCACTCTTCCCTCTTTGCAACCACACACACACACACACACACACACACACACACACACACACACACACACACACACACACACACACACACACACACACACACACACACACACACACACACACACACAAACACCCACACACACACACACAGGGGCTGGAAACACAACTCCCTGGAGTGAGTTATGCCATTAATGGCATGAAAGTTCCCTGGAGTCCACAGATCTCTGCTCTTTTTAACCATACGTTCGCTAATGTGCTTCAGGAAGGAGTGGGTCACAGTAAAGTCAACTTTGCAGCTATGACGAGTAGAAAAAGAAAATGTTTGCTTAAGTATAGGTTATGTAACTCACATGACTATGAAACAGATGATTTAAAATAGCCTGCATGCCTTCAATTCAGCAGCTGGACAAAGAGCCTGTTGAACTGTTGACTTTAAAATGTGAAAATGGACAGTAATAAAGGAGGAAGCCTGATGATGACATGACGCTGATAGTTTTAGCGAAGCAGGGAGCTGACAGTGCAGGTAGAGCATCAGATACACAAGTTATACTGATGCTTGATCGTTTTAAGCATTGAAGGAATGTGTCACAGTACCGTCAGCTGCCTCCTGACTAAGCAGATTAGGCCAATATGATTAATGGTGAGCCGACCTGCAGCTCCACTGTAGCACCACTAGGTAGCACCAGTCTTATGATGGACTATTTTGCTGGGTGGATGAGTGATCTCAGCATTTACAGTAGTTAAGAAATGCCTTGTAGTCATAGTGATGTGAAGAGGTTATGAATGGTTAGGAGAGGAGAGGAGACTGGAAAGGAGAACATAGAGGGAGAGAAGAGAGAAGAAGAAGTGCCTCCTCGCTGCCCACCCAAGTTTACTTTTGAATATATGGATAAAAACAGCACTTTTCTAAATCTTAGCCACAATGGAGTTGTCTTTATGCATAATGCCTGTCTTACATAATGTCTGACGGCGTAGATCGTATTATTGCCAACTGATATCAAATTAGTGGCTCGCTGGTTAATGAGATTATGAAGATGAACGCTGTGTGAGGTCTGCATTATGTCTGAGTGCTGCAACACACACACATATCAGGCTTGATTCTGTAACATGATGCTCACTGTACACAGACACAGGCACGCAGAGGCATGCGCTCACATAGGCCGGATTCACACTGTGGAGAATTAAGATGGCTTAGTGGGTCCGGGCAAACGCGCTGCCAGTGCATTTTTTAAATTTGTTGCAACCTTTTGGTGGCAAAACATCAAGCTGTGGTGTGGAGCGTGGTGCCAAGAACTGGCGTTGCAGAGTGAAGTAAGAGAACAAACTTTATCAATCCCAGTGCAGGCAAAATATCTGCAAACGCACACAGACACAGGTGATGACTCTGACCGAGGTCTGCATGCACAGACAGAGAGATGCATCAATCTGGATCTCAAGGTAGTAACCGTGGGCTAAAGTCTGTCTTTTTTATGCTCTCCTTAAATCTGTTCACCGTCCACAGCACTTCATCATTTACAGAGTCAGGTCAGGTGAGGCTCTGTGTGAAGACGTTTGGGATACAAACAGACAGATTCCAGGCGAACACAGAACATATGTGTCCCCTTTTGGTAGCTTGGCCTAATATGGATGACTCCAGACTTCCGAAACATCCCCCCCCACTAATGCTTCCTAACATCCCCTCAATCCTGAACCACGTCTTTTTGTGGTTTGAGTGGAAGATGTTGACCAAAATGAAGTCAAAGTGATCAAAACGATTGAATCAGGACTCTGATTTAAATGTCATGATTGACCTACAGACAGTGTGTGTTACAGTGAGATTGATGCTCAACAATGCTGGATGACGCTGACTAATCCCTTTCTGCTCCAAAGGGCAGGACATATCAGAAAATCAATTTCCTCCAGTGATCTCCTGTCTCTCAGTGTCTCCTCACACATATTACTCCATCTCTGACTTTCTGAGAGAGATGGCTGTGTGTTTGCACCGAGTGTGTTAAAACTAGAAAACCGCTGTACTCAGCACAAAGCTGCAGCTGTAGAAAGGAGAGAGTGATCTGATTCAGCCCCCCATTAACCGGGACAGCTGCAGAGTCCGAAGGCTTAACTCTGCTGCTGAACTAGCACACAGACCCTGAACGCCACACACGGCTGCACAGACACACATCCACACATTAATCCATGTGACCCTTTATTTATCTCGACGTCTGTTTGTTTGTTGTGAATGTAATTTTGCATATTTTGAAGTGGGCGGATCCAGGATTTTTTTTTTCACTCTCTTTGACAGTGTGGTAAAAATATTTGCAGCCTGCATACAAGTATAATATGTATAATTCAAGACAGCACTCAGAGAGCACAAACCTCCACCTAGGCAGCTCAGTTTTTCCATTATGTCATTGCACCTAAAAGCAATAGTCTCATGATAGATTGACCCTCATAATATGAATCAAAGACAATGAAAACCTAGCCTTAGAATTTGGAATCACATTGGAATCATTAATAGTTTGATAGATATTCACGAACAACAATATTTCACTAATAAATTTTTTTTTTAACTTTTAAAGATTTGATCTTAGTTGCACGTCTGTAGCATTATTATTTGTTATCTCACTATCGCTAATTCCCCATAAGCCCTATAAATCCCAAATATTGGGCCATAACCTACCCTCCAAAAAATAATAAAACAATTACCTGACAACTGGCTTTTAATTGCAACCTAAAAAAAATGTTCCCTGCAATGAGAAATACCAAAAACCTTCTTCTTCAATGTTCCTTCTGCAGGAACTATTACACCTGCTGTGAACTTGCTGCTCATTGTTTGTGTGCTATCCCTGTCTGTCTGTAGCTCTATGACACAATCACTACTACAGTGAAGGAAACTGTGGCTGTCTACCTCTTCGTCATCGCTGGGCAAGCGCTGGCAGTCAGATTCCGATGTCTCCTGCAGCCTCTGGTATTCTGCTGTCTCCCCCATGGTGGGGCTCCAGCACCTGATCGGTACCTGGTCGGGGCGGTGTGTCCCTCAAACTTCTCGAATAGCCACGACTCTAGACGGGGAGTAAACCCATAAACGTAGTGAAGTCAGTTGGTCTGTGCTGTCATCAGGAAGACAAGTACAGTATTCTGCATGTCATTCACAGCACAGCACTGCATTGTTTCAGATAGCCGAGCCCATTATTCCTAACATTTCAACTAACTATAATGTCGCCGCGATTACTCCCACCTTCATTGTCCTCCTCACTTAGGGAGAGTCAGCGTTCCTTGAAAATGGCCAGACAATGAGCTCTTAATGTTGATAACAGGGCTGACTGTCCGGTCTGAAAACACAGCTTATCTTTTCTGGAAATAGGTTTTAGTGAGGCAATGCTGTGGCAAGCTGCAGACAATAAGCCCTGATGCAGAATGACCGCAGTCCTTCTTTCTGATCTCTGTGTGCAGGCAGGGATTCCTCCTCTGTTGAAGAAAAAACAGGAGCTCTTCTTTTAAAACATGTACAGTTTGTCCTTTTCACATGCCGGTGCCTTAAATCTTCAGGAAGCATCCACGGTGGGAAACTGATCCTTTATTGATCGTTGTTGTCCTCCTGCAGGAAATCCCATGTGCAGAGGCTGCTGCAGTCAGGATGGAGTGCTGAGATGAGGCGGTCGAGGTGTGGCACCGGAGGTGACAAATCTGGCAGCCTCTATTTTTGTCCTCCCATTTCACGCCAAGGTAATCACTTCTACCCTCGATCTCCCTCTCACACCCCCCTGCCCTCCACCTCGCTCATCTCTGCTGTCACTCTCTCCCTCTTGTTCGCCCTGCCTTAGTGCTGACGCATGCTCTTCATATCCCCCCTCTCTCTCTATTTCTGTGCCCCAGGCATCACTCCAGCCAAGCTTACCTCCTCTCACTCATCGCCAGCAGTGAAATATCACAGCAGCCAGCGGGAGACACGGCACAGGAGCTGCTTTTCAGTTTTCACCTGTTTCATTTCATCCTTCCTTTGTGTGTGCTCCCATTTATTCCCCTCCCCACAGATCGTGAGCAGCTGTCCAATCGGACTGGCGGCTCAGCTCTGACGATCACGGCTATGATCGATGCCTAATCCCTCGCTGTTGTTGTTGTTATTGTTTCCCCCCTCCTCTCCTCCTTTCACTCACCCTCTAACCCACTTTCTGCATCCCTCCACTTGATTTTTTTTCTTCTTTTTTTTCCATTTCAGCCCCGGCTCAACGATTTGATGAGTGGTTGCCCTCCTCTATTACCGTGGCAACATTCACCAATACCACCTCCTCCCCGTTCCCCTGTGTCCTGCAATCACTGCGATCCACTCAGCAGTGGTCCTGACAGAATCGGCCAATGGCGGCGAGGCTTGCCGACATGGGGAGGGAGGGGGAGGAGAGACGATGGTGAGAGGCAGGGGGGAGTCCTAATGAGGAGAGTTAATCCTCCCTCTGAGAGGGGAGAAAAACACAGCCATGCTTCTTTGTGTGTGTGTGTGTGTTTGTGTTTGTGTGTGTGTATGTCAAAAGCACCTATCCACTATAGGGAGGGTATCCAGGCCATCTGGATCCTTGCTGAGTGGACATCTGGATGGAGGGGAAATAGAATAAAAGAGTGTGTGTGCATGACACTACCTCTCGCTCTATTCCAAGTGGCGTGGTGACGAGCAGCGTTGCGTGTCAAGCCCTGATGCCACAGAGCAAATCTTTAAATCAGGTACATGACAGCCTTACTTTGTGCTTGATGACTCATACGTGTCACTAACTCGTATTATTCCATCTTTCCATCCTAAACACTCATTTGTGCTGTCCCTCTTGTTCCCCACCATCCTTTCTTCTTCTCCCTCCCTCTCTCAGAGTCCATTCCAGTCCTGCCGATGTCCTCAGGCCGGTTTCTCGCAGCCCGCTGAGCAACATTCACGCTCTTGCTCTCATTCCTCCGCCTCTCCTCTGCTCTGTTGTCGACTGGGCTCCTCTGACACACAGGAGAGCGGCACGCAACATCACACTGTAAATACACAAACATGGGCTCACCTCCACACAAAAGACACATGTGCGTGCATCGGCGAACAAATATTTGTACAAAAACCAACCCAGACGAACGCTCTGCTGCATCTAGACACAATACACACATGCAACATAATGCTGTTTATATACAACAATCACTAATTCCTCCCGTCATGCATGAGCCTTCGTTCACCAGCGGATTCTCATAAGCAGACCTCTCCCTTTCTCTGTCTCTTCATGTTTATGTCCTGTTGGGCTGTTCCCCTCATCCTCTCACAAATGAATCCCATATCAATTATCAGACTAGCCACCGGATCAGATCTCTGAGTGCAAACCTCACAGGATTAGGCTAGGCTCATTTTCTGTCACCATCACCTCATCACCCATCTTATTCTCCCCTTCTCTACACACTGGTCCAATTCATCCTTCCGTCCATGTCCCCACTTCCACTCTAGTGGAGACTGAATGAACAGTGGGGCGCTGTCAACAAACAAAGTCTCACCACAATAAAATGTGGACATTATGAGGTCACAGGAAACAGGTCAACGTGTTCTTGAGTCTGTGAGCTTCCATATTTTGTATGTCTTGATCTACTTCCCTTCATACAGAGCAGTCTAACATTACAGGCTAACAAGACAAGAGGCATGTGACTGAACATGATGTTTTTTCAAGGACAGTTCATGAGCACACAGACAGGGGGAAAGTACTGATCATAACGCCCGACATGAGCAACATTAAGTCAGTGATAAATGCTGTCTAAATGTTGGTTTCAATCAATTTTCAGTTCATTGCCCTACCCTATATTTCTGCCTTCTGAGATGATATGATATATGATATGATATATGATATGATATATGATATGATATATGATATATGATATGATATATGATATGATATATGATATATGATATGATATATGATATGATATGATATATGATATGATATATGATATGATATGATATATGATATATGATATATGATATATGATATGATATATGATATGATATGATATATGATATGATATATGATATGATATATGATATATGATATGATATATGATATGATATATGATATGATATATGATATATGATATGATATATGATATGATATATGATATGATATATGATATATGATATATGATATGATATATATGATATATGATATATGATATGATATATGATATGATATATGATATATGATATGATATATGATATGATATATGATATGATATATGATATGATATGATATATGATATGATATATGATATGATATGATATATGATATGATATATGATATATGATATATGATATGATATATGATATGATATATGATATATGATATGATATATGATATGATATATGATATGATATATGATATATGATATGATATATATGATATATATGATATATGATATGATATATGATATATATGATATATGATATGATATATGATATATATGATATATGATGATATATATGATATATGATATATATGACATATATATCATATATATGATATATGATGATATATATGATATATGATATATATGACATATATATGATATATATGACATATGATATATGATATGATATGATATATGATATGATATATGACATATGATATATGATATGATATATCATATCATATGATATATGATATATATGACATATGATATGATATATGATATATATGATATATGATGATATATGATATATATGATATATGATATGATATCTGATATATATGACATATATAATATATGATATGATATATATGACATATGATATATGATATGATATATGATATGATATATGACATATGATATGATGTATATGATATATGATATATATGACATATGATATGATATATGATATATGATGATATATGATATATATGATATGATATATGATATATGATATGATATATGATATGATATATGACATATGATATGATGTATATGATATATGATATATATGACATATGACATATGATATATGATATGACATATCATATGATATGATATATCATATGATATGTCATATGATATGATATATCATATGATATGACCTATGATATCATATCATATGATATATCATATGATATGATATATCATATGATATGACATATCATATGATATATGATATCATATGATATGACATATCATATGATATATCATATCATATGATATGATATATCATATGATATGATATATGATATATATGACATATGATATGATATATGATATGATATATGATATGATATATGATATATGATTTTATATTAGTGAGCAAAATGACATCACATCTTTAAAGATCCCCTCTTTGAAAATCAAGTTTTTAACCCTATAAAAATTTTTTATTTATGAGCAAAATGACACTTTTTACATATTTTTTTATTGTTTAATTTTAAGCAGAAATCACTAAGAGTCTCCAGACAGTGTGAAAACAAAAGTCCTCACATTTTGTATCACTTTAAGGACATCGTCCATGCTTGTCTCATTGCATCCTGCTATGGTGACGTCGCCATGATGATGCTGCTTCACTCAGATCTGCCTCATGCAGATCTCTATGTGTTACCACCAAATTCATTGACCCTGGAAACCTGCTCATAGAATTTAGAGTCATGTGTTCATCATCAGTAGTTTATGAGTTATCTACATAATTATGTTTAAATAAAATATATGTAAATATAAATTTTCCATATGGCAGATACAGATCAATTTTCATCTCGATATGACTTCTTACTTCTCACAGATACTTGAAATCCATTTGAATGGAGGCGGTAAAAATCCATATATTATTTTTTCTGTCTGAAAACATGTCATCATTTACTCAGAGAGCACCACACCTTCAACTCTGACCCGACTGCTTCCATTACAGACCACGTTTCACACTGTGCTCCACAAACCTGGAAATCCCCCCTTAATATTTAAACACTGGGGCTCCAACCTTTGACCTCAGAGGGTAAAGTCGGGCCTGTTAAAACATGTAAACGCCTTCTCTGTCCCCGTGATGAGGAGACAGGAGAGGAAGAGCAGACAGGCTGTGGGTGTATTGTCACAGTGTTTCCAGCCCAAACATCGCAGGCTGTTTAAACCCTTCCTTTAAGAGACCGTTTAGAGTCCTTACAGACGAAAAGGATGGGACTTCAGGGTCTGTCCTGTCTCTTTACAGCCATCGGGGGGCAGACAGCAGGCTCTCAGGGCAGCAGTAATCTTTCGAACAGGAGCCGAATGAAATCCCTGATGTCTACTATAGATGTGGAGCTCATAGGATGGAAATATAATCAGGCTCTTAGAAACTGGACAGTATGATGTATTATACCTCTGTACATCATACACTGTGTGTATCTTTTGTTGGAAGTACAGAATTTTTTAGAGCTTAATCAATCAATTTGTTATATTACATATGACGATTAGATGATTGCAGGACTTATTTTGTTATGTTAATGGATTTTTTTTTCAATTAACTGATTAATCATTTAGTCTGAAATGTTTAAAAGCCAAATTGATGTCTTGAAATTGGTAATTTTTCCTCAACAGGAATCAAATAAAAATCACTTTGGACTCTAAGTCACTCATGATAGGAGATTCAGCTTATGATCACTTTAAGAGCATATCAAGGATAAAAGGACTGGGAAAACTTCAACTTGACTTCTGTAATGGTGTGTTTACGGGTCAATAAATAATAATGAATCGATCAGACAGCTGCAGCTGATTCAGAAGGCTGCTGCTAAAGTCGTCACTAAGACCAGGAAAGTGGATCATATCAGTCCAGTTCTCAGATCTCGACACTGGCTTCATGTCTGTCAAAGAATCGATCTTAAAATACTGCTGCTGGTCCGGATTGGTGGCCTCTCACGACGTGTATCTGGCCCGCAGGCCGCAAATTGGTGACCCCTGCGATGACGTTTGACTGGGCTGTTATATTCATTTTAAAATCATTTTGTCAGGATATGAACCTGACTGAAGTTCTATGATGATTACAAATCGAGCTATTCAAGTCATCTGGGCAAAATTCCTGGATTTTGTCAAATTTTCCCAGTATTGTGCAGCTTTAATGAGCATCATCAGTGGTTGCAGCCATAATGAGAGGCTGAGTCAGTATGCCGTCCGAATCCGATCCTCTAACTCTGTCATTCGTGATGCATTTTTCCATTAGACCCTTCCTGCCTGGTAAATGTGCCCTTCTTCAAACTTCACCGCCCCGGTTTGTATTTTCTGACAACACTGTGTACTCCATAACCCTGATGACATCATCAAGGTAATATTCTCCTCCAGACCCACAGGAAACATTACACAAGCTCTCTGTGTGCCCGGTAAACCTTTAATACAGTTGTCCTTTTAGTCAGAAGTTAATTCATAGGAATAAAATCTAATGTAAAAAAACAAGACACTGGTCAGATCCATAACACTGAACCCATAAATAGTCTTTCTAACTCATCCTGCACATATATTGTATAGAGCAACTTAAAATGTAGTCAGACTTTTAAACCTAAACAGCCTTTTTTTCTTGAGCCGTAGGTGAAATTAAAAAAAGGGTAACAGACCTGTTTCTGGTTGGACTCCACAGAAATCCTCTCAACAACCAATTTGGGCGCTGGAAGCACCCATGTAAAGGAAATATTTCTCCTTACAGCTCATAGTAGGAACACCCAACCAACCCTTGACATCAGAGATCAGATCTTGTTGACTTAGGCGATGACTTCACCTCAGCAAAAAAACAAACAAAAAAAACCCCCACACACACACGCTACTCTAAGATATGAAAAGAGATGTGAGGATTGACCAATGACTCTGCTACTGTGCTGAAGTCATTGCTTCTGGGAAAATATTGACACAGTTAAAACGTAATCTGCCGGTGAGGAAGCTGATGCAGCTGTGGTCAGGGTGTGGACTGTGCAGACATGGTACAGCAGCTACTTCTGCTTTTCTGTTCTGTAGTTTTTACTGCTGCCGTCAACACCAGGGGGGCTAAAACCTCACTGTTGATCCACGTGCTGTCAGTCAAAATTAAACCTCTTTGCTCCCCCTAAATCCTCACCATATGCTGAAGTAATGAGGTTTTCAGATACAAATGCGATGCTGTTGCTGCCTTCATTTAAAAATTTTAAAATTTTTGAAATTTTAAAAAAATGCTGCATATCAGAAAAGGAGGAGGCAAGTCACACCAACTATCATTCAGAAATCATTCATCAAGCTCAGATACTAAAACACCAGCCTCTCACAAGTGAGGATTTGATGCTTTTCTTGTTTTGTATCATTGCAAATTTAATATTTTAGGTTGGAGTGTAGTGTAATCTATGCTTCCATCACCACCCAGCCCTCCACTTTTCAAAGAGGGGATCTTTAAAGATGTGATGTCTTCAGAAGATTGTGACTGCCACTTTTAATATTTTCTGATATTTGATACTGAAAAAAAAAAACACATTGATTTTGTCTAATTCAAGTGGTGCCCCCATGGCTCAGATGTTAAGATCCTGACCAGCTGGGAACCTTTATTTCCGTCCCACTCATTTCCATCTTTCCGCTATCGCTATGTAATAAAGGAATAAAGCTACTATAACTCAACAACGTATATAAATGTATTAGCATAGCATTTTCCGTAGCGCAGACATGCTACATTGAACAAATTCTCTCGTTTTCCAGGCGACTAGAAATTTTTCCAGTCCAATCAATAAATAGTAATATACAAGATCTCATCTATATACATTCTAATTTAAAAATGTATCTTTTTTTGTGCTTTTTATTTAATTATGAGTAGGTGCAATTGACAGCCCTGGAGTTGGGATGAGATACAGACACAGTGGGTTAATAAACAGCCACAGTCTGGCTTTGTATCTTATCTGTTGTCTTTCTATGAAGACTAAACAGCACCATGTGCAAAGCAGTAAGGCTAAAACTGTAAACTTGATGAAAAGGATGTGGTTGAGTGATGGCCTGCCCCCATCCCAGCAGGCTCAGTAGGGATCAATCATGGTCAGGCACAGAGTCAAACATCTTAATGGCTTCCATTTACAGTATTTCATACTGAGTTGATGGTATGAAATACCTCTACAAATCCGTTCTCGTCACCCCTTTCCCGGAAAGATTTCCAATTCGGCTAAATCGGAGGTCAACAGGCACGCTTAACAAATCCGCTGTGGACAGAGAGAGTGTGAAGAGACAAAGAGAGGATCCGTGTGTGCTTGTGTGAATGTGACAGAGTGAGAGATAGATAGACCCTCATGCTATGTAATCCTCAGCTCTCATGCCGTCTTTCTGGGAAATGTTAAAGGGGCACGTGGTGTTGGCTTTCCTCTGTCCCTGCAAACAGGTGGAATTTAAGAGGGTGATCTAAAGCCTGTGTGGCAACACCGGGCCATGCAGGGTAGCAGAGGAGAGGATTAGGGGGGGACAGGAGATGGGACGGGGGTCCCACTGTCTCACTTAAGCTGTGTGTGTGTGTGTGTGTGTGTCTTCCAAGGTCACAGGTGAGGAGGTATGCAAATCATCAGAAGCTAAGGCTCTCTGGGTTTCACGGCCATCTGGGGGCCTGCTCATACATCATGCCAGGGGGCTGTGTGTGTGTGTGTGTGTGTGTGTGTGTGTGTGTGTGTGTGTGTGTGTGTGTGTGTGTGTGTGTGTGTGTGTGTGTGTGTGTGTGAGAACATACTGACTCATACACACAGCTCAAACGCCAATCAAGACAGAACCTATACATGGTCTGATCTCTGCAGTGATATAATATCTATCAAAATTATCATCTATCAACTTTCTCGTCATGATGAAACGGATATATTGTCCGACAGTTTCTCAGCAGATTTGAATTCCCGTCTCACTGAAGTTCTGGCTTTCCACACGTGGTTGGGTGTGTGGTGTGTTATCCAACCACAAACTGTATCGAATCTGAGCCTATTATAAGAGGAGGTGGTGTTAGAGGAAGCATATTGTTAGAAACCGTGCAAATGTTCCTAGTTCCACCTATAAGGTGCAGAACAAATGAGAAAAGTTCACATCCGCAGCTCTGAACTCAAAGTGAACTCTGTGAACGAGGTTCTCTTTCCACTGCACTTGAAGATATCCGCCATTATCATTTTTCCATCTGGCCACAAGAGGGCAGGGTTAGGCAGTCAGAGGAACACTCACAGCAGATTTCAATCATGTTCATGAGGTAGGTTCAAAAATCGTCACCCAATTTTCTTCCATGTATGTGACTGAAATTTGTTTCATTTAAGACAATGCAAGCAGAAAAAAGAAAATCTGTCCTGAATATCTAAATGTGCTTGGATGAACGGTGGAGGACGGCTGTGATTAAGATGTTGGAGGAATGACTGTGTTGTTTGTTTTTATGTTGCTTCAATAAAGATATAAGATTTAAGTGAAGATAAGCGAGGAAGCTGAAGTGGAGGTGAGGAAAAGGCTGCAGACTACTGTTCAAACAGATGCCAGGTTCAATGTTAATAATTCTCTATAATATATGTGGAAGCTTACCGGGACGTAATCTCGTCTATTTTTGGAAAAAGCAGACATTTCTCTCTCTGAGAGAGATATGAATGTGAAGAAGTGTGATGTTTATCCTCCAATGAGAAAAAGTGAAATACCAGCTGTAAGATTTCAACACTGACTCGGAAAATGGATGGCATTTTAAGGAGGACATGAGCATTATAAAAGTATTTAGTTTATATTTAATTTTGTGTGTGTGTGTGTGTGTGTGTGTGTGTGTGTGTGTGTGTGTGTGTGTGTGTGTGTGTGTGTGTGTGTGTGTGTGTGTGTGTGTGTGTGTGTGTGTTTGTCTCTGGTCAATATGTAAGCTGCTCTTCCGGTTCCCTCTACCGAGAAGGAGTGAGTGATTGAGTAGAGTAACAACAGATAAGAGAGACAATTTACACTGTACCCTGTATGTGTGAAAGACAAACACACACACACACACACACACACACTCAGAGAGAGAGAGAGAGAGAGAGAGAGAGGAATAAAAATACATCTCATACAAAAAAACAAAAAAAAGTTGAAACATTTGTTACACTACAGAATAACACACGGAAAATAAATTTTATCATGAAGGAAAACAAATTCAATACTTTCCCTCAGACACACACACAGGATCTCATGACTTATAGAACCTCAGTACACATCAGTGAGACTCATCTGTCTCCACCATGATTGGTCTCTCAGCATTGGCAACCAAGCACAAAGCCTATAACCCAGAATTGTGTTGTATGGTGTGAAACTGTGTGTGAACCATGAACCTCACTGGCTACGTTCACAACACCTGGCTGAAGTGACCGAGGCACAAAAATCTGATCTTCTTCTTTCATATCCTAGATCGGACACATATCCACTTTGCAGCCATGCGACACGGATGGTAACTTTTTGCATATCTGCATGCACTGATGCATGTCGTCAGTGTCCAGAGAGACTCAGCTGTTCAGAATTTTTTGCCATTTTGCTGTTATTGGCAGTGACAGTTGAGATACAGTCAGGAAGTGCATGTGGTGAGAATCGTGTGATATGGCCTTTTACTTGAATCTAACCAAAACACCGCCGTTATGTGGTCTCTGAGTAGGAGGCCACCAGACGTTGAAAAAGAGAGAGAAGAATCCTGTCAGAGGTGACAAACTGACACCAGATGCCCGGTGATACACCGTCTGCACCAGCTTGTGATGTTATTTTTATAATCCCATGTAATTAATGGTTTCTTTTTTCCATCTGGAATGTATCTCTCAGATGTCCAAAAAAAAGAAAAAAAGAAGAAGCTATAGTTTTCTAGCCTGTGGCCAGTGTCACAAGGTGATCTATTACAGGGTCACTTCATCGGGAAACATGATGCGTTATCAACAAGAGGGAACATACAATACATCCGGAAGTGTCACGCAACACGCTAGTCCTCGGGGGGGGGGGGGCAGCAGGGTAAACGCAATACCTGTGTGTCTATGAGGAGGAAAAGAACAAAGAGAAAGGATAATGACAAAAAACAGCAGAAGGTGAAAGGAAAGGAAAAAGCTCAAGGAGTGAAAACGACAGTCAGGCATGTGACAACTGGCCTGCAGGTAGACTGATTCAGGACTAAGGGAGGGTGGGGGTGTGACAGCCGGATGTAAGTTCAGGGTTAAAATAACAGCGTCCTCTCTCTCTCTCTCTCCCCCACACCCACACACCCACTTCGACTCCCAAGGGGCTCCCTTTTCTCCGAGTTCTCCTCTGTCAGTCTGGGCCCCTGAGGCCCTTCAAGCATTCAGAGACACTCTCCACAAAAAGCACACACACTGGTCGCTGCTGCTATTCTGGGAGCTTCCTCCCTGCTCCTTGATTCCATTTTAGTGCCTTCCCCCCCCCCCATCCTTAATACTTTCTCTCTCCCTTTCCCCACTTTTTTTTTATAAATCCTGAGTGACAAGTAACTAAATCAGAAAGTCTCCAGAGCATGGATTCATTCTTGGAGCATCACTGGTGACAATGGAACACTTTTTTTCCCCACTCCCATTTTTTAATGATCTTTCAAATGTCAAATATCACACGTTGGGACATGTTTCGCTGAGTTGAGGTGTTGAGTCAAGACCACCTCAATCAAGAGACAGTCATGACCGAGATCAGAGAGTATCAAGACCGAGACCAGACCGGAGTTAGACCGAGTCCGTACCAGGACCAGACCAGGGTAAGTTCCACAAAGGCACTCCTCCTCCAACTATGAACAATCAAATACAAACAGACATGAAACATGGGATGGGCAAACTTCACAGACATGTAGGCTTGTTTGGCCTTGGCAGAGGTATTCCATTCTAGTTAACATAAGTCACACATACTGTGTACACAGACTGTTCCTCTCACTTCCCGCTCAATCTTAACTCTCAAACACACACTCGATGATTATTTCTCTTTGTACCACGGCTTGCAGACACCTGTTTGGTAGAGTCTGGCTGGCCGGCATCCTGTGTCTGTGTGTGTGTGTGTGTGTGTGTGTGTGTGTGTGTGTGTGTGTGTGTGTGTGTGTGTGTGTGTGTGTGTGTGTGTGTGTGTGTGTGTGTGTGTGTGTGTGTGTGTGTGTGTGTGTGTGTGAGACTGTTTGAGAGGTTTCTATAAAAGCCACCAGTGTGACTCTCACTTCCTCCCACTCTACCTCATGAGCTATACGGACCGTTGACTGCGTCCCACAGATACTGTAGGAAATCAAATCAATCTAGGGTGTGACAGATTCCAATCAGGATACTTGGTCAACCCCATTAGGTTTGGGTTTGTTTCTGGTTTTGCTGGTCTGGTCTGGTATTCAAGCTTAAACCAGTTTAATGTCATGTAAACTGACAGCATGCTGCTAGTTATCAGGAGCCCAAGGATAGCTGATTAGCTCAGCGCTGCAGAGTAGTGCTTCTCTGTGTTTTTGTTTTTTTTCGTGTTTTTTTTTTTATATACTAGAGTTGAAATGTTTGAAAAAATAGTTGAACGATTCCACTACAATAAAACATTTGTTCAACCAAAAACCCTTCTGTTTCATTCCTTTATGGGTAATTATTATTATTATTATTATTGTTATTATTATGATTATTATAACGAGGAGACTGATATTTTCTGAGACAGTTATCATACAGTAAAAATCTCATACTGTTGCAACCCTAGTTGATAAAAACTCAACACTTCCTGTAATTTTTTTTCCAGACTAAAAGCCTTCTAGTGTTTCAGTGGGCAGAAACCTTTCATTTCTTAACAAGGCTTTTATTGTGAAACATTTGCACTGAACATGTTTCATAAAATCACTTTTGAAATGCAGCTACTGCCATCACTTCTCAAGTTACACTATAGTCCAAAATCTTGTTATTTTTATTACTGTGACATTAAACTGTTTTGAGAGATAAAAAAAACCCACAATCTGTCACAATTGTCCTGATGGATTGTGGGGCCGTTACCCTCCCATTTATGAGCTCCCATTACACCCCACTCTGGAGTCACGTGCAACATCTAGTGGTAAAATCTGGTATAGCTGTTCAGATAATTTGGTTTATGGAACTGGTTTGAAAGCGTTTACATTGGCACGAGCTGAAACCATATCCAACTTCTGTTCATAGATGTGTACCTACAAGGAGTTTGGATTTGTTTGTTATTTTTAACTCTCTCTCACACACACACACAAAAAACAACAACAGTGTGATCCAAGATGACATCATCCCCGGTATTTGTTCTTCCTTTCAGAGGTGAATAGTTCCCATTCAGACAATACAATGAGCTGGTCAGTGGACCTCCCCACTCCGAGGAGAGCACAGTCACTGTTTGGCATGATCTCATGTCTGCATAGCTCACACACACACACCGAGACAGGAGAGCAAACAGAAAGTGTGGGAGATAAACGTCCCGATACACAGTCAAACTCGTGTGTGTGTGTGTGTGTGTGTGTGTGTGTGTGTGTGTGTGTGTGTGTGTGTGTGTGTGTGTGTGTGTGTGTGTGTGTGTGTGTGTGTGTGTGTGTGTGTGTGTGTATAGCATACACTACAGCAGATACGTGCACAGCATCCAGTCACACCCAGCTACAAAGAGCTAAGCATTCAAAACAGCACTGTTGTCTGAGAAACTGAACGTATGAGAGGAAACGATCGTCTTACTTGGTTTTTGTCCGCCCGACACCTTAGATGCTCCTCTCAGGCTGACGATAGGAAGTCAACCACATGAAGACGAGGCAGCCAGTCCACTGAGGTGAGGTGAGGCCCCGGCTACAAGTCCACGGCAGTGTGAGGCCAGCACACACACGATTTCATCCTCATGCATCGGTCGACACAAAGCCACAAGTGTGTTTCAGGATTTGCCTAAAAAAAAAAAATACAATAAAAAAAAAGGTGATGTCAGTGGGTCAAAGTATAATTTTTCCTTTTGTAAAGCCTTACGAAGAGGTTTGCATCATCACCGCTACTTGCAGACGTGAGGCAGATTAAACACCTTCTCAAACACAATGACTCTGAGTGACTGGAAGTGAGCACCCTTAGGTGTCTGTGCATCCTCAGAGACCTAATACTGTGATGAGAGAATGAGTCTCAAAGGGTTTGCCTGCCCTGGGGGGGGGCCCTGCAGACACACACACACACACACACACACACACACACACACACACACACACACACACACACAGTTTGAACACACAGGCAGTTTGTTCTAAGGGGGAGCAGCAGTTCATACATATGAAAAAAAATCAGATAGAGATAATTGAAATGATAAGTCGATTCCCTGTTTGACAGAGACATACTGTGCCTTTTTTCAACATTTACATACATCATTACATTTTGGGATAAAAAAAAAAAATTTAAAAACTAAATTAACCACCTTTATGAAAAATGTTGTATTTTAGTTGTCTGTCAAGATCACCTTTTTTTTCTTTTTTTTTTTACCATTTCCAAGCAAATGAAACTTAACAGCAATGGAGTTGAAGCGGAAGCAAACATTTCTGTAACAACATCCACCCACTCACATTTCACACACATGACCAGAGTGCTGACAACACCTGAACTGAATACGGCACACAGATGAGCAATCTTGATTATTCTGATCCTGTTTTTAATTATTATATTATATTATATTATATTATATAATCATTTGTTATAATATATAACATAATTTGTTATGAATACAGAAAACACACATTATTAGATTACACTGTCTGCTGAATCAATTATCTACAGTAGGCTGCAACCAGAATCAACTTCCAAAGCTTGATGTGAGTTGACTTGACAGTATTCCAAGCCAGGTCTGGGGGTTGTGGTAGGAATGCCTGAGGGGCCCTGTGCAGGAGAGGGCAGCATGAATGAATCCATGCATTTCACACAGACACACAAGGACACAGTCCACCCACCACCTAGTGAAGTAGCTGACGGAAAAGAACTACAGTGTCAGAGGAGAAGCTCACAACAAGGAGAAACACCAGGCTTCTTCCTCCCTGCACTCGCTCCACAATTGGCTCCATTGTTTGGGAGCAAAATAAGAATAGGTGTGTAAGTGTGCGCTGTGAAACATGGACATAAACAATAATCGCAAACAGGCATTCAACAATCTGGTATAGCTTTAAGTGATAAAGTGCCTCTGGGATGTCATTCATTGATCGACACGTGTGTCATTCATGCATTATTGGCTCAGGCTAAAACGGTAAGCTGCCCTCTTTTTCGTTGACAAGCATCTGCAGTATGCCAGAGGGTGCCATCGCATGACCTCAGAGGTTTTTACATGTTTGTTACGCAACTCTCACGCCAGTGAGGAGAAGGTAGTTAATGTCTGGAGCCTCCACCCTGGCACACAAACACCACCCACTCCCTAGAGAGTGTAAGCAAGGCCAGGAATAAACTGCACAAACACAGCCCGGGACAGAGGGCACTTAAAACATGACGAAAAGGAGCTAAACTGAGATCAGTGTGGGACAGCGGTGACTAACAGCACTGTTGTAATGATATGACTGAATCAATGTGATCCTTAGCACGGACTGGTCCAGACTGAAATATCTCAAATGTTGCATGGATTCCCATGAAATGATGTTCCTGGTCCTCAGAGGATGAATCCGAATGACTCTGGGTGATTTCCTGACTTGTCCGCTTTGACATTTGAAGTCTTAAAATGAAATGTCTTGACAACTGTTGGCTGCCATACTGGGTGCAGACATTCGTGTCCCCTTCAGGATGGATCGCAACAAATTTAGCTTTTCGTCTTGCGCCATCTCCGGGCCATAAATATTAATTTGCGATTACTTTTGTTTACGGTGAAATACCTGAGAAAATAATGACGACCTCGCTCCAATTTGTGTTTAGTGGTAATTAGCGAATGTTCGCATGCTGAAACGAAAAGATGAACAAGGCAAACTTTAGACGCGAACCATCAGCAGGTGCAACATTTAGTTGATGAATCGATTAATCTTTGGGTTTTTGACTGTTGGTTGAACAAAAGATTTGCAGACATCACTTTGGGCTCCGGGAAGAATGAAAGCAATGGTTCCAGCTCTATATAGTAAATAATTTATATACCAACCAATATCACATATTCATGATACCAGCTTAACCACAGGATTAAAGTCTAATGCGTACGTGTAGCATATTTAATTCACTTTAATAATGTGTCTCATCTTGTTTTGATGACGTTTCCATGGACACTGAGTGATAATGCTGCCAATAATTAGACTACTTTAGTAAAAAGAGATTATCCAATACAGGTCAGGAGGTGAGGAGTGAAACACTTCGCACACAATCAGTACAGGATATTCAGTATACTCACACTATCACTGTTTCTCTCTCTCTCACACACACACACACACACACACACACACACACACACACACACACACACACACACACACACACACACACACACACACACACACACACACACACACACACACACACACACACACACACACACACACACACACACATACTCTATAGTAGGTATGAGAATCACAGTGGACAGAAAAGGAGAATGAATCACAATGTAACATCAATCAAGTCTCCGTTACATGGTTTTTATTTACGTTATCAGACTTAAAGCTGGACGATATGACTTCAAATCAATATCATTCAAACTTTTACCTTGCTTATACTTAATGATTGTTTATTTGATATGTTTCTTTGTAATTTTCAGTCATGTGATTGTGATTAAACTGGTGGTGTTACCGTCATGGTGTTACTGTCATATTTACTGAAGCCAAAATGACACGACATTCTCTTTTAGGTATAAGCTCCTCTGGTTGGGATCGATGCCACTTTGCATGCAACCTTCGTTTTGAGTGATCGCAGACTAATGTCAGTGGGACAGGGCGGAGCCACGTCACTGAACATGAGGTAGTATTTTTTTTTAAGGACAGTTCATAAGGGCACACATTGGGTAAAAAAAAAAAATGAACTAACTTAGCTGACATGAGCCAGATTAAGTGGAAGAGAGGTTCTAAATGTCAGTCATACATTTTAATTGGTTGATTAATCAGAACTCTTACCTTTGTCAGTAGTGAGAGCTTCAACGATGATTTTCAAAACTTATCTTGTTTAATCTCCCACATCTAATCTCCAGCTGTCAATCTTCATTAACTTGCAGTGTAAACTAAAGATTGAATTGCTCTGAGTCATCAAGTGTGTCCAACTGTTACTCATGTAGGAAGGTGGTGCAACACTCCTGCAGATTTGAGCAGCCGGCTGAGGAATGAGCTCTGACACACTTCCATATAACGAACTGCTCGCTTGCCATCACGCTAGTCTTGATGCTTTCCTCTAAATGCATGTCCAAAAAAGCTGTAATCATGCGGTCTCACAGCAGAAATAATAGTTTTGCATTACAACATCTGTAGGGGTCTGTATTCAAACGAGTCAGGGACAAGAGTGTGTCGCTCATTTCATTTTCAAAGACCGTTTATACACCTGCAGAATAACTAAATATTGACAAAACAGAATGAACTACAGCTAATTTTGTAATAGAAGATGATGCTGATCAAGTTTAGTCCCTCTCTAAGGCTTAATTAGTATCATGTTAGGATTTTTTAAAAATCTAATAACTACTGATATCTATTCAGAGTGAACAACAACGATGTGTTACTTGTAGCTGGAACTCAAATTTGAAATGTTCTAATTTGATTCCAGTGAGTCAAATCTTTTGGTATAAAAGCCTGAAAATCAACTATAAATATAACAACATTCACTAAACATAAGGACATTTTGAATGACATTGAATGACCCTTTATGCATGATGTAAAATCTGCAGCAGTTATACAATATCAGTCTTCAATGAGGACGGCATGACTGACTAATTGTGTTTAACTGCATTTTTGTCATATGACTGTCAGCCTTCTCCTGCTAACTAATGGAGCTAATGGAACATCCTGCAAGTAATAAGATCAGAGCTGGATTCTCACTTCAGTACAGCAATAGAAACAGAATAGATTATAATGAAGTCAATGTTTGGCTCCAATATGCTTTGGATTCAATACTATTAAAACTAATGCATTTACAGAAGAAGTAGAAGGAGTTACAGCCAAATCTGAATCTGTGGCGATGTGAGAAATCAAACTCTTCCGTACTGATATAATTTACAGCAGGTGACCAGGTTCACTGGTATATTTAGCACCCAGTGCATGCTGGGTAAGTAAAGGCAGAAACAGCTGGGAAAAACATTTAAATCTATAATAATAATTTGGAGAATCTTCATAGAAATATAAAAACATTTAGTAATTAAACCATGCAATCCAGCCCAGTCACCAGAACATAATATATAACATTTCTACAAAATGGTAATTTATGAAACAGAAATGTTGTATTTCCATCACTATTTTTTCATGTTGTTTTCCACCGTTTGACAGGTTGCTATGAGTGGAGGATTAAATTAGCCTTTAGAATCACCTCATGTTTATCTCTGGAGGCGCTTAACTTTTTCGATGATCATCATGCGTGGACCTGAACATCGTGGATCATTTCGTGGCAAAAAGGAGAGCTCAATGAACTTTGAGGCGGTGATTTGTCGAATTTGCAACAAGAGATAACACAAATCTACAAATAAAAATAATCTACAGATCCATCTCACCACCCAATTCAATGAACTTGGACAGACTTTCAGTCGAGAGTCTAAATATAAACCTGACAGTGCCAATAAATGGCTCTTCTTCATAAGGTGTATTAACCTGCGATTACTTAAAAATATATCAAATGAACAGGAGCCGATTAACTCCATCACAGTTATTTGTGTGACCATTAATCGTAAGCTAAAACTTCATGATTGTGACTGTCTTTGGAGGGTGTTTCAGCAGACACATGGAATAAACAAGTGAAGAAAACAGGAAGGAAATGACTCCAACCGCAACAGGTTTGAACTTCAACAGGTTTTGAGTCAGAGGCTGTGATTAAGGCTGGTTATGGTCTATACGTGCTCTTCTTGGAAAGTAAAAAATGACTTTTGTTGTGATTTGGCGCAATGTAAAAGTGACTTGATTATGCTGTAGTGGTGTCATGTACATTGATTTTTCAATTAAACCTTAGAGGTAATTGAATAATACTGTTATAATACAGTTATATTAGAATAACATACACTAAATCAGCCTGAATTTCAATTGAAGTTTCCTTTGCCTAACTTTTCCATTTCCAGACTTACTGTACCTTCACTGTAGTGAAATACTGATTCCTTCAAACTCAAAGCCAATCATTATCATCACACGACAAGGGTCCTCAAAGTCACACACTCTAAACGCAGAGAGCGAGCTGGACTTTACCCTGTCGGAAGACAGTGGGTCAGTCTGGTTTTAAAGGCGATCCCTGGCAACCATTAAGGTTAACTGTACCAATAAAAAACAGTGATGTGTAAATGGCTTACATAATAAAACTATGAGCATTACTCACAGATCTACTGATAATGAGAGTCATTACAGCAACTTTTGTGTGTATGACGTGAGGGGTGTGTAAGGTGTGTGTGTGTGAGAGAGAGAGAGAGAGAGAGAGAGTGAGTGAGTGAGGTAGACCCAGACAGAGAGAGAAAGAGAGAGAGAACACACACATCAAATGGGAACAAAAAAGGTCCCTACGGAGCCAAGATGCATAATTTCTCTCTTCAATAAATCCAACGCATATTTTCTTTACTTGCAAATCATGTATTTATCCTTTGTGATCACATTTGTCCGGTAAGAACTTAAATTGAAGCGTCGCAAACTGTCTCATGTAAAATACACAACTACACTGAGGTCCAAACTCCAGGATCAGATGATGCTTGCTGATGTTAAATTCAACTAATTTAATTTACTGAACGAATCCGCCCAACTTAGATGATTCCCTTGTGATGAGGATCATGCTGCACCGACCGTAAGACATTTCTGTCTGCCTCTGCCTTCATATGAATTTCTTATTTGTTCTTTAAATAAACTTTTTTTTTATTATGTAGGATTTTACCTTAACTGACCAAATGTGCTATAAAATATATCAATATTTGGAGATGATATATGATATGATGATATATATATATGATATGATATGATATATATATATGGATATGAAGGTTTATAGTCTTCTGACTTATACTGGACATATTTACTTGCAGAGGGAGCAGGTGACGTACTTTGACATTGTTTTGTAGATGACAATTTAACCTTAAAATTCAACTTTATTTCTAAGACTCTTTGTATTGTCATAAAAATGAAAAGCACAGGTGTTAATAACAGAAATGATTACTCCATTTTATTCAAGTGTCTAAGTAAGCCGTGACAGCTAGCAGCTAATAATTTAGCCTTCATTTTAAAAAAAATAGAATTCACCAAGAAGGTGATGTTTTCATCAAATTTAGGAATTTTTTCCTACATTTTTGAACATCAAGATAGGACTTTTTTCCCCCCCAGCATTTTAGCAATTACCATGGAGCTTGGCAGGATGTGTTAAATGTCAAAATATCTCAGAAACAACTGATTAAAGCACATGATTTGTTCTATTCCTAGATACCTGTTGTAGAATAAAACTTCACACCTTCATGTAGGTTCATCTCAGGTTTGTATAATTCATGCCAGCTCCATGTTGGGTAACCCAAGCCTTTCACAATAAGCTTTGATGCTTACATACCTAACATATCATAGTTGCTTCATATCACAACCCTCTGGCTAATTTGAACCGTATTTGCATTATTTGCCAGCAAATAGAAATGTGACAATATATGACATGACACATAACAAAAAAAATCCTGTTTTAAGTGTCTTTTTGATGAATGCTCCTGAAAACAATGAATACTTTAGAAAGCAGAAAACTGAAGCCATCCAGCAGATGGGACTTAAGAAGACGCCTGAGTTCCACTCAGCTGTCATTGGCTGTTTTTATACAACCCAAAACAAACATGGAATCCGATAGGCCATGTGACGCACGCGATGAAGGTGATAGGACAGACATTTGTACACAGGTAGAAAGGATGGATCCCAGATTCCATGTAATCATTTGGTGTTTAATCTCAGATACAAAAAGACGGGCTGATTTTAACGTGAATTTTTACTCTTTCACTGTGCAGCTGGAGGTAAACATATGTGACTTGAAACGACTGACATAATGAGCAAAATCATTTTAAAAACATATGATGTCAAAATGTTTTCCAACAGTAACTTCTATTTGAGACTACACCTGAGCCTAGTTTCATCTTATTCTGACATTTTCTCCGGTGCAGTCAGGTGTCAGCATGTTGCCATGTCAGGTTGCGGAATTCCTTAAAAAACAACAACAACAGAGTTTTGTGGATCGTGCGCCACACTTTGCCCCATATTGCTTGCTTGCTGCATCGCATTAGACGAGTCTGACAAGAGGCTTCCAAACGTCTTCTGTACGAGCTATGTTTTAACTGCAGAGATCATTTATTCGTAAATATTCTGATGTTTGCTGTGTTTCCAGTGAGCGCGCCTACCTGTCAATTTGAGCTCCTGTCACTTGTTGTCACCTCCGGTTCCGGCGAGCTTTGGCACTCCAGCAACCCGGCTACAAGTCCACCAGTCCCGGCATGTGTACAGCTCCACAGGGCCTCCGTCGTGGTGACACTGACACCAACACTGAATAAGGTTCGCACCAGTGTTGAATGGTCTACTTGCACACGAGCCCTGTCCGACAACAGAGTCGGTGTTTGAGCTCAGTAGCCGCTGGCGTCAACTCTGTGCTGTCTTTGTAAAGCACAAAGATCGTCTCTATAAACAAAGAGGCATCACTCCGGGGAAAACAAGCCTTCATCTTCATGTGCAGTTTGTTAGCAAGCATTATTGCATAGCTTTAAAATGAACCTTTACATTTATTTTTAAACAATTGTACATATTTGAGTGTTACATAGTAATGATAATAATAAATATCCTTGTCTGAATTGTAGTGCAGGAGTTAATAGATTATTACCGCCGACAAGGTTATGTTTTGATCTGATTCTGTTAGTTGTAAACAGGATTGTGCAAAAATTATAGAATGGATTTAAATGAAACTTGGTGGGACAATAGGTATTAGGCCAGAATAGACCCCATTAAATTTTGATGTAGATCCAGATAAAGGGGCGGATCCAGGTTTGTTCTTTATTTGGTTCTTTAACAATGCCAGATAGGGCGTTTTTAGATATTTTCTTTCATTTCTCGGGGAATAATGCATGGATCTTGATGAAAAAAATCAGGCATATTTAGGAGGATGGTTTGTTGTTATTGCAAGAACTTTCCCCGATTTATTTTTTCTATTTGCAATTTTTTTTTAAACAAGGGTGGAAACATGTAGAAAGAACTAGAAAGGTACTCAGAGTGCAAACCTCCAACTTTTAGTAAAATACAACCCTGATCCAGATTGCTAACTTAACCTAATAAAGCTACCCATATAACAGGATGTCCAGGGTTCTCCCACTGTTCAAGAAAGTGGGGAAAAAAATCATGGATCCACCATTTGATCCAGTTCTACTCCAAAATTAAGCAAATTCCTTTTTTGCACATGCCACACTTTTCCAACAAGTTTCATGAAAATCTGTCGAGTTATTTTTGTATAAGCCTGCAAACAGACAAACAACCAGACACCAGTGAGAATATAATTTCCTTGGTGAGGGTAGAAATTATCATATGCATCATATGCAATTATGTTCACAATCAAGGTTCAATGTAAGCAAGCATAATAGTGCATATTTATGAGTTTATTAGCCTATAAGTAAAAACAAGTAAATCCAATGCAGCTTTGTAGCACATCCGGTTAGTGCTACAAATTGTTATCACATATTTCTTCTAGCCACGTAACAGGAAGGACCATCTTTCAGATTTCTTTTAATATTTTGCATGTTGTTCTGGTGTTTATGTTCTTTTTACCACTGATCTCATAGCACTGAGACATTTGTATATCCGTCTTTGTCCTGATATGCACTGATGACCAAGTACTGGAGTGGACAACATCTCCATCATTTCCAAATGTTTAATTTCTTATTTATGTTTCCAAGACTGTGGTCTGCATTTACTCCACCACTCTTCTGTGACGTTAGTTGCAGCAGGAATCAGCAGTGAAGTGAGAGCTCTTCATTTTATCTCATATCTTTAGTTCACATTAAGGCTGTCAGCCCACTCTTAAAGCAACATGCCACAATATTACTACACTTGGTCACTGCAGCTTCTTACAGGATAAGTGCTTTGGTTTGGAACATTTAAAATCATGGCTGCGGTTTCAGCCAAACATCCAAAACAACAAGTATGTATGGTTAATAAAATCCCCTCACAGAAACCGTGTCACAGTTCTGTAGGAGGCGGCCTGTCATAGCTGCCTCTTATTTAAATCCAAAACATTCACTTTATTAGTAACCATACATTTACATTTTAGTCAGAGGATGAAGGCAGCAGTTGGAAAGTTAAACATTTTGGAAAAGCATACGGTTTATTTTGTCTCCATCATCTGGTGAAAGGTTGTCACAACTATTTTTAAGATTGTGCTGGTCAGGTCCTTCCTTAAAGGGGTGTCGTAAAATCAAAAAACAAATTACCTATTAAAACATCAAAACAAATACTCCTATGAAATCAGTATGTTACTATGCACCTTTTTGAAAATCCTCCATCTCAAAAGTTTAACTTAACATGTCTCCTACTACTGTCCACTGGAAGTTTCCTCATCGCACTTAAGTTGCATATTGATATTGTATATACTACATGAGTTAGTGAGCAGAGGTGGACTTTGTCTAAAAAATAATGAATGGCGTAGAAGTAATCCATTACTTCAGTTCATCACAGGGTCCATGCAGACACACGGAGAACATGCAAACTCCACAGAGATTTTCGGGTTTGGATTTGAAGTCAGAACCTTCTTGCTGTGAGGCGACAGTGTTAACCAACAGGTGATTGTTAAGTAAGATTTGCATGGGTTTCATTGTGTACATGAGTTGTTTACAGAACATGCAAAAAGAGTTTCAGAATGTGTGCAAATTACTTAAAGATGGTTTTCTAAATGGACCTTTTAATTTTTTATAGAACCAGTTAATAACTACCGCAGTGTAAATACATTAAACCTTTTTCTAGCCTGTAATTGTGTAACTGCACTTGACTAGGCAGATTCAGAACCAACAGGCATACCATGACTCAGCTGTTGTAATGTGATTGTTTATTGCAGCAACAAAAATGTAAAGCTAAGCAAACGTGTACAGTTTAGGGAGGAAAGGGAGAGAAAAAAAGCAATGTTATTTTAACAATTTCCAAACACGTTCTTTGTCAACGTCACAATTTTCAAAGCTCAAAGTCCAATTTTGTGGATAAATTCCTCCGTCCTCATAATAACGTCAATATTAGAAATGCAACTTCCAGCACATGCCTCATTGTAGCCCAAAAGATCAGTTGAATCACCCAGACTAGAAATGCAAGAATGGTTACAAGATCATTTAAAAATGACTACTGATCTAAAATTCATGTTGTTTTTTTCCACTGAGGAGTAACATCAGGTGGTTTTTAACAGTAAAATATTTGAAAACAATAAGTGACCATACCATCAACTACTGTAACATTCAACGTGCAATTTAAATCCCATTTACACTGATTCTGTCATTTCTTTTCTTTTTTTTCTTTTTTTTTTTTTAAAACAATTTTCACTCTTCCAATAGCTTTAACTAAAACAGGCATTTAAACTAGTAACGACTGATTCGAACAGACAACAGGCACAGAAAGAAATACAGAAAACTCAAAATTAAAACAAAACAAGCCAAATACACATCCTCCAAAACCTCTAAGTGCTCTGCTCCATAACGCAGTCATTAAACAAAAAAAGCACAAGGAAATCTCTTTAACATGAATAAATGAACACATCAAAATAAAGAGCAGAATGTACTGTCGCAGTGACCGAAACCCATTTTTCAGAGTGGTGATCTTAACTGGAAATACTGTTGTTGTAACCCAGCAAACATGTAACATATTTTCTCTGAAGACCTTCCATTATCACTTCCATATAAAGCCCGAAGACAAAAAAACAAAAAAACACCATTAGTGTTGGATCAAAATCAAAAACAGCTCACTAAAAACCCAGAACATTTGGAAGACCTGCAGCAGCTTTGCCTCACTGTGAAGACAGATGGGACAGAAGCTGCAGGCCTTAGAGGAAAGAACAGAGGCTATATTAGCATGGAAACATCATAGAAGCACTATAAAGATGCGGGCAACATGTGTGTGGTGTAGCAATGTATTGTATGTACAGAAATTATGGGAAACACTGTTCCCGATAATAAAAAAAACCACCCCTACAGTGAAATATGGAGAGCACTGCCTCCGATACGGACACACTGGTAGGCAAAAACTACCTTCTTCTTTACATTATGGAAGACGCTGCTCCCGATAATGTTGTCAGGATGAGAGGTGCGCATGGACCGAGGCGCTGGTACAGCCAGACAGCCAGAACTGTTCAGGAAATATTTTCCTGGGTGCGATATGTGAACCGGTCTTGTCTTTTTGTTCTGGCCATCAGTCGACATGCGCACCTCTATTAGCAGATGCTGCTTTTGTCATTTCGACAGTATAACTGTCATAATTATGGAAGGCACTGCTCCCGATAATTATACATTTGTTTGTTTTTTTATAAAAGGCAATAAAAAAATATTTATAGTGAACCCTGCCACTGATAAATAAATAACACAATAAATAGACATACGGTTTCTGTTTTAGTGTCACATGGTTGGAGACCTTCTCCCTTGGCTTCAGATGTACTCTCATGTCAGGAGGTGGACAGATCAGATTTCTATTAAAGTTTATTAAATTTATTTTATTGTCGGGTGTCATTAGGACTGTTCTTAAAAGATTAATACAGCATGAATGTTACACAGTGCCAAGTCGCAAATAGCCGATTGTCCAAAATCTACTTTTGGGTGTTTTCTGTGAAACCCAGTGGCTGTTATTGAAAATTAATCTTCAGTCCTTTTCATCTACCTCTGAATCTCTGACAATGTGTTGAGCAGCAGATTTCAGCACACTATGAAATTATAGCTACCGACATAAACCAGCTCAGGTTCAAACACAAGGCATCCTGTCATTAGCTTATTATCATACTGGCCTTTTGTGTTCTATTCATCTCCAAGCTGGCAAACACAGGATGTCCTGTGATCATGAACTGATACTGTGCTGAAAATGTATCACTTCCAAACATTCAACTCATTTATAGGGTAAATCGTACTACCTCATTACATGGCTGTTTGGAGGTATTCATTACAAGCACCAAGTATTCAAATGTGGTGTTTTAAGTGCCACATGATGAAATTATGAAATCATAATTTCAGTATTTCCAAAGCTGGAAAGAAGTGAGAATGAACTAAACTAGTTTTCATATTAAGGCAGACACTTTATATATTTATATTATTATTATATTATTATATTTATATATATAAGTATATTTTAGGATTAATGCTTGTGGAATTGTGGAACAGAGGTAATGCCGGTCATATTGCTAAACATTTAGAAACAGCTCCATTTTTATTATTTCCGAAATCATCTTAAGTTAATTAATAAACTGTGCTGGTGGTGTTGGTTAATCATCACAGCCTGCTGGTATCCACACCGCCGGCTGCCATAAAAAGGGCCAAATCATGAACAAGGCAGGAGAGAGGAAATTACTTTTTGGATCTCATCTTCCAGATGTCCCCTCCTAGTGAGTTGGCACAGCCCTGAATGGTCCAGGTCGCCAGGGCAAACTGGTTGCGGAACAGGTCGGCGTCGGCCTCTGGTTTGTCAGCCCTGAGGGCTTCCAGGTGGGTGGACAGAGCCTTGAGAGTTTGAGGGCCAGAGCCCAGCAGGATGTGGCGGAAAGGGCGTTCTCTGGGCGACACATAGGGTGACAGGAAGTTCCTTTCCACCTACACAAACAAGAGCAGCATGAGGAGGAGGATGGTAGGAAGAAAACTTGCTATGAACCATGAAGACCCTGAGCTAGCAGGTGTGTGTGCTGTGCTGATGCTAAAAAGTGTAATAATATATGGCCTACACAGAGTTTATATGACTTGACACTACTAGGCCTAGTCCTGCTTAGTGTCATGGTGTAACTATTCAAGAAGTCTGCATGTAACTAGTCATGCTCATTGGTGTAGGAGGCCAAAAAAAAGGTCTTACCGTCATGATGCGGTCATTGATGATGCGGCACATCTCGATGTCGTCCAGGTCGCTGTTCTGGATGTTGTATGACAGGTCGCGAGAGGCGCGACCGTACCAGCCGGAGGCCGAGATCAACCACTGAACGGTCAGGTCTTTGGGAAGAAGATTGGGCTGCAACTGAAAACACACGAAGCACCCCGCAGGGGTAATTTAGTGCTCTGAATAAACATACGTAAATGGAGGTGCGTCTTCTGAGCACGCTTGGTTTACATAGTCAAAGCAGCTATTGGTAAAGTAAAGTTTACAAAGCTACAAGTTAAAACAGGGAGTTCAATATATTTATTGACTCTTTATCTCATGGCATGCCATGGGTGTGCAGACTATGAGGCTCCAACCCTCACGGATAAGTCAACAGTTGGTAAAGTTCAATCCTATTCAGCAAACAAAAAACTGGACACTCACCCTCATGATATCCTTAACTTTCCCATTGATCTGAACAACATGAGCACGTATAATCTTGTCGTACTTCGTCAGGTCCATCCGCAGCAGATGATCGTGGACCAGCCTCAGGGCAATGTGACCTGCAAAACGCGTCGCTGTTGCAGCTAACTGAGGAACCTGGTTGGCTGTGGCTGCGTTCAGTTTGTCCCGGTTGTCCTCCAATGTGCCGAAGTACGGGTACTCCTGAGAGGGGAAGCAAAGAGGTTGAGACTAACAGTTAGGAAACACAGGATGAAGCAAGCTTTAACGTGTGATGGCTCAAGGTATAAGGTTATCCTGGGATATGGATATTGGTCCAAAAGGTTAAATGATGACGACTTACTGTATTACCAGGCGTGAATCTAAATGAGACTGAGGGAATGCCTGAGAAGGCAAGGAAAGGATATGCAGCATTATCCATCTTGAGAGGCTCCATCCTGGAAAATAAACACGTGCACGACGAAGCTTTAGCTGTACTTTCTTCGACGGTAGGTTAATATTTGGAAAAAGAAGATTAGGTAGTGAACACTCATCAAACATGAAATGACAACTACACTGTACATTCCAGCTATGGAAGTGATATTTGTGAGAAGAGCTTGGATGTCATGGTGATGTATAAACACTGACTAGACACCGAGGATGTGAATGCTCCAGCCGCCTGGTCAAACTTACACATTTAATTCCCAGTTGCCCCTTCCGAACTGAGAAGAGAGAGATGCAGCCTGGTTTGGAAGCTTCACCTGCGGAGAAGACAATTGAATATGAACATACTGTATATCAACATTCACAAACAAGTCAATGAACATATTTAATCACAATACTGCTGGTTTGTATTAAATGTGCTTCAAAGTGGATTTACCTCATTCAGAGAACTCCCAATCAGGCTGTACATCAAGGGACTGGCTGCTACTTTAAATCCATTCCGACCTGGAAAAGAACATTTCTATGCAGTTATTCTAGAAAAAAAAATCATATGTGGAATATGAAATTGTAGGAAGGTGTTAAATATTCTTTAGGCTAATTTAGCTGAATAATTATTTAGCTGACCACTGAATAAGTACCTGCTACAACTCCATCCAGATTGATGTAGGAGAAGGCTTTCATGCTCAGAGAAGTAAGATAACCCTGGATATATATAAAAAAAAAAAACCACAACAATCAATCTAAAGAAGAGTGCCAGCACAAACCAATAAAAGCCTCTGCTCAGGAAAAACGAAGGTTGGAAAAACCTCCAAGTATAAAAACTTTATTGTATAACTCACCTCCAACCACTCGGTGGCGCCAACGCTCCCATATTCTCCAGCACTCCAGCTGGCGAACACAATGCTTCTTCTTGGCCTGAATTCGTCTGTCGAGAGGATAAGAGGTGCATGTTAGCAAGAAAAGCAATGCCCTGGCTACACAAAGTGCTCAGTAAGCATATCCAATGACGACAATCTTCAGCTGCTCAGTGACTAAATAACTACTATAATTATGATTACTTATATGCATTATTTTAGTCAAATGGAGGCACTACATCACATTAAAAATGAATCAGCTGCCACCTCAGACTTACCGTTCCTGATCATGTCAGAGATGGCGCGTGCCAGCTCCACAAGGACGCAGGTGCCGACGGTAGACGTAGCAAAACCTGGACCCCAAGCATCCCTTTGGGCACCAATAACCATGTATCGGTCTAAAAAAAAATGTTAAAAAGAAGAGAGAAAAAAGAAAGAGAAGACATTCATTCATTTTTATCACTACACTGAATCCCTGATCACTAAATTCCTGTAAGTAAAATAAACATGTCATCGTACCTGCATCCACAAAGCCTTTGATGACGCCAAAGACATTATTGATCTTTTTCTCGGTGAGGACATTGTTGACTTCCACAGTAATCACATCGTTCTCTTCCCCCAGCCTGTTGAAGCCTCCCCACCCTTCTGGTACAGCCTGACCCCCCAGCTGCCTGTGGGATGCAGACAATAAGCATTAATGCTATGTAAGCTAATACAGAGACACCTGTGGTAGACAATCACTGCGCAAGAGGAATCATTTAGAATGACAGAAAAGAACTGTATTCTTTTTGAGCACCTTGTCAGCTGGTCTACGCTGCATGCGAGCCTTACCTCAGAATGTTTGTAGCCGTGCGTGCTGAGATGGTTTGAGCCAAGATGTTTGGCAGGCCTGAAGACTGGATGGGTGGAAACTGGGTGTGGTTAAAGGATGGGAAGCCTGGGGTGTAGGGATCCCCTGAACCCAGGTGGACCTGTGAGGATGGTTAGATTGAAAATATAAGCTATGATTCAATTGACATTTTGAATGCTTTTGTGTTCTAAACTAATCTTCCCTGCAACCTGGAGCCTTATCTCAAATTAAGAAAATTATATGAAAGAAAACTCAAGAAACAATTTGCACACTCACTTCTAGATAAGGATTCAGCAGGAGCAGCCGAAATGTCACACAGTCATCAGGTGAGAATCGATCTCAAAAATCAATAAGTGATGCAACACATTTCTTTGGTGAACAGCTTTATCACGTTTCGTTGGTCAAAGTATCACGATCTAACTCTAAACATCAGAAGCACTTATTGTGGCTCTAAAATGTGTGTTCTCATGCCGAAATAAACATGTCAAACACATTTCCTGCCTCATAAAACATCGCAAATCTCAATATTCTTATATTAATATAATAAATACATTTAATATTTGGAAACCTGTCCTGTTTACTTCCAAAATGTACAATGGCCAACATTGTTTCCTCTGTCCTGTCTGTCACATTGCTATGTTTCTGGGTGCATTGTGCTGATAGAGTAATGAGAAACCATCAGCACAAATTTATATTCTCTCTCATGCTCCTGTGCAGCCTAATCAATGGCAAAATACCAACAAAACTGGGAACCACTTGACAAAAAGATCCTCTTTGTTTGATATATTTATTAACATTAGTATAGTGAAAAACCTAAATATGGACAATACTCCAGTGAGTTTCATCTTCTAGCATTATGATTCTAAACGGTCCACACTCACATGTCCAAAGAGCTGAGTGGTGTCCGCAAAAATGTAATCGTCAGGGTCTGGGTAGATCAACACAGCAGAGGCATTCATTTTGGCTGCATTGGCGACCTGTGATTTAAAAGAGGAAAAGAGATGGTGATATAAAGCTTATCAAATATAAAAAGTTAATTGTAATTTTAAAGTTACGCTGTAAGTCTTCCTAAAACCACCCACCTTCTCAGCAAAGCTGATCCTGCCCGCTCTAACCAGTATGACCCTGCCATTCATGTCGATGTTCTTATCACGCAGCATCGTGAAGTCACTCTCCTGCCCATAATATGCATACAAGACAGCACCCTGGACCAAAAGAAAAAAAATATTTTCCTCTACTTAATATTTTTAAAAAAGAAGCTCTCTGCTTAATTTAGCTGGTAGATTACCGTTACTGTTCCAATGCCACTGTAGGAAAGGAATCCCTCTAGATGCACGTCACTCCCATTCTTGAACTTAATTTTGTTGCCGCCAGAAGCTGGTGGGTCTTGAACCTTAACAAAATGCTCATCAGTCCAGGTGTTCATGCCGTACTCGTTAAACGTCCTGAAAACCTTGTTTGCCAGATTTTCATCACCTGGAGAACCAGCACGGTGCTCAGAAGTGGAAAAATCACTAGGATAGGATGAAAGAAAACAAAGGAAAGAAAACACAAAACGATCACTCGCTTTTAAAACTGAAATACAAGGAAAGAAATGTGTCTTGGAAGCAGGTTATACAGGCATTGTGTGGGGTTTATATTTACCTGAAGACAGTTTCAAATTTGGCTGCAGTGAGTTTTTCAGCAAAGAGCCTTTTGACATCGCCCCAGTCCATGAGGGGGGCAGCGCCTGTCTCGTGCGGAGGAACTACTTCAAAAGGGATCACAGTGGATTTTAAGCTTGGAGGCAAGATCCTCCTCCGGTGAACCAGATAGCCAATCAAATACCCTGAAAGTAGCAGTGTTTTCAAATGAGGAACAACTAGGGACAAAGAGGAACAACTGCACTGACTAAATCATCATTTGTGTGTTGCTCAGAGACAGACATGGTCACGCTTGAGCTATGATTTTCAGGGGATAAAAAGAATAACTGGAGACGACCTTTAAGTTAAGAGCTAAAGATATACCAGATGTTCTTTTTTGTTGGCTAGTATAGAGATAATTTGGTTTCTGTCTCGATTAAAAAAAAGTAGTGGTCCTTAGACTGATCCTGGGGAACTCCACAAGCAATTTTAGAGAGATGCAAACTTAACAGGAAGCAAGCCGCTTCGTTCAATGACTCCCACTTACCGATGATGAAGATGAGTAGGGTGCCAGCTGCCATGAAGATGAGGTTCTTGGGGGTGCGTCTCAGCTTTTGAGCTATGTAGGGTTTGCAGTTTGAGTTTTGATTGAGGTGGTCTCCCACGCCATGTCCCTCGGCCTCCTCATCCATGTCGGACGACAGCTTCATCTCCACCTGGCTGTTATCGCCTTCCATGTTCTGGGTCAAGTTGAAACGTGTGTAGGAGTGTGGCTCCCCATTAAACTTTAAAGAAGGTGCAATGCAAAAAAAAAGAGGAAAATATGGTTCATTGTTTAGACAAACCTGCAGTGCAAGACCTTTACATATGAACAAACATCACAAACCTAACTTTTGTTAAAAGTCTGACAGGAATTAGTTCCCCAAGATGGAAAAAAAAACATTCAATTATGTAACACAGTAATAATAAGACTCATCTCCCAAGTGGTAATAAGAGGCGGATAAATCCCTATGACAAAGCTTATTATTCTAGGAGTTATGTAATACTATTTAAGTACTCACAATTTTGGATATTGTTGACCTAGCCTGGTCCATTGCTGCTTCACAGGAATCTAAGGAAGAAACAAACAAAGGAAGTCTATAACTGAAGCATCAGGTCTATAGATTGATTGGTGTTGTTGACTTTTTCACCTTTTAAAAAATGACAATCCATCCAAACTATCCATGAGAATGAAACAATCATCCTGCGTAGAAATTGTGTCTATAAGTAATACTTGTTTTTACATAGCCACCTTTCAAGTCAATAAAGGGTTGAGTGCTTTATATTCAAAGACAGCTAAATGTTCCATTTCTCTACAGTATGTTACTGTTTCACTTCTGGGAATAATGGGGTGTCCAGAGAACACGTCCTACCTCTTGTCCAAATATCAATAGGGGTTTCTTTTGCCGCTAACTAGAAAGGCAACACTGTTCCTGGACACAAAAGACCAGTGTCCAGTTCGGGTCAACCCAGACGACTCCATGCCTTCATGAGAACACTGCCAGGAGAATACAATAACAGAATAACCACAATCCCACAAGGTTTGATTTAAAAGGAAAACAAAGCAAGGTTTCAATTTAACAGTGGAACAAGACCTGAAATGCAACCCTTTTGTATATTTTATTTAATACTGCAATGCACTACTGGAGGAATAAGAGGTATGCATGTGATCGTCCTCAGGAGAGAGGCTCGCTGTGTAAGGTGCTTCAGCTATGGAAAGTCAGATGGGTCATGTATCCTGTATATTATTATCCAGCGCATATCAGAGAAACATTACAGTATAGAATATCTGACCACTCAGTGAATTTTCCTATTGATTCACTGTTATTTGACACTTGGGACACTGCAGTCACTTCATGGTCTCTGCTGCCATTTCTGAAAGCTGGATTGCTCCAAGTAACAACGGTGACGGTGACTCCTCTTCATTTAAAATGTACTAATGTCAGAGGTCTGCAAAAACAACACTGTGGATATTTTACTGCAGTGACATGTATGCCCTTTTGGGAAATAACTAAATAAATAACATTTAAAACAAAAAATAGTTGCATCACTTCCTTGTTCACTGTAAGAGGACAATGGTGAACAGGCCGTTTTTTTTTCTCCCACATATGTCCTGTACAAAAGGGGTGTTAACAATGGAAGCAGTACAAATGTCACCATGTTTGTACAACAACACACACCGAACAATGTAAATGAAAACACAAGCAAAGGTTGGAGAAAGGCTGTCGACACGTTAACAGGAAACAAGCCTGTTTGTCTTGACTCCAACTCTTGGCTACCAGGGGCTTTGCTCACACGGAGCCGTTTTTGAAATGCATTCTTTAATGTGCATTAGACAATGGATACCAGTCAATTATGGCATCCTGAAACTTTAGCCGTTATTTTCACCCAAATGAGTGCAAACCAAATGATACCTACATATTCAAAGCATTTTCAAATTACTCTGCAGTACCCGTGTGACACTAAAATCTTCTAACAAAGACATTTCCTTGAAGAGCCGGCAGTATTTCACACAATTCCATCTTAAATCAATGAGATAAGTTCTTAAACCGTGAGTAAAGCAACTCTTAAGAAACCCTAATCCCACCTTTAGAGAGCAGACAGAATAATGTGATTGAAAAAGTCCCTATGACCTTTCCTCCCCCGTCTGACCTTCAGAGAAAAACAAAACAGACCACAACTTCTCAAACAACCCTGGTCTTATCAAACTCAAGTCAAGAGTTAATCTAGCAGCTCTTAATCAACATATAGGTGAGCGCTACATGGCCTTGTTGGTTAATCCAGTAACACACTGACTGAACTTTGGACTGAATAAAACACTGCTTTGTCGGTTCAATCTCAAACCACACACTCCTATTGTGGTCAAATTTTACTCACTTAGTTTGTGCATCATCTGTTGAGTATATTCTATAACTGCATGTTAAGTGTAAACAAACTAATGAGAGTAAAACTGAAAAAGGGAGACAAGAAGATGCTGAGCTTGCATGTTGTCATTAAGATGTGTGCTGTGCGGCTAGACAAACTCTTAATGACCCCTATGTGCCAATTTACAAGCTCCACTGGAGGGAGATCCTAAACTGGGCAGTGCGTGAGGGGAGCTGGTGTGGGCAAATGCCAGTGGGACACAAACGATCAGGCAGAGCAGACGAGCCCGTCCTAATCTGCAGCACCAAAGCATGGCACTTGCAACACTTCAGCGGTAAGCTTTCAAAACAGGTCAACGAGACAATTTGTGTCCAAGGACACAGATGCCGACAAACTGAAGAAACAAATTGTGAGATACAAATCTTTAGGGCCCCCTATAATGCATGTGTGAGATTTAACTGGTTTCTGTCCGTCGGTTTTTATCAAACGTCTTACATATGGATGGACAAAGGTAACCTTAAATGCCCCCTTTGATGGGGATATAAAAAGCCTAACCTTCTATGACAAGTGTATTTCAATAGAGCAAATGAGGGTGCAGACATGTTGGATCATGGTCATATAATAAATTTGTCTAGAAAACACTTTGGCTATTCTAGTCGTTATGATGTCCAGCTAACTTTAGGACATGACCGGGCCTCTGACAGCCCAGAACTCCATTGCCTTCTTTAAACCGGAAGGTTCAAGATATACAACCCTACTAAAAACACAGTACATTAGACTTGAACATGCCAGACTTCATTCATCATCATCATTCAGAGCCTGCTTTGCAAGCACAACCTGAAGACACTTGACGTCTCCTTTGTAAAGCTAAGTGCTCTCAAAGTTGGGCAGAACTATGCCTATAATCTTACATGCCAAACATACCAGGCTTTAATACTTTAATCAGATTATCTACTTTCAGTTGAGACCCCTCCGGAATGGATGTTGGCGGTATAAAACAAATGCAAAGCATAAGCAACAAATACAACTTTTGACACAACACTAACAACTCCAGTAAAGCATTTTTTTCAGTGTCGTTGAAGAGGTGTATTTCCTTGAAGAGTCTATGAATACAAGAGGTGGGACGTGTATCTCCACTGAATAACTTTAAGATGTGTATGGGCAAGAGATAGCGAGAGCAAAGTTGAAACACGCCCTTCCAGGAACTGCTCTCACAGGCATGACCTGTTAGGCAGTCTTGCTATTTGTGAAGAGGATAATGATGTTCTCAAAAAAAGATAATGTTGGATGAAGTTCATCTGCATAATGATCACTTGAAGGCAAAGCCAGAAAGAAAAAAAAAAAGGTGCGGAACAGCCTGCAGCCTGCTCAGCTCGCAAGAGAGTTTCCTCAAAAACATGTAGACTAAAGAAATAAAATTGATAAGAGACTGGAAACAGTTTCAAATGATTGACTCAAGTTTAACCTCTCAGACTGCACAGCTCTGCAAACAGATTAAATATTATCCCTGCAAACAGATTAAATATCATCCCTGCAGATAGATTAAATATCATCCCAGTTTGACAGGTAAAAGTTTCCCATGTAGAAATGTTGCAGAGGTAATATACCCTTGTGTTCTTTTAACTGACAAATATCCCTATGAAACAGAGGACACCACTGCTTCATAAATAGATTATTGACGCTGTGGGAAGACTTTAGTTCTAACATTACAAGAGCAACTATTGTGAAATTAGCTGAGGTTGGAAGTAAAAAGGTTATTCTCACAGAATCAACTTAATCAAACTAACAGGACCAAAAGTGAACATGCACATAATATTCCACTCTTAGCGGACAGTGAAAGTCATAATTATAAAACTGCTGAAATGACCATTTACCAATGGTCACTTCAACATTACATGATTATTACTACTCAGTGCAACCTTAAATATATCTGCCATAACAATTACAACACAATAACTGTAATTATGGTCCTAAAGACCAAGTCAAATGAGCAAACTTACAGTAAAAGCCATTACTACACCTTGTTTGCGTTAATGTGGTTTTTAGTGCTTGTTACAAAAAAACTGTCTAAACAGTTTGGCATTGTTGAAGCACTTCTAGTCATGCAAGAAAAATCTGTTATCACATTTCATAAAATGGTATGAAGTGATTTTACTGATAAAAAAAATAGTATTTTTATTAAAGTAAGAGCATTCCTGCAGGAGCCACACATCCAAATACCCTACAATTAAGTGGAAACACTGTCTAACTAGTGATTGAACTTTGAACGTTTTTCACCTCTTGATGCACCACATGTGGTGCATCAAAAAGTGACAGCCTTCAGAGACAATGGCACCAAAATACAGACACCAAATGGATGAGATTACATGAAATTGTTTGAGAAATTGGGTGCAGTTCCAGACATGTAGTAGATATGTAGATACAGATATGCTGTGCTATAAAACATTACAGGAGCGTATAATCAGTCTACTACTGAGCATCACTAAACAAACACACTTTGTAAAAATTGAATTGTAAAAATTTAATAGGCGGTTTACTTTAAATAAGTTGAACAAAAATACAATAAAAATATATTTACAACATATTGCTTGAATATAGACTTTAAATTATTTTTTTATTTTGGAGTTTGATTGTTAATGGTCTGCTCAGACTAAAATCCCCTTATCCTAAAACTTGATTTAGTCTAACATTTTTCTGAACTCAGGATAATAAAAGGCACAAAAAAAAAGAGAGAACGACAGGAGGAGCAGGAGAGAACAAGGGGAGAGGGTCAGCAGAGCGTAGGAATCATTGTGCAGTGACAAATCATGTGAGAGTCACACTGGAAAAGATCCAAAGTAGCTCATGGTTAAATGAAGCAAACCAGTGAGGCAGACCAATCCTATTTATTAGCTGTGCAAGTATTCTTAAAACAGAAGCACATTCTGAATTACAGATTTAATGCAACAACACAGGACGTTTCCTTCTATGTAGATGAGACAGGGAACTCTTGTCAGCTTTATGCAGGATTTATTTAGTTATTTAGTATAATGCAGGTTCATTGTGGTCACTTTTGCAATGGCAAGTAGGTCTCAAGACTCCCATATAAATAATGTTATAACTGCTTTATTGTGTAGGTGACCTAACATGCAGTGGGAGAGAACATTTAATTTCCCTTCACAAAGTCACAAGCAACAATGAGGCTCAAGCTCATCTGCTGGTAGTCTGGACAGTATATTTAATGTTTGATGCCGCCTTAGGGCCAACTCACCCATTACCAAATCCAGCACCTGTCCTGCCATATGTTAATATGGCATGATATACACCATATCGCCTTTTAAATGTAAAAGCATGATGTGCTGTATGAAAACAGTCAAGACTGGAAGCTATAAGTGTGAATACTGCTGTAAAGATAGCTTATCTATTCAGCACCTTATTGCTGCCCGTCAAGGTCGGCAAACAGGGACAATGTAATGTCCACCTACTGACACAGTTACCCCTGAGCAAAAAGGGTCATCCAGGGATGCTCGCTGTATTTAACATCAGCAGCGGTTATCTTAGATAAACATAGCTGGACGTGACTACAGCATTTCCTCCTTATGGCGCCCTTGTATTCGCAACGTGACAACCATCGTAGTAAATAGTGATTCTTGTGTAAAGTATGATAAAACAGAGGGTTCTTGGAGAAAAAAGGTGGCACGTTGTGTGCTTTCATGAGCATACTCGGACACGACGACGTTAGCATGTATAAGGGTAAGCTATTCCATTAAATAATGCACGTTTGGCATTAACTAGCACACTCAATGAACAAAACGAAGGGTTACGTCCGTCGCTATTTCAGTAAGTTACAATAAGCACCTACAGCTCTAGCTAATGTGGTTAGCTTAGCCGTCTGTCACGGATAAAACTCTCACCTTCTCTTCGACACGACTCAACCCGACTGACTTCTTCTGTCACAGCTTATGACACGAGGTTCCTCACCTTGTTGCTTCTTTGCTATCTGGTCTCTTTCAGCCGGTGCCCTTGACCATGCTGCTTCAAGTTATCGGACAGACTACCAGCGTACAATGGGCGTGGTTACAACCTCACTTCCGTAGGGTTGGTCGCGAAATCCTGTCTGTCCCAGCAATTGCTTGGTTGCCTGAGGGCGAGGACTACATGTGCCCCCCTGACGGGTTATTTCAGGGACGGTTTTTACATACGCTGACACTAGTTATAATGAAAAGGCAATTGTGTATGGCAGCAAAGCTTTAGATAAAACTATACTGATGGGACAAAACAAAAACGTAAGAAGGTCACTGTCAGTGATGCAAAGTACCTAGGAATATTTTCTCAAATAGTATCCTTATGTACAGTTTTCACATAGGTGTAGTTGGCCAGAGGTGAAGGTTGTTTGGGAAAATGTAGTATTTATCAGCTATTTGTAATAACCACATTACACAAGAACAGTTTAAATAGCTCGATGCAGCAAGTTTTTACTTTTTTTTCCCACATTCAACACAAAATGTTAATTGTAATGACTACTGCAATCTCAAAATTATTCACCAACCCAAATAACGTCTCTCTTAAGAGCACATATTTGCAAATCAGATGTAAAAAAAAAAAAAATGTCCCGACCTTCACAGATGCACTAGAGTCTCAAAGTTCTTTCTGCTAAGCCCTAAATTTACATAAGAGCTCCACACCTGAATTCCAAGATGTAAACCACTGCTGACCCAAAAGCACATAAAAAATGTCTGCTCCATTATGCTCATAAGGCATACGTTTTGGGATGCTGTCAATGAAGCGATGAAACAAAACTAACTTTTAAGGCCTATGGATCAGCAGTATGTCTGGGGGAGGAAGAATGAAGCATACTCTCAAAAGAACACCCTACCTACAGTAAGGCATGGCTGTGGCTTGACATTGTTATTGTTCATTCCAAAAGGACAATGATCCCAAGCAGACCTCAAAGTTCACTAAGGTTTGGGCTCAGAAGAAGACCTGGAATGTTTTAGAGTGGTCATCACAGTGGTCCGATTGAATCCCATAGAAAAACTCTGGTTGGATTTGAAGAAGGCGGTTGCAGCACGTAAACCCAGGAATATTAGAGAACTGGAGGCCTTTGCTCATGAGGAATGGGCTAAGATTCCTCAAGAACGCTGACAGAAGCTGGTGTCTGGTTGTGCATCATGTTTGCAGCAGGTCATGGCAGCAAAAGGGAGCTCTACTCTAAAAAGTATGAGAGATGCTTGTCATTGAGGGTCTGAATCATTTGAGACTGCAGTAGTCAATATAAGTTTAGCATTTTGTATTATATTTGGGAAAACACATGTAATATCTGAGCTATTTAAACTGTTCTTAAGTGATTTGGTTATTGCCAACAGCTGATAAATTGTATATTTTGCCAATAAACCTAATAAAATTACCAATGGGGGTTGAATGCTCTCTATGTGTCTCTAAATGCTTTCTATGTTTTTGGAAAATATGAACATATTATAAATATTCTTCTTTCGACTGCACTACATTTGTGAAACACTTTACTTAAATATGCCCTTAGGAATAACTGCATATGAATTTTGCAGCAGTGCTATGAGATTTAAATAAATCGTAAAGTAAAAATAATGAAACTGTTAGAATTTATGTTCCACTTTTTAGTTGCTCTAAAAACATTTGAACCCTACATGTATTTTATTTTAGGATGACGCCTGTTCACATCAGTAACGGATTACCTCTAGTGACCCCCCGTGTGTCACAGACAAATCGGCGTCTTCCACCTATACTGCTCACCTTCAAATGAGAACAAACAACATCATTGTGCCCAGTGCTGTTCATTTTTCAGAACCCACAGTCCATAAAATAGTGTTTTTTATGCAGCAGCTGTGAAAATATGAGCTCTAGGCAAGGAAAGGAACTGCATGTCTGTTTAGTTTGGTCATTGGTGTGCTGACTAAGTCAGACACACAGATTTTTCCAGTAAAGTTGTCTGGGAATCATTTTGGCTCCTTTTTGTAATATTCAGTAATCCAGTATTTAACATGTTAACCTTGAAAGGCTTGGTTTGAAAACCCATGAAATCAGCTGAGCTGAAGCCAACACTGGCAAATATTTAGTGCAAATACAGACCGACTGATTGGCCTTTCTTTACAGGAAAACACTCCTGTTTACAATGCAGACAGTATTGATAATTTGGTCACTGTATCACCCAGTGTTATGGCCATGCAGACACTGTTGACAAATCAACCTCCCTGTGATTGGGTATTTGTTGTGGGCAGGAGCAAAGCAGTCGCCACTGATGGTAAATTATTAGTAAATTTTTGTAAACATGTGTCTTTATTTGTTGATAGCTGGTTTTGCAATGCTATTTTTTGTACGACGCTTAATTATTGATTGTTTCACCAGAACGTCCTTCGTAAGGTTGCCCCTTTAATTGCTCTTTTGGGTGTCCTCAGTAATTATATGTTTATGCCTGGTGTCAGGCTGCTAACGTATACTGTATTTTGTGCAAACCGGTCATTGAGGGCTCTGAGATCAGGATTTAATACTTTTCCCATGCCATGATTTTCCCACATGTTGAGTCACTTTCCATCTTGGACATCTAAAGTCAAATGAAGAATACAGGTATATATGATAATGTCCTATGTTCACCAACAACAACCTTAAAATCCACTGGTTTTTAGAACATGCAGGTTGGTAATCAACACCATTCTTATAAAGCTACTGTAAATCTCCTGTTTAACAAAAACAGTGGACATGATGGGAATTCATTTCAGTCCTCTCTTACAAAGAGCATTCCCACAGCAAGGATTTAGGGTTCTGAAAGTTCAACAGCATTTTTCACATCGCGTCGTTGTTGGAGTTTCGTGCAGCCGCAGGCCAAGAATGTGAAGTACCCATAGAGACTGGCAGCAGATTTAATTTAATTTAAACTCTTTACTCTGTGATCATTACTCGACAGCTGACACAGGAAACATATGTGGTCTGGCTGGTGTAAAGCAGCATGTCCTAGTCTGTGTTGTTTGAAATAAGCATATTCAAATCTAAAAAAACAAACAAAGAAAATCTAAAAATCTACTTAGCACATGCTTAACTAAAGCAGTGAACCTTACTTAACATGTAACCTGCTGAACACCAGCATGTTAGCCTGTCACTGTTAACATGCGCCTAATTGTACTTTTCAAGCATGCATCATGAACCACAACTGATGGCACCAAATGACGCAGGAAGCTCAGATCTGTATGGGAGAGAAATGTCTGCCGTTTCCCATAACACTTGTAAATCCCATTTGAAAACTGTTTCATGTCCTCTTTGAAAACGCTTAACACTCAGATCAGTTTTGTGTCAAAGGTGAGGTCAATTATGAGATCAGGCTGTGCAGGATGTAAACTCAGTGGTGGTGAGCTTCTCTTGGAGAAAGGTAAATAAGGCCGGTCTCATTGCAACCTCAGCTGGACTTATAATCCTGTCTGGATAAAGAGTTGTTTTATGGATAAAATGTTGTGAGATCTGACAAAACAAGCCTGTTAATGATACTTTATGCCGTATATATATTCACTTACAGTATGTAACCTGCAGTCAGTGTACCAAGGTGAAAGGGATTTATTTTTTTTGTCCTTTTGATGTTGTTTTGTTTGAAAAAATGCAGGAAATTGTCAGGTTGTTTCCTGCCACATGACAGATGAACAGTAAATAGATGAGCCCTGAATACCTGCGTTAAAGGTATGCAAAACACAGCATAGAAGGAAGGAGTCAGTTGTTATTTCAGGCATGAATCTGTTACAGAGTTTCACATCTGAAGCTCAAAACCTCTGTGACTTTCTGAGCAAGTATTCATGAACATGGCTCAATTCAGAGAGAGACTCAAAATTGAAGTTAATACATCAAATTTAGGATCAGCTTGGAAAATGGAGTTCTTTGTGAATCACATTTGGTATTTGGCCTTGGGAGGTTTGTTTCCTACAGGAAACCACAATTCTGCAGCTGCTAACTCAGACAGTCCCACACAACCGCAACACACACCTGGAAGAGGGGCGAGGACCAACCCAAACCAAGAGTTCCTCTTATAACTACAATTAACTGTGCAGACAAAACCACTTCTGGCCGGTATTTGGCGTCATGGCACATGGGCAAAATCACACACAAGGTGCAGTGTGTGAGGTATTGTGCGCTTTGATTGCACTGTCAAAGCCAGGCATGATCATAAAACTTTGAAATATATTAGGTGCAATGTGCAATTTCTTCTCATTGTGAGGTGATTTTGCCATCACCAAAACTAGTGCACATAATCTGGCAGGCTGATAAAGTCTAAATCCACCAAACAGTCAGTTCCAGCATGACTTATAGGACCAAACCTCACACAGTCTCTTAGTATGAACACTCACTAACTCCTCAATTCTGCTTTTTTTTTTTACTTGAATATTATCTTTTGACACTTTCTGGCGGCCTAACAGTAAATGCATCTCTGTCCCAGAACAGATATCCTTATCACTGTCCCACCCATTAGTTCTGCAGGGGAGAGATCTCAGACCACCTACAGTCTTCGACACAGAACAATAAGGCGACCCACTGTACACTTGTGATAGACAATGTGAAGTGAGACCCGAAATCCGAGATCCAGCAACATGTAAGATCTCTAGATATCTGAGCTTTAAAAAAAGAGCAGCTGCACCATTGTGGGACATCTCTAGTAAAAAAAATCGATAATGACGTATTGACTACTTATTATGGTAAAAATACTGTGTAAGGGCAAACAAATGCATTACTCAGGATGTCACACATGTCCATTTGAATGCCCCAAAACCCAGTTACACTTGATGGTTGACATCTTTGTTGAACCTTATTTGAACACTGACCTAAAAGGCACCAATCGCTGATGCTGTGCAGACGACTGTATGGATGACGCAATTCTTATCCTGCATGCGGACAGCTATGGTACTGGGGAGGGTCAAATATTTTATGTTGGTGTGCAGACGAACGATATGCTATCTGCCTAATCACAGGGGCCATGTATATGCATGCAGGGCTTGGCTCTGACATCTTTGGGTACATAAAGTCAATTGGTTTTGGACAGAGGTGGAAAGTCTACTTTTGGATATTTGCACCTTTTGTGTGGGGCATATCTCTCATCTGATCATGCAAAAGCTTTTCCCGTAACGCCCTTTATGTGTATTCAATTTTATTTTCCAATTTAAATGCAAGAGTCCTTCTTAGTTCTGATTGTAAGAAGAAGAAACAAGAAGTTATAACAGGATGATTCTGTTACTATTTCAAGCTTTTAGTCTCTCGAGCGATTTGCTAAAAGAATAATTAAGCCTACAGCAGAGTTCTCTTTACATGCTGTCTTGTACTTTAGAAAAAAAAATCACATAAAGCCCTGAAATTTTGATATTTGAAAGCATATTTTTTGAGCTTTTGTTCTGTATTTGCAGCTGGAAGTGGGACAACAGTGACCACAAGTGGCTGACATAGAGAACAAGAGTGAGGTAAAAAAATATTTATTGTACAGACGTGTTAGCCTCACATACTTTCAGCGAAAGCAGATCAGCTTATTAACATCATATCACATAATACATCACTCACACATTAATCCATGCACGCCAACAAACAAACAACAAACCCCACTGCCTGACATCCACACACACACATAAACACGCAACATCACATCTGCAAAACAGTTTCTTTTAGTGGCTGGGTCGGTAGGGGAATGGCATCCCAGTCATGAAAGGCTGAGCCGGGTACTGAGGGTGAGAAGAGGGGTGGGTGGCTAGAGGTGTGTGTGAGGTGTGTGCAGGGTGTGAGGCGATGGGGGAGTGAGCTGCGTGCGGGCTGAAGGCCAGCGGAGGGGTGTGCATGTTGTTGTAGTACATCACCGGGCCTGATAGCACCAACTGGAGCAAACTGAAAACATAAAGAGAGGATGAAGAAGAGAGGAACGAGAGAGAATGAGAAGAAAGGTTAAGATTGAACAAAAAACCTCAAACATAAGCCGTGTTTATACTTTCAATCTACACTTTCTGGCTTCAAAATTGGATTAGGGTTATTTAACCTGCAACTTCATCTAAATAAAATGATTGAGACTTTGTCTTTATATGTAATATATTCTTAAAATTACCATAAAAACAAAACATTTGTTGAATTATCACATTAACTGTGAGACACTCTTTGGCAGTGTGCTCACTATAATTATGTTGATGTGTCTAAAACTGATCTGTCAGTGTCGTTAGTGCTCCCACAACAAGGAAATCTTAATCTAAATCTTAATCTTTAGGAATAAATCTGGATTTCTATGAAAATTCAGATTGCATTAAAATGTAATTAAAGTTGCAGTGCTGTTGAACTAAAATGGATATTTAACGGTTCTTACTTGTTGTGTGGAAGGCGGGAACAGATTGCTCTCAGGTCCTCTGTAGAGACAAAGCAGCATGAAATCAGCACTCAAACATCACATCACAGCATGAAGAGACAATCCATATGACGAGCGATCAAATCGCTTAATCCCTTTCTTTTTTTAGTCATCGCTTTAGGCTCAGAGCTGTAGTTTTTCACACGCTCTGCAGTTCTACAGCAAAGCAGGTGAAGTTGGTGTTGAACATTACGTGGAAACCTGATTGAAGCTATAAAATTCTACTATTGTAGCAAGAAAACGATAACATTAGCCTTCAATATACAGTCAATATTATCCAGAAAATTCAAACAGGCTGTCAAATGTCTAGCTTCAAACATAAAGGATCTGTTCTGTATGAACATTATCTTCCAACCAGAACTGGGATAATAATATACTATTTGTAATTGACTGTACATACAGATATGATGCTTAAAGAATAATATCATTAAGTCTTTGTTGTTGGATATGTGCTCTCAGGGTTTCATTGTATTTTGTAGATAGCACAGTAAAGACTGATAGGAAAGACAGAAAGAGATCACATGTACCGAATATGTCAAATTAATTTCCCAACTCAGCTAAATTCAGCTACTGAGAACTTTAAGCCGACCTGTAAGGTAGAAGTTTTCCCTAAAATGTTCCAGTAATTCTAATTTCCCTCCTCTATCCACTCCTATAACCTCTACTTCTGTACCACTTCCATCTTTCCATCCCTCTTTTTCCACAAGTTTTACCTCTCGAGCAGAGCAGGGCTCCATTGGCCATGGCCACCTGCAGGGCCTGTGCCAGCCGGTCCAGGGTCAGCTGGGACAGCGCGTGCGTATCGGCAGATGACGTGTGTGTTTGTTTGTCGGCCTGGTCTAAAAGCCTGGAGAGGTCAGAGGTCAGTGTGGCCAGGGACTCCATCTGAAGAAGTGCTAGGCGACCGAAAAGCCCTTTCTCATTCAGTATGTTCGGCAAAAGCATGAAGACCTGCCCAAGGAAAAGGATGAGAGCGTGAGAAAATGGCTGTGTCGTCTTCACTGTGTACGTTGGAGGTGTAGATGTTTATTGTGAGGAAATGATCTTAAAGCACAACACACCTGTAGTATGCTCAGATGGAGAGCAGAGAAAAGAGGCCCCACCTCTGGCTCACTCTCAGTGGCGCCTTTGGTCAACACCAGCTTTTTGTCTCTCCTGTAGGCCAGCGGCGCTTTGACGCACCAGCGCACCAAACCCCCCAACGGTGTGACATCGAGTGAGCTGATTGGCTGGCTGCCAGATAGCGGCGTGTTGAGGAAGGTGATTAGAACTAGACGAGGGTCATCTTGGATCCATGACACAATCATATGGAGGAGTTCTGAAGGAGGAGTGAGCTCCTCTAAAGACGACACACACAAAGTTCAAATTTAAAATTTAAAAGTCACATTTTTTTTGCAGTGTTTCTGCCCATATTTTTTTTTTTTTTTAAATATCAAATATCTGACAAATCTTTAATAGAGGGTGCCATTTTGTTTTTAAACTACAGGATGGATTGCTTTGATATCATGTGAGTTTTGTTGTTATTCATCTGTCAATGTACAGAATATGTCTTGATTTTTCTAGTGTTGGTTGTTTCTGACTGTTTACTGTTTTTAGTGGACTTATTTTGTTTTCAGCTTTTCCTGAGATGTACTATAATTTTTATTCTGTTGTTTAATTTGATTGTTTTTCCTTTGATTCGGACCCGAGGAAGACTAGCAACCACTTTGTAGAAGCTAATATGGAACAAAATAAAGAATAAAGTATAAATCCCATTGTATGAAGGTCTCTTTGATGGTTTCGGACTTTTGTATTATCCCACTAAAGTACCTGAGGTGAGGTCATAGAGGGTGGTGACAGCAGTGATGAACTGGCAGCAGAAGCGTGGGCTGGTGCTGTGGATGTTCTGCAGAGTGGGCACCGAGCCAGGCATCATACTACAGTAGTCGTCTACCAGCACCTGAGCCAGCCGCACGCAGTACACACGGTGGGTTCTCTGCAGGACACAAACACACATACAGGGGCATACGTTTAGTGCATCCATTGTACACAAACACATATTCACACATGAACAGAAGCACAGAGGGATTGAAACATATCACAAACGCACTCAACCAGACCAGTCAATTTGAATAGCTATGTAAAAACACACACATTTGAGCTCACATTGGTTCGAATCCTCACCTGTAACCACGTAGCAGCACATTCCAAGATGGGAACCCTACCAACAGCAACTGCCATGGAGACCAGCTTGCCTAACAGAGCCATGCGACTTTCGTCTGCCTGGTTGCCTTGGAGACTGAAGAGCGCGGAGAACATAAGCTGACGTACAGTATCACGGCTCTGTTCCTGGAAACAGCTGCACATTATCTCCAGCAGCTGGAGCTCCTGGAGAGCACTCATCCTCTGAAAGACGAACAGACAACTGACTGGATGACCGCATTCATGTGTTCATATTCTGTATGTTGGTGTACAGGCATTTCATGGGCCTTACCCTGGCTGGGGTGTTTCTGTCCTTAGGGGCATGCAGAATGAACTCCTCCACCAGTTCCAAGGTTTTTGAGTCAACCTGCGGAGGCTGCCTCCCTGACTGCACCAGGTTACAGATGTAGATGTCCAGGTGATACAGCAGCTCCTTGGCAGCACTCAGCACATCGCGAGGCAGCAACGACTGACGAATGTCCCCCATCACCACCTAAAACACACCCAGATATAGTTTGACAAACTTCAAATGATCCAAAAACTTTTAAAAAACACACAAATGTGTTTTTACAGTAGAAGAGTGACATGTTAATGACCTGTTTCTAAATAGGTGAAAAACTGTTTTAGTGAATGAGTTACCTGTGATTTTCAACATTCAAATAATTATGTAACACACCCATCATGTCGTGGGCTTAGTTTTGCAAAGTCATTAAAAAATAATGTTGCAGATGTGTATTATATACGTCAGAGAAAAATAACCTTTCAGTAAATAATACACTCAAGTGATTTAAAAATGCACCACTGTGTTTATTTGCAAATTTACTTTGGTAGTTGTGTGCCATATAAAAATAACAACCCGTATTTTGTTCCTTATGGGAAAAACAAAGATTATTATTATCATTATTACAAAATCTGCCCTATATATAGATATACAAGCAACTCTAAAATAGAGAAAAGGGTTTCTCACATTGGACCGAAAACAAGAGTGGTGCATCTTTAAATCGCTTGAGTGTAGGTATCTAGCTATAACACAACACTGATGCTTGTACATACACCAAAAAAGATAAACGACTATACAATGCACACCGATTCAAAAGTAGTATTTATAAAGACCAGATTTGTTTAACATGTCTATATATCAATGTTGTAAATAGCTGATTCACAGCTTTAACTCAACACAGCCAAGTGACCAAATCCAGTCTGCTCCATCCTGCTACAACTAGGGGTAGCAAGGTTAGCTAAAAGACTGTTTTCTATTCCGCACTAAAACTCACGTGCGCCGGTTATCATCGGAACCACTTTTTAATGAATAGAAATATATTTAGTTTCGCTCTTACCTGTGCAAAAAGCTCTCAATATACTTAAAAAATTAGCGAATGGTGAGATAAGTTAATGGTCTCTAGACGAGGGCGGAATCACTTCCTGTAGCTACGGAAGCCTGTGTGGGATAAAACTACTGTCAGCGTAGCGGAATTGGTGCATGTGCTGTTCCGTAAATGTCAACAAGACGGTCCTATTCATTGTCAGATAGGATGTGGCACAGGGCATATCACTAACAACAAAAACAATAAAATAAAGTGTAACGTAACAAAAATATGAAATATATGTAAACGCAAATTGCTTTTTTGGTTGCTTATTTTCTGATCCTAACCCCTCCCTCATTCTACCCCTCCCCTGTAAATAAATAATAGACACCAAGACGGTTTCTGAAAATATTGATTGACTCATTGTATGTAGTTGACTATCATTCATTATCATATAAATAACATTAAAAACAAAGGGACACACTGTGAGTGACATCATAGATCAGCTGCCAAGATGATTAAGATGCTTTAAGTAAAAATAAATTCTTTGCTTTAATTTTCCTTCATTCATCTTGACATTACTTGTTTGTTTGTTTTTATGGCCAGATGGTTTTCTTTAACTTCACTCTACAGTTTAGACTACTTTAGACAAGGTTGCTTCTGATGCTAAATAAATAAAATGTATAACTAAATGTTTGAGACAAGATATTCTGGTTTATTGTGGCAGTGCTGGTTTACCGAAACACAATTGTGCTACCGGGTAATAAACTTGCATGATCATTTTCTAATAAGAATATTCTAAGAATTTTCTAATGAAAACAAATTTCCTTATTTGACTGAGTTTGTGTAGACCTTATACCGCATCTCATATTTAGCTTGAAGAGCGTGTTAATATTTTAGTTGCCTTTTTGGTGTGGTTAAATATAAGTCATCAAATATAAATATGTAACATAAAATATATAGACTATCATACGGAAAATCACTTTGGCACACTGTAATCCCTTCTGATCTACACACAGGGGCGCGTCAGGCACCGGGCCGCCTAATGGGAAAATATAAGAAGTGGTGCGCGCTCTGCAGCGCGCTCCCGGCAGCACTTCGTTCTTGCACTTTGATCGTCCAGTCGAGTGATGCCAAGCAGCCCGCAAGATGACCATCAACACCCTGGCTAAAGGAGGCTGGCACCGGGAGCAGATGACATGCTTTCGAAAGGTAAAATTATAATTGCGACCTTAATAAGCCCTGCAGGTAGAAAATCCGAAAACATTAATACCTTAACGATCGGAGCCAGGATGAAATAAGTTAGGATATGCGTAATACGTGCATTGATTTGCGCAGTTCCTAACTTACGTGTGTGTTTTGACTGTTAAATTAATACTGCGTTAATCTGCATGCTTCTGAGGACGTGTGTGTGTGTGTGTGTGTGTGTGTGTGTGTGTGTGTGTGTGTGTGTGTGTGTGTGTGTGTGTGTGTGTGTTCGTGCCACTACGTGGCTGTGTGTTCTCCGGACAGATGGAGAGAGTGATTGTGGCCATGCAGGACCCTGACATGGGCATGAAGATGAGAAACCAGAGGCTCCTTATCACTGTCATTCCACACGCCATGACAGGTGAGTGTGTGCGCGTGTCCCATTATGTCAGCGTGGAACAGAATCTCTGTGTGAACAAGCACCCTGCAGCTTAATTGTGTTTGTCCCAGCGGTCATGCATAATGCAGCAGTGGATTTTGGAGAGCCTTGTGTGCTTTGCAGAACAGAGGGAGGAAGTTTGTCCTCTGTTCTTGTCTCCTTTCTTAATGTCTGTCTCTTTCTTCAGGCCGTGATATAATTGACTGGTTGATCCACAAATACAACATCTGTGAGGAGGGTAGGTCACTGACACTCACATTTTGTTTGTGTATGTGACTGGTTTGTTGTGTTGTTGCTAGGATGTGGTGTTTCCTCTCCAGCGTAGGTGTGAGTGATGTGCATGTCGTCTAAGGTTCGCGGTTTCCAGTAAACAGGAATGGGGCGAGCCCCAGAGGATCCAGGTGTGATTAACTCATCTGATGACCCTGTCATGTTTCTCATCTCAGGGGACTTCAACACACCTGAACTAAATAAGAGGCTGGAAAAAAAGTAGCCTGCTGGTGTCTTTTGCCTCAGAGCAGACTCAAGTAAGAGAGTCAGTCAGCAAAAAAGAGAGAGAGTGAGAAAGTGGTGAAGAGTGATTAAAATGCATCATTTCTTTTGGTAGCTGTCAGTCATAAAAGTAGACTGAAGATTGATGATGTCATCACTGGAATAAAAACTTAATTTCATTCCTCCTTGTGGCCAATGCATATTATTTATTTTCCATATTTTCCATTAAAGTAAAGCTTAAAGTTCTAAATGAATTACTGTGAGTTTACAGCCCTGACAGTCACCTTAAGAAGGAAACTATGAGACAATCTAATGATTAGTTTCTTCTCTGGTGTTTTTAACAGAGGCGCTACACATTGGTGGCCTGCTGGTGAAATACGGGTATATTTACCCTCTTAAGGAGCCGAGATGTCTTGTGTTACGGCCTGATGAGTCGCCCTATCGATTCCAGGTAAGTCAGTCATCCTCCCGCATGCAGTATGTTTGTTTTGCCCTCTTTTAAAAAAAACACCATTTCTCCTTTCAATTGAAATGATTTACCACTTTTGACTAAGCCTTCACCTTCTCCCTCTCACTCCATTAGCCCATAATCCCCTATCCATCTGCCACTCTCTGCTGCCACTTTTTTTATTTTTTATCATCCCCTTTTGTTTAATTTCCATCAGAAATGTCAAAAATGTCTTTTTTCCCCCCAGACTCCTTACTTCTGGACAAGTACCCGCTGGCCTGCCACAGAGCTGGATTATGGTAATGCAAAAAACAAACTGAAGGAAAATTACATTCATAGGAAAATGCCTTTATACATTGTCTATTTACTTGTGGGGGAAAACAACCATTTTCCACCATCAACACGCAATAAAATATGACAAACTAGGGATAATTCTGTCTAATATAACCTCTGTCAAAAGTCCTGATGAGCATTTGCATGAGCTTTGAGCAAAACATGATAAGAGATCAGGGCACACATCTCTTAACCTGATTTAATTTCTTTGTTTACTGTTTGTATTTTGCATCTTATATTCCAACAGCAATCTATTTGGCTAAAAAGAACATAAGAAAACAAGGAGAACTCATGGAATATGAAAAGGTGAGCAAAGCATGTGTCTATTTGAGTGGGTAAGAGAGAAAATGTGATACTTTTCACAAATTCTACTCCACTTTTCTTTGTGCGACTTCTGTCCTGTCTTACTCATCTCTTGTTCCCTCTCCTCTTACTCCCTTTTTAGGAGAGGTACAGTGTGTTGCACAAGAGGATCAACCACACCTGGGACTTTGTGGTGATGCAAGCCAGAGAGCAACTCAGGTACACACATGCACGCACACACACACACACACACACACACACACACACACACACACACACACACACACACACACACACACACACAAACTTACAGTGTGATTTATGTTTAGAGCATCCAAACAGAGGAGGAAGGCTGACCGCATTGTTCTGGAATGTCAGGAGCAGGCTTACTGGCTCATCAACAGACCCCCGGTATGTATTGCACTATACTATACTACACTACACTACACTACACTACACTATACTATACTATACTATAAGTGGTGAACTATAGCACACAATAATATAAATCTGTATTGAAGCATTTCACTCAGGGGTCCCACCTCTGTTCACTCATAGTTCCTTCTGCCTCCTACATGAAATATTTAACCATCTGGTAAAAGCCTTAGCTAACAACAGGCACAACAGAGAGGTGGACACACACACACACAGAGAGAGAAACGATCATCATCATATTCTTTATATTTACTATGCACCAGAGCTGGTCATCGGATTTTTAGACAGAGACAAGTAGACAAGAGAAAAGAAGGGAAGAAGGGAGGAAGGGAAGAGATGCTGGGAAGCAGAGGTAGTGTTGGGAGAGGGGGAGCGGGTGGAGCAGAGGACAAGGATTTGAAGGAGGGACTCCATCTTGTCTCCACCTTATGAATTAGGGACGAGGCCATGGAGAAAAAGAAAGAGAAACCTGAGAATAAAAGTCAGAGGTAGTAGAGTGGAAAACTCAAGGAAGGCTAAGTGCTCACTCAACACACATATTGTCCTCAGACACACACACACACACACACATACACACACAAGCTCAATGCCATACTATACTGTTATTAGTGTGCATGTGTGTGTATCTTTGCAGCCTGGGGTGCATAATGTGTTGGACATGGGTCTAGAGAGACCAAATAGCTTCAGCTCACTAGTTACACAGGTCAGTAACAGCATCACATTTCTTTGCTCCTCTTTTACTGTGTATTCCACTCTATCTAAACATCTATTGTGATGACAGGTCTGTTATCTATCTCATCTTTGATTTATTCCTTTCACTCTTTCTTGCTGCTGGGATTGTTTCAAAGTAAGTGTTCATGTGCCATACTGTTGACAATAAATGTACAGTATATTACTGTACAATCCTTTTCTAATTATAAATAGACGTTAAAGATTTGAGGCCCTGACATCGCTTTATAACCATTTCCTTTGTCCCACATTGAAATTATGACTGATTAGAACAACTTCTAATCAGCAGCAGAGCAGAAAAATATCCATCTGTGTTCATAATTGAAAATCTATAAGGCTATGGCCAGTATGAAATTTCATACTGCACATTCCCCATTTGTCAAAATGTCTCCTGCTTTAATATTGCTTTGCATATATGAGCTCATAGAGACACAGGGAGGCTGCCTGCTGTTGAACTGACTGCATACATAATGCTGTCATTGTGCGAACTGAAGTGATGACACTTTGTTTGCCTTTATAGAACTAGAACAGCGACTACTACAAGAGAGAGGTAAACATCATGTATAATTTATACACTCTCACTTTAAGTACATTGGGTGTGTATTGCAGTTCAGTTTGTGTGTGTTTACATGTTGTTTTTGTGCCGTTGTTTGCACAGATTGAAACCTGTAGAAGGGCCCTTGGAAGAAACCGTGTAAAGTCATCCATATGCCTAGAAAGGTATCTGTCAGTGTGATAAACACACATATGCAGACAACACACATATATATATATATATATATATATATATATATATATATATATATATATATATATATATATATATATATATATATTTGCAAAGACTTGATGCTGCCTGAGCCGGACTCTTATTTTCCAGCAAGCACGCACATAAGGCTTAGTGCTCCAGCTATAGGAGCCACTAATGGATTCTTCCTGAGGGAAGTTGGAATTAGTGGCCATTAACTCTTATGATCTACAGCAGTAATACAATAATACTTTGTGTGTGTTCCTGTGTGTGTGCGTGTGTGTTCTTGTGTGTGTGCGTACCGCTGCATTTGTGTGTGGGCATGTGCAGTTTTGTGAAATACAGCGAGCAGTACCAGAACCACGATCCCATTATGCAAGGCTGCCTTCCCAGTAACCCCTGGATCTCTGATGACACCACACACTGGTTAATGAATGCAGAAGTGTGAGCCAATACACACCGATACACACACACATTACAACAAGTCCAGCCTACAGTCCACTAATGCAATAAGTCAAGCTTTCAGCTTTTTGGAGCATCTCTTTACATTTAAAATGATTTTACTTTTTACTTTTTTTTAGTTCAAAGTTATCACCTTATGGCGGTGTTTGAATAGCTGCATGTCTGGATGTGTTTGTGTCGTTGGCTTGTGTCTGTGAGCAGGGTGCCAGTGCCGACACGCCTCCGAGTGGAGCGTTGGAGCTTCAGCTTCATGGAGCTTCTCAGTGACAGCATGGGAAGGCGTGAGTTCATGACGTACCTGGAGAAAGAGTTCAGTGGTGAGGAAGAGTGACAGAATTGTGTTTTCACAGTGTTTGTCTGTGTCCTCATAGTTGGTGTCATGTTTGATATGGTGTAGCCGTACAGTAGCACGCATTGCAGCCCCAATAGCTCAGAATATCACACACCCTCTCAACCACCAACTCAGTCCTACCCCTATGCCATCGGGGCTCCGTACAGAGCTCTGAAGTGCAGCAGGGCTCTCTCTGGGAAAAGCCTGATTCCTGTGGTTATAGCCGCCGCAAACATGTCACTATTGTTTTGTTGTGTTGCTGTCATTGTGTGCAGTTGTTTAATCTGTGGTTGGATGTGTATTGTGCTGTCGAAAACAGTTTTCCCTTAGGGACAATAAAGTCTAAGTCTAAAGATGAATTTGTTAAAACATTTGATGATCGGACGCAATCCAATTTGTTTTAAGGACACAAAGTATCCCATATCTCCCCTACATTTATTTTATTTTTAACAAACAGTTTTACAGTCATGTTGTGTCAACGCTACAAACTGGATAATTACTCACGTGGAAAAGCTTATAAGAATGAAAAGAAATCACTGTTGTTCATATGAACATGAATTGATTCTTACTCTTATTAGCATTCATTTTATTTTCAGCATTTAGAATTTTATTATCTTCCCTAATGACATTTTCCAATGCCGGAGGTGAGAGATGGAAGGATTGAAGAAGTGGAAAAGGAGATAAATTCCATGAGCTGAGAGGATGGAAAGAATAATTAAGGAAGAGAGGAAACACATACCGCTGGTCTAGAGAGATTATACAGGAAGGAATTTGTTCATCCATGCAGATATGTGCAATATTGAGATTTTCCACAGAGGCCAGCCATACTAATCAGTCCCTAATTATGTGTCACTTTTTTCTGCATCGTCATTATTCTGTTGCCCTCGTCTGTCTCTCTGCTAGCGGAGAACCTGTGTTTCTGGCAGGCCTGTGAGGACATTCGACATGGAGAAAGCTCCAAGATCGTAGGGAAGGTGGAGGAGATCTACAAGTAAGTGTACAAGTAACCGAAACACACAGAAATACACACTTTACATTTACTTTCAGATGACACAGTCACTGTTTTGTGTGTGACTCAGGAATTTCCTGGCTCCCGGAGCTGCCCGTTGGGTCAACATCGATAGTAAGACGATGGATAAAACTCTAGAGGGGATCAGACGCCCTCATCGTTTCGTCATGGACGACGCACAATTGCACATCTACTTCCTCATGAAGAAGGTCTGAACTCTGACCCTTTGTAGTTTACTTGAAACTCTACCCTTTGGGTAGTACTTTACAATTTACAGGGAGTTTTAGTAGCCTGATTTGGTGAAAATATATTAGATGTGGGATTTCTAAAAAGTACGCATCAATATGGAAGCTTTGAAGGTTAGCTGACAACTATTAGGACTAAGACTAATACACAGGTGGTAATGTTACAGTATGTGATGCCATTGTATTTGTGTGTGTGTGTTTGTGTGTATAGGACTCTTACCCAAGATATCTTAAGTCTGATCTTTACAAGAACATGCTGGCCAAAGCTGTTGTCCCTCAGGAAACAAAGAAGAGGTACATTTTCACATAAATCACCACTTTTACTTCACCATTTTACCCTAATAATTCTCTAACATTACCTTCGTCTTTTTTCGTCCTCTCCTTCCTCTCAGCGTCTTCCCCTTCATGAGACGTCAGCGGCACGCCAGCCCCTCCCCTGCTCAAGCCGCCACCCAGGGCACAGAGGAAGACGGACATGCCAAGGGATCCGAGCAAGCAGGTACCAACTCTGCAGCTCGTTCCCATGACTGACGCTGGGCCAAAATAAAAGTGTCAGACTCAATCACCTCCATCAGCCACCATAGGAACGCCTGCCTTTTCTGTTTTAGTCAAACCGCCTGTTTGAAATCCAGGACGTTTCTTTTGCTGCTTTACCTGATTTCAACATTAGAGCGTCCTCTGAGAGCACAAGTGTTAATGCATACCTCAGCAGCATCGCATCTTATTCTCAGAGCACAAGCAGTGAACCGCAGCGAAAAAGGAGCTTTTAGTCCTATTGCTACAGCATTTACTGCTGCATAGTCATCCTGCATCTACATCCCATCCCAATCCAAATAGTCTGTTCTGTTGGTCTTCTTTATCCCTCAATAGCTTTTATATAGAATTTCTTCTAAATAGGTTTAGACAAAAAAAAGTTGTTTATAGAGCAGTAGAGATGTAAAATATGTATTTAGTCCAAATCTGGCTTCAGCATGTCTGTGATTACCGTGGAGTTTGCTTGCTCTGTTCATTCCATGCCTGAGCTTCACCTTGTGATGGTTGTTGCTGTTAAATCTGCTGGAGCCTGTTTTCATTCCAATAAAATGTCACAACAGCATTGAGTGTTGTGTTGTGTTCTCAGCTCTGCATGCTGTGGTTAACTGTGACCAGACTTTCATTTTCAGATCTACCTTTTCTTTTCCTTTGTCTCCCTCTCATTCTTATCTTTACTTTCATTCATACATCAGACTCTAGATGTGAAGGCTTTAACACCAGAGAAGTAAATGAGGTGTTGAAATCTTTATTACCTCCACCAAGGAGGTTATGTGATCGGTTTGGTTTGTTTGTCTGTTTGCCAGCAGGATTACGCAAAAACCAATGGTCGGATTTGCGTGACTTTTTCACCAAATATGGACCCTAGCATATCCTAGAGGTGATTAAATTCTGGTGACGATCCGGTACTTTGGTGGACACAGGCCCTAACAATTACGTTGAGGATTGTTGGGCCTTAGCGGAGGTTTACACTCTCCGAGCGCTCGTTACTTAAATTTGAAGTTGAAATATAGTTCCAGATCAGCCCATCTGACGTCCATAAGCCTAATAATCAGCTTCTACATTGGCATCTGCCTTTACATGCTGTTCTCCGTCTCCTCCGATACAGTGTTAGAACTTAAAAACTTGATTTTACACATCTAATAAACCCTTTCAGGTTTTACTTCCCTCCATTGGTCCTGTGGGAGCTGCTGTTTCTTCAGCTGGACTGGCTCCCTCTACTGGTTGTATGCGGTCAAAGTAACACTGGTGTGCATGTGAATGAATGATTGATTCCCACGCTTTCTGGCTAAAAAAAAAAAAGAACAAATATCTACCCTTCATCACAGGTTAACACCTGAGAGTGAACATGAGTTCAGCATTTTCTATCACGAACCATTTTATCTAAGGCGGAGAGCTGAAGAGATTGTGGTATTCAGTGTTTCACAAGACAAATGAAAAAAAAATATATTTACATGAAATAAATTCTTTGTCATATTTCTTATTTTTAACCATCATGAGACCCAATAGAGGTACATGAACTTAACAGGGCACTCCACAGATCTTACAGATACATGCCATAAGGATATCTCCTATGGCTGTGGTGAGTTCAAATGCTTACGAGAAAACCCGTGTTATAAACTGGGGGCTTGCAGTTCTAAAGATGAGGGCATTTTGGTTTTATGAAGGTTGCTTTTGGATTGCATTATGGGAAATATAGGATCCAATATTTTTAAAGCTCGACTCATACTAGGGACTACAAGTAAGGATATATCGGCCATTGTTGCTTCGATTTCCACTGTCAGAAAAACAATGAGCAGCTAAGCTTGATGCTGTGATCTGTGTCAACTTTGCCTGACCTAAGAGCTCATCAAATTCACTAATGGAGGGAAGCTATATATACTCACACACTCACACACACACACACACACACACACACACACACACACACACACACACACACACACACACAAACATGTACTTCAACAGACCCAACAAGCACTTTCTATATTTCCGAGGATTATGATAATCCGCTTCCCTCTATTCCCCGTCCACACTTTGTATGTGAGTGAGTGCCTGAGGAATGGAAATCACATGAGACCACATAGAATGCAAAAAAGAAAAAAAAGAAAAAAAGAAAAGAAAAATCATTACACCTTTTCTCTTTATACAACAATTTATTTTTGGTAGGCTATATAGTATTTGGGTTATTGTTTTAAGGGGCTGGAGCAGCTGTCCAGTACAAGGAAGTAAAATCATGATTTACATGAACATTACATTTCTTCATCCTAACAAGCAATGACAGCTGCTGTATGCTGTTGTGGTAGAATGCTTTTTTTAAATACTCATACAACAAAATAAAGTGGTTAATAGACGCAAGAAAAGAAGAGAAAAAAAAGACGACGAAAGGAAAGCTGCGCAAGTGTGACACAAATGTTCAATTTGAACCAGTGCAAAATCACAAAGAAAGTCATCACAGTATGGGATGCTTTAAAAATCAACAACACATACAGGAGACGTCTAACATGAAATAAAGTCTGTGAAGTGTTCTGTCGCTTTACTGATGTAAGAGACAAAACACATTCACACACACACACTCATACAGTGCTCTCATTCACAGGAGATAAAACACAGAGGAGGCACTAAACACAGCAATCTGATATACATTCATAGAGAGCCCAGACACATACATATGGACTGTGTACATTACACAACAGAATCAGCTTTTGAACCATGAAAGTGCATCAAGATGAAGGGAGAGAGGGGAAAAAAGACAGCAGACAACAGACAACAAAAGAGATGACATCAGTCATTTCAGAGCTGCATATATATATACATCTGTACATGAACATAACATCCTGCCATGTGTAATCATTTGTAGATGTTTTTAAAGGAACGATGCATCCTGTATCTAAAATTTGCTACACTTTAATCTGTCCACCTGTTCACAGACTTGATTAAATCAGTGGCTGAGAATATGTTGCACGGAGGAAAGTTACTGGTTTTAAATAATTTCTACTATGCTTTGGATCAATTTTCCTTTTGTGCGCCACAGTCATGATTTTAAGAGAAAAAGCGTGAACAAAAAGGACTTTGACTTGTTGTTTTGTCACACTATTTTATTTGTGCCCTCTGCCCAACTACAGCGACTCTCAAACAGATCATGACAGGTTGCGAGGCCGGCCTCACACAAGGTCGCTACACCTGCTGAGACACGATCAGGTTCTCAAGAGCCTGGCATCAGCTACTGACAACCAACCTGCTGAAGAGAACAGCATTCATCAGAGGACAGAGAAGGCCCCGAAATCCTTCAGCCAAGCCAGTAACAGGACACCTATGTATTGCCCACGACTGGAGGATGCTGGTTTCCACCTGAGACTGATGCCACAAACCTTAGGCCAGATTTGGTACTGTGGTAACCCTCACAGATGATCGCCTACATCATAGAACTCACAGTCCCGTGGCAGGACTCTGCTGAGGAGGCCGATGAGCGTAAAGGTGTCTTCACACCTCCCTCGTTTGGTCCGGACTTTCCGACTTTCCAGTTTGATCCGGACCAAAATTGCAGGTGTGAAACCGCTCCAGGAAAAAGGTTTGGATCAAAGACTCTGTCCGGACTTATCAGGTCTGGAAGCGCCCTAAGAAACTACGCTTAACACAACTGGCAGAACCTTTAGTAGCTGCTCGGCTCGCTTGGAACTGCAACGGAGGAGGTGCTAAAAAAGTAGTACCAGGTACTTTTTAGGTAATGGAAACGCAAAAAAATGCACAGCTTCCTCGGACAAGCTAAGCGGCAGATGATCGGTCTCAGAGGGGGTGGAAAGAAACAGCCAGTGGATACAGCTCAAGTAGAAGGACCCTTGTTGGGCTCCAAAAAAACCCAGAACATGACACCAGGAAAAAAGGGGTGGGGTGTAATGGGTCGATGAATAAAACATGGAGGATAGAGGATACACACTTGAGAAGCCCCAATCTGTCAACTGTCTGCCCGACAACAACAAGGCAAATCACCACCTACTGGCACAAGGCATAGATTAACATCACATCCTGTGTTTTTTGATTCATTCAGAATCTTTGAAAGAACTGGTAGAAAAAAAAGAAAGAAAAAAAAATCACGCACGTCTGGATGAAATGAAAATGCAAGAGGGCGGAAAAATGAGCAGTGTTTCAACTGATTATAAATATAGTGCACTTTATCAGCAGACTCAATGACAGGCTGACCACAAATATTTAAAAGAGCTCCACAAACTGCTATCCCTTATAATTATTCCGAACATACATTTCTGAGCCTAGTAAAATTTGTACAAACTGGTCATGAGGTCGAAGGTCAGGCAGTGTGTTACCTGAAGGTTGTGATGTTCACACCTGAGCTGGTGAAATGGACCACAATGGAGGTATCTGCAGGTTTGATTTGGGTTAAATGTGTGTGTATTTCTGCTAAGCTTTGAAATGTAGCACTTGTGTAGATATATTAACAATTTAAAGCCAGTCTATAAATGTGAACTACGGGTTTATACTGTGCATTTCATTTTAAAATGGTTTATTCAAGATATTAAGAAACTTTTTGGGGTCAGAACTTGTCAGCTTATGTGAATGTAGTGCCGTTTAACAATCATTGTCTCGTCACTTCCTTACAGCATCTCTGGTTCGTCTATGTGACAGTGTACAGTTCATCCTCTGTGCTCTCACAGAGTGTGTACCCACAAACACGGGGCCTCCAGCTCCATTTCAAGTTCCAGCCCCTGCTCCAGCCCAACGCCTCCAAGTCCTTGTCCTTGGGTGGCAGCAGGAACACCACGCAGCTGGCCACCAGGATGTGCCACAGCGAATGTATGTAGTAGTAGTTATCCTCCGTCTCAGAGAAAATGTACAAGCACACCCCGATCAGTGCGCAGATTGCCCCGGGGATCAGGTAGAAGACCCAGCGTTTCCAAGAGGGCGGGTAACAATGTCGTCGCCGCACCCCTCTGTACACCTGCCAACAAAGGAGAACTGGATTCAGCAAACCTCAGCAACAGCAAGTTTTGAGTGCTTAGATAAATGATCAGCATATTTCCCATCAGAGTCACTTTGGTTTTGTGGTACAAGTCTTACCCAGGAAGTAACCATTAACAGTATGGCACAGAGGACGGGGACCAGCAAGTTCCACAGACCTTTGCGGTCCAGCTGCATTGACATGGCTATCAGCAGAGTCCCAAGCATGAACAGAGTCTACACACACACACAAGGTATTAAGAAAAAGACAGCATTAAACAACCCTTAGAGCTCAGAATATGAATCCTCAGAAAACCGTGATAGTCGTATTTTGAAGCTTTAGGCAGTAGTCAGCATCTTACATATTTGAATATGTTTCTGATGCGAGACATGCACAGGATGGTGACCCAGATGGAACAGACTGACCCCAGGAAGTCACAGTATTGTAACGTATCGTAGTCCATAATGCACAGTACGGTTACACCTGGCTGGTCACATGCATGGTAGAACTGGAATATGGCAGAGAGAAAAAAAACATAGAAAAAAAGGAAGAAGAAGAAGAAGAAGTAATATTAAACAAAGAAGAAAACTTTGCTTTGAGTTCCTGGAACTTTTAAAAAGCATCACATTGTCAGGTGAAAAGAATGTGAACAATAGTCTATAGAGACATGGCTGCATGTACTGTAGGTACAAGCATGTGAGAGTTTTTGAGAGTGTATGTGTGTGTTACCGTGGAGAAGACCATAGTGAAGAGGTAGACGGAGGCCTCAGTGATGTAGCAGCGTTTGATGGCCACCACTATGGCGGGCAGGAAGGAGAGGTTACTGAGCGTGAGCAGCAGAGCTGCCGTCAACTGGCGACGAAACGACTGAGCTTTCGAATCATCGGTGCAGCTCCAGCCTCTCCAGCCTGCAGACAAATAATAATCATCAAATTACAACTAAATTATATTGCTATATTAGTATAAGTAAAGATAGAATACTTATTCGAGTTATTTAAGGGAAAGCAAATCATCTTTGTTTCTGAATGTGTGATAGTCGCACCAGCCTTGCAGACACAGGCAGCGTACAGGTAGCTGTAAGATCTCAGTAGTCTACACTCTCCGTATGTCCCACAGTCCTCTATACAGGCACTGATGAACACCTCTGGCACCACAGACACCACTGATGTATTACCACAATCACTGCTGCAAGAAAAACATAAATAAATATAAATAAAACACACAAGACAATGAACTAAACAGAAGTAGCACTCAAAATGTGGATTCAAGATTTGCACTTTAAGCCCCCCCATCAAGTCTGATCCAAATGAGTCTTGAAAGTGATTTATATATGGAACGAACTGCACTGTTTCAGAACAATACCTGTTACACGTGAGCTGTAAGGTGAGGTACCACGTTGTTGACAGAGGGAAAGGCAGCCTGACCACAGCCTTAGGAACGCTGGCATTCACATGAACGCCATATCCTTGGAACAAAGCTGCAGAGACACACAAGAGTTGTACGTCATGCTTTGTTATGCATTGCTGAGAATCAGCGAAATTCCAAAAGAGATCTGATCAATATGCATCTGATGTGAGAGAGTAAAGTATGAAGCTACATTTGTTTATCTATCATCTATGTTGGCTGAATCGGTTTCTGAGTCGTGGGGGAGGTTAAAATCTATCCCCACATGCACTTGGCAGAGGGTCGGCAAACGCCTTTGAAATGTAGGGTTCGGTGGGTTTCCTGTTTGTCCGATCTGGTGCAGCTTAAACTGTTTTAATTTAATTAAAATCTCAGAGTGGAATCTGTCAGGTATAGGTGGAGAGAGCTTAGAAGCATGTGGCTAATAAGCAGGAGCCCCAGCCTGCCTGCAGCTGCTTCTACTGTTTTCTTGTGATGTGCTAGAGTTGGGAGTTGTGTTCGATCTACTAACCAACTTCCACAATTCAATTTCAATTCCTCCAATCATCATAAAGGGTTCCAGTTAGCTGTGCTACCTGTGCGACAGGGTTGAGAGTGGTTGAGTTGGAGGACTGGAGCCCAGGGAGAGAGACAGGCCACCACGCTGCTGCTGTTTCCCAGGGTTACATCAGTCTACACAAACACACACAACACAAAGTCAAACAGAACAAACGCCCCACTCTGAGTGTTTCCACACCTAACAGGCCTTATCAGAATACTGTGTGTGTGTGTAGCGATTCAGTGGTACTCACAGTGTTTAGTGTAAGCTGCAGGTTGAGTGTACCACCAGTAGCTTGCGTGTGCAGGGGGTAGGTGAGCAGCGTGGGGTGTGTGTGTGTGATGCTGACATTGGGCCCTCTGACAGGAGTGAATCGGACCGACAGAACATCTACCTCCTCGTACAGCACAGGGACGCTCCACACACACGCCGAGGCCGACAACGGAGTTAGCAGTGATGCAGATTCTTGGCTAAAGGCAGCTGTGTCTGTAGCCACTGAGCTATTGCCTGCTAACGTTGAATTGGTATAGCTGCTGTTGCTGTGGTCATCTGCTGTAAGGCCCACACTCTTTGGTTTACATCCCACTGAGGCAGACAAGTATGGAATAAAAAAACAAAACACAAACATAATGGATTAAAGCAGAGATACAATGTGTGAAACTTGCATTTAAGGCATGCGGTCATGTTCACCTGTGTAGTTTGACATGACAGTAAAGGTCACAGTGCGGTTCTCTTGGCTGCTCTCCACATCGACTCGTAACCAGGTGTCCCAAGGTGGGTTGGTGAGAGTTGCAGAGCAGCCAATCCCTGAGCAGTTCACTGTTACTGGGTCATGCTGCAGCGAGACGGAGCCGAGCCTGAGGACCAGCGAACAGTTTCCACTGTCGACTCCGTCCCCTGACCAACAGTCGGCCACAAAGACAGAGAGAGAAGAGGCAAATTCTGGAACATATAACCTAAGTAAGACATAAAGATATTCAGTTTACTTATACCAACTGCTAAGAAAGAACAGAGGAAAGGATGGGGCGACAAGATGTAAACCTTCTTACTTTAGGCGTGCAGGATTGTCAAGGGCGGCGGTCTGTTGGAGGAATGTGCCCTGCTGTAAAGTGGGTGTGTCCACTGCTCTCCTTATTGATAGTTGAGGCTGGAAGAAGTACGAGCAGGAAGGAAAGCCCTGGTGGGTAAAGACAAACACACAGTTCTCTTCAATAAAACAAGCAAACCTTGTTCAAAGATTTTCCAGGTGACTGACAAATGATGTCAGTAGTGAGATAAATAATAAGAAGATAATAGAAATCTTCTTTCAAGGCAGAGGTAAATAAGGCTACACTACTTGCTGCAATTGTGAAACGTAAACAAAGGCCAAAAAATGTAGTTTAGAAACTTAACATTAGAAGCAATCCACCTACTGCCTACTCTGGTGGAGCAGGTTGGGTTACAGGGACATTTGTATGTATCTGTGACTGGATTGCTGACACTTTAAGTTGGCCTTTAGACCAGACACAAAACTCTTTCAATTTTAAAATTTAAGACAACAAGGGCATAAAAATGTGAAACAACTTGTGTCAAATCCTTCAAAGCAGTTTTCATGAAAATTTCAGGTATTCTAATAAACAGTATTTGTTTGTTTGTTTGTCTGCATATGTCTGGAGAAAAAGTCCAGTAATGGGACCAGGAAAACAAAACATTATAGCACCTTTTATACAAGAAATGCAGCTCAAAGTGATTTACAACAAAGAAATTACCTGCACCAAGTGCTTTAGATTTTTAAAAAAAGGTAGAAAGAACATAAAGACAGTGAGAGAAAATTTCTGTAAATTTGTTAATAATAGTAAAAAATAAGGTTGAGATGCATAAAAACATGGATGATGAAATTAGTAAAAATTAAGCTAAAATAAGGATGAAGAAGTCTCTCTGTGTTTTTAGGGAGACCGGTAAATAGTGTATTACAGTAATCAAGTCAGCTTGAAACAAATGGCATGGATCAGTTTTTCGGCATGTTTTTGATTGATAGATTATCAAAGTTTAGCTATGATTCGAATGTGGAAAGATGAGTTGGATTTAAAGCTTACATCTGCATCTACGACTCACAAATCAGATTTAATGCAGAGATTTAATTTCCCCACATTGTTAAACAGCATTTCTCTTGTTGTTTTAGGATCTAGTAAGATTTAAAATTTAAATGTTTAACTTTAATAAAGCTGCATGCAATCTGCATAACTATGGAAACATACATTGTGCTTTCTAATGATGTACGAAGTGGCAGCATGTACAGTATAGTGAGAGAAGTAATGGACCGAGGCAGCTCCCTTGTGCAACCACACAACAGATGTTATGTTTCCCAGACTCATGACACAGTAATAGAGAATGAAAAGCAAATACTGTATGTAGTTCTATACAAACCTTCTGCTCTATGCGCCCATCATCTTCAGGCAAGTGGGCAGCAACAAACCAATCACCAGGAGCAGGATTAGACAGGTTGAAGGTTGTGGAGTTTTGCGATGTCACTGGTAGCGTCAGAGACAGACAGGGGCTATAAAGTGTTGCATTGGGAAACACTGACCCTATTGGGTTTATTACTGGAGGGGCACCCCATCGAATATGGCTGCAAAAGAGAGAGAGAGAGACACACGATTTAGCAGAGCATAAAAAGAGCTAAAGAAGAGAGAAATCCTTAGCATAAACTTAGCATATCTTACATGGTGACGTTGTTCTCTCCACAGTGGAATTTGTGGCCCTTGGTGACAGAAAACAGCCAGCGCGCGACGGCAGTTTCCTCTGGTATATGAAACCTCTGCAGCCTCACATTGCCGTACCAACCGTACTCTGACAACTTCTGAGCTGGTTTGGACGAGAGCTCTGATACAAACGTCAGATCTCCATCTGTTGGGGGAAAGACCTCATTGTTTGAAAGAGCGCAAACACATGATTTCTATGGATTGTATTTAAGTTAATCTCATACTGACATAGGTTACAACAAGGAAGCAATCAGGAAGTGCATTCCTCCATCAACTGTATTGTCATTAAACCTGAACGGTCAAAAAATTGTTTTCTCATGCAAGAACACTTCTGACTATTTCCATCAAATGTCATGCCTCTGAAAGAAGGAATGGGTGCATTCCTTTACTCGGATTTTCCTCATGCCAAATCAAGTAAATCCACCTACTTCCTTGACTCTGGAAACCTACTTCCTTGCAGTTGAAATCATGTGTTTATCATCAGTAGTGTATGAGTTACCAGTATAAATATTATTTTCCATAATTACCCAAATCACAGATGCATAAAATCCATTTGAATGACTCGGAAACTGCATTATCTCAGCTACACATTGGTGGCTGTGCCATGTCTCTACCCCTCTCTGTTACCATACTGTGACCCCAATATATATTCCCCTCTCCAAATACTATATATATATTTTAATCTTCCGGATATGGATTAAGATCCTGATCTGAATCCATTTGCTAGAGGTGGAAAATCACGAGTTGCTCATATTATTGGGTATTTCTATTTCGATTAGCCCATTATTATGTGTTTTGATATAGCAAGTTTCAAAAAGACCTTATCTCACAATGTTGAAGGAAGTAAATCAATGATCCAGAATCTGCATCCATAACCGGATTCACCTTAAAAATGTAATCAAGATCCACCAATAAACAAAGTTTCATTCAAATCTGTTGGCAACTTTTCGAATTATCTTGCAGACAAACAAAACAAACATAGACGACGTCATCTTGGTCATATTTGGTTATTGATTAGTGTCTCCAGTTACTAATGAGGAAATAATCGTTAGCATTTTCTGTCTAATTTAATAGATTTTAACATCCAGATAGGATTTTTAAGAGGCGATAAACGCGAAGGAGATGATAGAGGAAATGGAAGGAGTTGTTTGACGATGGCGTGCATAACCTAAAGAATTAATGATACCAAAGAAATGACGTCACTTTAATTAATTAAAGGTAACGAATGCTAAACTTTGCTGAACGCCAAGCACAGTCGACTGAATTTAAATAACAGATTAGCTGTAACTTGAATGAGAAGTACACTACAGTAAAAATGTTTTCAAGTTGTCACCTTCATAACAAATATAGGTCTGACAAAGAAATATCGCTTTAAGAATGTTCATAAAGTCGTAATTAAACAGAAAGCAAAATGTTCAAAGGTTTCTCTCATTAATAACATGGCGATAAGGTTAGTAAGCAAACATGCTAGCATCAGCTTCCTCTGACTTTGTCCCTTCTGCTGTGAACACTTGCCGTCTCCTAATGTCGAAGCTGTCAGGGCGACGAACAGGACACCACGAAGAAAACAAGTTTCCATGTTTCCTTTTCGAGTGTCTGGACCATTACACCACCCTTCCTCCACCTGCACTGTCGCACAAATCCATCATCACAGTGATAGTGACAATATCGCTCTACCTGCTACTTCTTCTTCTGATATGATTGGCGGGTGGACAAACTCGCTTAAAGGCGCAGTACCGCCACCTAGCGGACAGGACTGGAACAGCAAAGAAGGAAACTAATACAGTCTGTCAATTAACAGCTTTCTCCAGGTACTCAATGGATTTAAAAAGACACAATCTTTTTTTTTTTTTGGCTCAGTTTTTTCTCTCTATTTTTAATTAGATTAGTTAGATTATTAATTCTCGACATACACACTTTGGTCACACTTGCCTGGTTTTTGTGAGTAATCTAGAGTCTGAAATATTTTTTTTTTAACCTATTTAATGAAATGTCTGATCAAATAAAGTATGTCCTATCCTGAGATGGGTAATGATTACCTCTTGCTATCGCTTCCTGCCCAGCCTCTTTCCCAACCCCATATGTTTCTGGATGCTTTGAAGATGTCTTCCTGTGTCGTTTATGTCTCAATATTCTTACCGTACTTTCTGCATTAGTTTCTCTACAATTTGTTTTGTGTCACAAACATGTTTTTGTGATTACAGTTCTCTTATTTCCTTCTCCTACCTGGGCAGGAACCCAAAGCAAGCAGACCCTTAGTTTGAATTCTGTGTGATGAATGATGAATTTCATAATAATTATAAGTGCTGCCCAACTATCAGATGGAAGTAGAGCATTGTTGTTGTAATGTTATAATACAATGTTATTGAAAATGGCAAGGAGCTCAGTATTCTGACAGGTGATCTGTTTCTTTATAGCTACATCACATTGTGGGATGAAAACTGTGGCTCCTGTAAGTCCATGAGAAGGACTTACAACACAATCGCTAATGTTCCAAACATAAGGACATTTTACCTCCATATTTCTGTGCTTTTGTTTGGATTGAGAAACAAGGAAGAACACAAATAAGGGCAATTTTTGTCTTCTTTATTACCAAAAGGTATATCAGGATCATTACTTCATAACAATTTAATTCATATAATAAAACTATAAAACTCAAGTCCCAAAGTATTCATTTGACATTGATATAACATCTCTAGATATCTTTTTAAGAAGCGCCTTCATATTTGTGATTTCTTTCATATTTAGTAGTTTTTGTGGATTTTAAAAATGTTTTTTTTAGGAATTCTAAAAATACAAATGAAAAAAGTTCAATGCCATACTAACCTAAGCAGAGACAGAGTGAACAGTGACACATTCATTTATCTAGTCATCATTTGTTCATAAATATCAATGTGCATTTTGAATACCGCTGTATTACCTACAGTTAATTGTTGCAGGGAATAGCTTAAAACCAAATATCATACGTTTGAATTGTGCTTATAGAAGATCATAGAGGCGTTATATCATCAAGTGACTCCACCCAGCACCACTGAGCATCATAGACCAACAGAAGTGACTCCCTAATTGGCTGACCCTCTTCCTTTACCGTTGAACTGTCCAGAGAGGGTCTGAAACTCTCATGAGTCTGGTTCTGTATCTGTGTCTCCTCTGACTGTTTAGTTTGGGCAGAAATACCATTATCCACCACCGCCTCTCTTCTGCTTGATCTGATCAGAGCTCTCCTGATGGCATCAGAACGCGGTCTGTTGCCCTGTAATGGAGCCACGTCTGAGTCCTGTGGTTGTGACTTTGCTAAATTTGCATCTAACAACCTCATGGGAAGACTAGATGATGCCTGACAAGGCCTTTCCTGCATGGAACGAGTGACTTCAGAGTCGAAGGTAGGAGGATGAGGAGGTCTTGCTTCAGTATTGGGGCTCAGCATGTCAAAGTAGGTCTTGTGCTTTAAACCACTATGGGCAGTGTATGGCGAGGGGTCTTCCAATTCCTTGCCAGTGGTTTCAGTCAAATCCGGAGGCTGATTCAGGCTCACTCTGTGGAGGCAAAACTAGAAATATTCAACCACAAGCCAATAAAGCCTTTAGTCTACATCCAGCATGATGGGAATTTCTCAGTTTAAGATCAAGAGTTTCTGTTCACTGCTTGTCTGTGTATTCTCACGTTAGTTTGTATTACATCCTAGAAAAAGCTCAAAGTTCCATATCATGAAAAATCCATGTCATACTTGATGTCACACCATGTCTTATCTTATCTTATCTGATGATGAATATGTCTAAAATAACTCTAAATGTGTGATAAAACCACTTTTATTGAATGTGATAATGAACAATAATCTCTAATAAACCCATATTTTGACTAAGGTTAAGGTATTTGTTCAGTTAAATGCTTCATACATTCAATCTTTATGGAAACGTATTACATTCGCTTGAGTTTTTATTTTATCGAGTTAATTCAGAAAAACAGCACACAAAAAAAACAACAAATAGAAAAACTTTTTTTTTCCCATGGAAATGTTTCCCAGAATTTTGAGATAATTATCTCATAAATTCAAACAAACAAGGTGATTTTTGTTCTTTAGTGAATACAATACGCTTCCATACAAGCTGATATTAGTTTGGATAAAAAATGAGAGCAGACTGCTATAAGGCTGTCAAACAGCATCCTCTGCTGTACCTGCAGGGGGACATCGAGGGCTGGTGTTCCTCCACAGTGACGAGGCTGCTGAAGCTGCCTGAAAAGCTGCTGCTAAGGCTGGCCAAGCCATCCTGCTCCTCCTCCATCAGCCACCGCATGGCCTCAATCCCCTCGTGCACGGCCACCAGCTGGCGGAGAATTCTCACATCTGCAGAACGCAGCCACTTCTGCATGAATAGTGGAGTTTCAGAGACGCATGATGCAGGTGTAAATAAAGGAACTGCCACTGGTGTGTTCAGTGCAGGTAAATGTGCAGTTGGAGGCAAAATTATTCAACCTCCAAACTCCGCCTACATATAGGTTGACTGGTAAAATATGCTCTTTATCAGCTGTTTGCAATAATCAAATCAATCAGTTTAAATAGCTGAATGCAACAGATTTTGAACATTTTTTTCCTCTTTCAAGACAAAATGCTACTTTTAAAGACTAATGCAGTCTCAGAATTATTCAACCCTCTGTGCCCTATAGCAGTAGAAACCAAATTTTTTTTCTTCGGTTCAGGCCTGAATTTACATAAGAGCTCCATGTAAAAACTCCAAGACGTTCACTGCTGACCCAAAAGCACAAGAACAATCAGCTCTGTAAGTTTTGCAATGCTGTTTTGTGGAGTGATGAAACAAAACTGGAACTTTTGGGGCCTGTAGATCAGCAGTGTGTCTGGTAGAGGATGAAGCATATGCTGAAAAGAATGCCTACAGTGGAGCATGGCGGTGGCTTGGTGAGGCTCCGGGGCTGCTTCACTTCTTTGGGCACTGGAAACCTGCAGCGTGTTGAGGGTAAGATGGATTCCAAGGCCTGGTTTCAGGCCTTGAATCCCATAGAAAATCTCTGGTGGGATTTGAAGAGGGCGGTTGCAGCACACAAACCCAGGAATATTACAGAAGTGGAGGCCTTTGCCCTTGAGGAATGGGCTAAGATTCCTCAGGAACACTACCAGAAACTGGTGCCTGGATATGCTTCATGTTAGCAGCAGGTTAGGGCTGCTAAAGGGTCTCTACAAAGTACTAGAGATGCTTGTCATTAAGGAGTTGAATAATTTTACTGCAATAAAAGTAGCATTTTGTCTTATAATAGGGAAACACTTGATGAGCTATTTAAAATGTTCTGATGTGATTTCAGTATCATAAACAGCTGATATTTGCCAATAAACCTTATATACAATAGGGGTTGAATAATTTTGCTTCCAGCTGTGCTTCCCTAAGAGCCCCCCCCCCAGACAGAATTTATCCTGCTTCACTGAAGAGTGAGAGCCCTAGTTGTGTGCAAATTGAGTAAAATACAAGAGAGAGAAGAAAAGAACAAAAGAGGGGAACAGAATGAGGGAGGAGTGAAGTTGCTGAGAATGAGCAGAGTGGATGTGACTGGATGTGAAAGAGAGGGAAGCCAAGTGAGGGGTGTGGTGAAGAGTCAGGTGACAGTATCTGTCATTAGACGTAAAAATGTTCAGGTGAAGAGGCCAAGAATAGTTCTCAGTGGCTTTGACATTTCTATTCAGAGGAAATATGCCATCAAAATAAACAGAGATGGCTGGAACAAGTTGTACAAGTTGCGGCACTGCCGAAAGATGGAAAGACGCGCAGGTACAGGCGCACCACGCGCGCTCAAGCAGTATGAAAAACAATAAGAGAAAGGAAACAGCTTTGTCTTTTTTAAACACACAGCATCTATGATATAATCATTTCAATGATGAGAACAGATCAGGAGGATTTACCATCTCTTGTTTTAAGTTGCTTAGTTTGTCAGAGAAGCTGTCGTTGAGGGCAGAGCTGCGGTCTCCCCCGTTGACCACATCAGACCTCCAGCCATCGTCGCAGTCCGCAGCATCCCTGATACACATCAGAAGACTCTCTGGTGTTTTCCTGCCAACCTTGTTTTCCAGTTCTCTCAGATCCGGGAGGGAGTCTTTGAGGATTTCCTCTTCCATCCCACCGCAGTAATTACCTCCAAGTGTTGCGTTCGATGGCTCGAGGATGGGGAAAGAGCTTGTGCGTAAAGTCACTTCACCTCCACGATTAGAAGTTAGACCCCCAACAGCTGGGAGAATCACACCCCAACAAAAAACAAAACAAAACCCAGACTTTTTGACTGACGACAAAGTCCACACGTTATATTCCCGAACCCTCCACAATCAACCATGAGCACGAAAGACGATCCTACCGCAGAAGAGCAGAACAAGCCATGAAAACGCTGGAAGTACAACGTTAGTACTGCTGACTGCGGCCACCATTCACAACACGGAGGTATTACTGGTATGTAGCCCAGAGCGTGATGCTGGAAATATGTGTTCTTTGTATAGACGACAAACAAAGGAAGGAGTTTCACACCGGCTGTCGCATGCGCGTCATAGTCAGAGACACCTGAGCGCACCGAGCTGCGGCATAATGTGACCTTAGTAATCAGAAGGGAACTTTGTTTGTTGGTCTAACTATCAGCACAACAAATTAAAGATGGATTCTACTACATGGCAAACACAACAAAACAAACAAACAAATAACAAAAATCACATACAGTAAATTATATGGGTAGTTAATAACCTGTTTAAGAGCTATAGGCTATATTAACCATTATATTATATTATATTATATTATATTATATTATACTATATTATATTAGATTAGATTCAACTTTATTGTCATTGCCCAGTAGGAGTACTCCACAACAAAATGAAGAGTTTGGCATTCAATCTGAAGGAGCATGTAGTGACACAGGTGCTGAAATGAAGTAAATAAATGAATATATAAATAAACATAAGGTGCCTAAGATGTTATCAACTATTCATAACGGGCATCTTATCATAGAAAAATACATAAATATACATATAAACACTCTCAGATGTTAAGTTATACCAGGTGTGCTGTAGTATGTAGGAGTATACCATGGATTCAAAAATATTATATTAGATACAAACAAATTGAATGTGGCCTAAGAAGTAGACAGCCTCTGATAAAGTGTTACTAATTATTAAATATATTATATAAAATAATACATATATTATACTGACAGTAGTGACCTGAGTATACATATGATGCTAAGATGACAGAATGTTGTTGACTTCTTCAGATCAAACAGACTTAAGATATGTAAAATTAAATTTACATATGAAATACAGCTTTGGTCATTTCCATACATGCATAATGATGATAAATAGAGCTGTTCATGAATATACAGTAAATATAAGTGCTGGCCACAGGCTATGGTGTAATATGCAGCATCGTGAAATGTATTATAAATGTATTTTGTGTCATAAAAATATGTTTATTGTGTACTTTGCAGAGCAGAGCTGTGTAATACTTTGTAAAAAAAAAAGAAGAAAGAGTCTCTAGAAGAAATAGGCCTGCAGGTCAACCCACTTTTAGACACTGATGGGCCAAATAAGCAGTGAGGACGTTAACATCTGCCACCCACTAAAATAGATGATGTATTTTTACTAATCTGTCATCTTGCCCCATTTTTATGCTCTGCAAAATCAGGGCAGCAGTTATGAGAGCTTCCTGTTTCCTCATATCTGAGGCTCATGCTAGTCTTGCCAGAGGGCGAGATGAAGCAGCAGCAGCAGCCTGAGAAAAGGTAAAGTGACTGACAGAACGCAGGATTTCTATCTGAAAAGAAAGGTCAGACAGTGGGAGCAAACTTTCACAGTGCAGGAGAAAACTTTCAGGAGGGTTTTTATGATCGCTGGCTGCTCTCAGAGGGAGACAAACACTCAGGACACAGACGTGAGGAAGTCAGTAAAAGCTCCTTACGACCAAGTAGCCATGCCAGTTTTACAGGGCATGCGAGGCTCACATAATTATTCACTGAGCATGCCATTAACATGAGCAAATGTGTGTCTCACTTAAAGATACACACCAAGAAATGCAGTTGTGGCTGATCAAAACCTTTTCGATCAGGTAAAATAGATCTGGGTGAAAAACTACTGTCGGGATGATGAATTAACTTTTAAAAAACAATGAAATAAAGAGAATTACAATGAGACAGCAGTAAAAGTCCTGCAGTTAACACAAAAATACAAAGTTCAAATTTACATGTGAAAGGTTAAAGTCATGTTTTAATGATTGAATCATGATCTCACACACGACTTAGAAGATGACATAACATCTTAACATCCCTCCCTGAACTGATCTGTATAGTTTAGAGGCTCGTAAAGAGTGAAGTGTGAATGTAGGTATGCGAGGCTCACTTCAAAAGAAGAACACACAACATACAAGTAAATACAACAAATTAACTTACAGAAATAAAAAAAAATAATTTTCGGTCAATTTAGCAGTTCTGGATCTTTTGACTGTATCACATGATCATCCTTCCTTTACCCAGCGGTCATGCCATTGAATTGCATTGTTTTTCTTTGCACTTTAAATACTTTGCAAACATTTAATAATAATTTATAATGATAAAGATTTTGACTAATTTTGCATCCAAAATGATCAGGAATGAGCACAAAATGAAACAAGTGAGAAGGAGCCACTGAAAACATTTTGTAAACCTTTTTGATGGTTTGAGCACATTTGTACTGCAACTATGGCATCATTAATGGTAAAAACAAAAATCCTTTGCTCAGGTACATGTAATTAAACTAGCTGTTGAACTAGCTTGTCGGTAACCCAGTTACATTCATATTTGCCTAATGATTCAAGTAGTTAGATTACTTTTCTGCCGTTTTTGTTAAGCTACCAGTGAAAACATAACTTTTAGCCATAAAGGGAAAACTTGAATATATATAGTGTTGAGAATTCACAACCTTTAATTATTGCTTCTTTTGTTTAAACAAACTTTCAAAGCAGTTGTTGCATACTACTTTAGAAGTTATCTTGCTAGGCGCAATACCCCCACATGTGATTCTGATTCTGAACTATATACCTTTGCTATGATTTAAAATATTAAATATTTGTGCACATGGATAAATCTGACGTTGTTAGTTTCTGGATTGGGGCAGCAGTAATGTTCGTGACCTCCATGTTCTTTGAATTTATTTCCCATCAGCTCTAGAGGATAAAATACAAAACATTAATATTTCCTCTACACCAGCTTGTCAGAAGTATGCAGTGTAAAAAAAAAGACTTCTGCTCAGCCTGATTCAAACAGAAAAAAATAAAATAAAATAAAAGGCCTCTAGATGGCAGCAGACATTAAACATTACTAAGCCCTCAGGTATTTGATGACATTCTCAGACTTTGAACAAGCAAGACTGATCTGCGGACCTCTGGGAACACATTCATTAGGTCTATTTTTTAAGAGTACAGATCAAGTTTTACCAATTAGGCTGTCAAAACCCACAGCAACACTGAAACCTGAGCCTGAGTAAACACTCTGAGGTCATCCCATCTACTTAGGAATCCTAAAAATATGTTTTCTGTAATTTTATAGGAGAGTCTCGGCCATTAATTATCCAAACGTCTTGACAAATATGATGCCTGCTGCGAACAGGTTCCATGATTTCATCGGACATGAGTCTGGGAGCAAATTTGTTACACTTGACACAACTTTCTTGCAGTGAAAAACAAAGTGGGGAAGTCAGGATGATGAACGGATTAAAAACCAGGTTGCTCCAAGCCTGGGGGGGGGGGGGGCTGTGAAATATTACCCAGGCTCAAGCAAGTGTTTTCAGGGCAGCTCAGAGCGACCCTGAGGTCAGTGTTACATGAGGTATAGGGCAATCATAAAACTGTTAGACACTGAATGAATTATGCTTTTTACGAGTCGGGGCCTCCGACTTCCAGTTTTAGGGAAATCATAAACTTACACAAACATTAAAAAATGCTGAAAGTGTGGATGTCATTGAAAGGCCAGCATTATGAGCAGATAAGGTTTTACAGCGTCTGTCAGTGCTATTAAGTGTGATTTACCATGAAACATAAAGAGGATGTGGGGATTATTATGGGAGCTGCCCTAAGTTTTTTAAAAATTTTTTTTTAACCAAACCACCTGAAATGTGAAGAGGAGAAGAATAAACACAAAACTACGTTCACTGCTATGGACTGAATTGATCCAAAAAGCCTCTTACACATAGAAAAAAGGACTAGATATTTCAGCGTCCTCGTGGTGTTGTCGAATTCCCTGGCGAATAAGCCCAAAGTGTGGCATGTGTTTGTATGCAATGAGTCAGGGGTCAGAAAAATAGCATAACAACTGAGGCCAGTGGGTCAGGAAATCCTTCAGGTTCACATGGTCTGTTTAAAGCGCTCAGATGCAAACAAAGCCAATCAGGGAAGGTGCAGACCCCCAGACCCTTTCTCCACAATTAGGCCATAAAACACTCAGTGGTGTGTTCAAGTTTCCCAAGAAAAATAAACTCTCAAGACTGTAAATCGTCACATGTCAAAGTTACGGTACACATGAAACTTTTAATTTTCCATCCAAAGCGGTTGAGCTGACTTTAAAGGAAACGTACAACATTTTGAAAATTATCTTATTCATGTTCTGGCCAGGATTTATATTATAATATCATTACCGCTGTCGTGTCTGTTTGCTAAATAGCTTAGCTTAGCACAAAGCAGCTTGAATTCTAACAATTATTTTCTACTCTAGTGAAAGTGCAGCAGCAAATGCATGCAGAGCAGCAGCTGCGTCGACAGGCAGAGGGAGGGATGGGAAATTGTTGCACCTTAAATAGTGTCCCTAATTGGGAGGGTGTGTTTGATGACGTTTGAGGAGAATGCGGCATGTCATGTGCATATGTGTGTGTTTGCAGCAGCGCAGCTCGAGTTGTCTGCCTGAACTAGGTCGCAGGCTTCGCTCCATTTAGATCCAGATCCGGATCATAATTTAGATCAGGGGAATTAAATCAATATGTATTAGGTCACCGTATGGTAATGGAGAGGGCTAGAGACATGGTACTGCCACCGATATATAGCTAAGAAAATGTAGATTCAGATTCAAATGGATTTCATGTATCTGTGAACTTAAGAAGTTATATTTAGAAAAAAAAAATAGAGTTAGGCTGGCTGTATATCCCCGTTTCGAGTATTCATGCTAAGCTAATATACCTGGCTGCTGGCGGGAGCTTCATATTTACTTTAAATATATAATAGTGGTATTAATCTTCTTTTCTAACTCGCAGTCAGAATGTGAATACGTGTATTTGTTGAATTAGTCAATTAAGGATCTAATGGACAAAGTAAAAAAACACAAAGAGGTAGCAGTAGTTCATAACTCCTGTTGCACGTGAGTTTTTAGTTCGATGATCATGCTGCTCTGTGCATCTGTTTCCATTTAGAACCTACAGCGAGATTAAATGGCATGGAAAAGTTACTGATCTCATATGTAAGAGGCCCATTTGGAGGCCCATTTACATCCTGTAATTGTGCTGTGTTTATTCAAACCATGACATAAAGTGCAGATCCTGGAGCTGAGAAGATACATAAATACTGTGTTTACAGTGTGTGAGCCGCATACCAAGAAGTCCATTAATTTACACTGAAAGGCTTGCAAATATTTAAATGCGTCAATATCCAAAGAGCATTTTGCAATGCCAAATGGAGGCAAAACATAAACAGAGATGCAGATTGTGTGAACAGATATCCCATGTTGTCTGACTGCAGGGTCATCAATAGACTCCTGCAGCATCAGTTTTTGTTGTTTAAACAGATGGCGGTGGCACCGAAGAGCTTGTGCTGAGCCTGATCGGATGCTGGATAGGAGAGCCCAGCGGAGCCTGTGTCAGAGGCCACAGGGGCCGGCAGATTCTAAGCACATTAACATTCCTGAATAAATAACCCGAGGGAATGTTATTGTGGAGACATTAAACAGGATTTTCCTCCCAGAGCCCAAAAGAACGGCCAGGCATCACTCTGGCATCTCCATCGCCCCAGGTTAGGAGAAGCTAAGAAACCCTCCACCAAAAAGAAGAGCTTTTAAAACCCCTTACATCCAAAGGCTTCCTCTGAAGAAAGGCTCTCAGAGTTGCAGCAAATTGCACCACATGAAAGAACTACGATGATTCTGGGTTCATGTCCTTACAGCCTCATTTATCATTTTCATTTAGACATTGTTTCTTTATTTCTTTCTTTATTTTTAGATACTTTATCAAACCCATAGGGGGAAATTCTTTCTCTGCCTTTGACCCATCCCTGAGGAGCAGTGGGCTGCCATTACATTATGGCGCCCGGGGAGCAGATTGGGGTTCAGCATCTTTGCTCAAGGATACTTCGACTTGTAGACTTGCAGGGGCTGGGGATTGAACCACCGACCTTTCGTTCCGTGAGCAACCACTCTACCTCCTGAGCCACAGCCGCCCCCAATACCAATACTAATACTTTATACCATCAAGCACAAAACCTCATATTTTAAGGTCGATTTTGGCATAGCTTCAGATTGTCCTGAAACGCGATTTTCGCCATGTAGTGAGGAAGATCCCCACTAAATTTTGATGTGGATAAAGGGGTGGATCCAGGAAGTTTTCCTTCTTTTCTGAACATTGACTGTTTTTGTCAATTATACATAAACCACTTCACGGGTTACCATGGATCTGGGTAGAAGGGTGCAGCATATGCCAAGGAAAAAAAACATCGAATGTCGCTTGAGCCGAGTATGACGCCGTGCTGCATGTGACGTCTTTGTTATCGTTCTTTTGCACAAGTGGATCAGTTCAGGGCAGTGACCTGTTCATACTGGAGTCTGATATAGGCCACATTTTAAAAGCAATGTGAACAGCTGCACAAAAAAAAAATCCGATCTGAGAAAACAAAAATCGGAATTGTGCGTTATAGGCTGGCATTGTGATCGTAGCCAAAGTGTACATTTGCCGTCACAGACATTTTACTTCTCCAGTGTCATTGTCTCGCACAGTTATATTGGACAGAAGTAGTTTCATTGTAGAACGATTCTTCAGTCTTATGTTGACCGAGTTGGCTTCTGCTCTATAATCACTATGAAACGACTTGTCAAGCAGCAGACAAGTAGATACAACTGGAATGCAGCACAATGAAACCCCTGCAATTTAATAGCTCCACTTCTACTCAAGAGAGGCTGTTTTTGCCAAATGCTGGACGATCTCTCCCCCTCACTCTCTCTGTGCTCGCTGTGGAGTTAAGAGAGGCCTGGCAGGCCCCTGACACGATCCCTCTGGATCAACCTGCAGCTCCGTTATGGCGCAGCTCGGAGCCAGCTAGATAGGAGCAGCGTGCACCCCTTTTACTCCCCCACTTAATCAGACATTCCTGATGTTGGAGGTCAGCATTGAGGGAGGACTGCAACTCCAGACACATTGATGATAGCGTGAAAAATAGCCGTGCTTGATTGGGCGATATTTCTCTTGAAGGTCCACGAAGGCTCTATGTAAGCGATCTCTCTCCAGAGATGTGTGCTCTTTGCCTGAAAGGTCACAAATGATCACCTGCTGAGTGACAAGAGAAAGGAAGGTCAAAAGGCTCGGGCCCTGTGCCAAAGGAAATACAGGTTTCAGTCAGAATGAGATTCAAAGTTAATCACAGAGAAAGTTTTTCCTTTCTGCTCCTTTTTTCTTCTGTCCTGTCTTACGCTTCCCCCCCTCCGCCGTTTCTCTGGTTACTGGCTGCAAACATGAGGCCCTGTGGAGGAGTTGTGGTATTTCATTCACCTCCATCACTCTGTACACGCAAACACTCGTTTGACTGACATATTCAAATCTTATCTCTCACTTACCTCAGTTGACAGCCTGAGGAAGCACAAATCCCTGACTCCGACATGTTACCTCACCGGTGATAGCGAAGAGCATCGCCGACCTCCTCATCGCAGATACTGAACAACATGTGGCATAAGAAGATAAAGAGCCTCGCTGATGAGATGTTGCTGTGCTGTCAGCAAATGCCTGCCAGTGCCAGGTGAGCATATGGAGAGCATCAGAGCATGCTGCTCGCGATGTTTGATGAAGTCAATGTTTGTGTTCCATCAGCAGTATATTCTTTTTGGCCCTTTTCCCATGGGGCTCCTTTAGACACATATGGAGGTAATTTGTTCAAATTCTTCAGCAGAGAAAGAAATAAGTGGAGGAAAGCTGGCCTTGGGATTTCTTTGGGGTTAGAAATCAGTTTAAGTTTGGGACTGGGTGGGGTGTAGGGAATTGGGGTTTCTGTGAGAAGTGGCTTTTAAAGAGGTTCAAGAAACATTCTAGCATGCATTTAGAGATTTTATGGAAGTTGCCACATGACTGGGATATCAAACTGAGAACAATGCAAAAGGTTTAAAGGCCCCACGAGAATTCTTACAGCCTTCTGGTTAGGGAAGTTAATACTGTAAAGTTTAACCTCAGGATGAAAAAAAAGAGCAGTAGTGGAATTGCCATATTTAAAAGGGGAGGATCCCAGCTAGCATGACTCTGTTCATATATTGGACAATGAGCATTTAGCCTTATGTAACATAGTTACAGGATTAGACACATGCTAATCTTTGGGATCAAAACTGGTTCCAAATTTTCATCTGATGATTGAAAAGTCATGGAGACTGAGGATAGAGGAGGTTCATCACCTGGAGAGCCTGAAAGTTAAATTTGCCAATGAAAAGTTCTGCAAATTTTGGTCATCCTTCATAAATTCCTTCTTTGTTTTTTGTGAAATCCAGCAATTATTTTTTTGTATACTTGACATGAAACATGAGGGAGCTAAAAAAAGAAGAAGTAATATCCATGATAAGATTTTAATGAAATCTGCTTAGTCTTTATCCTCTGGGGTTTAACCTCAGCTGCATTTTCTTTGGAGGAAAAAAGCTTTGCGGATACCTTGACTTGAAATAAGATCTATCACGTGAAATTGGCTTGAAATCGGCCTGATTGTGGCACCAGCCATACGATCATGGTGGTCATTAAAAATGATGCTCTGAGGACCATGAAAATCCAGAACAAAGTTTATGGCTGTAATTATTTCACAGAAGTTGAGATACTGTGCTTTGGGACACAGAATTTGCGACGGACTAATAGTCTGGCCGACATCGTTATCCTCAGGCCCTGTCGCCAGCAGTAAAAAAAGAAATGCTATAAAGAAGGAATGGTTTTGATTGTTAGCTCTGCAACCATGGTGTGACTTCCATGAAATACACTATAAGGGACGTCCCTCACGAGATGGATGCTGAGCGGGAAAACTTCCAGCATGGGGTTAAACTGTCAACAAAATGTTGTGGCATTAAAATCCAAACTGTAATCACACTTAACCCTCTGTGTACATTAGACTGCCCCGTCTCCGTATCGGCTGTAAGAAAGGTTGTGATGGCAGGACTCTGGCCTCCCTCTTGATGTTTACATTCTCCAGACACAGGGGAGGATGAAGGGAGAAAGAGGTGAAGAGCGCACAAGAGAGAGAATTACTTACAGCTGCGGCGCTGCAACCCAGGTCCTCCAAGACTGAGGACTTCTGGGCACGAAGCTAACATATTATGGCTAACATCTAGAACAGATTTATGAGGGGAGTTTATGTTTATTGTCTGTGGATGAATGAGGGGCAAAAAAAAAGAGACTTACATAACATGTTTAAGGCCTGCTGTCTTCGCCTTGCTTTTGTTTCAGTCCATTCCAACAGTTGTTCTGGTAAACAGCTAGTGTAGAAGGATTAAAGGTGCGGTGCATTGCTCAGTATATGTGTTTCACACTGATAATGACAGTCCTAGGAACTGATTGTGTGCCATGAGCCCGAGAGCTTGGCATGATTCAATAGCCAAGGTCTCCCGGGGAGCCAGCCATCATCATGGTGTTCTGTGAATAAGAAAAACATGCCCAGCAGAGCTGTAATGAGGTCACTTATCAGTCAGGGCATTTGGAGGGTGTGCCTCACTTCCTCTCAGCATCCCTCCATCTGTCAGGGAGAGAACATATGACCTCAGCAACTACTGCCAATCATGTCAAGGGGCGTCAGACTCTATGAAGAAAGGAGCAGACAGACCAAACTTTCTGAAGTCTGGCCATTCCAGAGGACTTAACCAGATGAGATGTTTTTTTTTTCTTTTGCTTCTAACTCAAGTGAATTTTCAGAAAAACTACAAAGTGATTTTTGATGTTGCGTTGCAACCGTTAGGACTGTTAGTTTGGATCCAGAAGCAGAGCACAGATACAGCAGGATCTCTTTATATGATATTTTTTGCAGTCAATGAAGGAATCCGGTTGAACTGGGATTGGTGGCCCAGTGGGCAGGGGGGGGGGGGGGGGGGTGAGAGGCGGGCAGGCGATGAGATGGTGAGAGGTGACACCGGGCTGGAAGCAGCTACATTGCTGTTAGGAAAGGCAGTCGAGGAATGATGCTGACTCACGTTCAGCCATTCCGGTCTGGCTATGTCTCGTAAAGCTTGGACAGAATGGCCCGCTTATTAGACCAAGTCAAGTTTTTGCTAATTGAAAGCAGGACTGGAGAACGGGAGAACACACGTTAATGGCAGACGAAGAATCAAACAAGCACAGGGACACAAAAATACAAATTCACCAGGAATTAATTAGGTGTGAGCATCTGAGCCGCATGAGTCGACTAAAGGATCTAGCGATGAGTGACAGGAGAGCTGGGGTTTAAATACTGCAGGATGATGCAATCAGGGCGGAGTTGAGTGGAGCAGGTGAAGAGCATGATGACTGCCATTCCCACAGACAGACAACCACCCAGACAGAGAGAGAGAGAGAGAGAGAGGGAGGCACTAGAAACACAAGGGAGGGCAACACAAAGAAAGTCCAGGGAAAATCCAGGACCTAGACCACGACCACGACAAACCACCACAGACGAAATCCTTCACATTGTAAGAGGAAAACTCAAAGACGCTCTATAAACACAGTGGAGCAGTCTCATATGTTGGTGTGATGGGAAAGTACATCATTTTCTGACAGCAGTCTTTGTGGAAGAAAGCCTAATTTTCAATCATGAGTAGAAGGTAAACAAGAGCCTAAGAGCGACCACAACAATGCTGTTGAGTTCATGAGAAGAATTTTGTAAATCACTCGGAGTAATTACTGCTCAAATAATAGGGGTTGACCTGTGATGGGAAAACACAGCAGTTTTTTTTCTTCCTCCAAACCACATGAAAAGGATTCCACCATTAGAATGTTAAGCACTGCTGATCAAGAAAGCCTCTTTGAACGAGAGAAATGGGCCCAGCTGAAAACGTGAAAAAAAACAAAGGGTGCCATTTGTTGGTCTGGTGAATACTAAAAATATACCCAGCATGCCGCCTCTATCAGTTCCAATTACAACTGGAGATATCTTGGGAGAAAATCTTGCACCACTGATGGTTTAATGGAGTGGGTCAGGACTGATTCACAAAGATAAACATTGTGTCAGGCTTTTGGCACTGGATGTGGACATTTGTTGAACAGAGAGAGCAACACTCATAGAGTTAAAGCCACCGCCATATTTGGTAGCAAAAGAGTACTTTACATCCTGGATCAAACGTGCTCCATGTTTGGTTTAGAGAGAGAAAGAGGCAGGAAGAGATGGAAATGATGCACTGAGAGGATGGTAGCAAGTTATCTTAAGGGTAAAAAGCTGAATATGTACCAAAAGGAACACGTGTGTGTCAAATGTTTCTCAGGATAAGTGAAATTTTGGGCCTGCTGGTGAGGCTGCATTAGAAATCAGTGGATCAGGTCAGTCATTAGGGTTCATTCCACAGGGGACCATGAAAATCTTTTTTGCAATCCAGTCAGTAGTTGTTGAGACTACAAAAAAAAAAAAATCATCCTTATCCAGAGGATCATCTGTGAGGACCATGACTGACTTTCAAGGCCCAGTCAATGAGATGTTTCAGTTTGTAATGAACTTTCTTAGCAACATTGCTAACCCTGGACCCATGTATGGTGCAATCAGCTGCTACACAACAGGTCACAAAAACCAAACACATTTTGCAGCTTATCAAACTAATCAACTAATCTGCATCAGGGCAAAGTGCCTGATCCACAGTGAAACCAATCAGCTTTGGACACCATGTGAATACACTGGCCCCGAACCCCCCTCGAAGATAAAAACCTACAGATGGTGTATTCTGTGTGGACAGAGAGGTCTATTAGGAAAACACCAGACACTAAAGGCAAATTATACGCCTCTAAGCATTTTCACATGTATGTGAATATGCGCTGCCACTCTGGCATACTTCTATGTGCAGTCTATATTATTCCAGAGAGCCATATGGGGAGAGGGGTTAAAGCCTGGAATGCACACTATTTCCCCACAGGAAGCTGAGTATGGAAGTCTACCATTGGCCCACGCCCATTACACATACAGTTGGACTACTACTGAATTATAGTACTTAAGTCAGGAACTCTTATGAATGCATGACACAAATCACGTCTGACACAAAAGAGTAAAACAAACACCACAGTCCGCCACTCGTGATCTTTTGTGTTTTATTAAAGACATTTCGAGACGTCTTACAGTTTCATTGTACAAAACTTCACACGACATTACAAAAATATCGACAGGCATTTTCTTTAATAAAATATTCTGAAGCTGTCAGTATTGAGAACTTTGTTTTTGTTTTTTTACACAACTTAATTTTCACAAGTCGTCTACTTTTCTGGATGATATCTGCCAAGTTTTGCCTCTTTAAAAGCAGCATGTTTTACATTTACACAGGTCTCGACACAAAGTCATAGTGGGTGTATCTTCAAAGATATACTGTCTGTACACACATGATACAGTATTGTACAATGCTGAATATAGTAGATATTCAAGACACGTATGAAAAGAACTAGTTTCCCTACGAGCGTCAGATAAAAGCTTGTCTCAGTAAGTTAAACTGAGTTAGGATGATGCTTTCAGTCAGTGGTTTTAATTATTATTACTCTTACTCTGCTAAAAAGTCGATTACATTAATGACATTCATCATTACTTTTGTTTATTGCATACCAATAACAGTCTATTATAATGCACAGCCTCATTGCCAGGCCTGTTGTATTACTTAAAAAACTTTATTGAGCATTAAGCAGTTACAATCTGCCAGGAAAAAATGATTATTGCATTATTTTTTTTTGTGTTTTGCTTAATTGTGCTTTTGTGGAAAGCTAATGAAACGTTTAAACACACACACAAGCCTGTGTAGAATAGCAGTATATCACAGGATTAGCAACAGTACATGTGCTATACAGTATAAGATGCTTTTTTTCTCCCACAGTGTTCCCGTCTCCAGTTGCATGCGTCTGTTGGAACAGGTGTCTGTTCTCCGGCTGAGGAGCACAGTTTGGCACGATTGTAGGCTATAAACACTGAAATATATAGACATGACATTAAGACACAATGGTATGCTCACAGGCAGGCTTCAACCAAGCACACACACACACACACACATACACACACACACACACACACACACACACACACACACACACACACACACACACACTGACCTAACACTTGTGAGCACTCGTCTGGTACATATAACAGACAGTCATTTCATTAAATGGCTCAGCGGGGACTCGTCCTACCCAGCAGAAAGAGGCCCACATCCAACACATACGGTCTCACTGTACTTTCTACTTGCTGTAACTCATGTGCACAATCTAAAAAAAACCTCTACATTATGGACATAATAAAAAGGTAAAAAGTTTTACAAAGCTTTCCAAAAGCTTCACTTTCAGGTCATTCAAGTGGTGAGAAATTCTACTGCGTTTAGCTAAAATAGTGCTATCAGTCAGTCATTAAATGCTTATGTTTATAATAAAACAAAAACAACATCCTTCATGAAATCAAGGATGGTGTTTTTTTTGTCATGATTTCTTTGTGTTAGTCACGCTGAGTGAGTGGCAGGAAAATGAATGCGGCTCCCGTTGCTGGATCCAGCTGATGGGAAAAAGGCACACACAAAGTTTGTTCTTTTTCATAGCTGCCGTTGCTCGGTTTTGTTTGAATTCAGATTTTTGTCCATGGAAAGGCCTCGACAGAGGAGAACCTCCAATGATCGTCACAACAGAAGAGGAACAAATGTCTCTGGACGGAGGAAAAATATAAAACAGAAGGCAAAACTTGTTTGTTTTCCATGGCTTCTTCTCATCCTCTGAGATGTTCAGTATTCCATATCTGTATGGATCTATATCTTTGATCCAGTATTGGCCAGTGACTGTAGTAGTGATTTAAATGGCACAGGTCTGGGTTATGTACAGTCAGTTTGCAGTCTTTTCTACGCCATGATGAGATGGTTGCTCCGCTCTCTGATGTCCGCTGGAGGAACGAGATCTTTCTTCACCGGAGTTGGCAGTAGGGTAGAACGCCTGCCTTTGGGCTTGAACAAATCAGACACAAAGAATACCTGTGGAGGGTAAACGGTAAAAAAAACAACAAAAAAAACTTGAGCAAATCAATCACTGAAAAGGTGCAAATTCTAAATCAGAAGGAATATTGTTACCATGAAGTACAACAAAGCAAAACAAAATGTCTTGGAGGGGAGGAATTTAAACACAAAATAACAAATGTGTAGTGAAAATGTAAGATGCACAACATCAGAGACAGTAGACTAAACATATGTCTGCACATGAATCAACTGATATCAGTTTGTCCTTTGATAAACTAAATGTATAAAATACTCAGGATGCCCAAACATGGGTGCATTTCATTGAAGAAAGACAAAATCCTGTTACTGGTTTGATAATAATTGAGAGACACACAGCTAAGAGGTTTACAAGCATCGAGCAATACTATCCTCAAGTATTATTGTGAAAAAACAAACGTCTACTCCACAGTTAGTCAACATGAAAGTCAAGCATGAAATACTCATATCCAGGGGCTAAAGTGGAATTTGGCCATTTAGAGGCAGGAGCCAGACTAGGTCCAGAGAAAATACTAACTTTATCAATCGAATGAAGACAAATCTAAACAACAACATCCTGGTGATGTTGTTTTCCTCACGCATTTGACAAAAATCTTAACCTTATTGTCAGGATGTTCAGTTTTTTTTTGTTTTGTTTTTTTTTACAAATTAAGGAATGTTGTATAAGACATATTGTTATGGTATTTTCAGATAAAGAAATATCAATCATGTACAGACTTCTGCACATATTTATCACCGAAACGTTTTGCTTTCAAGCTTAAGGTGTAATGAACACTCCTGTCTTTAACAAGAACAGGACTGACAATATAGTATGCCCCAGTTTTAGATCTATGATCCTTTTGGATTTAAGAATTAATTGAAAGATGCTGCTGAGCTGATAAATTAAAAAGTGTTGAATTGTTTGGCCCAGTTTTATTTCACTGAACTGACCGAATCTTTTAAGATCCAACTCAAGCTATAAACATTATTATAAATAACTGGAAAGTTAGAAATAACTTATTATGAAAAGAATTTATAGATCACTCCTAATGATATCTGATCTACTCTAAAATAGAAGATTGTAATACTACAAAATAAAAGAACCACTCACTATGCAGTAGGCCACCAGGGCTCCCTGTATAAAACCCGCCAGGACATCAGTGGGGTGGTGCTTGTGATCAGAGACCCGGGACAGGCCGGTGTAGAAAGACATCATGATGAGGGTGAACTGGGTCAGAGGGCGCAGGAGGCGCGCTCCGTGCCAAGTGAAACGAGACTGCAGGTAAAACTGGGAAAGAGACAGAATTATGAGTTGGTAGACAGAGGATGAAAACTTTTACTATCTAGGAAGGGACGTTAGTTTTAATATGGCGAGCTTTCATATACAGAGAAACAGATTGTGAGTATATGTTAAAGAGAATTCAGTTACTCACCACCAGGTAAAGCATGGTGTACATGGAGAAGGATGCATGTCCAGAGAAGAAAGACTTCCTGAGAAGAAAAGAGGATAGTTCAGCATGAAACCACAACAACAACAACATGACTACATATACATATGTAAATATAAAAAAAAAATTTTTTTCAAATATTTCATGAGACCCTGCAAAAGAAAAGCAGTAATGCTCCATCCAGGAATTACCTGGCCTCCTGGACTTTGCTCTCCGGCCCCTGACACTGGTAGTCAGTGATGTAGCCCAGGGAGCAGTTGATAGTGGAGAAGTCCGGTTTGCACACATCGAGGAAGTGAGGGCGCATGCGGCCCACTGACACTTTTGCGATGTCAGTGAAGGACTGGCTGATGGCGCAGCCGAAAATGAACACGCCCACCTGCTTGTAGAGAGCAGAGAGGTAGGGGTTCCCTACAAAAGACTTGGATCCCTCGTTCAGGAAGTAGATCCTGTAGCTCTCCCCGACGATGATCTGAGGGCACAGAGGAGACGGTAATATGAGAAAATATCATGACTGATACGGTTCAGCCTCATTTCTACTTTCTATTAAACTAAATATTTAACGAGGAGTGGGACTAATGCAGTTTAATGGATGCATCCGTTTGTTGATCATTATTTAAATACACTGTAAAATAATGATCAAACGAATACGTTCGTGTAAAGTCTTAATTCCTCATTTTAGAAATCTCCTGTCATTATGTGTGATTTAGTGAGGGTTGATGTTTGGGACCAGGATATTTAAGTTATGGATGTCACTAAAATAAGTTTTCTCAAGATCTAGGTGTTATTATGGTAAAATTTAGATAAGAATTATAACGTTTTATAGTTGAATATGTTTATCTGTGCCTTTCTACTTCTGAGACAAACATTTAGGCGACGTGGGAGGCGACTCATCTGTCCGCCAACGTTTAGTTTTCTGTAAGTGAGTAAATAAACCAAAGTCTGAAACCGTCGATTGAGGTGTAAGGCGCACTTTTTGGGGGGGGCTGGACAGTCATAACTCACAACAGCTGTTCAAGCTCAACAACTCCTTCCCAACCCCCTCATCCCATGTTGTCTTCCAGGAGCTCACAAATGAAAGAGTCGCAGAGCAGCGAAAAAAGGAAAGTGTGGTGAGTTCCAAAGAGAAAAAGAACATGTGAAAAGAGAAAGTAGCAGAACAAGAGGAGGGCAGACAAAGAGAGGAGGAGAATGGGGAAGAAAGAGGAAGGTGAAAGGAGGAGGAGGAGGAATGAGGAGTGGAGTGGGAGGGAGAGTAGGGAGGGAGTGGGGGAGTTGCCGCTGGTTCTAATCAGCAGAAACGCTGAGCTAGGCGATGTGTCTGATTCTGGTGGCCAGACTCCACCAGGCGCACGTCGGGGCCACGTTTGTTTTTCACTGGCTGGGCCGTCTACTCTGAACGGGCTCCGGTTTCACAAGACATGTCTGGCTGTTTTCATGTTAGAATCTTCGGTTTCATCAGACATCCTTTTTGAGGGGCTAAGAAATAAGTCCGATTCTGGGAAACTCTCTCTGCAGAGGGGAAAGCCTTTACAGAGATTTAACAAGCTGATAAAAATGCGTCGTTTCCACCATCCAGCCCTTTGGAGCCAGCGTGATAAAGCCCAGCTGTTTTCATGGGAAAGAGGGAAGGGGGAGAAAACACATCTGGTTCCCTCGGTGTGAAAGATTTAACTACGAATGAATGTGCTGGCACAGTTGGATGTGTAGTTGGTGCACTTAAACCTCAAGAGATAATCACGGGGGCAAGATGTTGATTTGTGGCTTATGTCAAGCATCTTGTATGTCAGGAACGGCACCATGGTGTTTTCATTTCTTCTCAACAGATCTGCAGGAATCAGAGAGATTGAGGGCTTTTGTGTTTCTCAGCTCAGGCCAACTAGATGGGGAGATGAATCGTAACGTCGTGTTTAGCTCGGGGGGGGGGGGGAATCAGATTATCTGGCAAAGCCTTCTTCCTTCACCACAATTTCAAGCCACCAATTACAGTATATCACCGAACAACCATTTCGTCAACCATAATTACACAGAGCCAGGACTCGTTCGCACCATGAAAACCCCTGTGGCCCCAAGCCAGCAGAGTAGTCTGCTCTCCAGACGGCGGGCACAACTGGGTGCAACGAGAGACAATGGGGGATCCATGCCATGTGGCGGGGGAATCTTCCCACTGCAGGTCTGCAAGGTGCCAAATGTACAGGCTGTGGTGGTAGCACTACAGAACACATACACAGTGCCTGAAGAATTTTTAAGTGTGCCTGCTGCCTCGTGCGTGTCTCAGAAGTCTGGTTTTGTTAGTCAGTTGCTAACATGTTAAGCATCTCATGGCATTTTCAGTTTCGACACTGCTAGGTGTTTGCTAAGGTATTACAAGGGTCGTAAGGTATTACAGTCCAAAGGTCAATTTTTTTAACAAATTGGGTTAAGACAAAACAGCTATAGAAAGAAATCTAGACACTTTGTAAATGGTTACTTTGCCGTGGCTTCACCTAATCATGCACAATTATGATCATTTGGAAAATAGCGCTACACCTCGCCCCAGACGTGTCAATTGGCCCCATGTGTGAAGTCAAAGCAGGAGATGGAAGGAATATCTTAAGAACTAAGACTGCTCTGGCAGTAATGTTTTTTTTCTCCCCCTCATTTGTCTTCTCAGTGTATTGGGTATTAGTTTTTTCTTTCTTTGGTGCAGACATAGACGTCAGGATGTAGGATTGTGTTCAGTTTAGCTCCATTAACTTAGTAGAACTGCAGAATGGACCTCTGCAACCCTGATCCCAAAAAGACTTGGGCTGCTGTGTCAAATATTAATAAAACAGAATGTGATCATCCCTTTTGAAATATACTCAATTTAAAACAGTACAGACAATATTTTCTTTTCATATTTTACCTCATCAACTTAATTCTTTATTGATTTCTGTAAATATTTATTTGACATTTTATCCCAGCAACACATTTCAAGTTGAGACAGGGGCAACAAAAGACTGGGGAATTTGCGGAACACCTGCTCGGATGGTTCCACAGTTAATTTTGAATCATAAACAAATTAAAATCCATGCTGGAGGTTTTTGAAAAAATGGTTTGAGGAAGATAAATCCTGTTGTCAACATCTACTGTAAGTATCTAAGGTGTCATTGGGTGCTGCTAGTAATGGTGAAGGCTGCAGAAAACAAGTGATGATGAGATTAGTGATGAGTGAGGCGACTTACAGAGAGGATGGTGATAAGAATGCCAGCAGCGCTAAGCACACCGTCGCTAATGGTGTCTCCATTTTTGGCCGGATACTTGATGGACTCATCATCGCAGTAAAACCCTCTACGGTAAGGCTGAACAGCGCTGGTCTCAATGACCAAGAAAGGCAGGCCGGCTAGTGTGAAGAAGCAGTGAGCGCCACAGAGAGAAAAGAGGGAGGGTGGGAATGGGTGAGGGACAGAGAGATGGAGGTGCTGGGTTAATGATACGCAAATTACAGAGGTCACAGGTACCAGCAAGAGGCAACGAGGGAGCGTCTGGGACTGGCTCAGTCCATTCTGAGGCTGTTATCTGCGACTGATCAAGACATAAGAATTCCAGCTTGAACAGAGACATTTAAAGGACCATGCCTGTGTTTTTTGTTGTTGTTTTTTTTTGGTTTGTTTTAGTCTATTAATTACAAATCATGCATGCATTTCTTTACTGATGGCCATTTTCCAAAGCACACCACGTGTTTCTAGATTGAGCTCTGTTTCTGGGATGCTGTTTGGTTTCTAAAATAAATCTTTCAGTGGCAAAAGCTAACTTGATAATGGAATTTAGCAAAATAAAAAACAAACCCAAAAAATAGGGAAACTCCAAGAATTAAAATAACCAATTCTTCAAAACCGAAACTGAAACTGAAGAGATATAAAAAGGGGAAAACTAGGCACATACTTTACACATGAAATTCTAAGGAGCCTTCGTCTGGATGGGGTTTGCTCAGCTGTCACAGAATTGGGGCACAATCTGAAAGCCAATGATAATATACAATAGCTTTGGAAAATGGATGGCAGTACTGCAGAGTATGCTCTACATGACTTAAAGCTAATTAAGTACAACTTGTGCTCATGTGACTCAGAGTCCGTCAAACTAATGGCGTCTTCCGAGGTGTCACAAGCCATTCGATTGAACCGAGTGTCCCAACAGCTCTCTGGTTCCCTTGCGGTACCCACAGCAGGACTTACTGAGACCACGGGCACAGTGACTCCCACGGATGTGAGCACCGTGTTGGACACCGTGCTGCTCTTATAGGTCAGCCTGATGCTGCTGTCACTGCAGAAGAATCCTCTCTGGTAAGGCGGGAAGGGAGATTTGTGCAAAAACACAGCAACAAGCAACACTGTATGGTTGGACACAAACGAGCAGAAGACAAGACAGCTCTTTAAACCAACACAGCATCATTAGACATTAGCAACAGGAGGACGGAGACAGACGCACACAAAAAGACAGAACTGTCATACCAACAGCTTAAAAACTACATATGTCATCCTATTTTCAAAAGACTGATGCTGTCATGAGAAAAAGCAAAACATGATTAAATAAAATCAGGTGAAAAAGACTTCAAAAATCAAAGCTAAATCACTGTTTTAAAGTTAAGTGAGCCTTTTATGCTTAGAATAACATCAAATGATCTCAAACAGGCTGCGTTAGTGATAACAGGGTTGGATGTGTCATGTTAAAAGAGACCACTGCTGCTAAATGGCAAGAAAAAACCCCACTAACACCATCATAGTCTTCTTTCATTGACTGCTGAGGCGTTCAAGTGTACTTAAAAAGGCCCACAATAAGATGCCTTGGGGGTGTCTGCATCTGATCAACGAAGTGTCTTTTGCCACGTAAAAGAGGCAAAAAAAAAAAAAAAATATTATTCACCTCCTGACAGTAATCATAGAGTGGGAGTATCTAAGAAGCATGCAAAAAAAAAAAGGACACTTGATTTCCCCTTTTTCCTGAAGGAGGACTTTGAAATTTGAGTATGTGGACGTGGTTCCCAGGGGAGAACTCAAATCTCTGACAGATTTTGAAAACACACTTTCAAAGCAGCGTTTAACTGACGGTGGAGCTTTTAAGTCAAGTTCATGACGCCCCCCCCCCCCCCCCCCCGCCCCCCTCGCCACGGTGGCATTTCATCGGACAAAAATCACAATGAAGTTATTAAGTCGTTTCTGTTCATTGCAATTCCTGTTCACATCTGAGAAAAAGTTCAATTTTCAAAATCAAAGTTATAAAAATACTTAAAATATAAGAAGGCTCCTCTCCATTACTTGGGAGGTGTGTACTCACATTTTCATGGAAAAATATTCAACAGTTTTGGAGATATGCTCCAGAAATGAAGCGTGGTGGACAGGGGGGTGGATGGATGGAACAAACCCATTCCTACTGTACATCCCCTTCCTCACTTCGTTCATGGCGAGGGCGGAGGTCAGCACTGAGAGCTGCTGAAGGCAGGACGGTTGTGGTGGCGGCGGCGGCGGCACCGGGGGGGGGATTTCTCAAACCAAATGTCAACACAAGCTTCAGTTTCCGAGCCCCACAACCCCTTACATCCACACACACACAGCTGACTTTGGCCTTTGAAGGCCCAGCTGGTTTGCGCTCAGGTTACAGACGGAGCTCTGCTGCCTGATGGGAACTCCAGAACGCCAGCCTTCCCTCCACATTCAGCAGGATTCACATCATTACCTCTCTCTTTCATTCTCGCTCTTCAAACAAACCCATGGCTGGAGCTACAATCAGCTCCACAACAAGAGAAAGAGCAGGGATGTGTGTGTTAGAATTCTGTAACTGTACAAATATGCAGTAATTTAAAGTGTGTTAAATCCTGACTGTCTGACCCCTTTAGTTTGCTTAGCTTGTCTCGATGTAGCTACGGCCTCCCAGACCACCGCCGACAACATCGTCACTCCACTTTGTATTTACTAGGTACGTTTTCACAACCTCCTCCGACAGTTGCCATATTTGTTGTTGTGGAAACGTTTGAATCTTCGCTGCCTCACTGTGGTTGTTTCGATGTTGACATAAGGGGCGTACAGCAGTCTGTAGTCGCTGATGGATAGACCGTTTACAGACGGACGTATCCATTTAAATACGTAGACGGAGCATAAATGGGCCTCATGGTGCTTTTGTTTGTTTACAGTGGACAAAACAGCGTTAGCTGCTAAATGCTACGAGCTGCCTTTTAAATCTTCCGGTTGTGGGCCACACACGAAATACTTTGTCAAAACATCACACCGCCGTGTTTGCATTTTTCTGCTTCGTGTTTACACTGACGTCTGATTCGGTTCTCAGGCCATGTAAAGGGGGTAATAGAGACAAATATGTGGCGAATGGATTGATGACATAAAGTGTCCACAGCCCTTAGAGGTCAAGTGATTCAAACAGCTGACTGGAAAGAAGGAGGGAAATGAAAAAAAAAAGACCACAAGGAGACACTGTCAGGTCCCGTTTTCCAGACATTCCGGGTTTTCCTCTCCTCCCAGTCCTCCGACCCCTTCATCGAAACACTGCAGCATCAGCCCTGCATACAGCGTGTTAGGATTTTCCCCTCCTACCCTCTTCCTCCTTACCCGCTTCTTACAGCCAGGGGAGGAGGAGGACGAGGAGGAGGAGGAGGGGGGTCCGTGTGGTTGCCAACAACAACACCAGTCAGCAGGCGTGGGTACGTCTTCCCATCAGCTCGACATCAACCACAGGACAGCAGAAACAAAAAGGAATCGGAGCCAATTCCTAACCTCAGGTGTCATCCGTTCAGTTTTAGCCTAAGTATGATTAAAAATCAACTGGGGAATCTAAAAACTAACAAACACCGTAAATGAAGAATGATGATGACTTTCTCAGCAAATCACTGAGGCACATCAAAATATGGAATACTGAGAATTGAAGTAGCCACACATGCTGCTTTGCCTCCCCCCCCCCCCCCAATGTCGCTGCAGTTTGTGGAAACTATTATCAATGTATAGTCCACACGCTGCATTAAAGCCTCACCATATTTTGGCGGCGTTCGCCAATACACCGACTAGAGTGCGACTTTGAAAACAAACAGACGCTAATTTTCCACTAACAGGGATCTCTCACTGTCTGGTGCAGAAATGCATACATACACATGTCTGAGGTCGTTGCGGTTTGCACACAGATCTCAACAGGCCCCACACAGCCTGCCTCCAGTCTGGCCTGCTGCAAAACATAGTTCCACTGTGGAGGGAGAACCAGGCGTCTGTCTGAATGAAGCGCCCCCGGCGTTGCGGAACGGGTGTGACGTTGTAGCAGTATATGTTCAGGTGTGCGACCCACCCGGAGGGATACAATACAACGATGCGGCAGCAACAGGAAGTCCGTTATTTGAAGAGCAAGCGCAGAAGATGATGACCGCTAAACTGGGGAGATAGTGAAATATGTCAGCTTTATTGTTCGCTGTTGCGTCTTAGCGTTGCGGAACGCCGGCATGACTGTGAACGCACAACACCGAGGTGGTGCAAAATACAATGATATACAAAAAAATTCACAATTAAAAAGAAAGGACAATTGTGCAAAACACAGTGGCCTCTCAAGAGAAAAACGCATGCCTCCACCATCGGATTCTTTATAACAGCCTTAAATCTGTCAGGGGATATAAATGTTTCTGGTTGTAAATCATTTTGCAGATTATTCCGTGCCTTAGGTTTATCGTAGGAAAATGCAGTTTTTCCCCCTGTCTGTCAAAACCTGGGATACATCAGAAAGCAGCCTCTTGGAGGAACGTAGCTGGTAATGGCCTGATAACATCTTTCATTTTAGCAGTATATAAGCTAATACTTCAACATCTTTCAGTGTTCAGGAAGTACATATCTTCATTCTATCTGATAGACTTCAAGCTTCAAACAAATCACAAACATGGCTTTTATTATCTTTTTTTTTTTTGCTGAAGTTTTGAATCCACCCCAACATAAACACCACAAGTATTAGATAAGAGCACATTAAGAACAATGTTTGTTTTTCCAATATCTGGTTCAAAATGAAAAAAAAACCCAAAGTTTGTTTTCACAAACTTTAGACAGACAGAAGAAATTGTCGCTGATTAACCACATTTTTGCTGAACCAGGGCAAAAAAACACACACAAACACTGTAAGACGATTAACTAGAAAACATGAACGCCACCTGCCACAGCTTAATGTAAACTGAACTAGATCACCTCAGCGGAGCTTCGAGGAAAAAACGAAATAATTGTTTTCCGCAGACTTATCAGGATTCAGTTCCAATCGCGGCGGAATCTTAAAGGCACTGATGGTCTACTGGGATGATGATCACTGTGACTGGAGGTAGTCCATGTGCATGGGAGAGACGGAAAGATTTATCAGAGAAGTGCAATCAGTATGAGAATTGAGGAGGGGAGGCGGTTACCAGATCAGACCCACCATTTCCTCCTCGTGGCTGCTCCCCTCAAACCACATCTTCAGCCAGAAAAAAACAAACATAAAAAAGAACTACTGGTTTGTTGACAAGCTTCTCTGCGGGAAGTTACATACAGAGAGAGCAAATCATGGGAATTTATGCACCACGGAGAGAAAAGCTGGACCAAAATCTAAATACAGCTTGTCAGAAAAAGTCCATATAGTAGATCTTTCATGCTTTAACAATAGATGGACCAGCTAGGGCTTTTCCCAGACTGGCAACAGTTTCATCTTGTAGCTGAACACTGATTTGCTGTTTGTATTCAGGTTCCTACATAGAACACATTGGAATCATATGGTTATGGAGAGGAAAAAGAGCTAAAAGAGTGAAATTAGTCACACACACACTCACTCAGGTCTGACCTTTAAACCACTTCCCTTAATTATTCCACACACACACACACATATATATATATATATATATAAAGCCAGATGTTGAGATCAGGAGAATTCCAGCTGGTGTGGAATGTGAACCATTCATAAATATACTGATGAGGTTCCATACAGGTGTGAGTGGAGACCCAAAGGGAGACAGGATGTCATCTCTGGAAAGTACGTAGCTTAATAGCAGTTACACCTTAAAGTGTTGCTTTCAGAGCGTAACTCTAACTCTAGCCTTCATCACTACTGAACTAAACTTCAGGTCGTGGGTATTTAAGCAGCTTTATCTGTTCAATGTCATCCATTATTATGACAGAACAGAACGCTGAGCTCACACATGACCTCATCACCTTACATCATATCTCTACGCCAATCTAACCATCAGTAGCATTACAGTCAAGGTGCGCCATAATACAAAGCACATATGCTGTATATGTACCGTAACCCCCACTAATTCATTTAAATTCTCTCAACGAACCTGAGAACCGATGAGGTGATCAACAAAATAAAACTGCACAAAAATAAATCCGTTCTCACAATAACCTGTCCAGCTGATGTAACCCACATTACATTTATTTTCTATATAAGAGGATACTGTTCATGTTATTTGACTTTATTTATAGGAGTTCGCAGCTCTTCTGCACTTTTGAACATTTCAAATCTTGTTTACAGTAAATGCATTGTCTACTTGTTTATTTTGTGACTTTCCAGTACAAACTTGTTCAATGTACCACATTGTGCTGTATTACTTAAGCGCACATTAATAAAACATTTTAAAATGAAAAACCATAGAGGGTAAAATGCCAGACAGACACTGATGTGATATAACCAACACAGACACAACTAAAATTAATGGTGTGTTAGATTTGCAGTGTGAAAATGATCAAGCATTGACAAATAGTCAATAGTTTTGGTGATGGGGTGCCCAAAATCTAATTCTGCTTAGGGCCCCAAAAAGGCTTGGGACGGCTCTGCCTGTCAGTACAGTATCATTTAAAAAAAGAAGATGATTTCCCTCTATAGTTAAGTACTGAAACTAAGTTGCAATATATATATGAAACTGCACATAAATATGACAAAAAATCTCTACAATTACATGAACTATATGAGAGGAAACTAGAAAAAGAACATGAGTTAAAGGGTAAAAAACAAACAAACGTGAAACATGATTACATTTTCTATTTTGAATTGAAACAGGACGATTAAGAAGTTAAAGTTAAACAGTCAAAAACCAAAAGTCCTCAGAGATGTTAATACATTATTGATCGTGGTAATAAGACACAGTGGGACTCTTACCTAAAAACAAGCAGAAGAGATCCACTCCCACCAGTAACTTTCTCCTGCTGTGGTCTTTGCAGCTGTTGTTGTTAAGCGAACTCCCGCCGTTCCTCGTCTCGGCTGCCATACTTTTCTCATATATCAAACAGCGTTGCATTTAAAACGTGTTATGTTGCGCAAATTAAAACGGAATAAAACTGTCTCTATCTATCGCAGTAACCCGTGAATTTTACTATTTTTTTTTTTACAATTTATTAACATTACATGCGACTAAAGATGCAGCTTGAATCCAGAGGAGGAGAAGTCATGCAAACGCTCCTAATGTTAGTCTACAGAGAAGGCGCTCCTTCAGGTGCGAACACTGGATCCCGGCTCGTAATGACCTCTTTCCTCGATTCCAACATCCTTTACTGGTTTCTCTGGGATCAGTGACAGCCCTCCAGGAAAGCCACTCCTTCAGACCCTCCCCATTCAATTAACTCTAAGCCACTGACCAGCTCCTTCTCACAGGCTCCTTCCCACACTCCCAAGTCAAGCAGAACCTTATAGTCACCTCCCCATAAACACGAAATTATACACTTGGTTTAAATTATAGACACATTCAGAAGACAGAAATATTGAGTGTATGTTGCAAACATTGTAACAGACATGAATCTGTGCCATTGTATTATAAATGTGTACAAATAAAAGTCTATAGTATGGATCTGTGCAGTAGCAGTGACAAAGAGCACTTATTTAGGGGGGGTTATAGTCCAGGATGAGGAGGACGTTAGTAATCCAGAGGGGGGGTAGGGGCCATGAGTCATGAGTCCAGAGGGGGGCGGGGAGTCAGAGCAGATGCAGAGAATATGGTCCAGGAAGCATGATGGCATCATGCTGTTCAGGAGCTGGACTCCTTGAGGGAAGGGACTGCTGCAGGGAGATGCAACACACCAGTAACAAGGGGGGGGTTTACAAAATAAGACAGAGGCAAAAGGACCACTAGTTGTATATTCATGTGGTGAGAAGTCTGTTTCAATCCTTTTTCTTTTTGCAGAACTAAAACTTTGGTGAACAGCATATAGTCTGTGGAAAAGCAGCTACAAATGACAGAATTTCTATCTGATGTACTGCAAAACAAACCCTTAAAGAAAACAAACTGTAGCTGGTGCAACACATACATAAATACCTCCCTGTAGCAATCATCTCAGGAGTGGATTACTACATATTAAAAAGGTCTACACTGTGCACGTTGTTCCAGCAGTCACAATGACATAAATAACATGATGGAAATGAAATCACAAGCATAAATCAATGTCAAATATTTATTAGATGTAACAGAAAACAAAAGAAAATCCACAAACCACATTCACTAACAAATCCTTACATGTAAGATACACAAGTGAACAAACCCAGCTAATTTATGTCAGTGTCATATATTTCAGATAAAGTGCAATAATTCATTTTGTTCTGTTCACAGTAACAACAAAGAACATTTAAAAAAAAAAGTGCAGAACACATGAAAACGCACCAATAGCCACAACAAATGAAACAAAAAGGTGATGGTGGTTTCTGTGCTCCTTTGTAGAGGGTCACAAGACCATTTCAGATACACAGCAAACAGGTCTTCATGGCAGACTCTCTTCACGAGGAACCGACATTCCCTGTTTCACCCGACGCCGAGATGATTAGGTATCAGCATATAGTGGTGGGGGAGGAAGGAGCTCCATCTCTGTGAAGTCAACCTCCTGTTCACTGTCATACAAAACACAGTCAGACGTGGCAAATCATGAGCAACATGTCAAACAAAGGTAAGTACTGCATGCACTTTTGTTTTTTTTTGGCAAAATACGAGTACTGTGCAGATATAAATAGAGATCAAACACAGCCTGGCTTCACTTGCGGATTAGTAGGAAACCATCAACACTTACGGATAAGGAGGCTCTTCGACCGAACACAGGTCTGGATAAAGACAAGCAGATACAAATGTCACATTAACTTTGAACCGTCTCTGCAACATGTCCTGCACATGTCTCCAGGTTACAGGCATCAGATAAATGCACTCCACTACTTATTTCACGTAACAGGCAAGGCGCCAGTGTTGAGACTGTTGTGTCTTTAAAGAGATCTATTAGCACCGTCCTCTTAGCTTCACCATTATCAGTGGGAGTGAAGTGGTGACAAAAGTGGAGTCACGTAAAACAAACTCTGTGAACTTACCTGGTGGCTCGGCGCTTTTTGTAGGACAGAGTGGATAAAATTTAAAAAAAGACGTTAATTTTTTTGTATCATTAACAGATTTTAAACACGACTTTAGTGAACTTAATGAGATGACATTCAAGTATTTGGTTGAGGTTGCTGATAAGAGAGAGCTTTACTTTGTAGGGGCTGCTCCTGCGCTGTCAGGGATGTCGTCACAGTCAGGTTTGCCGTGTTGAAAGAAGACGGCCAGTTTCTGCAGAGCCTCGTGTCTGCTCCAAACATTGAGGACGTGAAAAATGTTACGAGTTGTTGTGCTACTACACACATTGGTTCTCACACTCATCGATGGCCTACAGGGGGTGATGAGCAGCTGTACAAAATAGAGTTTAATACAGTAATCCTATAATAAATAACCTTCTCCGTTATTGTTGAAATGGGAATGTTGTTGTCGTTATTGTTCAAATGGGAATGTTGTCGTCGTTGTTATTGGGGCCAAGGCCATAGCTGATGATAACATGGGCTAAGTTTAACAGGGAAAGTCATACAGTAGGTTTGTGATAAAAACCCTAATATAGTTTTGGTCTGTTCACTTTCTGACTAATGTAATGTTATCAAAGAGAAATGATAAACTTAAAAAAAAAAAAAACTTTTAACAATCTTCTTGGCTGTTTGCCGTTTCAATTAATTAATTAGATGATGGACAGAAAGTTAAATGGTCGCCACCTTGCAAAACAATTAATTGTTTAAAACCTTTTTCAAGCTAAGTTTCAGCTTCTGAAAAAATGGCGCTCTGTGTTACATATAAGAATTAACTGGTTAAACTGTAGATCTTTGGGATTCAGACTGCTGATCAGACAAAAACTATGTGAATACCTGGGAACTACAGTATGGGGACTATTTTCATTATTGATTAACATGACAATTATTTCCATGGTTATTTGATTTGATTAGTTATGTTAAAATGAAAAAAAAAGAAAAGAAAAATGCTGACGTTATTTTATAGAGCCCAAAGTGATGTCTTTAAACTGTTTTTTTTCTGTCCAACCAACAGTCTAAGCAAAGACTCTTCATTTACTATCATATCTGAGAAAGAAAAGCAGCAAATCCTCACAATCAAGAAGAAGGAACCTGCAAATGTTTCACAGTTTTGCTTGAAAAATGGCTGAAATAATTAACTGATTATCAAAATAGTTGGCAACTAATCCTCTTTTGATGGACTCATTTTTGCAGCTCTAATTAGAATGGACTGACAATTTTAACGCTCAGGAAAGACGTGATTAGAGGACTAGAGAAAATAATCTGCAGATTTATTGAAGAGGAAAATACCTTTTAGTTGCAGCCCTACATCGATGTGTCCCCAGCATTAGTGACACTATATACAAACTTACAAACTACTGTCTTTGCTTTCTACTATACTCATAAAATGGAGGCCTCAAGGAACATGTTACAGTCCAACCAAATAGTTTGACTTCCTTCCAAGGCCGATGTTTATTGATATAACCACTTTGTTTGGCTCTCGACATCATTGGTTCTTCTTCGGAATGTTTAATATTTAGTTACTCAGAGATATACACTCACTTGGGAGGAGGTGGATATCCATATTGGTAAACAAGGGAGACATGCTAGGCTGTCTACTTTGAGACTTACTGTGTGTGTAGGTCCTCCAGATTGGCATAGCTCGGGGTTTGCTGGGCGCCGGCATGTCCACACGCTGTCAAAGTGAACACATGAAGGGCAGGGGTGGTTGGGTGGGTGAGAGAGGGAGGGAGGGGGCAAGTTATAAGACAGTAAGTTGTTAGAAAGGGGAGGGAGGGAGTAAGGAAACAGCATGTTAAAAAGTGTACATCAAAAGGCGTGTTACAGTCTGCCATATGTCAAAGCAGGGCATAAAACAACCACTAAACCAGAAGGCCCAGAGGGGGGAAATCATTTTCTGTTCTCATGTTTTCACTTCAAAAAGCACTGGATATAAAACATACTCACACATCTCGGGCGCTGAGGCGGTCTGCTGGGGAGAGCTACTACACAAGACGGGGAGAGGCAGAAAACAATTAGAAAATCCAATCACACATTTCAGAGGGAATGAAATTAAATGTGCTCTTCTGTATCAATGCCACAGTAGAGGACAGTAAACTCGTCAGACTCACGGGCATTCATTGGAGGGCGAAAGGGTCTCATCCTCAAAGGCCCACTCCTCACTGTCATCTGTGACTGGGGATAAACAAATTAGTTTAAGCACAGGATGTTTGGCTCCTGATGGATCTTTGGCAGGATGAGAAAACGGAAACCCTCAGCTTACATGAATTCCTTCACAATCAAAACAACACATGGCTGTCAAACAGATGGGAACTAATTAAGTTATTAAGACGAGGCTTCGGGCTGTGTCTGTGGGCGGCTTGCCAATCTCCGTGCAACTGTTCTCTGTCAGACAACAAGTTCGAACATAACACCAACCTGTTCACCTCACGTGTTCTGTCTTTGTTAAGCTGTGGTGCTTTCTGAGACGATGAAGGAACTAATGCACGGTTAGGGTTGGATGAGACATTACAACCAGTCAAACAATTTAACCACAGAGTTGCTACTGATACCTACAGCTGCTCGTTAGGACAGGGTGGCTTGACGATCTGCAAAACAAAGAGTTAGGAATCATTGATCACGACACACACTGATGGACCGGGAGGCAAACATAGGCTGCTGAGAAACCGATGATTTTTTTATCAGTGAGTTAACAAGTACCTGCTCCCAATGCTGATGGTGTCTCCCTCCAGGTTCCCTCCTCGTCCAGCTGCTTGGGCCTTCTTGCCAAGTTCCAGCATTTCCTTGATATTCAATTCCACATTCATGACTGAAATGTAACCATCTGCAAACCCAACAACAGTGTAATTACTGACAACAACAGAAAACAAATCTGAAAACAATAGGAAACAAATCTGAAACCAATAGAAAACAAATGGCAACGGGGTGTACTTCTATTACAAATTCTCAGCACTTTTACATGATCTAATGTTATTCCGCAAGTGCTTCAAAATGTGTAGATTTAACACATGCTTAGGTTCTTTAAGTCTAGGTCAAATCCTGTGACACAACCTGACTTCAGCCATCAGTGCATCATGCTCTCTAAAATCCTGATTTTACAGAGAACGTCTACTCTTGGGTTCATAATCACATCGAACCAACTCATAAACTCACACTTGTGGTTGGCGTCTCGGGCCAGCCATTTGCCTTTGGGGCAGCTGGTGGTGCGAATGATGCTGACTGTTTCCCCGCTCTTGACGGGCAGATCATTCTTGCGAACCTTGCTGGCCACCAGCACCTTGGCGTGGTACAGGGGCTCCTCTTTGCCAGTAACCTGGAGAGTCAAATGTCAGCAATGAGAGTGATGTCATGCATGATGCCAAGCTGAGAAATTACTGCAAAATACAGCCTTGACCAACTTTGAGCCATTTTTATACAGATCATTGACATGTGATAGCACTGGCAATAATGATATGTAACATGTATTGAAATATAAAATGTAAATTTTTTGTTGTGAAAGACTATTTCTAGGTTTTATTTCTATATTTTCAAACAAATCAATCAATAGAAAAAAGTAAACACATGGTTATAGGCCTTTTAAAAGCAAACACAAAAAAACAGCTCTGCTAAGGAGAAGAAATCATCACCCTTGAAATAGTCTGATTGCTTACTGACTTACTTTGAACTTCTTTTTCATTTCATTTTCCTTCTTCTCCCTTTCTTTTTGCTCCTTTTTCTCCTTCTCCAGGCGCTGCTTCTCCCTCTTCTTCTGTTCTTTATGATCTGCAGCGTTGGGGCTTTGGCGGTCTTTACTGAAAGCATATTAAGACGGTTCAGTGGCATAAAGTAGCTTACTTTCCCATAAAGATTAGCTTCACTACCTAAACAAAAATGGGACCATGTGCTAGTAAAACTAACCAAATAAGAAACAAAGCTTTTTCGATGTGAAAACAAAGGTAAAATGGAGATAATGTGTTTTTACCAAAACACAGATGAGATGGGACATGTTCAACATACCTGAGGACATGAGTATGGGACGAATGAGCTTGTTCTCCTGATGCATTGCCCCTGCAGTTTGAATACCATGGTAAAAGAAAAGAAATCTCAATGACTGCCTTCCATCTGGCAGAAATCAATGACAATGATAAAACTCAAGAGTTGTGTATGTTTAAAAAAGACATACCATGGATTCCGTGGCCATATGTTTAGACAAGCTTCTTCCTTCTTGGGAGAAACAGATGATTTTTTAATTCATCACAGATGATCGTCAAACAGAGTGAAGCTCGTCATTTGTTCATTTCTTCAGTCGGTGGTTGTTTGTTTGTTTGTTGATGATTATATGGTCATTTAGAAAATACTTACCATAGGGAGATTGTGAGCATATGGATCTGTAAAAGAGGTTGACAAGGAAGTTAAACCGGGAAAAATAAATCCCCCTTAAATTGAGATGAAACACTGTTATTAGCATCTTACTCTTTTGATCCTCTTTATGTTTAAGTGAGATCTGTCCGAGGATGAATTTGTTCATGTTGTCAACATCCTCATACACATTATCACACGACTCAGGGTAACTGTTCTGTTGATGTCCACTAGAGGGTAGAAGAGAAAATCAAATGTACAAAGACAAAATCATAACACATTGAAATGTGAAAAGATGGATCAAAGTGTGACTGCAGGTGAGACAAAAACTCACCTTGTATGTGGTTGAATCTCTTCACCCAAAGCTGTAGGGTTACCATTTCCTGTTTCCTGTGCAGCAGGCTTACCAGCTACCCAATCAGTCTCAGCAGCTTGAGAGTTAGACATAGGATCTATGCTCACATTCTCATTTAGAAACCACTGCTCTAGTGCGGTAGGCTCTGGGAACTCTGAGAGGTTTATTGGTTCAGGGAAGCTGCTTGGATCGAGGGGACTGCCAAGGTTCACATATTGGATGGCTGTGCTCGTGAAGGGCTCTAAGGGATAACACGCTGAAAAATCATGGGGTAGATCCTCAAAATCAGTGCCTCCACAGTCGTCTGGCACAGGAAGGTCAGTGCTGACTAAGTCTAAGGCCTCCAAGTCCAGAGCACTGATGTCAACAGCTTCGTTCTCAGCCGTTTCTATCTCTGAACTCTCAAAGTCTGGAAAGTCTGGAGCATCTAGTACAGATGATGGGTGCTCCAACTCAGGCTCTTCACTTGGTGCTTGGCTAGAACCTGGTGAAACCTCTAAAATAGAAAACAGATGTTCAACCTTAGCACAAATGAGTATAATGTAATTGCAGTATGGACAATACACAGTGAATTATGTTACAAGTCCACTGAAATTGAGCTCTGCAAAAGGAAAAAAAAGGAAGGAAAAAGTTCAAGTAAGTTAACATACCTTTAACTGTAGGCAGGTGGTAACAACTGAGATCAACTGATGGAGGTCTGGGGGGCTTTGGTGGCACTGGCCCCAGTGATCTCAAGTCAGGTAGAGGCCTCTTTGGAGGAGCGGAGGGTGGATGAGGTTCACCAGAGGGAGTTTCAGCTTTATCCTTTCCAAACTGCTTGCCCAATGCAGCCTCTAGCCATTAGGATACAAAATATTGTATGTGCATTAAAAGTTTTATCTGAATATGCAGTTTAAGCCTGATATGATCACTGAATATAACTTACTGCCTGAAGAGTTTTTGGCTTTGAAGAAAGGCCGTGCCGAAATACAAGCCAGGTGTGGGAGATACACTGGTGGGGGTAAGGGTGGCTCGGGCCTGACAATTTCAATGTTCTTTGGTGGTGAAGGGAACGCCTTGTCTCTTGAGGCATAGTCAGGAGAACGCAAGCTCTTATGTTTGGCAGAGATCAACATCTGTCTGCATGAAAACTTCTTCTTGGCCCTCTCCAAGGTGTTAATAATTTTGTTGTTGGAGTCAAAACTTGTGTCTGTGGAAGGAGGGGTGATTGGAATATCTGGACTGGAGAGGGGCAACGCTGTTGATTGGTCACCTTGGAGAGCAACCCCATCTTTTGTGTTTTCATTTTCCATAGAAGGCAACTCGCCAGGTGCACTGGAAGGTCTGGTTGTCAACTCATCATACGTAGGCTCCTTTCTGTTTTCTACACTGACTTTTGATGCTTTTGCAGATGTGAAAGGAAGCAGCAAGCCTTTCTTCTTGATTTTAGTTTGTGGCTTGACTTCCTTCCCTGGTTCTGGTTCCAGTTTGTGCTCCTTTTTGGGCAGCAGTTCTGTCTTTTGCTCTTTTACGGGCAGGGCAGGAAGCACCAGAGGCATGTGTCGGTCTTTGAGGGATTGCTTTGTTGAACTGTCTCTTTTAGCAAGCTCTGATGAGGGGGAGATCTGTTGAGGCTGAGGTGGAAAGGAAATTGGTCGCTTGCCCCCAGATGCCCGCAGCCCGTCTCTGAAGATGACCCGGGGAACCACTGGTGCCTTGTTTTCTCCAGCAATATTAATACTGCCAACCACGGAGCTGCAGTGACCTCCAGGAGGAGGAAGGTGTTTGGGTTTCTCTGCAACAGCTGGTCGACTTGTTTTGGATTGAGCCAGGAGGGCCTCTTCCTGAAACTTGGCCCTGAGAGCTTTGAAGTTGATCTGTGCCTCCTGAAAAAAGGGGCAAAAAGTCAATGTTAACACTTCTTAATCCAAGGGTTGGTTGACCAAAATTACAAACATTTTCTTACCAACTCTTTAGTGGTATCTAGTTATGCACATAGCTTTGGTGTGACGTGGTGAGATCCTTTTCTTCATCCAGAAGAAAATATCATGCATACATTAGCTACTAGCATGTCCATTTCAGTTTGACTACCATGAGTTGTCACACAATTATGTTCTTTGTTCTTGACACTGATGACGTCTGCAAAAATGTATCAATGTGCACATGCCTGCTGTTTTGGAAGATGGATTCACATTAGAGATACAGGTCACTTATAAATATGAATATGAACTAATCAAACCTGATCTGAACAAAAAAAGATTTCTGTCTTCACAATACAAATGAGGTGAATGACTTGTCTTTGAAACAGCTTTCCCCCCCCCCAAAACAGAGCTGACCCTAAATGATCTGTTTCTTAAAATGATTACAATTTAGATAATCAACATTTCTTTTTGAGTCATAGTTTAGGACAAAAAACCCTCTACTTCCAGCCTCTAAAATACAAATATTTGCTGGTTTATTTAAGTTTGTATGTCTATAAATTTGAATATGTTTGGTATTGTTAGCTAGGTGGATATTTGAAGGTCACTTTGGAGTTTTTCACTTTTTTTTTGACATTTCATATACCAACCAATTAACTGATTAACCAAGAATAGTACTTAGAATTGTGATAATCTAGCAAAGCCACAAAGGTCCATGGTATAAACCAAGTTTATTTAAACAAACTAGCACATTAAAAACAGATTATATTCAAATTAAACATGAGGTACCAGCTAGCAGTGGGCTTGGCAGGAAGGCTAAATAAGACAGCTAACATTAACCTCAAACAGTCAATTTAAAGGTAAAACACTCTTTAAAAGTTACCTCTTCCATTGTAGCTCTGTTTGTTCATTACTGTTCGGGACTGAACATTTGGAAAGCGGTCTAAACTTAAAGGACTCGGCACTGTCGGCTACATTTAGCGAGATGAATCCAACACTCTTTCTGCTAGGACGCTAAACAATTTGAAAGCGCCGCCGCCAGACGTATCTGCGTACTGCGCGTGACCTGATAACGTGCACGCCCATGCTGTTTGATTGACAAATCATCGGAAGTCACGTGGTAACCATTATAATAACTTGAAAGCACTCACAGGGCTACTTTTGTAGAATACATCATAATGTATTTATGATTTAAATAATAATAATAATAAAAATAATCATATGAAAACAGACATATGAAAAATATATGAATAAACAATAAATAAATAAAAAGATAAAGTTAATAATAATAATAATAATAATAATAATAATAATAATAATAATAATAATAATAAAATAATAAATTTATTATCTTGCTGCAGATAATATATGAAGGAAAATGTTTGTGTTTCAGTTTGAAGTGTTGTTACAGTCAAAGTCTTTGTGTCTGTTGAAACAAAATGTTCTGGCTGTATTTGCGAGGGTGATGATGGGAAATGGGGGGCAATAGATCATTAAAAAAACTTTCCCCACTGTTGTAAGAGCATGTGTTTACTCTTGATCAATCATTCACTGTGATTTGTCAAGACTGCAGTCGTAGAACTCCACACAGGATCACAACAGCAGTTTTGTGACGTTTCATTTCTATCCTAGGAACTAACATTTTCAGTATGCATATATTTATTAATTTTCCCCTGACTTTATGCACACTTTATCTGTTCATCAATTTTAACTCAATTGTAAATGCATCAAGGAGGCCATGGACTACTGCTGATAACAGGTACAGTATTCCCCACTTTTCTACCTCTTACAGCACTTTCATAGCAGCGACTTAATATATTCCATACAACATGGGTATAAGAAGAAAAACTGAGATTATAATGGGTGTTTTTGGCTCACTAGTGGGCCTGGGACGAGGAGGGCCAGAGCTTTAAACAGACCAACACCCATCAACTGTAGGCTGGGGAGCTGGTCTCCTTGGACTCCTTGTAACTCCTGCACAGATAAAAAGGTAAGGGTGTTTATCTCACTAAAATGCATAAATTAGTAATTTAAAGAATGTAAATTATGATCACAACTTTCAATATGGGCGGCTTGTTCAATACCTGGCAATGGTACTGTAGAAGAAGAGGAAAAATTACTTCAGAGAACAATTAGAACTTTTTCCAAAAACAGTGCTGTTGAAACTGTACAGGTTTAATTGCCATACATCAGATCAATTGAGTGAGGATGGAATGATCAATATATCCAAAGGGAACAATGATTAATCGAATCAACAATCCTTCAATAAGGTCAATAAAAGTGGTTTTGGCTTTACAATGTTCCTGACTTTTTAAGCTATCTTCAAAATAGACAACTCATTTAGGATCTTGTAGGCACTATGTATGAAATGATACAGCCACTTTCTATATGTAATATAAAAATATATTGAATTTATATGGTTTTAACTGCACCACTGTGGACTAAATGCAATGCATAAGTGTTTTTGTATGATCTACTCTATATCTAAATGATGTATAAGAAATGGACATACTGGCTGAGTGTAAGGGTGACCTTGTTTTTGTCTTTGCTTTAGTTCCGGTTCCGATACTTGGAGAAGCCCTCGCAGTTTGGTGGTACAGAATGCATTGAGTCACTGTGGGACAGGCTGGGATGTCCAACAGCAACAGGACAGTGTCTGGTGCCTGACTACTGTGGAGAGAGCTTCACCTGCAAAGACACTGGCAAGTCTTATCTATTGGACAGCACATTCTCTGTCTGTAAGTTGTGATGTAGAGTACATGCAAATCTGAGTGAATGAGACTGTCTTACTGTCCATTCAGGGCGCTGCATCAGCCAATCCCTTCGCTGCAATGGAGAACCAGACTGTGATGACTTTTCTGATGAAGAAGACTGTGAAAGCTACAATCAGAGAGACGACAAGTGTTCCACCCTACTGCCGATCCCTGGTGCTGAACGTGGCACCCAAGGGTGAGTACTGCACAGTCGTTATTATTATTATTATTATTATTATTATTATTATTATTATTATTATTATTATTAATAATAAAAAGTAAAAGGCAAAAAAAGCAAAAGCAAAAAAACAAACAAAACTGAAACAAACAAAAACTAATTGCTATTGTTATTATTTACTCATTTGAGTCATATTATCACATGACAGATGGTTTTAAAGGCAATGCAAAGCCATTAATTCCTATGACAGTGTTAAGAATAATTTCATTGAGCACACATCAATAACACATCAAAATCACTTCTTGTTGTCCAGTAAATTGGTGTAAAAGATCAGAAATATACATATATTTTCTCCAGTCAGCCCATCACAACATTCTTTTTATTGCTATGTGTCACATAATCTCAGTTTTTACCTAATGACTGATTTGAATTATTCCCTCTGTCTTGCCTATAGCTACAACGTCTTGGCAGGAGAATTTGTGGATCCTGTGCTTGACCCAAAGTACTTTGGAGGAAAGTGTGAATATGTCTATAACGGTGAATGGAGGAAATTTATCTACGACTCATTCTGTGAGAACCTGCACTACAATGACGAGGAGAAGAACTACAGGAAACCTTACAACTACCATACCTACCGTTTTGTGGTACTGTAATGTTGTGATTTATTTCTTTGTAATATATAATAAATGGGTTGTTTGAGCAGAGACATTTTGACATGAAGTTCAACCTGTTGCAGGCTGAAGCTACATCAGAGGGCTCTCAGGAATACTATGATGATGTGGTGAGCTTGCTGAACGCGAGGAAAAAGACGAGGTCTTCAAACGCCGGGGTCTCAGTCGGGGTCTATTATGTAGAAGTGGGACTGAGTGGAAGTCGGGAATCAGAGTTTCTCCGGAACTTAACGCAGCATAAAAGCCAGGTATGCTCTATTGACTCACAGGTTAACATCTTTTACATGATTACAAGAGCAGGTAGTTTCCTTTCATGTGTAAAGACATCATTATACATTGTTTAAGGTCAGGGTTTGATTTTTTTTTTTAAAGAAATACTTTGACAATTTGGAAAATATGCTTTTTTGCTGTATAAAAACTTGCTTTTCATTTTCAGGACCTGGGGTTCATCAGGCTGTGGTCCAAAGTACAAACGGCCCTCTTTAAAATGAGAAGTGATAAGCTGATGCTTCATGAAGATTTCTACATTTCACTCATGGAGCTCCCCGAGCAGTATAACTTCGGGATGTACTCCCGCTTCCTCAATACGTTTGGCACCCACTACGTCACGGAGGGAACCATGGGTGGAACCCTTGAATATGTCGTGGTTGTCAACAAAACATCCATGACAGAATCAAGTATTGTGGACTTTCCAGTTTGTTGCAATATTATCCAATAAGAAATGTAATGTAGGGTAACCTTTGCTTAATTCTCTTCCCTGACTCTCACAGAGATGGAGGTTCAACAAGCTGGTAGATGCTTTGGTGCCTCTATTGGTTTAAGCTATCCAATCGGCAATGGGGTGACAGCAAATCTCAAAGTGGGTTTGAATCCATGCAATAAAAAAGCAGAATTCAGTCAAGGTGAGTCATTTAAATTCTAGTGGTAGCTAACCCCACCTAAGGTGCTCATAATATCTAATTAATTTGAATTTGAGTATATATGCAGTATATATATATAATTTCCATTGAACTGACGCATTATGAATAATTGTTAGAGGTAATGTTTTTTCAGCCTTTATTACAACCATGACTTTTTGAAATGTAGCCACAGTCTCCAGTTCAGCTGCGATTGAGGACATTATTACTCAGGTGAAGGGCGGGATTGTAGACAGCAGCAGTGGCCTGTTGGCTATCAGGAACCCTGACACCTACAAAAAGTGGGGAGCGACCCTCAAACACAACCCAAGACTCATCGAGTATGAGGTAATCTACGGCAAGAAACAGACATTTTTGTGATTTTATGTAGGACTTTTGTAGGTGTGTCATCTTTAAAAAAAATCAACTTTTCTCTTTCTCCGCTTCTCTGTCCTTCCTCCCCTTTGACCCAGACGATGCCAATTTATGAGCTGGTGCGCCTCAGCACAGCCGCCGACCATGCAGGTGCTAGGCTGTCCAACCTGCAGCGGGCCTGGGATGAGTATATGCAGCAGTTCGACTCCTGTCGCTGTGCCCCCTGCAGGCACAATGGGATTGCTGTCCTCATGGGTACCTCCTGTAAATGCATCTGTAAATCAGGCTACCAGGGAGAGGCCTGCGAAGAGACTCTCAGAGCAGGTGAGACTTATGTCATAGATAAAAGGAGGAAAACACATTAAATCATAAAAGAATAGTTTGACATTTTGGGATTTATGCCTTAATACCACTTTCTCTCAAGTATTAAGCTGGAGAAAGGAGATTTTTTTTAAATCTCATCTTAGCATAAGGACTCAAAGCAGAAGGAAAGAGCTAGTCTGAGTCTGTAAAAAGGGTTAAAAAAATCGAATATTCCAGCCCCTCAAAAACACATCAATTAAACTGCTATTTCTTGTTCTTATTTCTTGTTATCCTGTTTCCAAACTTACCCTTTTGTTTAAATCATCTTAAAACACTCTTAATTTCACTCTGCAGATATAAAGACAGATGGGGCTTGGTCATGCTGGGGGGTCTGGTCATCCTGTGCATCAGGGAGGAAGACTCGGTCAAGAACCTGCAATAATCCTGCACCTGATGGTGGAGGAGCAAACTGCCTTGGCTCCTCCTCTCAGACTCAACACTGTTAAGAGTTGTTTCCTTCAGATGTGCAAATTCGACATTATTAATTCAATGTTTTTTGCAATGAATAAAAACTGCCCTTTGGCGTCCTTTAAAATAAAATGTTCCTTATCAGGACACACTGTATGACACACTGTATTTCAAGGCAGAAATAAATATATGTGTTGTGCAGACTTTACTGTGTGTGAATGTTTTTCTGTCGGTGAAAATGTCCATTTAAATTTATAGTTTTATGCAGCATTTCTGAAATTCCATTCCATGCTCTCATTTACATGACATAAGCTGATTCCAGGTCAGTGCCTCAGGCAAGTCTAGTTAAATGCTACAATGCCACATGTCACGAAATATGTGGTTGACATTTTTGCAAAATAAAATATTAATGGAAGACATTCCTTCTGTGTGAGTTCAATTTTGACGCAATGTATGTATGGTTATGTATAGACAGTGAAAAGACAAACACTCTACACTTTTATTTTCAAGCAAATCTTTATTTCAGAGATAACATTCGACAGTTAAACGCATTCGGTAGATTCTTGCTGCAGTCCTCTGCATGTCATTCCACCATTGCAGGGCACTGGGTTGTTACACTGTCGACTCCTTGTCATCGTCCTTCCAATGCAGGATGACCACGCCCCCCAGCAGCTCCAGCTGCCGTCAATGGCTATATCTGTCAGAAGGGGCCATATTATATTTTATATTTCAAAATCTATGGAGGTTTAGAGCAAAGAACAAAAACATGTGATGCTGTCTGAGTTATTTTGTACTATGGATGTTGAGTGCTCACCATTTTGCCTACTGGTGATCTCACAGCCCCATCCAGTGTAGCCAACAGGACACAAACAGTCACACCTGGTGCCTGTTGAGGGAGACAAAGATGATTTTTTCATCATCTTAATTATCACCAACATTGTCATCATCACTGTAATAAGCATCAGAGTCACTTTCTACACTATTCTATTATGTTTGGGAACACAAATTGAGGATTATAAAAGTAATTTAATGTTCCTTTAAATGAAACTGAATGAAACTTCTTCACTAACTAAACTTTGAGAGAAAATAAAGCAAGGCCCAACAATAAGCTCTGAGGTACCTCTCAAGACAGCCACTCCATTGTTGCGGCAGGGAGCACATCGACATGCACTAGCCTCTGCTAAGTACTCTGACAGGGCTCTCTTCAGGTTTCTCCTCAGGGTACCATGTTGGGAGAAGTCTCTTGAGGTCACCAGCTCATACAGCGGCCGTGTCTAATGTGAAACAAATACCGCGATTAAACACGTTTTTATACTTGTTAAACGGAGGTTTTTAGAACTAGAAAGCCTCCCAAATTCTGAAATTCATTTTTAGAGCAAGAAGTCTTTTTGTATTTGACACAGTTGCTATTTGGCATCGTTTGTTGTGTGTTATCCAAGCTGCTATTGATCATCTTAGCTGTACTTTGCCTGGCTGTATATTTGCCCAACCTAGAACCATCACTGACCAACACTTTAGTAAATGTTTTTGAATCAATCAGTCAGGTAGAATTCACTGTAGACAATTTTATTATGGTTGAAAACTGAAATGGTGAATAATTAGAGGTGTTAATTGTATCAATATCACAAGAGATTGTGCACATTGATAAGAAATAGACAAGTTAGTAAGAAAAAAGGAAGCAAAATATTATTTTTTTAATGAAACAAAGAGGAAACTCACTGTTGTGCGAATGAAGTCTGGGTTAAAACGCACACCTTCGCCCCATAGCTCCATCAGCTGTGGGGTGGGAAGCTTTTTAGACACCAAAGCAGTGATGGATTGACTACTTCCACCTTTTACAACAGCCAAGAAATCTTCCACCATGCTGCCTTGGGCTGTGTCCTCTGGATGGAGACAGATTGACCTCAGAGTTTTAGCATCAAATCATGTAAAACAGAGGAGATTCTGAGGATATTTGATGAAACATTAAAACCTCACCTCCTATCTCATTCAGCAGGCCATTACAGGATCCACCCTGAATCCCAGCCGACACATAAACACCATATATGTTGGCCCCAACCTTAAGGCCTGTCTGTGTGCAGCGCTTGTAGTCTTCCAAAGAATAATCTAGAAGGACAAAACTCGGTCAGGCGGTGACAAGAGGGTCAGCATTTTAGTGCAATGGGTTATCTTTTACCACATCAGATTTAAGGAAGACAAAATAAATATTATGTCACCACCAAAAACCCCAGAGACAGAGAATAAATACTCTTTATATATTCCTGCAACCTGTAGTAAAAGAAGAAAATGAGAGATGAAACCAAAACCTGATGGGAGGATTCTCTGACTCCACTAATATATATATATATACCTGATTTTTCAAGGCGCTCCTTATTCAGGATGATGGTGTGCTCATACTCTCCCCCCAGGGCTGCCTCTGTGATGTAGTGCGTACCGTAGTCTCTATAGATCTGTCTGTATTCTCCATAGACATAGGACTGTGGCAGTGAGCGTAAGCGCTGCAGGAACTCGGGGTGAAGCATCAAATCATCCAACCTCAACATGTACTGGGCCAATTCCAGTTCCGCTTTGGCCGTCACAAAACTGTGTGACTGTGGAGAGAATCAGAGGTAGTTGGATGCTTCATTATGTTCATGTTAAGATTGAAGGTGCAGATATTTTTAATTGGTTGTGTAAATCATAAATATTTAAATCTTAGTTTGTTTTTAATTGATTTTTAGGACTCAGGACTGTTGGTAATGACGAGGTAAGGAGAAAGGAAAAACGCAAACGATATCTCACCTTTCCGGAGGCTCGGCGAATCTTCTGAACTGACTTAGTATATTTGGAATTATGGTGGTTGAAGCCAAATTCAACTATGCCTGGAATGGCAAAGCCAAAAGAAACCGTGGTTTTGCTTGTGCGCTCCTTCATGGTGTAGTCCATGTAGTCAGAGTATGAATCAAATGCTTGCAGGGTGAAATCAAATGAGCCTTTTGTCTGTAAACACGTGGGAAGGAACATTTTCTGTTTAGTGTGCAATAAGCAGGATCATACGAGTTAAACAATGAATTTACTGTGAGCCATGTTCGGAACATGGAATAAGAGATACAGGAAGGAGATTAAAGATGGGGAAAAAATAGCTAAAGAATAATAATTAAAGATTCAAATTTAACCACTTAAATTACCACTTTCTAATAATCTAATTGTAACTAGTAGTGTGATTAATATTAACATATCATTTACTAATGTTTAATAGAGCAGTTATGAACAAAAATCAATTTTTCTGGATAGTTTTAATTCTATTTAACAGTAATGTAGTTATCAATATTGGTAATGTGTGATTTATACATTTTGTTCCAGGTACCCTGCAGCCCTTTTCATGAATGTTATTGGTAATATGGTCCGAGAAGTTAGAGGGAAGCATAAATATTAGACTTATTACATATAATTTGTAATTATAATAGATTTGTTAGCCATTAAAATAGACACCAGTGACAGCTTATTGACTGGTTATAAAGGGTGACGTATCAGAAGGTGCGACAGGAAAAGAAATAATCTCATATTAACCAGGTTCACCTGTAGAGTGTACTGCTGCAGGTTGTAAGGTTTCCTGAACCTAACATCCTGGATGTAGTGTGGCAAGCAGCTGCCAGCGTAGTATCTGTTATCGAGCACCTCTCCCTCCAGGTTGCTGTCCAAGATGCTGATTCTGCAGCAAACAGCATTTAAACGTGTTTACATAGAAGTCCTCCAAAATGCCCGGGACTCACGCTGCAGACTAAAACGAATGCGACTCACCCTCTGGCGAGGTTTTCGATTCCCCAGTACTCTTCAACTTCCTGCCTGCAGGGCTTGGACGCCTTCCTACAGCCTGCTTCATCTGACATGTCCCCACAGTCATCCTCACCATTACACTGCAGAGTTCTGGGAATGCAGCGCCCTGAAGGAGAGGATGTTGGATGACATTTATAAACGGTTCACTTCAAAACATTCCAAAATGTGCTTTTTGCTCTCTCTGTCCGGCGACACCCACTCTTGGTCTCAATTACTTATTCTAAACTCCAGTCACTATTAACACTTGATTTGTCTGCATGCACTCGCCCTTCTGTCAAAATATGAAGTCATTATAAACGGAGAAAGCAAACAGTTTGCTCTTAAAATGCTCTTAAAATGCATAGCAGCCTGAAATCTCCTGACTGGGATGAAGTGATGACTCACCCACATCTCGAACAGAATATTAACACTCTTCTTCTTGTGACTTGAATTTTTAAACATCCAAACACCCAGTGGTACTGCCGTGCGGTTGTATAACACAAGATTCAATGTTATGTGGCTTTGCAGGATTGAGAATAGCGTATGTGGTGGTGATGTAGGAGATACCTGTCTGGGCGCAGAGGAATCCCTCACATAAAGGAACATTATCACAGGTGTAGCGGGCTGAAACGGTGCAGGCCTCCTCCTCCCTTCCATGAAAATTGCACGGCTGCCCTCCAAACTGAGACGGCTGCTCCAGCTTAGCGTAGCGATACTGGATGGTTGAGGGCGATAAACACACAAATGGTCAAAGAGACAAAGAGGAAGGCTCGCCACTACCCATTAAACATGGTGGAAGAGCTCTGAAACCGCCCTGGGGAACTGTAACAGCTGTAATCCCATTAGAGGGCTGTTTTCACTTTGTCACGTGAAGGTTATTAATCCCCCTCCTTGTAAAGTGGATGAGATGCTCTGTACATCAACGAGATGCCTGCCAGCAGTGGAAGTCTGTACCTTACAGAAATACTGTCCACAAGGGCCAAAATGTCAGAATGCTGCAGACCTATCTGTCAACCCTATTACTATAGGACATATTTATCTATTCAAATCTAATCTCACTCATGATAACCAGTGCTTTACAATTAGTCACATGCATTTGCTTGGCCAGTACTTTACTGGCATAATCACCATTTATTTAGTTCACTGCAGTCCATAAAACCAGTAGGCACCTGTCTGGTATCATCATACTTACTCTTTTTTTCTGACAGGTGTCACACCGTGACCACGCACTCCACTCTGTTAAAACACAGTCCACTGACTGAACCACCACCTGCTCGCCCACCGACCGAGCTGCACGAACAGGAGGCTCCTCATCGCTCCCTGATACGACGTCTACTTTACTGTGGACATCGTGGACACAACAAATGGACATGGACATAAATATTTATCTCTTTGGAAGCAAAGGTTTTTTTAGTTTCTTGGAAGTGTCTTGCAAGAGATTTGTCCTGACAGGACTAATAGATCTTAATCAGAGGAAAGGCAGCTGATTTAGTCCTGAGTTCAAAGATAAATAGATTGGTTTGAATCACATTGGAAATATTTTGTCGTTTAAGCATTATTAGGAGTCAGGATGTCTGTGAGAGTAAGAGGGAAAGCATTTGTTAATCCCAGTGGACGTTGGTCAGAAAATGAAACAAGACAATCTATTAGTCAACAAACAAATAAAAATCCTACCTTAGCAGCACCAAGCTCAAAGAAACATGGAGTAGACAGCTGCTCAAACTAAGTGCACTGATCCGTATCACCACAGAAGGAAGCATGGTTGTGTGCGATGAGTGACGGTGAAAGAGTGGACGACACTGTGCAGCTGTCTATGCAAACACACACAGATCAATGGATATGAACTCACAGCTGCCATTAGACTCACACATGGAGCTGCATACACAGCAGTGCAGGCCGCAGAGCCATAGTGTTGGTGTTGTCAATTAGTGTGTGTTAAACACTGGTATGAAACAGACCTCAGGTTTATAATGAAGCACTTTAGAATCTGCGGGTAAGTTTGATAGGCAAACAGGAGGTGTGGATGTCTTTTCATTGATCATAAACACTATTATATATATAATCTTTACATAAATCTGAGATGGCTAGAAAACATACTTAATATTGACTGTGGTGGGATATGTAGGCTTTGTAATGAGGTAAATTCCCGTCACTGACTTCTGTGGTGAAATCATTTGTTTGTGTACTTATGACCTTTAAACTTTTAAACGTTTACCTCAACTCATTTCGGATTGTACAGAATGACACAATCCCATGACTCAGCTTCATTTAGTACAATTCTGAGGTTCCTGTACTCGACATTCTTTTACTTTCAACGGAGTTAGTTGGACATAAACATCAGCTGGTAGAATAGAAAGCATTGCTTAAGATCAAACTAGTGATTCAAACTTTTTGGCTTGTGACACAAAAACAAAATAACCACAAATTGTTCAAACATCCAGGATAAGTGATTTCCACTATAAGTTTGTTCATTAAAATAACTATTTGAGGCACAAAAAATGGTTCAAAATGTAACACAAATACAGTATGTTTAGCAGATCTTCATCTTTTTTTTTACCCCGTTAATGATCTCATGACACTCCAGATTTATCTGGTGACCCTTTGGAAGGGGTCCAACCCCTGGGAAACGCTGAGATACCTCACTGTATAATAAGTGGTTTTAAACCAAGAGAGACGACCAGCTGTTTGTATGATGCATCAGGATTAAAAGTCTGATCATGTAAAACCCTCATAGAGAATCGGAATGCTGTGTAAAAGGTAAATAAAAATGTAAATATGCAAAAAAACAAAACGTTGTAGTCACATGGCACAGATTGAGTGTGTGGAGCGTTTCTGATGTGTTTGTGTGAGCAGAGCAACCTCTGTTGGCTGCTTTAGTGTCTTTATAGTGGATCACTATGAAGATGGAAGGAGGTTGAATACAGGAGGAAAAATAAACCACAAGTACAAAAGTGGGAATCATGTGATATTTTATTCGTGACTGAACAGTAGCATGGGTACAGTGTATGGGAAAGTCATAGATGTACAAAAGTCCTTTTTTTCTCTTTTTCAAGACAATTCTTAATTCCATAAATAAAATTTACAAAATATTTTGGACTATTTCTCATCTCTCTTACACGAGCAGGGGCACAGTTACCATTTGTTACTGTAAGTCTAGGAGTTAATGGTGATATTTCTATTGTTCTTATTAGATAACATTTTTTTTTTTTTTTTACCCTTTTGGAATCGGTGAAGCGGACCTACAATAGTGCTTTGTTACAACAGTGACCTGTTTACTGTATACAAATGACCTGACAAGAACAATGACTGGACAACAAAAGATAAACCTGATAAGGCGTAGAAATGCACTCTACTGTCTCTGAGCATGTGGTTATCAAGCCATGTCACATCAGTACGGGTTTATTCTGCTAATTTATTCAAGAAACCAAACAGAGACATGATTCTAAGAAGCAAGTTGTGAACAATGTGACCTCAGCTGGAAATGTAGAATATCTAAAAACAAAGAGATGCAGGAAAATCTGCCTCCTATTTACTAAAAAAAAAAAAATGTCTGCAACCTTCATGATTTGTCGCTATTTTCCTGTTTGTCAGCTCCTTAATGCCTCTCATCTGTCAAACTCAACAAGAGTGTGACAGGTACAGCACTCTTTTACTTTGAATGACCATGTAACACAGATTCACAGTTCATATCTCACCAACCAAACAGAAACAAAAGACATTTTTAGAAAAAAAAAAAAAAAAAAAAAAAAAAAAGAGGCTGCAAAAGTGAAACAAACATCCCAATGTCAAATATGGAGGTGCTGGTAGGGCATTGCTTGAGTTAAACACAGGTAGTTGCCATCCAAAGAGGCAGAGAGCTATCGTATGGCACAAAGGCTCAGGTGTGGGGGGACTGGGAAGATTCTTATTTACAAAATAGATGTTTGGCAAATTTCAATTTCCACATTGATGCCTCGGAGTCACTGCGATATCTCTAATGACTCGGCGTCATCGACAGAATTCACAGCTTAGAAAATAAAAAATAAAAAAACGGAAAAAAAACTCCTACTTTTCTGATTCGCTTCAGATCAAGAGAGAAGCTGCAGACGACAGTTTGGCTCACAGCTGAGTCTGCTGAATCTACATTTTGTCTGCTCATGCAAATGGATGAATCGGTGGAGCAACACTATGGGAACATTTGGCAAATCCATCTGCTGTGTGCAGTCTTTGCTGGTGGCAGTTGACAAACTGTAGGTCACTCCCCGTACAGTAGGACGATGCTCCTCCTGAATGCTTCCAAAATATAATTTGCATCAGCGATGTCACCATGGCCCGTAACGTATCCTCATAAATATAAACTCATTAATCCGTTAGTGGAGGGTGGTTTCACCTCCTGTTGTAGGTCTCGGTCAAAGATGAAAGGTCACTTCCTGGTTGAAAGGTTATTTGATTGGATAATAAAGCCAAACGTCTGTGTGTCATGCTGAGGAATACAGTATTCTCCATGGCCTCTGGAGGAAAACAGATCCTAGGACAGCCAGCTTATTACAGAACTGCCAAAATATCCTTTCAAGGTTGAAAAAAACAGAACCAGTCTGTGTAATCCAGCGGTGAGAGATCCTGCTGATCACAGTCTCCCATCTCTCTCTCTCTCTCTCTCTCCTTCTCTCTCTCGTGACCTTATGTCTTGGACTTGAGAGCTTCTATCCACTGCAAGACAAAGCAGACACAATCTCACACGTCAGGAAGCTGCATTTGTGGAGTCGCACCTCTGACCACTAGACGGCAACATTGTGCCTTCCCTTTCCTTTTGGGTGATGCAGAGAGGCACGCTGACAGAAACATAGAAATAAAACCAAGGCTCTTCTCCAATTGGCAGCAAACCACTTCTCTGCGAGGATATAACAGAGACACACTGACAGATGAAAATATAAAGCTAATAAAGACACACAGAGCTGGGTAATGAGAAAATGTGAGAGGGGGAGTAGTTGGACAACAGACATGAAAAAAGCAAGAGAGAAAAAGAAAGTATGAAATGAAACGAACAAAGGCAAATGAGAGAGGAGGGGACCATGAGATACCCACTCAGTGTCTGCTGTTCTCTAGGTGTCTTCCTGTGGACAGGTCTGATCCTGCAGAGGATCAGGATCTCCACCGGGGACCAAAGAGATCGACCTTTCAGCAGCAGAGCCCTGAGAGAGAGTGTGAAAGAGAGAGGAAGCTTGCAAACGTATATTTTGCAGGAACATTTTTTTTTTTTTTTTGCAGGATGTGAGGACTTGCAAAAATTGCATACACAATCGTACCTTATTATATAAGATCTAATCAAGATACTTAAATCATCTTTGACTTTTACTGTTTAATTGACTTGACATTTAAAAAAAAGAAAGAAAAAAAGGTCAAATCAGTCCCAGCACATGACATTCTACCCTGTGTGACATGAGAACAGATCATCCATATCACTGTAATAGATTATAGCATCAGTCAGTAGTTAAATCAAACCCATGACTGCTATTGACTGGGATGTAACCCAGGAGGGTGGTGCTCACCTCTTCCTTGGTGTTGCTGGAGTTGCCCTCGGGGTCTGCAGGGGAGTGATCTGTGGGGGGGTCACTGGCCTGTGAAGGGGGGCAGTCTGAGGAGGAGCTCTGCTGAGGGGCTGGAGTGGAAGCTGAACAAGAGAGGCCACAAGAAACGTTCAGTGAATGCATATGCATGATACTTTTTGAGAGGACTTATAGTAAGACTTTGCAAAATGTGGACTGTTCACTGTTCAATGCTAATTGTATGAGACTATGTATGAATATATTTTAGCATCAAGCTGGCATAACCAGCCATTACTTGCATGTAAAACTAGATCGTTTCTTTGATTTTTGTTTTCTACTATACCTGGTATTCTGTATCCGTATAACATCAAATAAAGCACAACTTTCTAACGGCCTTTCATACGCGTCTGATCTCATTAAAGCTTACGTTCCATCTTGTGCTCTATCTGAACACTAGGATCCTATCTGTCCCCAGAGGAAAAGAAATCAGCCTTTTCCTCTCCTGGCCCTTCATCTGGAAAAAAAAAAATCCTGATATCAAACAGTCTGACTCTGTTGAGGTATTTAAACCTAAACTTAAAACTCTTCACTTCACATTAACCTTTTATTTAGCTGCTTGTTCTTCCATTATTTGGTCAGTCTCTATGTCTGGTACTCATTTCCTTGTTTCTGTCTTCCTCTGTGTGCTTGTTTCTTTTCTTCTCCTTCTTGGGTGTTTGTGTTGTAGGTTTCTCTCCAGGTCGCCATGGTGGCGATGACTCCCATCTGTTTTGATCCTACATATATTGACATATAGATTCTACCTAGGTCGGCCTAGTCTGTACACACATTCTTCCTCAGTTGCTCTTACCTTTTTTAAAAATCTTTTCCCTGTTAAAGATAATTTCCTGATCTAAATTGGGGGTCTGAGGAGAAAGGATATCATAAACTCCAAGGACAGCAAAGCTCCTTGATTTCTGATTTACTTCATATAACTCTTTGTCTTGTTCTATGGAGGTTTTGTTACATAGACTGAGGTCATTTTTTAGAGGCACAGTATCATAGAATAACACAAGACTAAGGGCCGTGATGCACCGGACCCATGGTCACCCGTGTGCTAATGTCAGGCAGTCAGTGAGCATCTGTCGCCCTGGTTCTTGTGTCGTTCCTACACCGTTGACACCAACTGGGCCTTGTTGGCAGCTTTTCAGCCAATTGAGGATGTTAAATTGGCGACGCCGGCCGCTGGTGACCATCCGTCTCGTCCGTATCCATAAGCTCTCCGAAAATGTGCCAGATTACGTACAGAATGAAAGCAGAAGACGTACGGAAATCTCCGTCTGTATCCATATCTGTCTTGTGAATATGGTAGGAAAATGTTGCTTTATTATGACAATGGTGACAGGTTACCGCAGCCTGCTGATATGGAGAGCTATTACCTGTCATACCAGCGCAGAAAGCACATGCTTGTTGGCCGTCAGCTGCAGTGTTTGCAGTGTGTTAAAGTGCAACTTTCTGGCCCTATCTCAAATGGCATGATGCGACACATGAGGAGGTCTTCGTCGCCGCATCATGTTGATTTGATGTGTCTGGGCAGTCTTCTATCACACTGACAATGACTGCTGTTTAGAGGTCATAAAGTTCACTATCTTAGTATTAGCGATAGCATTCTAACATTTGCCAGTTTGTTTTAAACACACAGTACAGCCAAGGCTGATGGGATTGTTGCAGGCTTTTCATCATAATCCAAAGTATTAGAAAAATCACCTGCAATCCATCAATGCAATGCATCCCAGAGAGGGCACAACTGAATTAGATAGAAATCCATCCAATAGTTGTGGACCACAAATGTGAATATGTCATGGTGGCACTAGAAGAAAGTAAGTAAGATACATCCTCTGATGACCATAAACATTTGAATACATTTTTGTTCCAATAAGATTTTTTTAACAGGATTTAAAACTTTGACCAGTTGTTGTCACCAGGAACCTTGAATGTCTTTAAAAACATCTTACAGCAATAGAACTCAATAGATGTGAAGGTAGTCCAGGCAGTGGTACACATAATGGTTTTGTTAGCAGCATGCACAATATAAGAGGACAATCATTATGAACACTTACGAGATTCAGTCGACGGTGATGTGGATGTCCCTGGGCTCAAGGTCATCCTCGAGAGATCAAGATCGCTACAGCTCCCTTCCTCTTCCTGGGTGACAGAAGCTGAAGGGTGGAGCAGCTGACTGCAGGTCAGTGTGTCCGGGATACTCATGGGGCCTGGGGTCCCACACCTGCTCACTGCTGCTGACACGATGCCAGGTCCCACACCTGCTGCTCCGGTTAATAAAGTAGAGGGGCCCTCGCCTGCATCTGAGTCCATGCCAAGGCCCTCCATCCCCAGGCTCAGCTGCCTCTGCAGCAGTGCGGGGTCAGCCGTGTGCTGGGGGCTGGTGATGGCAGAGGATGGGGCTGATAGGTCGCAGGCTTGGGGGCACATGGTAGTAATGGGTACCAGGCCTTGGAGCATGGCAGCTGGTATGGTGTGTCCCCCCACGCCCACGGTCTGGGCCGGCATGTAGGCTGCCATGGCCGCCCACTGCTGCTGAGTGGCAGGGAAAATGTTGGCCTGGCTCCAGATGACAGGCTGACCGCCGGGGAGGACCTGAGCCACCTGGAGGGGCCCCTGAACAGGGAAGGCCAGAGTCTGAGCCTGGGCAGGAAACGGCTGCTGCGCCCACTGGGCCGCCTGGACCGGACCCATGGTCATATAACCTAGAGGGGGAACAAGGAGAGGAGGGAGAGGAAAGAAAATAAATGTTTAAAGGACACTAAGACAGGAAAAGGATGAGGAGATTATTAATATTAGGAGCACAGAATACATTTTGTCTCCTGTAATCCCATCGAAACACATTTGCCTCTAATTTCACAACCAAAACTTGCCTCATCAGGTATGAAAATACAACTCAAAGATTTATCAATGGCATAATTTGTAACATTTCAGTATTAAAATTTCTAAAAATACCTAGAACTTTTTTATGTTTTTGGTTTTATACATACATGATTTCCAAATGTTGTAATAATTGTAATTAATCGACTTATTACTTTATCATTACTACCAAACTTGCATGACATCACTGACAGTGGACATTTCATCACATTTTATCCGATTACTGCTGCATGGTGATGCACTTGCAAGCAAGGACTGTCTTGAAAGAGCTTCCTTGTTTGAGCGTTCCAGGCTACATCTGAGATTTCAGCATCAGCTGTCAAATGGCATTCATAAGCTATGTTTGCATGGACAGACGCCATGTGAAAGGGACGATGTGAATTTGGTTTATTCTTGAATGCAAAAAGGTTGCTCTTTAATGGGCTGTTGATGTTCGAACGTTCTTGGTAAACCACAATGTCACTGATCATACTAAAATATGCAAAGCCACCAGTACAGAGTCTCAAGAAACATCATTACACTTGCATCTCTGTGGGTTACAGCTTATTAAAGCACACTGCTGCTCCATGTGTGGTCCTCATAACTAAAACCTTAAAACGAAAAAAAAAAAAAATCCACATCCTGCCAAATGATGGCAAAGACATCGCCACCTGCACTTTATTCTCTTTTATGTTTTGTATTGTGGAAAAGATGCAGCATTTCAGTCTGGACGTCTACCTGACGGCACAGAGGTGGGGCTGAAGGGGGCGTACATCTCAGCAGGGTTGTGCTGCTGCTGGCGGCTGCTCCTGCTAGGGTCCAGTGTGTTGGCAGGTGATGGGGGCATCTGGGAGGCAAAGCACACATGCACACATAGACACACACAGACGCACACAGATGTGATCCCTATCAAAGTCATCTAAAAGTCACCAAGCTGCACATTTATCTTCAATCTGCAGGACTGTCAGATATTCCGTTAATTTAGATCTCTGGCTCCGTCCTAATGAGATGACCTGACATTGCAGAGAAAATATGACTCTAATTTATCTGTGCAAGTCGATTAACTTTTATCAATTACGCAAAGTTCATGTGGGTTTGGGTTTATGTTTGTGCGGCGGAACTCACCGAGGGAGGAGTGGACATGTCGCCAAAAAGATCGAAGTGGTTGATGTTCTGCAAGTAAAACCAACGGATGAGGGAGAGAGAGAGAGAGACAAAATCCAGTGATACATCACGACAGAGAGATTTGCACAGGCATGAAACCTTGATTCCATCTCCAAATAGGGTATGGTGGTCGTATGGGTGGGTAGGTGTGGGGAGTGAAATCTATTCAGAAGGCAAGAAACAACTATCCTCTCGTTTCATTATCAGAAAATGGATCTAAAATGAATCTTTTATGGCTCGCTAAAATTGAGTGGGTAAAAGGCTATTCAGTCCTATAAAACAGGCTCTGATTAGATATTCTTATGTCTGCCAATCAAGAGGGGCCCCTGTGAGAGTCTAGGCTGCTTTATCATGCTGATTCTACTCTGTGAGCAGACAAATATACAGAGGAGTGTGTTTATTCCATGAAAGGAATGAAAGAAGAAGCTCCTGAAACCACTCAACCAAGACAATGAGGCCACCTCACCCTATGGACAGATGCGACCCCTGCATTAGTCCCTGCTGTCCTCCACTCGCACTACTTAAAGGAGAGGGGGACGCGACTATATGGAAGAGACTATGGAATGGCTAAGTTGCATGAAATGTATCTGGGGCCATGCACAAGCAGACAATGAGGTACCGTAAAAGCACAAAAACACACAGGATTTCCATGCTATAAATAAACAGATGCACAAACACGTATTAAATGAAAAGAAAAAAAAAAGAAAAAGGGAAGAATCACAGCAACCAGCGTTGCTGCTAACAGGGTGTTCATGTCCTTCAGTAAGCTGGGACGTAGCAGATCGCAGCTTGCATGGCACTTTGGCACGTTTGAGGGGCACAGAATGAGTCAGAATTTGGTCTCTCCCTGCAGGCACTGACACACATCAGGGGAGCTCGAGGCTCTCAAAAAGCTCCAACTGAATGAACAGACAAGCAGTAACACTTAAAGATATGGAAGCGCTGCCACTTATACTGGCAAGGAGTGTTTGGGTGAGATAGCGAGCAGGCCAGCACAGTGTATCTGTTTGATATGCTGAGCAACAAGCGCACAAACAGCGTGGAGAGCAGAGAAGCACTTTGCTAGGGCTGTTTTCAAAAGTTGCGTGGAAAATCTTTCTGGGTGAATGTTTGGCAAAATAGGCTTGAATGAATGTTTTTATAAGCGATTTGAGAGATGTAATAGCGTCATCCCTGCATGGTGGGGGAGAACTCATACCAGGGGGAGATAAAAATGTATTTTCAGTTTGATGAAAGGAGGGAATTAAAGAAATGCTTTTTGTGCTATTTTCTGATCAAATCGATTCACTGCAGGAAAATATATTTCTATTCATTGAGGTACAGATTTTATGAGTGCTAGATTGTATGTAGCCGTGACTACACTGCATGCAGCTCAACCCAACACCCACCCCACCCACAAACCTCTCCACCTCATCCTCTGAGGAAGACGGAACAGCCACCCCTTTATCCATCCAGTCAGTCCGATGTACCAGTCAGAAACAGACTCGGATCAAGCTCGGCCATCATCATCCCGACGTGTCAGATTCTGCACAGCATTGGATTTTGGATACGAAGCCTAGCTCTGTAATGTCCTGTGAAATTGCTCACATGTTTGACTTTGGTGGACCAATCAATTAGTCTTATCTCTTAGAGCAGGGTAGGTATGACGAAAGTAGCTTCGTCTCATCATCATTATTACAGAGGGTAGATGCAGGGACGCCTGCCGGCATCGGTTTGGAGAAATGCAATTTAGGTAGGCTAAATAATGCAAAACTAAAAGTATTAAATTTAGTAGAATAAAATATTTCATGGGGGGCTTAAAGCACTTCCTTCAGGAGGATCATAAAGAGAGGTTTGCAAGTAGAAGAGTAAAGAAACAAATAATAAAAATAAAAACACCTACAGTCATAAAATGGCGTTTTGGGACATCATAGATCCCTTCCTTCTGTTGACTGGTTGGGACCTGCATTGGATTGGAGGTCGATTCAAATGTAAGTAACAAAACAACACCTTTTTAAAAAAAATTTAAAAAAAAAAATTAGGCTGGGTTATTGAGAAACACGAGCTTCAAACAACTGAAACAATTGAAAAATGAAAAGCTCACTACATAAATTTTGATTCAGTACATCTTTTACAATGCAACTTTATCTTTTAGAGCAACGGTATTATGCAAATTCTACAGCTGTTTTGTCGAATCAATTCTACTTAAATCAATATTGATTGCAAACAATGCTGGGTGGATGCCCGTTCTTTGAATAATATGAAAGCCTTGTGCTTTTCTGCAACAGTATGGGTCTACTGGTTCTTCTGATAGTTAAAAATACCTCAGCAGTGACCTCCTTTGTATACTTCCCTCACATTTACTCAAACTATACGTTTCTCTTAACCTCGCCGCCTTGCTCTCCTATTGCTAGCACAACTGGTTAACTTTCCGTTACATTTTCCTGAAGTCTATTGATCTTGTTTCATTCTCAGATCAAATGGCATGGCAAGTGATTAATCTCCCTCTGCATCTTTCATCTTCAGAGGAACGCAAGATACAGAGAGGCAAAAAGAAGAGCAGGAGGAGGAAAGGGAGGGAGGGGGTTAGGATTAAACCATGCGACAGGTCCCTGGAGTCCTAGCTGGTCCTTCAAATGGTCTAAAGCCAAAAGGTCAAAGTGTTGCATATATTAAGCGAGTCAAATGTACCGGCTTTGGGTGAAATATCCAGACTAAACAACTGACCTTGGCTTGTTTGGAGGTATTTTAGATGCACTTTATGAGTGGATTTATACATAAAGCTGCTCATTTTTATTTTCAACATATCTAAAATTCTGATTTTAAAGATTTTCATGAATTCAAATGTTGTTGTTTTTAGCGACAGCCATTCAACGTATTTAAATTACATAGTTATGTCTCAGTATAGTAGTTTTAAAAGGCAGTGTTTCCATCCAGCTGAATTTTATGTTATTTATATCAACCTCACTATCCTGAGTAAGCTAGTGCATAATGTTTGTGTGGTCGAGTGAGAGCGACTGAGCAAAAAAAAAGAAATGATAGTGACGACTAAGGTGTGTCAGTTAACAAAGGGTTAACCCCAAAGTGAGAATGGACTTCAGTTCTAGACGTTAAACAAACATCCTCCTGTGCTTCTGGTTTGGAAACGATATGTCTGCCCTGTAAATATCACTAAAATGAAGCCCATTAATTTTCATTTCGATCGAAAGAGATGCATTTGAATCAGCATCTTCCTCAAACACGCCCTTGTGTGTGTGTGTGTGTGTGTGTGTGTGTGTGTGTGTGTGTGTGTGTGTGTGTTTAATGAGGCTATGATCTGATATTAGAACACGTCTGAATAGTATATGAGGTGTTTTAATTTTGCATGGACAGACACCTTATTTGCTATGACTGAAATATTATCTAATGAAATATTACTACTTTCAATGTGTAGGCCTATTTCTAAACTATTTACTGACTGAAGAAATAAACTCTAACATTTTGTATGTGATTAGTACTTGACTGATATTGATTTTATGACTTTAAACGCACACAGGCACATGCATTATAAATATGCATGTAATACATTGTCAATAAAATCTGTGTTACTTGAATGCTTTTCATTCTTTGTGTCCCTAAATGTTTTAATTTAAAAAAAATGAAAACACAGGGTCCTGCAGAGGTGTATTAAATAATTATAAGTTACAACTGGTTGCTATTTGCTCCTGCAATTAGAGCTGACTGATCTTTCATTAAAAATATGCCCACAAAACATTTCATAACATGATTTTATTTGGTTCCTCTGTAAACCTACAGAACAGATGCTCTTGTCTTTCATCACTGATAAAGTAGCTGCTCAAATGTTTGCTGAGTTACATGAAAATTCACTCTTAAGGTTCCTCCAAATGAATCAGGAACGGATTATAACTAAAACATGAACTGAGCCCTTTAAAACAGATCTAACAGCTTTCTTTTAGTTCTCTCCTCAGTGCATTTTAGTCTTCAGCTACATTAAAAAAAAACAGACACCTGAATTTAATATACTTCTGAATCCCCAAAAACTCCTTTCCTCAAAAAGAATCTTAAATAAAGTCAAGGTGTTAGTACTGGTACTATTATCATCTATCACAGGGTATGAAGAGGGAGACAAAAAGGGGGCAATCCTTGTCTTTGTACCTGATAAACGCTCTCCTCTGACTGGGGGCCACGGAGGGGTTCGTGTCCAGCCTCAAACACTATGTACTATAGAACAGAAGTAGTTGGCAAGACATAGAGGTGTGGAGAAAAATGAGATGAGAAGAGAAAGAGAAAATTTGAATCGAGGGAGGGATACATGATGAGAATAAATGGAAAAAAACAGGGGAAATATGATGATGTGACGTGGGGGAGCGAAATGAGATTAGGAATATGAACAGTGTAAAAAAATGAGGTATGGGAAAGAGAAATGGAGGGATGAGAAGAGAAAGAAAAAGGAGTGAGGTGGGAAGAGGAAAGAGCACAAGTATAATAGGTCAGGCAGTAGTTCAAAGCAGTGTGGAGGTCTTAGCCAGAGGTCTCCTTTCAGCATCAGCAACGTGATGCTCAACCTCTGTGAGAGGAAACAGACCCTGAGGTCAGAATATTGGCTCGAGATCCATGAGTCTCAAAAACAGTCAAATCTGTCAGTGTCTCCTCTTCAGGTTGACGTCAATAAGTGTATTTGTGCGTCTCAAATTAAAAAAAAAAAAAATCAATAACATTTTGGTAAATGTGTTCATTTGCTTCCTTGCTGAGAGTAAGATGAGAAGAACAATACCTTTCTCTTATGTGTATGATAAAAAATGTAGCTGGAGCCAGCAGAATGCTATCTTAGCTTAGCATTAAGACTGCAAACAGTGGGAAACAGCTGCCCCTGTTCTGTCCAATAGCAACACAGTTTGTCTTGCAGCTTTGCAATTTTAATCTCTTCAAAACAATTATATTTTTCATGAGAAAAATAAAAACAATGTGAAATGGACAATTAAATAACTAGTAATTACTAAATAATCTGCAATCATCCAGGGGAAAAACACATCTTAATCTTCCTATAGATGTTTGCCAAAGAATTATCACCACATTATCTGAGGCTTTAGCTTCTCCTCTAGTATTTTAGTAAATACAGAGATATAACATTAAGTAGAGAGGTTTAAAGATGCTGTAAATTGGTAAATGTTTGGTTCCAGTCTTTATGCTAAGCTGCTGTAACAGACAGGAGAGTGGTATTGAAGCTCCTATAGCAAGAAAGCATGAAGACTAAGTGAACTTCCCATAATGTTAAAGTATCATTTGTAAGATTCTGAGTTTTGTCAACCAACACCAACAGAACCGAAAGCTGCAAATGGAATGACTTTATGCAAAACACACTTCAAGAGAAAATAATCTGATGATCTGGGAGGTGGTTGGACGTACCACTGAACATAGCATTTAGAGTAAGAGTTAGTGTTGTCTGTATTCAGTGTGAGCAAACACAGAAAAGAAAAAGAAAAATCATGTTCAGCCAAATAAATGCAAAGGGAAAATAGTGTGGGGTAACAACCAGTCGGGGGGGGGGGGGGTTTCTTTGGAAGAAACCAGAACATTGACACAGATCAACTTAAAAAATATGGTTTTACAACATTGCACCGGCAAATGGGAGTTGAATGGTTGAACAAAACTGTCCACTAGGATGGTCTACTGTGTATTACTGGAATGGCGGAATATCATGAATCATTAATTCAAGCAGATCAGTGACTGGAGGAGGTATTTAAATTAAGAATTCTTTTTTTTTTTTAATTGTTTTTTTAAATTCCAGGCTTTCAGAGTGAAAACAGCAACAGTGAAGCTAACAAGCATCAAAGTCAGCAGTGTTTCATTTCCTGCACTGTGTGCCTGCAGACCTACCTGGTAAACTGGATCGTCCACTTCGTCCTCCAGGATGGTCTGTGCAGTGGTGGGACAGAGGGCAGATGACACATGTTGTTTGTCATCAGTAACACAGTGCAGCCAAATTTAAAGTCTCATGAGAAAACAAATGGAGGAAAGGACAGACAAATGTGACAGTCACACCAGAGGCTATCACATACCTGACTCCAGAGACGAAACACATCCATCAGGTTTCATTTCCAGACTATTTAGATATTCAACAAAGCAATCAATGGTCTGCGATACACTTCAGAGGAAGCTAGGAAGTGTTAAGATTTTCTGCTGTGCGAATGAATGAATGAAGTTAAAACGTGTGATCTCGCCTCTGAATGGGGAAAAGAAAGTGAGAAAAAGCAGAGATGGTGATGTGAGCGTCCTACCTGGTAGACCGCCTGCTCACAGTGTTTGTCCTTCTGGGCCTTCTTCTCCATCTCCTCGCGCTGCTTAATGTCGTAGATGAGCGTGAAGAGGTCGCGCAGGTCGATGATGAGGGGCTCCGCCTGGATGACAGGAGCGGGATGAAGAGGATGTGAAAGTGAAAAGGACGAGAGTGAAGAAAAATATACATTTTCTTTCAATGATTTTAAAATGTTAATCGAGTGCCAAGACCCAACCATCCCCTTTAATTCAATCAAGCTTTATCCAAACTCAAACTCATAGCCCTGCCACCATAATGTAAGGTTACTGGAGGAACAGTTTAACATTTAAATATAGGGGATCCAGATTTTTACTCTGATCTGCACCAAATTGCACGCTCTCATAGAAACCAATCCCCTAAATGTCCCTGATATATTTTTCATTAAGATCTATGCATTATTCTCTGACAAATTGAACCGGATACACCCATTTATCCGGATCCTCACCTAAATTTAAGGGGGTCTATTCTGGCCCAACACCCATTTTCCCAACAAGTTTCATGGAAATCTGTCGAATGGTTTTTGCGTAATCCTGCTGACGAACCAACAATCAAATGGACACTGTGGTAATTATTTTATGAGGTAATGAACATATAAAAAAGTCTATTTCTTATAATATTTTGACTTATTCTGACAAGTTATTTAGTCATATTTGACTATTTTACTCCTGTAATTTAGAAATGTTGCAATTTTTCAAATAAAATATCAAATATAAGGTAAACAAACATATGATTCTTGTCTAAGTAGTAAAAGAGTCTCTGAGTCTGTTAAGTGTTTCTCAGACATTTGGTGTTTACCGACTAATCCCTTTAATCTACTTGCTTCTCTTTACTTTAAAGTGTTTATAAAACATCTCCATATGCAGGCCGATATTAAACTGGAGACATCACAGCACAGTCAGCATATTTGCCTTATTTTGTCTTGGATGCTATATTTTTTTTATACAGCTGAGACCATATAAAGACTTTAATTTAATGCAGCTTTAAAAGGAAAATGTTTAAATCTTGTGCCATTTTTGATGTCATTTTACTGCCAGTCTTTAGAAGTATAAAAAGACATGCGTCTTGATTCTCAATTTCCTGATGTGGTCTTGTGGCTTGGCTTAGGACTGCTGTGAAACACTTGAGATTTAATGTAGACTTTCCTCCAATAACTCTAGGAGAGTGGAAAAGCACTTACTGACTGCGCGGTCTTGATGGCCACAAACCTGTGGTGGCCCTCCTTCCCGCAGACATAGCCGAAGGCCCGGTGGTCCCTGGTGTCCTTCGCAATGTAGCTGATCTCGTGGACAGAGTGGTGATGCAGGAGCACCTACACGGCAGAGATGTAAAGTGTTAGAGGAGGGACCATGTGGGACGTGTGAAATATGGGAATCACTTAATCTGCTGCATGTCTTACTCTCCTTTTAGATGCAAAAAGCATGTTTTTTGTTTAATGTGAACGTCTTTTATACAAAGTACCAGGACTGCACACTGTGCTGGCAGGGAAAGTAGGTCAAACCTACAGTAGTTTAAACATCTTTGCATATCAACCAACACTGACTAAACCTTAAACTCTCTGACAGTGATTCAAATGTTCAAATCTCTCTTACACTTATACTAAAGTTACTATAGAATTTATAATATAGAATCATTTGTGCCGTAGTGTGTTTTAGTGTTGACAGAGATCTTTTGGTCTTTTCTCTATTTATGTCGAGCTTTGAAATCAGCAGAATTAAGGATGCTACGAATTTGGTGGTTGAGCAAAATTCAGAGGGTAATCCAGGCTTTAAAATCACTTAGCAGACAATAGACACCCAAAAAAAGAAAAAAAAAAGCTCACAAAACATACCCACACACCCATATACACACACTGAGTGTAGCTGTCGCTCAGGCACACCCACCTGCAGCTCCACTATTAGCAGAGATAAGCTCAGGCACTGGGGAGGGGCTTTCATTTGAATGTTCGCTGATATTCAGAGGGGAGCGTCACTGCTAACGCCTCAGATTAATGTGAAATACAAAACTAATATGACTAGTCTTCTCGATTCAGCGGAGAATCGTGTCAGCTTTACATAAAATATTTCCATCTAAACGCTTGCTGATGCAGCCCGCGCTGGATTGATCCCCATTTCCACCATAATAACTCAAGTGGGATATTAAGTGTGGAGTATTATTTACTGCCGGTAATCAGTAAATAAAATGGAGCGCATTAGGGGCATGATTTCCAAAACAACAAATGAGCTTGTCAAAAGCTGGTGAGCTGGTGGTTGGTGGTGGCTTAATGTTCCTTCATTACAGGCAAAAGACACGCCACTACCTCCACCAATCATGTTAAAGACGATCAAAGAAGGGTGTTTTGGGGAAATAGATGGTTGGTTGGTGGTGGGGTGGGGGTGGGGGTCGGCAGCCACAGGACAAATGCTATTGCATAATTATCAGGTTAGCGCTAACGACAGCGGAGGTGGAGCCGAGGTGTAATTAGCATTAGCGGCAATGATCATTAAGGGGTGGAACTGAGCGCTAATTATCGGTTGGCGCTGATGAGCAGAGTGGGCCTATCCAGCCAACACTACGCCCCAGGACAGGGGAGAGCTGAGCCCCTCGATCATCCTGTAATGAAACAGCAGGCCTCTGAGTCCGCCAGGGGGGATGACAGCCAGGATGCAGGAGGAAACAGCCCCGTCTCATAACATCACCATAACATTGCTCACTGTGCGATCATTAGCAGGCAGACAGAGTCTGAGCGGTGTTGAAGGTCCTGCAGCAGCACACCTCTAATCTTTCTGGGGTGTATGTGTGTTCAACCGGTTTACTCAGGGTCAGATATCAAATGCAAGACCTGTAATGCTGTCAGGTTCACTTTGCATGAGCTAAAGGGCAAACTGTCCGGTGGAAAACTTGGTATTCCTTTTATCTGTGTGATACTAGAATGCAGATTTTTTTTGTGCAAATAAAGTGATGAAAATGGCCCATTTTGTTTCAGCATGACTTTGTAAATCTCTCTGTGCAGGTGCTGCAGTCGTACTGTCATGTAAAACTGTGCCAGCCAGGCTTACAAGATGGCTGCCCTGGCAGCCTTTGTGAACTGAACCATGCACGCTTTTGCCCTCTGGATGTCCTATAAGGCCTACTGTAGGGTCACAGCGCAGCAGCTGGCAGAGGCCTCTGCCACGGGCCCTCTCGCTGACATGCTACTCACCCCTGATCTTTCACAGTAAATCTTGATCCCGCCGAAAGAGACCGTCAAGAAGACTCTCTGCTTGTGCTCCCCTTTGGAACGTGCAGAGGAAGCCATTCCCTGCAGGAGATTAAAGGAAGAAGACATTGGAAGATGAAAGGATATGAGCTCAGCATGAAAAGACGGTGAGCCTTATTCCTTGCAGCTCAGGTGAGTATGACAGTGGGAGATGGGGGGGGGGGAGTGATTGAGGGGGAGATGCAGGGGAAAAAGATTGGGGGGGTAGGGTGACAGGAGTTACATAAGGTGTGATGGGACAGAATGTTCTTACACGTGCCTCGTCTTGAAGCTTCCCTCTCAGAGGAATTCGTGTGTCGCCTTGTGCAGCGAGTCTTATCATTATTGGGCCTTTTTTTCCCTCCCCACCAAGCATCTTTTTTCTCTCCCTTTTCTTGAATAAGTCGTCTGCACTTCAACGTGACACGCACAAGTGTTAGCTAACAACAATAAGGTGAGATCTGCTGACAGAATGGATTGCACTGCGGACCGACCAGCTCGCTCACGCAACTTCACATAATGCTAATTGAACGCCCAATCCAGCCTTTGAAGTGTGTCTTTCCCATGGATCTCAGCAGCTCCTTTCTCTTTGACTTCTCAGCGCTAATAGAGAAAACAATTAACATTTCCACCGCGCTCCATTCTATGAGACCTGTGTGCCTGACATGTCTTTCATAGACAAAGCCCGTGAGAGAAAAGTGAAGGGAAAAGAGGGGAGGAGATAAGAGGAGAAGAAAGACCTGCCTGCTGTGTTAGATACCTATGATGAAGAGTGGTCGACCTCTTCTGTACAAGGCCTCCGCTCAACCTCTTTTTAAGCATTGCGAATATTTCAAATTAAATTAATGGCCATGCATTAATCACCATCACGTTTAGCTTCTACTGGGAGATGTTAAAGAAAAGATGTCAATCCCTTTAAGATGCAAAAATGTTTATAAGTAGGAGAGAAGGTGGCACTGAAGGAATAAAAGGAGCACTGCAAAAAAACTACAGTACGCTGTGTCTGATCAGGCCCTAAAGAGGCAGAGAATAAAGAGAGAAGGATAAAGGACAGCATTAGAGATTGGAAAGAGATGAAGTACGTGAGGGAGGGAGGCGGGCAGGCCGGAGAGTCAATGGCTAATGTCAATCAGCCATCGGCTTTCCCATTTGGTGGATTAGTCCTCAAGCCTGCAAGAGGCAGCTCAATAGAGATCCCGTCCTCTCCTCCATCTCCTGTCCAGATAATAGCAGGTCTGTAACTGACTCCGCTGACTGTTAACTGGTCGGTAGCTGGTGACTATAATGAGTCATATGGAGGGAGGGGGCTGCTCAAATGTTGGATCAAGGCAGGAAAAAAGCCGTTTTATCCGGCATATCTCTCGGAATTGATTTGGTTGATGAGGCTTTGCCCTTTGTTTATTTCATTGCTCTTCTAGTCGGGGCTCCAGCAAACGCTTACAAAAAAGAAGAGTACTTCAAGTTTATTTTTTATAAGTATACTTACATTTTTAAAAAAAATTCATTTATTTACTTAAATGTTTTTTTTGTTAAAACAAACAATTTATTAATATATTATTAAAAAAAAGGATACAAGTAAAGTACAAGTATATTTTCCAAGTGCTAGTCCAGTATACTTGCAAGTGAACTAAGCCTATTTTAATACATCTTGGGTCTAAATTGGTTCACTTTTTAGTTTACAAAAGTTTACTTTCAAGTATACTTAAAGTGCAATATTATACTTTTATTAGCTATATCTCAGTCAGAAAATTAAGTACAAGTATAGTCTAAATATACTTGGACTTTTCTGTATACTTGTCAGTATAAGCCAAGTATACTGAAGTATAGTTTTGTTAAGTATATCTCTGGTAAGTACATAAAAAGTAGACTGAAATTATACTCTCTTATTTATATAAGATATATAAGTTCTCCTTTTCTGCTTAAAACATTTAAAAATCAGATGGAGACGGCGTTTTCAGCCAAGTTACGGAACTACTTTTACCTTAATTCTACTACAGTAGCTTCTCTTGTCATTTCAGGCAACAAATTGATGTTCACCTGCTAGAAATAAGAATCCTCTTTCTAACTATCTCATCCCAAGGACCCTTTAAAAAAAAAGAAAAAAAAGTCAAATCGTAAAATGCACATGTGCGAGAACGGGAAGCCTGACCAGCATGGCGATAGCAATGAATAGAAAGGGGAAGTGGATTTACAGTACAATTAGTATAAATTCTTCAAAATAAGTCCATGAATACTTCCTTTAATCCATACTAATATTCAGAATTTATTTTCCAACTCTTAGTGTAGGGCTAAATGTGACCATTTTATTTTACAAAATTCTGTAAAGAATACTGGCTAAAATGTTAACTGGGTCACGTCATCAGTTTGCATATGTTCTACAAGTACAAGATCACTGAATATGTTGTAAAAATAGAAGGTTGTGACTGACATGAGGAGACACACGAGAGGCAGACAAATGGGGGGGGGGGGGGGGGGGAGGTTTGCAGTCAAATGGTAAAAAGTGAAAATTTCCAAGTTAAGTGACATATTGCTTTAAGCTCTTCAGAAAAAAAAAGCTAGTTTGCCTTCAGGGTCAAAAAAGCTGTATGAATAAATGCAGATGTTTGAGCAACGCTAAAAATACAGCCTCCTATCAGACGGGAAATAAAGTACAAAGCTGCTACCATTTTGCAGAAGATATAAAACCAGCCTTGCAGGAGCTTTTTCCACAAGACAAAGAGCTACAAAATAATATGGTTGGATTCTATTTGTTCCATCTGGTCAGTTCTTTACACAGCTTCAGTGAGTCATATCAGGACAAGACAGCTCCCATGACTCATTCAACAGACAATACCGACATGCCTGAGCATGCCTTTTCCAAATCTGACTGAGATGAGTGAGGAGGCTCATTGATGTCCCTACACACACACACACACACACACACACACACACACACACACACACACACACACACACACACACACACACACACACACACACACACACACACACACACACACACACACACACACAAGTCTGTACCTTCAGCTTCATCATGGAGTCCTGGCACAGCTTGTCCCCACGTGCTGCTGTCACCTCATCAATCCCAATCAGCTTGGCCTTGTAGCGCACGCCATCTCCACGGAAACGCTTAATAAGCCCCGCCTCAGTGCGGTCCTGACCTGCGGCGGGAGAGAGAAGAAGAGAGGACAAGAAATAAGGAGGACAAAATGAAAGAGAGTGGAAACATGGATGTGTGAGCTCAGCTGAATCCTACAGCTTTACCATCATGGGGTTATAGACGCTACTGCGTGTGTGTGTGTGTGAGTGTGTGTGTGTGTGTGTGTGTGAGTGTGTGTGTGTGTTTGTGTGTGTAGATGTGTGTGTGTGTGAGTGATTTGGCTCCTGTATAAATATTTATGGAACAGGAAACGCAGAGAGAATACCAAATTAGCATCAGCTAGAAGCTGAATGAAAATTGAACTTGAAAGTTAAGTTGGATAAAACCAGTGGACCGAACCAGAAAACATCACCTATTTGCAGAGCATCCACACAGAGAGCTTGAGTGGAAGGCTATGGGATGCCTGCGTGGGGGTGCTTACTCCCACACCTCCCACAGCCATGGTGGTTCCCATGGGTGCTATTGGTGGTGACAAACCAGCTTGAATGGCTGCTATTGAGGAGAATCATCTTGGTCCAGTGGTCACCCACAATCCACCAGACCTTCCCCGGGTGATGGATGTTGGGCGGTGGTGCGAGATGAAGGGGGCCATGTGCAAATGTGTGTCTGGATGGCCTCAGGCTTCACCTCCCTTCTCTCTCCCATCCCTACTGCTGATTATTCTGTCTGTCAATCTCTGCGGCTGCCATGACACCACCTTGACACTGACACCTTTCTCATTTTATCTCCGTGCCGTCTGGGCGCTCCTGTTTTGATTATGAGGATGCAAACCTCAAGCACCGTCTGCTGCGTCTACAATGTATGAACCGTCCCCTCATCGCTTGTTGGGCTTGTCGGCTGCAAAACATGAACTCCCACCGCATTTACACATCAAGATAGCAGGACTGGAAATCAAGGTCACCAGCACCTTGGAGAATTTAACAGTTTGCAGGCCTCTTCCTCACTCATTTCTAGGTCATGATGGTGTATGTTACAACAGTTAATGACACATTTAAGCGGCTGGCTAAGCTGTGTGTGAGAGGAGAACAAGGCTTAACCAGAGATATTCTAATAGGTATAGAGATATGCCACTCTCAGAACTTGCGGGTATGTAGGGGGCGCTCATGAGGTAGTGCAAAATGAATGGGGCTCTATGGAGCAGAAGCCCCAAAACTTAACATTTATAGGGAAAAAAATGTTTTTCTGTCAACTTTCATTAGGTTTTCAATATAATGGGTTGATACAATAAATATCAGGCCATTAGATATTTTTTTGCTGCTTCAATTGTTGTGAAATACCGTTATTTAAGTTGTAGCATTGGTAGCACTCTCTGGTAGCACCACAAGCCACTTCACGGCACTAATAGTCGATGGAAGGATGTCCAATCAGCATTCATTAGCAGAATGCTAGCGGTTTGTGGGCAAAATCGCCTTCCTTGTAAGGAAAAACACAAGAACATTGGTGTGTTTTCATTTCACTTCAATACTATACTTGCACAAACTAAAATAAAATTTGGACTTTTTTGTCTAGAAGTAGGTGAAAGTAATTATTTTAGCCGTTTAGCTCCATTCGCTCCCTTCCATTTAGGACTCCTCGTCCTCTCCCTAGAGCGCCCTCTCGGTGAATTGCAGCTGATTTCGGTACAATGGATTTAATTGGGAGCGAACAGGCTGTATGTAGAAGGGCAGTGGTTTAACATCCATAACAAAGACTATGAGGCTGCACTCAAAGACATTTGAAACCAAAATGATCTTAGTATCACCATCCATTTTTTTTGCGTCTACCTTAAAACAAACCGAATTTGTTCTTCCATCTCTGCATTTTCCGAGTGCAAATCTAAAAGAAGTGGAGAGTAAAATGTCGGGGTTCAAAAGAAAGCTCTTGTCTCGGCTATGCACACCCTCTCACTAATTCATGAGGGCACAATTCTCTGAAGGGGGGGGGGGGGGCCTTGACGATGCTAAAGTCATTAAAGTCTCTGTATGTCAAATCTGGGTGTAATTCCGATTTATTCCTCTGCTGCAGGATAATGAGTCTTATATACAGCCACCGTGTACTACGGACATAAACCAGACACAGTCTGGCATTTGCACAACAACTATGTAGAATAATTAACATCCTCACTTTGATGGCACTGCGCTGTCTGTTGAGCCCTGCTGGACATACAAGAAAGGTCGGGGTTGGACTCCTTCAATAATTACTGCTGTGCCTGATTCAAACCATCCCCCGTAAACTGACTGCAGTCTATTCATACAGTATTATGTATTCCATCCTGATTTCACTGACTCATACACTTTGTAATGTAATGTAAAATGCATGCTGCTCCAGTTGCATTTTAAACACTATTGGTCCAATTTAGTGCAGCTCCCTCAGATGAGCTTTAACCAGATGCTCTGTGCCATTTGTTTCTTTACATACAGTGTGTGGTTTCTCCTAATAACACTTCAGGAGAGATTTAGAGGTTTGTGCGCAGATCCTCAAAAAAGTAGGCCTTGCATACCGAATTAGAGCCTTGACACAGTGTCATAACTCGTACGCGACGTGCTCTGGGTTCAGATGCAGGAGAGAGAGAGAGAGAATGCCGTATTTGAACACTAAAGTGCTGCAGGGCATGCTGTTTCATGTTGTTACACACTGTAAGGAAAGAGAAGAGAGCGGGTGAAGGTGTGTGTGTGTGTTTATGTGGGTGACACATATTCCTCTGACTTTCTGGATTTACAATTACCCAAGGTTGAATGGTCCTCACAATATTTCTGGCCCATAAGTCCGATGCTCATAATTTTTGTGACAGAGGGCTGCCTAAAGCATTGTCTGCTTTAGTGTATCCTACACATGGGACAACATGCCTGCCATTTGAGCGTCCCGGTGGTCTGAGACCTCTGACACATCTCTCTACCCACAACATTTCCTCTTGCTCTTATTTTCCAACAATCTAAAAAAAAAAGACCTGCAGTTGGAAACAAAATTATTCAACCCCCATTGCATATTAGGATTATAACCAAATCATACAAGAGGCGTTTAAATAGCCCAATACAACAGATATTACAAGAGATTTAATGCAACTTTTAATCACTTCTGTTTCTAGAGCACAATTTTGCTGCTAAGACTTGCTGCAAATGTGCTGCACAGCCAGACACCAGCTTCTGGTTGTGTTTCTGAGTAAAATCTTAGGCCAGTCCTCAAGGGCAAAGGCCTCCAGTTATGGAATAATCCTGGGTTTACCTGCTGCAACATCCTCCTTCTTCAAATCCCGCCTGAGATTTTCTATAGGATTCAAGTCTAGCGACTGTGACGGCCACTCTAGAATGATCCAGGACTTCTGAAACCAAGCCTTGGTGCCCAATGGTGCATGGAGCCCAAGCTTCAGCTTCTTCACAGATGGGGAGACGTGTTCTTCAAGGATTTCTTGATACTTGATGGAATCCCATCTTACCCTCTACACGCTGCAGGTGTCCAGTGCCCAAGGAGGCAAAGCATTAACTTTGACCTTGCGACCTTTGCTTACAGAATCTCTAGAAACATTCTGTTCTTTTGCTTGTGCAAAGCAATAATACCTTCACTTAACTTTTTGGACGGCTCTCTTGACTTTGCCACATTGCTAATATAAGCTACATCCATCCATTTATTTTCTGTAATAGCTTATCCTGTGCAGGGTCCGGGGGGGGCTGGAGCCTCTCCCAGCTCATCACAAGGCCACGTAGAAAGACAAACAACCATTCACACTCACAGTCACACCTATGCACAATTTAGAGTCACCAATTCACCTGCATGTTTTTGGACTGTGGAACGAAACCGGAGTGCCCGTCGAGAACCCATGCAGACACGGGGAGAACATGCAAACTCCACACAGAAACATCCCAGGTGAACAGGTGGATTTCAGCCCAGTGCTGCCCGCTAATATAAGCTACGGTAAAACGTAACATATAAATCTAGGCAGAAACAAGACAAGCTTTGGCATTCTACTATTAAAGTAAGTCTATGAAGGCTGGCACTGTTTTAACAACTTCTGATTTGCAAATGTGTTCTCATATGAGAATGCAGCAGTCATTAAATGGAACACTTCGTGTTGAATGTGGAAAAGAAAACTTGTAAAATCTGCTCATGTAGCTATTTAAACTACTCTTGTGTGATCTGGTTATTGCAAACAGCTGATAAATAATATATCTGCCAGTAAATGTAATATACAGCGGGGGTTGCTTCCAACTGTAAATGCCACAAAATGACCAAATCTTCAAAACTGAGCTACATGCCTGGACATCAGAGATGCCTGAGATCAAAAGCTGCTTTCACCCACCTGACAAACACGGGCCTTGCATCAGAACCATGGAGAGAACAATTACTGTTCGCCCTGCACCATAGTGTTTCAGGGCTTGTCTCTGATCACAGTGTTGCATCCTCCTCCTTGCCACACTAGAATGGGGACAGTGCAGGCACAGATGGCAACAGATGGAGAGTCAGAAGTGCCCCTCCAGTTATAAGGACTTGGCAACAAGAAACTTTTTGTTGGGGATCTCGGCATAGAGGCAGCTTAACCTTTAAACCTTTCTGAGTGCATATCTTTGTCTCATGTCTCTTCCGGTCAATGTCCCTGTCTGCTAGTAGGCCACACACACTATCCATTGAGCTATAATTGGAATATATGGCGATGCACTCCAGGTCACGTGTTCACCCACATGCAATTTAAAATATTAACCATTAGTTTGTGCATTTTGGCACGGGGACATTTGAAGTGCAAACAGTAGGTGTTTCCTATCAGCGCAGGGGGCTGATGACTGTAAACAGCAGTAAGGAGAATCGATGTCAGAGGAAGGCAAATTTGTCCTCGCCATCTGTCTCCCCCATGTGCACAAAATAACTTTCATAAGCCTCAGCAAACACGCATTTACAAACATTAACAGCAGCACGTGTTCCCTTGTCCACACCGACGTCAAAACTCCTCTACCCGACTCTGGCATGAGCACAAGATTGAGGTTTCGGGTTAATGACCGATCGTTAAAGCAGTTAAAGAGTCAATGAGAGGTATTGTGCACTTTGTCAGTGTAGTGGCTAAATCATTGAAATCCTGCAGAGTAACATACAGGTATTGATGTGTGCTGGGTGCCGATGGCTGACATCATTCCTTAAGTGTAGGGACTCCACAGTGCTATTATCATATTCATGGTGAGGCAGTGAAATGAATAGCTGATAAGTGTAGCAGCAACTGATTTGGTCAAATGTGGGAAATAATGTTTGAATAGGGTGAAACGGTTGGTATTTGTACTTCCTCTTTCAATCTTTCCGTTGTCATACACTCAGTGTGTGAGGTGACTGGTGATGTATTCGGCCGCTTGCCTCTTGACCCCTCTCTATGTCTGTTTGGTGCATCTCTCTCAATGTTTCCCTGTCCTCCATTCCTTGTCTCTCTTTTTGAAATGAATCATTTTTTTTTTTGTGCACAGATTATAGTGGGAGCGCAACAGTTGCTATGGTGATAGAGTAAAGGCACGCATGTAAAGCAATTCTGTTGATGGATAGAGCAGAGCTTTGGCTTTGCCTTGTCAGTCAGAGTTTGCTGCAGTGAGGTTTGATGTTTTCAAACGGACCTCAGCGAATGACATTGGTAAAGCAAAACACATGACGGTGCGTTCAGTGCAACGCTAAAAGTTCTATTAAAGTCATATGCAAAAAAAAAACACCCCAAAAAACAGCATATGCATTATGCATGTATAATATTCTACATTTTCCTTTTTATCAACAAATCCCATAAAAAGATCACCTCACTGTGAATCAGGGACTTCTTCTTCTTCCAGCACAGACATGCCCTTAGTGAAATTTCAGATTTCAGAAATTCAGATTTGGCAGACGTGCCAATAAGTTAGCTATACTAGCTAGCTTGTTTCATCACTAAAATAAGGTCATCAGTATTATTCAAAAGTCTTCTTTAGTCCCATCATGTTATCATACCTCAATCCTGATTCTTGTTTTGCACAGATTCATGGATTGCCGAGTGCATGCAGCAGTGCAACACCAATAACGTGCACACTGCTGTGCATGGGTGGACCCTATAAGGTGCAAAGCTTGTATTTTGGCTAAAGCTGCATTGCTTTGACATCATGGATTTAAAAAAATCCTTTAACATTATTATTGGTCTAAATGAGGTCTTTGAAACTTGAATTTGAGATTTTACTGGTGCATACCAAGTCAATACTAGGGCATGTCCCCCACTATAATAAGTCTAGCAGCCCCCCTGATGAACTTTCAAATCGAATAGTAAAATGACATTTTCCAGTTATATACTACAACTACAGTATTTCTTGAGCAAGCCAATGCTCTACAGTGAAGGCAAGACGTCAGCACACTCCATTCTTCTTTTTAAGTTCCTTGCACAATATTGTTAAAGAAATTCTAGTCAATCCCACACACCATCCTACTGCTTCCAGACCATATGAATAAAAACAAAGCTTCATCTAAATACATGTCATCAACCTGATCCTCAGCAGCGTCCTTCACCTATAGCCCCCGCCTGCTCACAGCCACCACTAGCTGTGCTTCATGACAGTCTGCACACATTACCGTTGCCCGATTTCCATTTATATGAAGTAAATAGCATCTTTGCTGATTGTTACAATGGTCCCTGCAGCACACGTGATTAAAATGGTAAAGTCAGGGGTTGGTAGCCTGCGCTGATATCCCCCTCCGATGAGCAGCATAGCCACATGTGTAATAGCTCCCATGCTCTCCTCTCCCCCCTCCACTTAACTTAAATCAATGGGCCCTCCTCCAGCCTGGCTATTTATCTGAGCTAGTAGACGTGGCCAGTGGAACAGCCACAGAGGACCTGCCCCCGCGGCCTCGTTACAGCCAGCCCACAGAAGCCAGATTTATACTGGACAAGCTGGAGTGGCTTTATTCACGGAGAAACGAGAAAAAAAAGGATGAAGAGAGGCAAGGAAAAGGAGGCCAACATCCTCCTCTTTCCCTTTCCCTGTGAATCTCACTCCATCTCCTCTTCCCTCCTCCTCTCAGCCAATTCAATCCCATTTCAATCTCCCAGTGAAGGTTCAGAGAGTGCCTCGTTCTATTACATCACTTATGTTGTTCATCAACGCGACAGGGTGTGAATTACCCTGTCCGTGACACCTAAATCATAGTAGTACCAAACCCTGGGGCTACATGGAATAGCTGTTACTACGTCTGGATCCCTAGGATAAGACAAGGAGCCTTTCTGCAGGCTTGGCTGAGTAAAGCTTCTCTTCATGTAGTCCAGCATTATTTAGCTCCATCCAATCATGACTTAAAGTTATGTTCACTTCCTGCCAATATGAGAAAGCTGCCAGTTTCGCCTTTTGTCTCGACTCCCTTTGTCTTTTGAGTACTTTTCCCTCACTATTGATCATAAATCTGACTTTTAATCCACAAAATCATCAACAGCATATGGACCAAATATTTCACATGCATCTGCAGACTTACAGGATTAGTGTCCTCAAGCATCAGATTTTTCACATACCTTTGATCCTCCTGGACTCCTTTCGCTGACTGGTTTTGACACCTGGCTGGAGCTCGGCCTCCGCTGACATCCTCCACCGCTGAGTCCCGTGTCCTGCTCACAGCAGGTCCACCATGGGTTAGCAGCACACTAGCTATTCCTCCCAACTCCCAGTTTCCAATTCCCTGCGCTCCAGTCTTTCTCACAGTCACTCTTTGGTGGAGAAAATCTTGTTCAAATCCATGGTGAGATAATCTGGTACTCCTCAATAAATGAAGATCCAGCGTTCATAACTACGCTCCATCACTGCTGGCCCATGGTGTTTGAGTATTGCTATGCAACGCAGAAAGAGAGGACTGAATTATGGGCTGGGTGATCCTCAGAAGAGCAGCTTCAGATCAGATTTGACATCTTCTGGAGTGTACCTGAGTTCTCTCCGTGAAGGTCAAGTATCACATGGTTCAGTGTTGCTCTTTTCTGAGGGTCCACCTATAACTCAGGAGTAATTCCCCCCAGGGGAGACTGCAGCATTGATTGAATGAAATATTGTTCTTCAGAGTAGGTCAGGAGTGGATATTATTCTTTGGTGGAGTGCTTCAGTTGCAGTCCGACAACCCATCGCAGTCACTTGCTCCGAGCACTGCAAGGCGAGGAGACAGGGACGACAGTTAATGTTAAACTGGAGGTGGTTAAGAATTAAAAGAACAAACACATGCCCCTTGATCACTCATTACAGGATTAATTTGACATAAAAAAAATGGCAGCAATTTTACAAATCAACAGAGATGTTATTTATCTCCTCTGCATCATCAATCCTTAATGAGAGTGCAGCAAATGCATGCTGTTCAGTGCCCACCCTTGAAGGAGACCTGTGGCGAAACATTTGACGCCTTTGTTTTATGTACTGCTTGTGAGTAAATACAGACCATTAAAGCATTGACGACGCTTCTGTGCATGCATAGCAAATTTGCAGAAGATGGATTTTAAATGCTCCTAACTCAGGCCAACAGCACAAGAGGAGGGAAAGGAGCAGCGAGCGATGAATGACGAGCTGTTTCAAGGCTAACTGGCGGAAAACCTGGCACAGCCGACCATAAACTGGAACCCCCTGCATTGTGCTTTAATGCCCTTGAATCATCCACTGCTAACACGGGTGCTGTGCCAAGCTGGCACTGCGACTGGCACTGCTTCTGTTGGCATGGTGATAGGCCATTGTTGGATGAAGAGGCCTTCAGCCTATCCTGGCCTGACAAGAGCTGGTGCACATCGAACACATGGGTAGACATTATCCTCTGTGACATTGTGTGACATTGTGAGTGCGTGTGGTGAGCGCGAGCAAGATCACATTGTTATCCTGTATGTATTTTATGATTTCATTTTATGACCTCTGCAAAGGACGGTATGTTTTCACGAGCATCTGTTTCCACTACGCGGTAACAGCTCTATCTTTTTCCATTAAGTAAGAGTACCTGGTACTTTTTTGGTATCACGTCCGTCGAGGTTCCAAAAAAGCTGAGCAGGTACTAAAAGGTGAGGTGAAACACTGCAGAGCACTGATTGATCAGAGAGGATCATCACTACATCATCAATGCATGGCACGTACAGAACATGCTGCACAGCACAAACCCATGCCCACCATTTTTTAAACAGCCAAATGCTTTAGCGGCCGTAATTTTTTTTATTGCGCAGATGTTCCGGTATTTGATAGCTGATGAGAGGATCGTGAGTTTCATGCAGCATTGCTATGATGACCAGCTCCACTGAGGCGGGACCGACCTCCTGATACCAAAGTCAAGTTGTGTCGAGTAGAGCGGGTACCGTGTAGTGGAAACACGGCTTCAGTCTGTTAGCAGGAGAACACAAAAACTACTGGACAGATTTTCATGAAACGTGTTTCAGGTGTTGGGTGTATAGAAGGGAAGAATCTATCAAATTTTGATGAGGATCCAAATTAAATATTTTACATTCTTTAACATTTTGGGATAAGGCTTTTCTCTCCATATCCATCAATTATGTATAAGCTACTGGATGTAGTTTGATTAACCTTTGTAGCAAAGAAGAACTCATTAAAGTTTGGAGCTGATCTGTAAAAATGGGTGGATTCAGGAATTTGCCGAACATTACAAGATAAATTTTTTTTGGAATGTTTTTGTTAATTATGGATTAATTATGATACTGGGTGGAAGGGTTAGGCATGTAGCAACAAGAAACCAGCATCCGGATATAGGGGCAGATCCATGAATTTTCACATACTGAGTCGGCCATTGCTGCAGAATCCCAGAGTAATGAGTGGTGAGGTCTAAAATAGGGCTACACGCTTTTTTTTCTCCTTCGTTTTGCTGTAAGATCTTTCAGATGTTTTTCAGTAAACAGATCCATATCTTTGTGCATTGGCAGTATGTGTGTGTGCATGTATAAAACAAAATGATCTCTGAAACAGTATCTCTACTGTCTTCTCCTGCAGGCAAGTCCATCAGCCCAACCAAACTCATCTCATTTCCTTGAACAACCGGTTATTGTCATTGGCTCATAACCTCCCCTCTCCTTGTTCATGGCCGTCTTGACCATCCATCACCCTTCATGTGTGCTTATGAGGCAGATAATGTCACCCAGGTCCAGGCGAAGGGGCAATCCCCCCCGCCCCCGTAAGTGAGTCTCAGAAAGAGCCTTGGAGTATCGGGGATGGCTGAGGTATTTTCCATGTCACTTAAAAAAAACTTATCAGAATGTAATTTTCATCACCAACGAGGAAGAAATGCCTCATTGTATTAGCGGAAGAGCGATTTAATGTGATGTACGGCTGCTTGTCAAAAGCAATGCTATCTAGGTCACCCAGACTCCCCAATCTGCTCTGTGTTCTTAACAGCTCCCAGTCTCTCTTATGATTTGGGTCAGAGTTAACGAGCATCACTCATTTCTCCAGCTACTCTCAACTGTTCGGGGATGTCAAAAGCCCTCGACAAAAGCCACCCTTTATTTATTAATTTGTTCATTTTAGTGCCACCTCTTTCAAGTGCGAAGCAAGGCTTCCTTGAGGGAAGTCAATTTTATTTCTGCTTGCATTTCTTTATTTTCCTTCCATCAGCCCCGGCCGCTGTCTTCGTCTCTGCTTGGATTTCATAAATCATCTCTTGAGATGTCTGTTTCCTGCTTGCGTCAGAATCTTTACCCTGGATTATTGAACAAAAACAGGCATGCTGTGAGAAAACCTGATGTATGGCAACTCTCTCCTCCTTTACATTAAGCATATCAATCAAAGCCATTGATTTTTTTTTTGTCATGGCGTCTATACCTTCACACGCTGACAGAGACTCCCTGGACAACATACAGGTATATTATCTTGTTGAGCATGGCTCAGTGTACTGGGATGTAATCTGGACCTTTTTCATGAAGACAAACGACAATTTCTCTGCTGTTTGATCAGTTTGTCAGGAAGATGCCTATAATCTTTAGTGAGTTCAAGCACAGATCAATTAAAGCACTCTATCAATCACAATGTAATCTGGCTTAATGACTAGAAATAGACGCTTTCAGTTCTTCATATGTATTTAATCCACATCAGTGAGGAATTCGCTTGACATGATCATTTGTTCGCAATGAAATACAGGCTATAATTTAGATCTTTGATTTATGTTAGAGAGACAAAGGCGTGTAATTTACAACAATTATCCCGCTGTGAATGAAAAAGATTCATTTGGTAATTTTGGATTTTCAGTCTGCTGTCTAAGAACTGTAATGGGCAATCACTGAACACGCGTTGATTTTTAAATCATTCTTGAGTATGTTTTGTTTTTTAAAAATCTGAAGCATTTAAGTAACGTTTCCTCCAGAGACTGGTGTTTTAACAGACTGAACAATCAACCTCATATTGTGCATCCCGCCTCCAATGAGTGAACAGCCATCTATCATTGGATATGGCCAATTACACTTCCATTGACTGTGGTCCTGTCAGAACTGTGACTGCAGAGGAACGGGGGGAGGTCCCATCCCCCGGATCATCTCCGTCTATTCTTGGCCAAGGCTGGCAAGGCCTAGGGCTGGTGGAGCGTTTGTTCGACAGACCGGCTTTGGCACCTCGCGCTGGTCATCTTTGTTACAAAATGCCCCCCAGCTTATGGAGTGGGACGCAACTGTCACAACCTGGCCTAGCAAAGCTCCTCTGAATAGCCCTGCTGAGCTGCCTTGTGTCACCTATGACAGGAAAGACAATATAACTATATCCTCACCATACATAAAGCCTTTAATCTGTACTGTTGAAAAATGTGCTTTTTTTTTTTTTTTTTTTTTACAAAACCAGACATTTTATTACGTTAACTTTAACCACAGCCTCACATTCAAGAATGAGGTCATCTCATGTGGCCTAACAAGTTGATAGCGGACAGTTGCTTTACAAAAAAAGAAAAAGAAAAGTAAAACACAATTTCAACACTTTAGTGCATATTTTGTTGCTTAGGTAGATGACAAACTTAATTTCGTGATGACGACAAGTGTTCCGCCCCTTTCTATGACATCACCCCCATGACGTCATGGGATTTCCGTGACGTGACATCCATACTAAACCTATAGTAAATTTTATCAGATAACAATGTACCATAACTCAATGTACCAGATTACCTCGTCAAAACTGTCTGCAGCTCAATGCTGATCTGTGACAGATAATTGAGGTGATGAACAAATGGTGCACTTGCTCTTCCCACTTAACGTTGCATTAAACACTATTACTTTTGATATGAGTAAGGATTTATCTGAGGCAAAACTGAAATATTGCAGGCGGAAGGAGGAGAAGGACCTCTCCTTTCTTCCCTTCCTCCTCTGCATTCCTGGCCTTCCAGGGGGAACTGATAGCCTCTGAGCCCAGACTGTTCAGCCACGGCCCATTAGTTCACCTCATTCTGACAAGATGGAGGGTCTCCGACAATGGAACGGTCAAGTGCTCTAGCGAGGAGGAGGAGGAGGAGGAGGAGGAGGAGAGGCAAGGAAATGCATCCAAAAATGTAGTTTGGCCATTTGAAGCCCTCTCACTTACTTCTGAGGAAAAGAGAAGCCTCATTGCTTCGGGTCCAGCGGCTACAGCTGGTAAACTAAATAAGTGTTGCCACAGTTGCTTTGCTGTGCAGATTTATGTCAGTAAAGGCCTCGGAGCAGTGCACTCAGTCAGGGGTGGCTCCAGCATGGCCGGGCATAGCTATACAGAGGGCAGGGAGGAGCTGCCCTCTGAAATGCTCCTGCATTATCCTTTTTTTTGCCCCCTCAGCTGCTGGATAACTGAGCCCAATTCAAATACATAGAAGAGTAAGGAGAGGGTGTGTGTGTGTGTGTGTGTGTGTGTGTGTGTGTGTGTGTGTGTGTGTGTGTGTGTGTGTGTGTGTGTGTGTGTGTGTGTGTGTGTGTGTGTGTGTGTGTGGTTGTCTCTTCAAGTCTGAGACATGACACAAATGCAAATAATACACACACACACAGCAGACGTCTCATGATGCAAATATTAACGGAATTTATTTTGAAAGTTTGCATTTCTTCGGCTGCTCCTGCCTCTATAATAGACATATTCAGGCTAATGGAGTGTCACTAGCTCCCTATGGTAACAGTAAACAATGGCATGAAAACAAGATGGGCCGCATTTCCTCTTTTATTCATCTAATTCCACCCACCACATCCAGCAGGTCTGGAAACGTAGCCAACAGGAGACTCCTGAACCCCGCAGAACGGTTAATTGGTGGATCCGTCTCTCCAAAACACCTCCTCTCGTGTTACTCTGTGGCTTCCCTGAGGAGTCTTTAATTCACTGTTGATTTGGTTTGTTGCTGTGCTGTGCCTCAGCATCTGAACAGTGCGTTAAACAGGCTATTTACCACTTTCAGTGGGAGAGAGGACTGGCCAGGCTCCAGAAGCCCTGGACGAACACCATGTAACCTAACAGCCAATCTTTTCTCCTTCTGTCTCTCTATTTTTTTTAAATTTTTTTTTATTTCCTCTCTTTTTATTCTCCGCAGCCTTTTATTCGCTCTTTCAATTACATCTTTACCCCTTTTTTTCCCTCTCCCTCCCTTCTGTTCTCCTCTGCCCTCCTTCTCTTTGTCTCCCAACGTAACATCTTTTTATGAAAAGGTGTTGAAACATGTTTCCTTTGGCTGCCACCCCCCCACCCGTGACTTCTTTTGTGAGTTACAAAAGAAGTGTGGATACCTTGGTTTGGTTATTATTTCATGCAGATTAATTAATGAGACAATTAGAGTTCTCTCCTCCGTCGGTCTTCTCTGTGAACTAAACAAATAGCCAAAAGGTGTCCTCTTTAATTGCACGCGGGTCAGAAATATAATTAAGACACACAAGCAGCCTCTTTATGAATCTCGACTGTGAATAACTGTTTTGCTGTTTGCTGTTCTGACTGTTTTCATGTCTTAAATGTTATTGGTCATTTATTTGCAGAGGATGTAGACCATTCACGTTACAAAACCCCCTTCTTAAAACTCCACAGTTGGTTTAGATTTTCTTTCAGACTGCTGAATTTGTTAGAAAGACGAATGAGAGAAAATACAGGAGTGCCTGACATTCCATACAAAGAGAAGTTATCGCGTCTGATGCTTTTCTTCTGATTGGCTACTTGGTTTGCTTTCATGACTCAAGCTACATGTTTCTCACAACAGGAGCTAATCAAAGCACACAAAGAATTGTTTTTCGGAATAAATGACACCCAATTAGTGTTTTTTTTTGTGTTTTTTTTGCAGCGATGTCATTTTGTTTTTGCAGCTGTACTGTAGATATCATCATTTCCACAACATGCTTTTAACTATTTCTTCTTTTCTCTTGAGGACAGTTTTGTTCTAGCTTAACTTCTCCCACTGCAAAATAACACGAGTCTCGTAAAACCAGACTGTGACAGAAGCTTACAAACCAACACACACACACACACACACACAGACATACACAGTCTATTCCCATGACTACAATATAATATGTGCGGGTGTAATTAGGGATTCTCCCATCTCACCTTAACGTCTCTCATTAATCTCTCATGAATGATTAGTCTGCTGCGACGTATGGAACCACGGGAAGTGTGAAACTGGGTGTGAAACTGTTGTCATCTCATATGTTATCGCACTCTAGAGACTGGGTGGATTAAAACCACGCCAGGCACAGCCCATTGGCAGCTAATCATGCCGCTAATGATAAGTGAAATATTCGACTGCCTCTCATTACAATGGCATCGCAAGGTCAAGATCTCTCACAAGGACTCAGATAGCGAACACAAACAAGCAGAGCCACCGTTGTCCCTCTGAGGAGAGGCTTCTTCTGCCGTTCTTGTTGTTTTTTCATGCACCCAAAGCGGAGGCCGGATACAATACCGAGTGAAGCCTTCTGAATATGACACTTGATGGCTGATTAGAGCCAAACATCAGCGTAATATCCAACTGTGATGGTCTGATGAGAAGTGATCTAAAGGGTCTCGACAAAAGACGTCATGCTGACCGTTGTTGCTGTGCCAGATGCTTGTCACTCAGTGTAAATGCACATCAAAAATATAGAATCTGCTCCCTGCAGGCACCACAGAGATCTCCATTTCATTAAAGACGGTACAAAGTTTCAAATGAAAGCAACAGCAATTAATCAGCCTCGGCAAAAACTAAATGTCACCAGCCATTAAGACTGAAATGTTCAGTCTGCATTTTACTTACATGTCAGTCAGTTAAATATCTCACCCGTTTTATAATAATGGCATGAATTAATGAAGGATGATAATGATGCATTAGCAAACCAGATCCAGAAATATATGGGTTCTTTCATGAAGGTCGACCTCAGGGTAAACTCCCTGTAGAGTTGGCAGGCTGGAGTAACAGTTGGTCAAAATGACCAAAAGACCTTTAGGGGACCTGAAAGATCCACATTTACAGTGTGGCACTAAACTGATATAAGCACTAGAACGTATACCTCCACCAAAACTATTGCCACTAATCAATTGTTGTATTATTGCGCACATTGTGATGATGTTACTTTACTCTGATCTAATTAAGTAACACCGACTAATTCCTTGAAAATGGAAACTTACTCCCAGCATTCGGAATCATGTGTTTATCATCAGTAGTTTTATGAGTTAAAAAAAAATTATTATTTTCCATAATGCCAGATGTGGATCTATTTTTTTTAATAGAACTATAACTTATATCTTTCACAGAGGCATGAAATCCATTTGAATGAATCTGAATCTGCATCATCTCAGCTACATTCTGGTGGCAGTGTCATGTCTCTAGTCCTCTCTGTTATCGTATGTGACCCAACACCCTCCAAATATATATTCTAATCTCCCAGATATGGATTATGAGCTGGATCTGGATCTAGTTGTGCACAGTGGTGACAGATCTTGATTTGTCCATGCCTGAGTGTTTTTATTTTGATGGGGATATTATTATTTTTCATGATTAAGTGAAAATGATACAAAAAAGGCCCCAACATCTCGTAGTGTTGAAGAGAAAATTGTGATCTAGAATCTGCATCCATACCCAGATCTGCCTCAATCTTTAACTATTCCTCAGCCAAAGATCTACCACCACAGAGAATTTTATTAAAATCCATTGGCCACTTTTCAGTATATCTTGCTGACAACCAAACTTGATCACATATCCTCCTCCAATTCTGGTTGGCAGAGGTCATAAAGTGTTAGCAAAGCTGTATTATTAGGTAATCCTGAGGTTCTGTCTTGTAGAGAGGTTGAAATATAGTTTAATGGACTTGATTTTTTTAATGTTTTTTTTATTGGTTTATATTGCTGAAAAAGCGTGAGAGAAACATGCTGCTCAAGAGGGGCCCACATCTTATTTCTGCCTTGGGGCCCCATTGCAAATTAATCCATTCCTGCCCAGGGGATGATTTTTTTTCTTCTGTTTGATTCACTTTCAAGAGTTTCATTTAACAGATGAAGCTGCACTCTTAATTAACAAAAACACAGTATTTCGAAGTGCTTCATTTCTGCAGATATTCGCCCCCCTCTCAATAAATAAGTGCATCTGCTCGGAATCACATTTAGGTGCCAGTGATTTGCTTTGAGAATACATTATGGGGCTGCCTGGATTCTGCTCGATGGCAGTGGGTTTTTTTCAAAGGAATGAAGTGCTGTGACGTTTGATTACACTTTAATTGCTCCGAGTGGATGTTGTCAGACATCAAATTAAATATGTTGAAGATGAATATTTGGCAGATGCATTTTGAATATCTGCAAATGCTACTCAAGAGTATTTTTTGATGCTATATATGTTTTTCTGCATTAGTTAGTGTAGAGTAGTAACTGGAAGATGAACTAAATTATATTTTCCATACTGGCCAAATAATGCAGTTTTCGATATTATTGAATTGGAATTGTGGCTCAGTGGTAGAGCGGGTGTCCACTTATTAGAAGGTTGGTGGTTCGATCCCCAGCCCCTGCAGGGGCTTTTATTTTCATGATTAAAAATCACCTTAAACACCACAAATTACATCTCCAAAATGACCATAAAGTTTCGTCGACACCTGTGTTGCAAGTGAATAAAATTCTGCTGTCATTGAATGTTTGTCTCAAATCTGTAAACGATCCAAACAATGTGCTTTGCTTAGTATAAGATCAGGATCAGGACCATGGATCAGAGGAATTCACAAGAGAACTGAATTTGATAGCTCCTCTATGCTGAACTAAACATCTCAATTACATCCAGGGGGGGGGGGGGTTGAAAAAGCATTGCAGTAAAAGGATGTGGCGATGCAATATTTAAATTGACTGTCATTGGAAGAAAAGCCCTGCTAAGCTCATATTTGATTACATATTTTAGAGAATGCAAACACAAATGCACGCACAAATGCATCCCAGCTACAGTAGAGCCTGCTGCCGCCATCCCACCAACGCTATTATAATCATCACCACATATGGAGCTGCTGTCCCGCCTGTGGAGAGCAGGGTTGTAGAACAGGCCGACGGGATGAGACCGGAGGACCTCGCTGCTCGGAGGTGATGAATGCTCTGCTGCTCATGGAGACTCCTGTAGTGCATCTGTGAGAGCAGATGAATGGGGAGGAGAGACTGATAAATTGGGTCACACAAACGTAGCGTTTCTGGGTAATGCGGTGAAATCGCTTGAGGAGTGTAGTTGGCTGTGCGTGTTTACAACTGGGGCAGAGCTGCTCCAACTTTACTCGATCTCCTTCCTTTATCTCTCACGCTCCCGGCGTTATTGAAGTTATGCTTTTAATTTGAAATAACAAGGCATCGGTTTGTCCATTTCTTTAAGTTACTCACTCAAAACAAGTCACATAACATTTAAATGGACAGAAAAAATTTTCTGCAGATAGTTTAATTTATGACTTCTGTCTTTTTTTTATAATAATTAAAAAAAACCATGTTGAAAGTAGTGGAATGATGCATATATTTAGTCAGATGTATGTCAACAATATAAGGCAGATATGGACATTTGATTCGCTATCCGTCAGGAATGTTGTTAAAAGCTGATACGAGATTCCTCCCTGATCATATTTACATCATAGGTGTGCAGCGTATTTTCAATTTGGTTCAATTTTGCAGTTTCAATTGTGCAGTTGTGGTTATTGAAAATTCAATTCAGTTAATGTCTAATAGCAATTTATTCCCTCTGCAATTTGTGGAACCATTTGAAAGATTTCTAACCCTCCCCAAAACAGCCAATTTCCTCCAAGTCTGTCTGCTTCTATCTTCAGAACAGACAAAGGTGCTCAGAGCGGCGGCCCTTCTACTCGTCGCTTTGTAGCAACCCTATAAAATACCTGAATGATTGGACGGAATCCCCTCAAAATATCCAACCTACATGTTCCATTTCATTAAGACACATTTTAAAATATTTGAGCATATCAATGTAATAAAATTGCCCAGTGGCAAATTTGCTACCAAATTAGCTGGATTGACCTTTAAACATAGCCATTCATACAAATCACACACCAGCATGCATGTATAGACAGCATGTGCATGCTCCACATCACATCACATCACATCACATCACATATCTGGAGCTTGGTGTTTCCATTGAACTTGCTCTCTTTAAGGCTGCTCTGGGCTCTAATCAAATTTCATTAATTTCCTGTTCTTGAGGAGCGTGATTGGTTAGTGGGGGCACAGAGGATGGGGCGAGGGGGCCCCTTTACCTTGGCACAGATAACATGACAAACTGGATTTGAGGGCGGATAGATCTTGTCGGCAGCGCACACCGCCTCTTGGCAGGCGAGGCGAAGTCTATATTGAGCGGGGGCCTGTCTTACCTCCAAAGATTTACAGTATCTGGAGCTCCACAGCCTCATACTTCAGTAGATGGATGAGTACTTCATCCGGAGCCAACTGGCACAACATGCATCGAGCTGAAGGTCATTGTGACTCATTCCCAGCTCAGAACTTGGGTGGCTGGAGACAGCGCAGCTAAATCTCTACTACTGACATGTTTTAATAGTACAAAGAGGATGTCTCAGAGGAAAAGGACTGCATCCCTTCGCTGGTACGGTGCATCACTGATGTAACACACATGCACAGACAATACAGTGCCAAACACAGTTGAGAGTACAGTAGTAGGGAGTGGGTTCGGAGAACCTCAAGACATATGGCACAACGCCCCATGCCTCCCAGCTAATTGAGTCCTAATGAATCACTGGTTTGGCATGCTACATGTCCCTGATGGCTGGTGTCATTGATGCATTGAAGATGCCCAGTCCTCTGGAAGTGAAGCGGGCAGCGACGGCCGTTCCGGCTGAACGTGGGAGGCGGGGTGACACTGTTGGAGACGCACGGAACACTTCACTCACTAACCAGATGTTACAGGCTGTGGTACTAGAATTATTCGCCAACCAGCTCCACACAATGGAAATAATTGTGTGATGGCCTGGCAATTCACTGCCCCATTTGATTCAAGTAACAGTCTCTACAGCGGTGGGGTCACCGCATCATTGTCAGCTCGACAGGATCAGTGCAACAAGGGACATAACTGTGAGAAACCGCTTGAAGTCAATGGTGCTTGACTGCTGTTTTTGTAGACTGTGCACGTATAGCTATAACTGACCAAATTACATAGCAATCAATGGAAACGTGACATGAGCCTCAACGCCTGTTAGCAACGCTTATTGAGCTAATTGTTTTATTCTTCAGACAACTTTTCTCATTGTTTCTCTCATGTCAACATGCAATTCAATAACAATAATAACATCAAATGACACTGATATGTTTTGATGCTTCTCTGTGCTTCAGAATGGTCAAGTTCTACTTGCATAATGTCTAAATCGATACTGGAAATAATTTAATTAATTCATATGTAACATAATATGGATGTGGAGTTGGGATTTACAGCTTTATTATAATGTGATAAAAATGAGTTTAATGTGCAAGATAATATCTTCTATTCTGTGGGAGCTGTATTCAGATTTGATACATGTGGGCATTTCATTAGTGAAACAAATTCAGCTCAGACATATTGGAAAGAAAAAGTTTACTAATGTTTTCTAATTTCATGTTTTGTTTTTTGTACAAGAGCATGTTGATGTTAGAAATAGACCATGAGATTGAACTGTCTGAGGTCTGACTGAGCAAAATATTTCATTCTTTCTTTTTCTTCTTTTATTCTCCAGGTCATGTTTAATATTAGTTGGACATATTTGGAAATGAGAGTTAAAGAATATCAATATTGCTGGCAGATGTTACACTAAATATAAAACTGGACCTGGTTAGGTTAGTTTAGCTTAGCATTAAGGCTGGAAACAGTGGAAAACAGCTAATCTGACTTTGTCCAAAGTAGGAGTTTTGCAATATATTTACAGTAATTGTGATATTTAGAAATGAAATTAGATTATACTAATAATACACATATAATATTAATGTGTAAATAATTTAGTGAAGATGTTAGGTCTTGTGGAATTTTTTTCTTATTCTGTTGCCTTGTCACTAATTAGTAAGCGTAATTGTTCTTTATGTGCAATTATTGTTAGAGACTTTCCATTTATTACGTTATTTTTAATTCATCTCCCAAAAAAGAGACAAAACACACAATACAAACAAAGTTTTAGATGAATTTGATTACCGGTAATACATTTTTTTATTTACATTAGATTGATATTGTGAACTTTGTCCTGGAACAACATGCTGTGAAAATATCATGATAGCACCTACAATCAGCACCTCTTTATGCTCCCTCTACGTATGTAAATAGATACGTCCGTCCGTATACAGTCTATCTGTTTGATCTTGCAGCAGATAATTAGTATTTCTGTGCTTGTGAGTGTGTATGTGACCTACACCAGCCCTCTTTGAAAGACTAACCTATTACATTTTATTTGGAACTAATACCCATCTGTCATCAAAGAGGATTTTTTAATGTAGAACATAAATGGGCCCTAAAACTTACTAATGAACACTTTGCCTCTTATTTATCCATACAAAAGGTTAAGTGTAAAAACAGGTGACTTACGGGATGGTTTCTTTCTTGGCAAAACCTGACCTAACCCTCACCCTGACCGTAACATCACCCCCATAGAACAGAAAAATGTTGGTATAATCTTCTTATCTAAATCTCTGCATGAGAGCTAAAAAAAACAACAACTCTTCCACAAAATGTTAAACTATTCCTTTAAACTTCTCATAGAGGAAATCCGAGTCCTTTCTCTTTGGCTTCCTTTACAGCTTTGAGCAGTAGCTGCACCTGTCATGTTGATTACACTCCTGAAAGAACACGTGCATCATTCTGCATCCTACATTGCATCACTACCTGGCAAGCTCTCCATTTTCAGCGGAGGCAACTGAGATCACCTCTGACCTGCCTCTGCCAGGGGCCACATCTTCATTAATGAACCGACTGGATGTGATAAGGCCACCAGCAAAATGGGAGCACAGAAACAATCTTGCGAGCTCATTAAATCTACTTTTATAAAAGATTCAGGCCACTCCGAGCAATCGTGTGTCTAATGCTGAAACGCCATGTTAACGTGAGTGTGAGCCCGGTTCGTTAGATGCATTATCTTGGAGCACTTGAGAAATCTTCAGGGAGTTCAAGTTGAGGTAATGCCACAGCAGCATGAGGAGAGACAACAAATGTGATAACACACCAGGCTCTCAGCGAAACAACAGGCAAGAGGCAACACTACGGCAAATGGGCGAGACGACCCCAAGGATTTCAGAAGGCGTGCAAAACAACAATCAGTGCAAATGTCATCCCTGCATTGTTGTAATTGTACTGAGATAACATGAAAAAGAAATAACCAAACCACTTTCACCGTTTTACCATAATTGCAAAAGGGAAAAGGAATTATGGTCTTAATCGGATAAGATATAGCTCCCATATCCACTTGCTACTTTTCTGTCAGGAGCTAAATTAAGTGTCTTGATTCCACTGGGAGACCCAACAAAGCCCTTACTGGAGATGTTAATGCTCTCTAGTGTTTTGTTCAGCTCCGTCTTAAGCCCCACATCTCACACTGGGCTGCAAAGAACTGTCTTGGGATGCCAACTGGAAATAGTACTGTATGTGTGTGTGTGTGTGTGTGCAACACACGTGTCCTACAATTGGGCCAGTGGTTGCAGCTTAGGATCTGTTGCAGAACATCCTCTGTAAGGAGATTACCAAAGACAGTTTGGCCGTCCGGCAGAAGTCACCGATGAACTTTAGCACCGATGTCAAAATGCTAACAGCGACCTTTGGGTACGTCCTGCCAAGCCACATAAACATGACGTGGACATTTGAGCCCACGTGATTTTGTTGAGACATACTGTAGGCTTGTTTCATGGAAATAAACAGCAATAGTCAAGATGATTTTCCACGCAGGCCTGCTCTTACATCAGCACTCAAGCATAGAACACAGGGCATCGTGATAGACATATGATCCAACACTGCATTGTTCATTTAAACTGGTCTTGTTGGCTCATTTTCAGTTTTGCTTACCTTTTTAAGAGGTTAAAATAATTGAAAACAGTGCAACAAATGGGTTAAACGCTCAACTGGAAGCCCCCTGTGAGGATTACTTAAGAAATTGTTCAAGATTAGTCTTACACTAATTGTGTGATTAACAAATATTAACTCTATTTTTGATGACCTTTATTAAGAAAACAGGGTTTTTTTAACTTAAAAATGGCTGTTAATGTGAATATTGTTTCAGTACTTGTTTCCTGGTCAATATCGTTACATAAAGAACCACTAACAGACTACATAAAGTTGAATACAGGTGGAATCTGGGCTATTTAAAAGGAGAACCATATTCCCCATCATCCATCTCCCATCGGGAGACTACAAATGTAGGCCGTGACGCAGTCCAGACGCGCCCCACGCGCCTAGAAGCTTCCACCATTAACAGCCTCTTTTTATCCCCACATTGACCTTTGAACGTGAATGAATACCAGAGGACAGACACACTCTCTGCGGGCCTGTGCACTGGTTTGAGGCAGACTTTGGCTCAGCGCTGCCTGTCAGACCGGTGCCTCTGCGCTGCGCTGCGCTGCGCGCTCCCATCCAACATCCATCCACAGGTACTCCGACTCTACGCAGCACTGCCGAGCATCCTTTAGCCGTCCATCAAGACAAATCGATACATTTATCAACATATGCGCCAACGTTCACTCGTCCACTTGACGTCGGAGCGGGTTAACACGCAGTGGTTTGAAGATGACTTACCCTGTTGCAGCAGGACATCTCTCCGTTTGAATATACGGGGGGAGGGAGGGGGCAGACGAGGCTGAAAAAGCTTATACTTGTGGGCTATGTGTGTTTCTTATAAAGCTACACAGCCTGCACACATGTCAGGCATCGAACTCATTTCCAAAAGAAGCGTCCGTTTCTGATTTGTGCGCAGTTCAATATGGGACGGGCAGGTTATTTGACAGGCGACCGGCGTTTGCGCTTTTAAGGACTCCACATACAAATCCACCAAGCAGCATCCACGGGCTCACTCATGACATCAAACTCATTTCTCTTCTCATTCGTCTCATTCCATCTTTCCATTCTGCGTGACTGTTTCTCAGTCATCCACAGCGGACTGTTCCGCAACCCATTTTCATTCAGCGGCCAGCGCATCCTGAATCTTGACATGTCGCTGAGCTGCATCCTTAAACAGGTCTCACAGTTGTTGTTTTTTAAAAAGACTCCCGTTAACAGAGAAGCTCAGAACGAAGATGTCACTCACCTTTTCTCAGCAGATGCTTCTCGGTGCTGTCCCATTTATGCGTTTTAATCCACATCTGTGTCCCCCTCATTTGAGCACTCTATCTTTTCCCCATAGAGAGAGAGAGAGGCAGAGAGAGAGAGAGGGAGAGAGAGAGAGAGGGTGAGGGAGGGAGTTAGCGTGTTTAAGAAAATCCATTTGTTAATTCCATTTGCCGGACACACAAGGTGAAATCACATTGCCTCGCTTTTTACATGTTCAAAATTCTTCCATAATTCTAAGATCCCATAAATCCCCGTCTCCTTCTCTTTTTTCCCTCCTCTCCAGCTCTGAAGTTGCCTGGTTACCCCTGTTTCTCATTCAAGGAGGCTGAGGGCTGCATACAGCGGCCAATCATAGCAGCAGCAGCCGGAGAGATTAACTATTTCTTGGCTCCACTATTTCAGACTCGGGCGAAAATGAGGAGAGTGGGCGGGGAAACCGGGCCCCCGGTGGCAGAAAAAAATTAAAATGCACAGAGAATAATGTAGAGAGAGAGGGGGGGGTGGTCCGTTAGAGGGAGAATGCGTGGAGGGGGGAGGGGGACGAAGGGGATTAAACATTTTCAAAAATAATAAAGGATTGGGGAGAGGAGGAGGAGGGACCAGTTGCCACTTCTCACAACAACAAAGATGTAAGTGAATGATATTCCAGCCTCGCAGGATGTCATGCAACCTGCAGCGGAGCGGCCTCCCCCCTCCCCTCCACTCCTTCTCCTCCTTCAGTGGACAATCGGTCTTTAAGGAGCAGAGATCCGTCTCATTTCTGAAATCCCCAAAAAGCAATCCATCAGGGTAATTGATCGGCCCCCTTTAACCAGCCATCCGTCAAGGCGAAGCTCTCCCCTTCCTCCCTCTTCCCTCACCCCTGTCCCACTCCAGTCGCCTCATCATAGACTGCATTGATTTCAATTTCCCCCTCCAGCTGGGGTGAAAGGTGTAGGGGAGTGAGCCAGCTTCAATTACTGGTGCATGGCACGTGGGGGTATAATGACCCCTTACCTTCATGATCTGCCTCTGAGGGGGGCTCCTACATCCAGGTCAAGCCCCCTCACACGCTCTCATATCTAAACATCTACCGTATGACGGCCTTGACCCTTGTGCATGGCTGCAGCCTGCACACTGGCGGCTTCAGACTGGCCCTCACGGGGTGCCACGAAGAAGTGTTGGTGCATTATGGGGGGGACCGTGGGGGGGTCCTGCAGCCGGTGAGGAGTGAGGTTGTGTGTGTGTGTGGGGGGGGGGGGGGGGGATGTGCACGAGACTGTCTGGGAAATTCCAGCAGATAAAGTCAGAATTAAAACCTTTTTGTTTCATCTTACTTGTCAACATTCTTGTTTTTAAAAGGCGGTTTCTCACATTTTGTATTACAGTGTCAGTCATGTCTGATTCACGCTTTGATGCAAAAAGAGTCCACACAGTGTGTCACAGAAAGTTTCTCTTTCATTTTTTCCTCGCGTCGCAGCCTCTGAGTGTGATTGATGTATCGCTGGTTTTGCTCCATCCCAAAGATTACAAATGAAAACAACAGTGTTGGGGTCCTCCCTCCCCCACTGGCAGTGGAGAGCTGTGCGTGTGTGTGTGTGTGTGTGTGTGTGTGTGTGTGTGTGTGTGTGTGTGTGTGTGGGAGTACAGTTGTAACACACACAAGCACGCTTGGCAGACGCACTCGCACATGCACTTAGCGTTTGATTGACATGCAGCTCTTGGCTTGAGCGCAGCTTAATCCCAGCTGCTTTTTCACAGATGGACTCAGTCTTCCTCTTTTTGTCGGGTGTCACCAGTAGTGGCATGTTATACACACTCACACACACACACACACAGTGTGCAGTGCTATGTGTGTTTGTTTACACCGGAGGGAGGCTGCTGTGTGGGTTCTAATCCCCTCTGTAACCCGCCCTCCCTTTAGTAGCCACCCCTGCCACTGCACACACACACACACACACACACACACACACACATATATAAGCACTCAAATGCACACAGGCATCTACTCTTTGGTCGTTAAAAAACAAAACAAAGGAGGTCAGTGTCAGGCAGCTGGGTTCCGCGAAGCGAGAGTTAATCCTCATTTTCAAGGCCCACAGACAAAAAAGAAGCCTTACAGATGAAATGTTTCATGAGTTACACATGAACAGATCGCTCTTGTGCCACCTTGTTCAGCGATCCGTCCACCATCACAGCAACAGCGAGAGTCTGTTGTTCAGTTCCTCATCGGTTGCTGCAGTACATTATTAGCCTGAATCAAGAGGGGATAAATTAAGATTTTCTCCCCCCTCCCTAATCGTATTCCACTTTTGCGAAGGCTTTGATTTCCATGTGCTGATAACGTCGGGGAAATGCCCTGGAGAAATGAAGCAGAGAGATAAGATAAGGCGAGCAGATCCCCATCCAGACAAAAAAAAAAAAAGAAGACAAAGAACAGAGTCATCACCCCACATGGCGGTTAATCTCCATTCAATCCAGAGATTACCGCAGTCAAAAATTTTCATCGCTTCTCCCCCCTGGCAAATGATTACTCATCACCCCGGAGGGGGAAAAAAAATGCTTAACTTGTGCAAAACCTCGCGGTGAAGCCTGATCAATAACTCGTTTCTGGTTAGAGTGACGGATTACTAGCTTTGGGATCATGACACAGCAGGCATTTAAATGGCAGGAGACACGTTTATGCTGATTTGCCCCAAATGTTTCCCGCTCAAAAAAGGTTGCTGAAGACTTGACCAATGATTGGGCCTCTCATCTGTGTTCTTGACACGAGGCAACAGTCGCAGAAGAAGCCTGTTATCGGGAGAGAGGGCCGTCTTCTCAGTGTTGTGCTCAGCCTCCACTGACTTCTATGCTAATGGGCCGTTTCAATTAAGTCTAATCGTATTGTTGTGGTGATCTGTCAGTGATTAGCATTCAGAGAGCAACAGCGGGGGAGAGGCCTGACATCCATAAATGACACGTGACCCTTGACCCCGACTGGTCCGGCAGCTGAAAAGTTCCCCCTCTTTTATCAGTCTCACCCCAGACCTCTTCATTTCCTGTAGCATGGCTAATCACAATGAACACAGACACCAGCTGGGCTGGAGGACTGAGCACAGAGCACCTGTGATTACCGCCTAGACTGTTTATCTTCGGAGGCACTTCCATTTTTTTCCATGAGCATCTCTTGACGAGACCATCCATCCTGACAACTGTCTACGGATCCACCACTCCACCCAGTTCAGCTCAGCTCAGCTTGGCTGCAATCGCAGGTTCATTTACTGAACTTGGCTAATATTGAGGCTTTTGGACGAGAGTCTAAATATAAAAAAGGCGACAGCGCCAGGAAACGGCTCTTCTTTTTCACAAGGTGCATTTGTATAAAATTGTGTTAGACTTTTACTATAATGGTGGGATCAAATGAGCAGAAGACGACAGTTAAAATTGTAATCACAAGTAGTTCTATCGCATTTAATTGTCAGCTAAAATTTCATGATCGTGACAGCCCTACTGCCCAGCACCAGACAGCAGTCACGCAATTAGCCTCTAGCTGATGAACATACAACAGTGGAGCATTTAGGAGCTAACCAGGGAGATTATTTCCCTCTTCAGTTGGAACAAAATTTAAAAAAAAAAACAAAGGTAATAGGAGAATAATATTCAAATTACAGTCTATGAGTGAAAAAGCACGTTTGCCACATTAACTTTTTATGCCGGTGCTGAATGTGGCCAGAAATCCGGTAACACTGCTTTGAGTAATACCCCTTGAAGGACTATAGTATTGTTAGCCCCATCTTTTTCCCTCTCAGTTGTCACCTTATCAGATGTCAACCCTGAAACAGCAGGCGTGAAGTGATGAGCTGTAGAGGATTAATGCGGCCGAGATGCTGTAGAACATGTTCTTCAGTGCTGATGCTCGCCAGCGTTGTGTTTTGGGGGCCTGACGTTCAGCTTTGTTGTGCTGTTGTGTCCTGATGCGCTCTGACATTGTTGTGTCTTGTTTGAGTCTGAAAGCAGAAGCACCAGCTCATTAGTGTCACGGCCAGACCCGGCTGTCTTGTCAAGGTCACGAAGGTCTGGAGAAAATCTTGCTCATAAAACTTGAGATAATCAGACCATGAATTCTGGTGCAATCACTCAACTGGCTTTTAAAATGCTCACTTGTGAAAAGGGGGACCTCTGCCTGGTTGTCTGACTAGAAAGAAGTAATTGGAGGCGTTTAACATCTGTGCCTTTTAACTATCTTTTGATTTCTCCAATATGCCTGGATGTCACCACAGAGATGAAAACGCATCTAAACCACATCTGATCACATTTTATGCTGACGTTTGTGCACGCGTGCGCATCTTTCCTATAAAGCTATACATGTGGACACAAAATGATCAACTTTGAGCATTGATTCAAAGTGCAACACAGGTACAGTCGGTCTATTCGCAGCATGAAGGATGCATATGGTTAAATACCAAGCTCAGTGTGTGACGGTTAATTAGCTGCTGATATTAAATCACAAGAACTGGAAGTAACGCAGATGGACTCTGACAGGTTCCCGTTTGCATTTTGGGAGGGAAAGGCAATGGATTTATATCCATCTGCTGAACTTGCATAGTTAATTAGAGGCGTTAACACAATGTGGTTGCGTTGCATCTGTACACTATTTGGTTATAGGATAGTGTACAGATATTTTCTGTTGCAAAAATGTGTCTTAACTCCATGAGATGTTTGCTCCTGCATTCATGTCACATTCTTTTTTTGAAGACACTATAAGAATAAACGCATAGTTCCAAAATATTAATGCATTACTGAATTGTTTAGACCTTTCAGATGCACTATGTTAAATATAAAATATGTTCTGCACATTGTTCTGTGGTTGGTGTTACCAATGCATGTTCTCCCCATGTCTGCGTGGGTTCCCACCAGGAGCTCCGGTTTTTTCTTCCCACAGTCCAAATAAATGCCATTAAAGTGAATTTGGTGACTCTAAATTGCTCATAGGCGTGAATGTGAGTGTGAATGGTTGGAAATGTCATCTCTGAGCACACATCAGCTTCTGCAGGGTATCATGGGAACACAACACTGTGATCATGTCCGGTTAGTCAAAGAATCCTTTTATGTCAGTGAGTGAGTGATTTTTTCAAAATCCCATCACACACACATGCACATACAGTATTGAACACGCTCTTTTCACCCACACATCACTGTGATCAAATTGTCACAGGGGCCCGATGACAAAGATAATGTGACAGTATGTGAATTATTGTGTCAGTTACAGAGGGTAATTGAGGGGTAAGTGGAGGAAACAAAGTTTGCAAGGTGTCAGCGTAACTTTGCCTGCACATCACAAGAATATGATGAATTCAGTCATGGGTGGGTGAAGCTGCCAAGTCAAGGACAAACACCATATAATTACCCCATAAATTTAGGGAGTGATTAATTCTAAATTCCAGCTATTTAATTAAAATATGCAAATAGTCAGCCATCTTCGAAGCATGCAATACAGTTAGCAGAGTAGCAAAGTTTGAAGGGAGTTCAGTCACCTCTATGGACCACACACACACACAGACAAACATGGAAACACACACACACACACTCAAGCTCACACACTACATCTGTCTCTATTGCACATTTGCACCATTGCGCATCACTGATTTTCTGAGCACATTTGGGTCCAACAGTGGTGACTCAAGCAAGCTGACTCCTTCAAAGCAGAAGAAGAGTTGGAGAGCCATTACAGATATAATTGGATTTCATTTCAAGCATGTGAGTGGGAAAAAAAAAAGACTTGTCACCACCCTGAAGAAAATGGGGCCGAAATACAATCATTGTATTTACCGCACTGCATAGAGTGGGTGTGTTTGTGCGAATCCAGAGATGTGCGTTTCACCCCGTGCGTCTCTGTGAGCGAAGGCGTGGGTGTGTGCTGCACATCTAAATCTATAAAGTCTCAACACATTCACATCTGTCAAATGAAAAAAAAGAAATAAAAAAAAAGGGGTTCCCTGATGCTCTTTAAAACGAGGCATCAGAGAGGGAGAAAATGAAGACAGTAAAGGAAGGACAGGAGGAAATCACAGCTTCAGTCATGACTTTACTCTCCAAAATAAAAACCTCACAAATTGTATGTCATGCCTGTCACTGCTGTATAGCAAAAGTCTGGACAAGATGTCAGTCTGTGGAGCCCTAAAGTGACAGAAGAGGCTACTAGCGTTGCAATTAAAGATAAATATAACGTTATGAAGACAGAAATAAGTTGTCTGGTTCATGATATCTAGCATTTTTAGCATATGCACGTCAACTTAGACGCTTTAGCTACTGTAAGAGTTTATAACGTGATGCTGCATTCATGCAATATTGGTAGAATGGAAGAGAATTCACATATTATTCCAAGATGGTAACCCATTGCTAGCCTTGTTAACGTCAGTAACTAGCATCCTATGAAAACACATCCTTGTCTTTCTCTGTATTTAATCTGTTGTGCTTATTTGCTGCACGTTCATATTAGTTGTGAATTTTCAACTTCTTTCCTAAATGCTCTGCATGTTTTTTTAAATTGATGAGGACGTTTCCTGAATCCACCTGTGTTTTATCTTACTTGCATGTTTTTTCTGAAGCCGCAGAGCGTTGAGCTCTCTCAGCATGAGCGAAAACTGGAAATGCTGAATGAGGAAAGAAAGGGATTTAATAAATCAATGTGCGGCCAAAAATAGGATAATGAAGGAGTAGAAAATAAACGGTGACAGTGAAAGATAAATCGGCGTACATTTCATCTCAAAAGAATTATTTAATAAATAAATGACATTTATATTTTTGACTTCATAATCCGTTATTTTATATAAATAAACACATTTACATTCATTTTGCCAACTGGTGGTATAAAAGCATAAGTAAAAAGTATAAAACATTAGCTTTCTTTTCACAATGCATTTGAATTATTTAACTTACAGCATTATTCATGTATTAATATTCGGGCCTCCTTATCAGTCCAGTGTTGTAACAAACTACATTTGTGAACGCAAGTGAAAAAAGAGTCACTATGCTTTGAGATTAGTTGACTTTTTTTCAATGCAAATCCACCTGATGTAAGAGAGATGAGTTGTTGTTGTTTTTAATGTTGATACTGATGCATATTTAAGCAGCTGAAACAGGTGAACAAGCTTTGTGAACAAGTCTCATTTTTGTCATTTCTAATCACAGGCTCATTTTTTTTTTTAAAGAAAACAAGGTGTTGAGACTCAATCTTGTATAAATGATGGGTTTAGATTGGTATATTTTTGCAGGAAGGCACCCAGATGCCATGCTTTTTGGGAAGCGTCAGAAAAGTGAAGCTCCGCACTGGGAGTTGAAGCGAGGGAGGAGGGAGGTGGGGGAGCATTTGATTTTTCCATCAAGCGCATTCAAACGCCTCCCCTTTACAACCCTGACAGAGACACCTAAATACACATCTTTGCACCATCACACTCCCGTGCACATGCAGACAGATGGGTGCAGCTGCTGCACACCTCTGCGTCTAGCTGACATATATATTTAACCACCCACACGATGCAAATCGAGACACACTGACACACAGGTAGACTTTCTGCACACTGCTCCACATGTGCAGAGCTGCTCCGATTTATTCACCAGAGACTCGGGAGTTTAACTGGTGCAGGGCCCAGATTGGAGGCTTTGATCGTCACGCTGGAGTCAGTTTGCCAAGATGTTGACGATGAGTTATTTAGAAGCTGGTGGTTGCTTTGGACAAACACACACATCACAACGGAGCCTGCTCTCTGAGATGAGGATTCTGGATTTCCCTCTCCTCCTTTCCCCCGTATCCTCATCTCTATCCTAAATGTGCCAACCTTGTGTTAGAGAGTTCTGATCTGGCACAGTATGAAGCTTGACAATACACAGAAAGGATAATAAGGCTCCTCTTCTGATATTTTGAGGCTCTGACCCAGTTTTGATTCATTCCACGGGGGGTATTACTGCAATACGCTGCTTCAGAACCCAACTCTAAATCCTAATAAACAGTGAATCCACTCTATAATTACCCCGGGAACTTTCCCAGCGCCAAAAAAGTAATGAAGGATATCTGAATTAATTTGAGCTGGCCGGTCAGTTATTTATCTGTACGAAAATATTACAGGTAGGCCTATTGGAGGAATCAGCCAGACTGAGATTGAGAGAGTTTCTTGTGTGTTTGAGGATCGTTGGAGGAGGAGGAGACACACATGATCGGAAGGAAGTGACGAGTGAAAGAAGGAGACAAAAGGTAGAAGACAACGAGAGTAAAAATGAAAAATAGATGCACCAAGAGCCAGATGGAGGTTTAAATATTCTGCTAACTGCTATCTCTCCTCATGTACTGTAGCGTGACGTGCGGCTGTCGACATCACCCACCCGATGAAGAACGAGGCAGATGCGTAATGGTGTAGGAGAAGAACTCAAATGTCATTTGGTAATGGGCATCCTGTTATATTAATCACAGTCAGGGGGCTGCTTAAGACTCCAACATCCTAAGGGAGGAGCGTCATAAAAAACAACGCAGTAAAGAGAACTGTGTAGCAATGCAGCATGAGAAATGCCCTCCATCTGCAGTGACTCAGCCAGTGGATCCAAGGTAAAGAGGAATGTTTGCCCTCTCTCTCTCTCTCTTTCTCCTCTCTGTCTGTCTCTCCATCTTGCTCTCCACACACACAAATGCAGACTCCGAGAAAAAGGAGGCGAGGCAGAGGAGGAGACACTTGCTGTGGTGCATCATCAAGGCCTGCTTACATTCATCAGGTACTGTGTACAAACGATTTCAGTCATTATCCCCAAATAGACATATGAAATCATGCACGCTTGCTCAAACAATCACCACTGTCTTTCCTCTGCTAAATCAAACAGCAGATGCAGGCTTTTTCTTCTTCTACCCCCTCCTGTTGGCTAATCTGTTAATTCTACATTCCCTGGGTGAGGCAGACAATAAGGACGAGGGGCTTCAACGTTAAAACCCCCGGCTATCGAATCTACGTAGTGAGACCGTCTATTGTTGCAGGGCTTTCTAATGTAAATAGGCAGTGCAAACAACAATCACTACACGCTACTGTCCTAGATAGATACCGCTGTTCACTGCAACACAATTAAGCACAAAGACGTATTTATGCATGACTGGATACACTCACATTCATGTTTGTAGTGGGTCGCAGTGAGGCCAAGGACAGCACATGCACAAACATGAACTCTCATTTTGATGACGTCCACAATGAAGAGAAGGGCTGCTCTCGGATGCTGCAAAACATGCCCTGAACTGTTTGCAGTGGGATATAGAGCGACATTTCCACAATAAAAGCCGTCACTTCTTCTTGAGGGGATGTAGACCAATGCCAAAATGTTCACTGAAGGTGTAAATCCCTCAAATCTGATGAGCAATGAATGGAGACATGTCGTCGCTTTCTTCCCTTCTGAGGCCACAATCTGGTATTTAAATAAAATCCAATAATTAACAACAAAACAGCTAATTTGGTAGATCCTAAAGAAGCTATATGGTGCTTGTTTACGGGCCACTTGTTTAACAACTGCTCCACATTTGTGGCACAGCAAAAGTAGCACATAATTTAAATAATGTGACTCAAAGGTAAAACAGTGGGATTTCCACCTGCTCCCATTCTGCCAACGTTGACTAAATGCAACAGTAGTAGTGGGAAAAAAATCACGTGTGTTACTAATAACATCAACTTTCTATGTGTCCCAGTAACCCTTAGAGAAGTGAGGCAGTTAATTAATTTGATTATTTACACTTTTTTAATATTGTTACATATCAAAACATACTCTCTAATTAGATTAGTTTAAAAAAAAAACCTGATCATACAGGAAAACAACACATTACTCTGCTGTGGCCGTACAGCTCCATTTGTTATTGTGGTGTAAATATGCCAATGTTTTTCAGAATCTGTCTTGAGGTGTCTTTCATGAGGCCTTATGCTAATTCTGAGTAGGCAGCCACATCTCAGTAAGCGTTGACTTTGTTTCAGGTCAAACAACAGGAACAACACAACAGCTACTGAGGTCTGCTGATTCAGAGCATTTGTATAAATCAAAGCTATGCGAACAGCTAGTTGGTAGACTTTGAGTTGCCATTGCTTTGGGAGGTTGTCCAATAAGGTGACGAGTGAATGTAATGCTAACCTTATATTCTAAGACCTTAGTGTGCTGTGGATGCATTACATAAAAGGCACATTTCACCCAAAAATAAAAATGAGAACTCGCAATCTCTTCATGCAGTAGTGTTTACCTGGAAGTTGTGTCTCACACACACACACACACACAACAGAGAGAGCTTTGCTGTAGTTGGAGCAACAAGTGTCTGTCGGCTCTTCAGTGGTTTTCAAGTGGCTGTGTGCGAGTAGCGCTCTCTCTGCTGTGCATACATGCATTCGGTGCCTCTTCCTCACACAGGGGAAATGCTAAAGCTTTTTAGCTTAGAGGCTACAGTGAAGATTTCAGCTTTAGAATGTGTTACCAGATCAATTTCAAGATTTTTTTTTTTTTTTCAAGCTCACATGTTAACAATCCATCTCCATGTCAAATGAACAAACACCTATCAATGATGAAGACCATGTGATATTAAATAAGCTCGTAAGTAAAACTTTGCATTGTTTTATTAAACGAAACATGTTTTTAAATGACTTTTTAAAATAAAGTAAATAAATAAAAATAAATAAATAAAAATAAACCCACAGTCATGCACTTCTAGCAGACATAAAAACACATGCAGGCATGTCAGAGAGACAGGAAGAGAGAGCATGGCAGCTTCTGCTATGGCCTCATTCATCCATGTCCAGCTCCGATGCAGATGTGCTCTCTGCCTCGTTAACCTCGACCAATGGGGTCGCGCAGCTGTGCAGCCAACACGCCGCTCTGCCTCACCAGACTGCGGTGCTGGCACGAGGAAAGCCACTGGCACCAAGTCAACACACACGCTTGAACACATGTACGTACACATACAGTACAGCACACGGTAGTGAGAGCGCACACACACAAACAAGTGGAGGGGGCTCAGACATGACTGTGTTTTTAAACAGGATACACTTTAGCTCGCACACTGCAGAGTGTGCAGGCATGTATTACATGCAGTCACCTTGTTCAAGGCCAGAAATATATACGTGATTTATCGACAGGCAAGAGTTTCTTGACTACATTCAATTACACTTTGCAAGAGCGCTTGTTCAAATTTATATCTATTCCTATAATGTTCACTGTGGCTCTTCATCCTGCAACGCTGCAACCACTACCACCATCCGCTTTACAGTAACCATAGCAACTACTTGGGGCGACCAGGGCTTTGAGGAGGGGAGGAGGTCAAGGGTTGAGTTCTGTTCAGTGGAGAAATCAAATCTGCTCTCTGCCGAGACAGCAGCTCTGAAGATTGATGTGCAGCAGGAGAGGAGTCGGCGGAGCAAGTTGCTCTAGGGCTGCCCTGGCCCGGGTTAAAATCTGCTGCCCACACCCACTGTGACTGCTCTATCTGACCGATCCACTCTGCTGTCTGCTGAATCAAGATGTTTGATGATGATCATGATGATCAGCCTGCGTAATGTTCTGAAACAGAGAGCGTCTGAAACGTTGGATTCATTCCAGGGTTCTCTCGGTCAGTCAGTTTACAGTCTGTTGATTTGTCTCTTTTTGCCCTTTCTCTTTTACATCAGAAGCGAGCCCACAGGTGGTCGCTTATTTCACTGTAGCCATGGCAACTGCCCACGGAAAAACCAAGAGTGTTTGACGGGGAAGGAGGGAAAAAACTCTGCACTTACCTTTAGAGCGGCAGCTCCTTGGATGAGCGTGGGTAGTTTCTCCTTTGCTAAGTGTGTGATTAGGCCCTGACGAATCTCTGACTAAGAGCAGACACTGTAACAGGGTCCCCCAGTCAGCCCAGGTGGGCCACATTCATTCCTTTCAAGGTAGGTCCACATATGGCTTGAGCCAAGAAGGGGTGGAGGGAATTGGGCATAGTCCTCCTGTACCATGGAGGAGCTGAGCCATCTGCCTGTCAGGACTGCTCCATTTCAGACCCCTGCTCTGGCTCTCCAGTGTTCCCACCACAGATGGACAGCCTTCAGAAAGGTGTTAGTCATGCCTGGGCTGCATCACAGTGACACTGGGAGTTCCAGTACAGTCTGTCTATCGTTTGGGCAAAGGCTGACTGACGACAAGAGGGTGTAGGAGAAGGGAGGAGGTGAATCTGTTGTATATTTGAACAGGTTGAAAGGGGTTAAGACACAGAGTGGAGACCTGTCAGCTCCTGAGATTTGCACAAAACATTAAGTCCACGCTGTGTGGACACCAGATATTAAATGTTACAGCCCACAATCCCTCATTCTACAAACAAACGCACCCACACAGCGTCCCTTTCTCTCTCCGATCTCCCTCTTGCCTCTGTTTTCTTGCTCCTACACCCCTGCCTCCCTGTGTCACTTTCCTTTTCAGACCTCTCCTTCCACTTTCTCTCCCCCCATGTACACATGCACCAAAGCAATGTTTGAACACAGACACACATGTAGCCCTCCATCATTCACCTCTTTTAATCCACATTTCCTTCATCTTTCTCCTCTCCCCTCCTCTCCACCCTTCTTTCTTGTCAGTAGTCGCCCCGTCACTAATCCATTGGGATGCAGTGCAGCATCTCTGACTGGGATTTCTGGAAGTGGATTTGTAAGGGAAACACCAGTAAGCCTCTCTCTGCCCTGTCTTAATGGCAGATTACAGCCCTGCTCCAGCTTTAAGTCGACAAACACACGGAGCCACCGTGGCGCCTCGCAGGCAGGTACAGGAGTAAGGTGGAGCAGCTCGGGGAGCGACGCAACATCTGTCAGAAAAGTAGGAGCGAGGAACAGAACGAAAAGGAGGGGGGCAGGGTGATCATCATAAACTAAACATAAGCTGCTTAATGTACCACCTGCTAATTCAATTTTTCACAGGAGAAAGAGCAGGCATGGTGAAAAGGACACATGAACCCCCCATGTTTACCTTTTCCCGTTGCTGTTGTGACGTTTGGAGAGGTTGACCTTTTTCAAGACATCGGGTTTGCTTGCGCTTCATATCTGCGGCGTATTTGTGTCCCCTGTGCAGCTGATGTAGATCATGTTTGCTGTTAATATCACATGACAGACAGTATTTTTTCTTTTTAAATAAAAAAAAAAAAAAGATTCTAATCACTGGTTTTGTGACATAATATGATTTTTACAGCTTAAAGCTAAATGCAAGAATTGCTAAAAGAATGAAACCTCTACTCAGATCAAGCTTGAGGACTAAAAAGAAATTCATTGATTGATTGAATTTATTCCATGATAATTCTTCTGAGCAGCATCCCAGTGTCATCTGTACATTTTTGGAGGCACAAGAATAAAAAAAGACTGCACAGTCCGGATGGAAGCCTCTTGTGGTCAAGATTTGGCCCACGAACCGCCAGTTGGTAACCTCTGCAATAGATCATCAATCAGCCATCTTCGCCAATACACAGCTAGACCTTCAGCCATCTGCCTCCTGCTCTGCACCCCAGCAGTCACCAGGTTCCATTCTGCAGCAATCATAAGTGCTGCAGCAACTTCCTGTTTCCCTGGTTCCACTGGTTCCACTGCCTCCAGAACTATCGCCGGCCTCCAGCCCTGTTGCCGTGTCGTTGGCATCCAGTTCTGCTCCAGTTCTGCCCCCATGCAGCTCAGATCTCCAGCACCTGATCCCTGATTCAGCACTCCGGTAGCCTCCGACGAAGACTTCAGGCCTCCTGGATGATTCCTGCCCCTTTCACCAGACTGTAAAGTGGTTTCCACCTACACCACCAGCTTCCTGCCCAGACTCTAGAGGGGCTTCGCCTTCAGCGCTGGCCTCCTACCCTGCCTCCAGAGGAGCTCTGTCTTCACCTCCAGCCACCTACCCTGCCTCCAGAGAAGTTCTGTCTTCACCTCCAGCCACCTACCCTGCCTCCAGAGAGGTTCCGTCTTCACCTCCATCCGGCTGTTGGGCCTCCAGAGGGGTTACACCTTTGCTGCCAGCCTCCAGAGGGGCCACGCCCATCTGTCCAACCTTTCCTCACATAACAGTGGCCACATTATGTTTTATAAAAAATGTTTGATATATGAATGAAGTCCAATCTTTTTCAGTTTATAAACACCACACCACAGTCACACCCTTGCGGATCATTAGGTATTGCATAAGTATATCAAGTATGTAATAAAACCCATAAATGACTCCTGGGCCCTACAGAATCAGCTGTTACAACACTGACATCCTGAATGCCTTCATTTGATGATCCTGCAGCTAATCAGACAGCTGGACGTTCCTTCGCCCTTCACTCCTCTGGCCGCCGTATGACACAGTCAGAGGGACTAACCTAACCTCGTGTACCAGGTGAGGTGGGCTGACAGGGCTCATTACTGGGTCAGCGCTGTGAACCGGCACTACAGCTCACACACCTGACCTACATTACACTTCATGTAGCCTGGATGAGCTGCACTCCAGTGTACAGTAGTCTGTGGGCAGAATATGAAAAACATCAGATACAGTACGGGGGAGAGAGTGATGTTTGTGAGGTACTTTTAATTCATTTGCTCATGTATTTTTCTTATAGTCATGTGGCTGAACAGGCTGGAACTACTTTGATTGTCAAAAAAGTAAGATTATCTGTGTTTAACACTAATTTAGGTGAAGAATGTTCATCTCCATGTTTTGTTTGTAACGTTCAAGAGACTTAAAAGGTGTTTCACCACTTAGTTTTGGGTAAATCTGCACAATTTTCATGTGACCCAAAGTCAAAACTGACAATTCTTTTATAAATAAAATAGAACATATTTATGTCATTTTTCAGATTCAGCGTTGTCACTTTTAAAGACCTATTCCTCCACCAGTTCAGTTAATATATAATATTATCCTCATCAGGGCTGGACCCTGCAGCATTAAATCAATATCAATCACCACAGAATGATATGAGAGCAGCTTTATTTATTCATTGAGGACAGATCAGTGTCTTCAAGTCATGTTGCGGTTGAACACAATGTTCTATAACATCCTGAAGCAGACTTAATAGGCAGAATTAATTTGGCTGTAACATGTGGCTGCAAGAGGGGGAAGACATGTGAGATCGAAGGAAGTATGAATATGTATGAAAATGAGTCGATGACAGTTATGTTAGCCAAAGATATCTGGTTCCTGATAGTGGATATGTGATAAGTGTGTGGGGTGTGTGTTAATTCTTTTATTGCAGTTTTAAACATTTAAGTCCTCCTACACTCATAAATGTGTTTTGAATCGTGTTACTTCATTCGGATGTGTATTAAAACATGTTTGGAGGGGATCTTTAATTTTTCATATCGCAGTGCTGCTGTTCAGTTTTTTTTTCAGATTTGTGCATTTAAAAAGATGTGTGATTGGTTTCCTCAGCTCAAGCTTTTGCCTTGTGTGTGGATGGGGGGGGGGGGGGGGGGGGGATTGGGAAATTGTTTTTGAATTATTTTTATTGTATATCCTGTCTTGTCTTGTGTAGGGATAGAGGGGTGGGGGGAGCTGAGGGGAAATTGATTGTTTTTATCGTGTAAAGCACTTTTTTAATGTATGAAAAGAGCAACATATATAAAGACTGATTTGTTGTTGACTGTTTGCTTTTAAAATGTTTACTGCTCTTCTTGCAACTTTTGAGATGAGATGTTTTACTATTGTGGTTGCTTCTGAGAGGCGTGTCGAGTTCCTTCTGGAGACTTGCTCAGACTGGGATTTGAACTACCAACCTGCTCTTCCAAGGGCAATGACATTACTACTGAGCTATCCAGTTGTTCTAATAGAGCTCTGCCCTAGAGATAGCTCTCTCTCTCTCTCTCTCTCTCTTTCTGTATGGATATGGAACATGTATTCAATAACTCATATAATTCTATAATACATTCCTCATTATATATTGCACATTGAAAAAGAGGAGTCACATTTCTAATTACTGCAGAAATTATACATTAATGCACATGGAGTGCATTACTTTGCATTATTCATCCCTGCTCACAACGCCTCCACTCTTATGTTTTGAAACTCATGTTTATAGACAATATTCAACACGCTGCCAGCATCAACAGATAGATTAACTCATAACTGCAGGCATCTTCACAATCAAAGGTGCAGGTTCATGAACAAAAATCAGGTGATTTACTACTTTAAGATTACCACTGGCACGATGCTAATTAGTTAGCAGTGAGGTAAGTTTATTTTAATATAGGCTAGCAGCGTCACCTCACCTCCAGACCTACATGCACTGGAAATGGGGACAACACCAGAAGCAACCCTCCTAACTCCTGCTCAGATGTAACCCAGTTGTTACTATTGCATTATTGTACAATGGCCATAGAAAATGTTCATTTCTGATTTGCTGGACGGCTTCAAGAGACCTGATACTTAGATGTCTCTCTTAGGTCGATACCTTCACATGACTCCCGTTCCACATGAGCCACTCTGGGCTTTTGACATGTGAGTCGCTCCTGTATGTACAGCCTATTAGTGGGACAAAAGCACACGTTTTAGTTTTCATTTGAAAGAGATCTGCGGATTTGCACAAAGGCAACCCAATTTAGAAATCTCTAACAAAGCGCTCCTTCTTCTCCCCTCTCCTCTTTGCCTCCCCTCTCTGTCACTGTCTCACATACAATCACACATTTGCATGCTCTTTGAAGAAGGAGGGGTTCTCATCCAAAAGCCTAAGCTGTGAGAAAAGGGGATTGGTGAGCGAAGCTCGCGACTGAAGGGACAGAATTAGTGGGAAACCGAGAGAGAGAGAGAGAGAGAGAGAAAAGCAGAGAGGTGTGTTGGTGTGAGGAAGGTTCCCTGAAGAAGCTTAAGGCCACTCTGTTTTAAAATGCCCTGATCTCGGTGTGAAGCCGCTCGCCCAAGACTTAACACTGTTGCTTTTTAAAGGACCCACTCTCCTCTCAGGCTTGTCAACTTTTTTTATTTTTATTTTTTTGGAGCTCAAATTTGCAATTCAAATTGGGGCTATTTGGATATGCTTGCCCAGCTTCCTCCCCTTGGCTTTCCAGGCAGTTTGACAATATTTTTGTTAAGCCCCATTTCCTCCTAACGCATGTGTAGCAACAGGGGAGAGAGAGAGAGAGAGAGAGAGAGAGAAGATGGGGAGATAGAGGGGAGGGCTGGGGACAGAGGGGGGAGAGAGAGCATATGCAGCGAGCGTTAGTGTGAGTGTGGAAGGTCAAACCGGAGACAGACTGGCCCTTGCCATTTGGAGTGCTCTCTCCGCTGATCTATTATGAGGGATAATGATGGTTATTGGAATAATATGGCTCCGTTTAGAGCTGAAAGGTTTAAATTCATTCAGGGATTATTGAACAGCGCCACCCTGCCACTAGATTATGAGCCTTTTTTCACATTCGCTGACTGACCAGAAGGACACAATGTACTGGTGAACTGTAAAACTGCTGACATGCAGTACTATACTGTCATTAATCAATCCATATCCATATATAACTTCTAATTAAAGGGATGAGCCCTTAGTAGAGCTGAAGACTAATGAGCAATGACACTCAACAAAGCTACATGTGGTTGGCTGTACAGTAAGTCAAGCAAATAATTATATTAATATAACAACGTCTCTTAAAGCTGTATAAAGAGACATTTCTATTATAACCAAGGATCAAATGACTGTAATGTGAAACATGACAATTATATGGAGCTAATTCCCCGTCAAAACTTATATTAATGAAACATATTTTACAAACACACCACAATTCTAACATGATAAATAAATAATAGTGGCTGTTTTACCATGTTGAAATTTCTAGGCCACTTAATCTGCAACTTATTTTAGTTCTTTCTCGTGTTCCACTCACTTCATCCTCATTATGGAGAAACCTGATGTACTAACAAATCCACAGAAGACAGGGAAAACGCTGTGTGTGTATTTATTTGACTTCACACGAAACCTGGTCCATTATCGACTTCATGTTGTTATGGTTGTCATGGTTAATGGTGTTCTGTATTTGCAAAGCACACTGTGTTGTGATTTGTTTTGTCAGGAAATTGGGTCCATAGAATTATTACCAAACTGTGCTGTTCTCCTCAGCTCTAAGGACATTTTTAATTGTTAATAAAAATGATGAATATTTTCCATCGTAATGTACAAGCCAGAGGCTAATGCTATATGGGGGTCCTTGGAATGGCAAAGTTTGGGAACCCCTGTTCTAGAGGACATGAGGGTGAAATGAAATCATATTTATTGCTGCCTCTTTGTGTGAAATTAGGGAAATATGACATCAGCTAATGAGGCAAATGATATGTCTTCATGTGTGGGCCTCTATTGCCAGCTCATCTACAGAGGCCCAAAATATGACTTGGCTAGCACGGCCCATCCAATTTTACTCTATCAGGTTGAGTATTTGTGCAATATTATATTAAACAATTAAAGGCAAGTGAGGAAAGGGGCAGAGAAATGCTAATTCAATATGTCTCTGTCCTGTCCATGAGGTCCGACTGATTAGTGGTGCTTGTTCATCTAAATGTGTTGTATTACCTCCTTGCCAAAATATAATGCGATCCTTTCATGCGTGGTGGGCCTGGGCCGGCGCAGTGCTAAGTCAGCGCCGTAGTTAATAAGTCCTTTTCATTTAACAAGCCTTCATTAAACATTCATTCATTCACTCATCCTCATTTGCATTTTCTCATCATAAAAGCATTCATGAAACATTCATTTGTTCACTTGTTCTCATTTGCACGGTTTCAAATGCGTTCTTCAAGGAATGAATTGGGCCGAAATAGGCAGTGTGAGAGAGAAGGAAGGCGCGGGTGAGAGAGAGAGAGAGAGAGAGAGACAAGGAGTGGCAGTAAGGGGCAGAGGAGATAGTTATTACTCTATTTGAACAATCTGTCCTGTAAATGAAAGTAGAAATTAGATTATGTTTCCACTCATCATTATGTAGAGACAGTCGCCTTGCAGAAAAATTGCCTGTTGCACAATGCAGGGCCACAATATGAGAATAAATTACTACTGATATCAAAGCACAAAGAGATTGGTTGGTTGCGGTTCAATATCATACCTGCAAAAGCAAAACCACATCCCATTTTGAAAATGGGACTGGATAACACTTACGCCACTCTATGCAGCCTCCACATAATAAACACTGCAACAATATTCAATGAGGTCACGTCTTTGACATGACAGTCTTTTTATTTCCTTTTCATTTGATCCATATTGTATGACCGGGCTCTTCTCTACATGCGCTTTTCCCTCGCTCATGGACAGACCACACATCAAACACACATTCAACAAATCCTCTGTGAAATAGAGCTGCTCTGCTCATCACAGCAGCGCTCTGGGTGCAACTCCCAGTACGTACAGTAAGGTTTGTGTATGTATGTGAATGTCAGTGTGATAAATTGAATACTGATGAAGCAGAGGCGAGAGATCATCTTCATACGTCTCCAACCCTGGGAGCACTCTCCATCCTCTACCTTCTCTCCATTACCATCTCCTCCTTCCCTTTTAGCTTGTGCCGTCAGGGGAGACATCAATCTGAGTGACAGGTTGCGTGATCCTCCTTCCGGGTTCGGTGGGAGAAGGAGCGCCGTCGACATAAATATCCTCCTTGGATTTGTGGTGGACATGGAGCAGCCATGGCCACCATGAATCTTCACCATCAGTTATCACAGGCAGAGAAAACCTGACACCAGACCATGACATCACCTACAGACGCCAACATGATCAGCAGTCAGTTCGCTGCTCGTTCTTTATTGTTTAACCATTTGTATTTCCACACAGGCAGATAATGCAGACAAACTATAGCAAGCCGTTTTAATATTTAATCAGTAGCAGTAATAGCAAATGCAGATATCAACTATTAATTTCTCCTAGTGGAAGTCTGTAACTCCAGAACAACTAGTCAGCTTTTACCCTTGATCACTATTCAAACTCAGTTGCACATATGACATGATGTAGAAAAGAATATGCCAATTAGGGAAACAAATCCAAAATGATTTGATATGTCCGACATTAGAAATTTCAAATGTTGATATGTGAAATGTAAACTTACATTTCCCTGAGTCACAAACCTTTTTCAACATCTGGAAATTCCATTGTATTTATCTGAACCCGTTATTCTTACGAGTGAAAAAAAAAGGAATTACTGATATCAATTAATTAAATTAGAGAAATCTTTAACTCAAATTTTAAGTAGCTGAAATGTAATTTATACATGTGAAAATATATATTGTAACATGTCACAATTGTTATCCAGATATCACATGTACTGTACATGTAAAAATAGCAAAAGATGCATGTTGCATGCATATTTACTGGAAAAAAAAAAATCCTGGAAATTTTTTTATTTGAATAGTTTCTTTCCTTTCGTTTGGTCAACTTTACCACCAAGTTCATGAACATCTGTCAGGTAGTTTTTGTGTAACAAAAAACCAACTGAACTGATGATTTAACCTCCTTGGTGGAGGTAATGAATGCTGGTCTAAACTACAAGTAATAATTTAGACTTTGTTCCAAACAACAAGGTTGATATTAGCATTACAACTATTTTTCCCTAAGTTTCCATTTATATCACATTTCCATGCTGTTGCTTTGGCACCCCTTAATCTATACATAGTCATTTTTCAATTATACACCCAGATGCACACACTGACATTAATGTTGCAGCTCAGTGAGTGACAAGCCCAGAGGCCTCATTTTTAAAACAAACTTAGACACAAACATTTCCCCTGTGATGAAACTACAAAGTTAAGTTTGCTTTAATGATCTTGGAGATCACACTGCATGCCAAAAAAAAGAAGAAAAAAAGTGCCCTGCTGCTTTGTTCAAGTAAAAGTGTGTGGGCTGGCAGGGATTGATTTTGTTTCCTAATTAATCTGCAAAATAAATAGAGGTACAGGAAGTTTTAACTTTGCATTGCCACAGCAAATCAATGCAAAGCTTTCAGAAAATCTCTCTCTCTCCTTTCCTCTCTCTCCTCTTGTTCAGTCAGAGCCAGCAACAGCAGATGCAGCTTATTGCACTCCCTCTTCTTCCCTTGGACATTATTAAAGATTACAGGAGATAATCGCTGTGGTATCATGCTGGATGCCAGAATCAGGCAACACAATATCATCCCATACAGAACCGTTCACTTGGGGAATAGTGAGCCGCTTCGACATGCGAGATCTGTCCAAGCTCGACAACTGTTTAAAGATAGCAGACAGTCTCAGAGGGCTTAAAGGTACAGTCTGTGATCCAAACATTCAAAACACAGCCAATATGTAAAGTCATTAAGTCACGATCATATGCGGTACTAGATCTGATGCATATCTGATTTGTAGCTATGAGACATGAATGAGAACAGTCAGATCAGAATTCATGTGGTGGAGCGCTGTCGTCATCAGCCAGCACCGGCAGCATGGTAAAACCAACGACCTGAGAGGAGAGATGACAGCAGCAATGCAGACCGTCAGCTGTTCACAAGCGTTTGCCGTCTCCCAGTGCAAAATGTCCTGCACACATTCCCTACGAGAGCATTCATTTCGATTTGAATACCATAAGTTGTCTCACAAATATGACATTTTGTGTTTGTGACACAGATGACTCATGCAAAATCATACAAATGTGTGCACATGCCTGCCGTTTTGGTGGTGGGAGGAAGCCGGAGAACTCGGAGGGAACCCACGCATGACATGCATCCACAATCATAGGGCAGCAGGGTGGATGCATGGATGCATGGATGGATGGATGCATGGATGCATGGATGGATGCATGGATGCATGCATGGATGGATGCATGGATGCATGCATGGATGGATGCATGGATGGATGCATGGATGGATGCATGGATGGATGCATGGATGCATGCATGGATGGATGCATGGATGCATGCATGGATAGATGCATGGATGCATGCATGGATAGATGCATGCATGCATAGATGCATGCATAGATGCATGGATGGATGCATGGATGGATGCATGGATGGATGCATGGATGGATGCATGGATGGATGGATTTGCAGGACCACATTTTTAGGCTATCAGTAGTTAAAATTGTTTAATCTGTTAATTTCTTGCCATGTTAAGTATTTTATAACTTGTGCTAGATTATTATTATTATTATTATTATTATTATTTACTTATGAGTGAATTTAGCTCAAAGTTGAAGTTAAAAAAAAGACTTTTGTACTACAGCTGTTGAACAGTGTGCTTACAGAGTGTACACATTCATGGGGATCTGCAGGTTTATGTTCCCTGCATTTGAATGACCTTCCATAACTACAAAATACCAGCTGAAAACATGTCATTCTCATCAGTAGAAAACACAGGGTCTCTGCCTATCTATCAGTCCGTGCAAGGCAGCTTATCAGTGGGCTATCATTGTCTGACCCTCAGCCATGGACACCTGCTCTGCAGAGTCACACACAGGGAGGAGAGAGGCCACCTGAATACAAATCAGACAGGGCTGTCGAACACGAGGAGGGGCAGGAGTGATGGAGACAGAGACAGAGAGACTGCAGGCTTTGGTCTGGGAACTTGAAACAGTTAATTAGTAAGGATGCTCATAATGCTATCGACTCTGAACGCATCCCCTCCCCTGCAAACGGCTTCCTCTGCAGGTGCTGAAGGAAATCACCAGGACTATAGATGCACACAACAAGCTTGCTATTAGACCTTCAAATAAGCAGACGTATTGATTTTCCATCATAGCTTTTACATTACTGATGAATATGCGTCAAGAAAACAATGCACTCACTACGGATGTGATTTCTGTAACATCAGCTTCATTTTGCCTGCAAAGAACCTCACACTATCTCACAGATTTGTGTTTTGAATTCACGTCCAAACTGTTGGCTGTTTTGCTCGCCATGGTTGCATAACCGCCACAGCTGACTCAGAAACACAGCAAACTCTAATTAATATTTTGTTGACTACCCGAAGCAACACTTCAGTTACAATCACAGCTCCTCTGCACTGATGCTGTGCTGGCAGAGGGTGAGATATAAATATTCTGCAGTTCTTGGTGAAGGCTGTTTGATTTTAAACTACAGCCTCTGGTAGAATATTAATCTGTAGCAAATGGAGAGACCAGTTTAAGACCTCTGATGTATTGTGTTGCACTGTTGGAGGAAGGAGTAGGCTACACCATTATTATATCTAACAAATATGACTGGCAGAGTCTGAAATTAAGTTTTTGATTCAGCCGTCAGTGGCAGGGTGAAGATAAAATATTTATCATCCAGAGTTCATTTTATTATAAATTTGCACTGATAAAGCATTGAACTTGTTTTCTATGTAGCATAGTACTCTAGTATTATAATTAAATCCTACTCAAAGAGTGCAAAGCTCCACCAAGGAAGCTCAGTTGCCCCTTTATGTTATTGCACCTAAAAGCTATAGTCCAATAATAGTTTGGCAGACATAATATGACTTCTTGATCATGAAAAACATTCTCCTAGAATTTGAAATCATTATTAGTGTGATAGTTATTCAAGAAAATTTACATTTCACTAATTTCCTTAAGGATCTAGCTCAGTAACGTTTGAAGATCCTTCAGATTTAAACAGTTTCATCTACAATTTGATCCTAGCATTCTGTAACATTATTATTTGTTATCATACAGTAGTGAATTTTCGGTGACCCTATAATCTGGAATATGACTTGGATCCAGATAAGACTTTGGTGTGTGGTAGATCTTATGGGGATGTCATTGTGGAATTGTCCAAGCATTGTAGGCATTATCCATGAAGTCGCACCTATCCCCCAGCGGTTAAGAATTCTTTATAAAATTTCTGGATCCAGATGATCATCTGGATCACCACCAAAATCTAAACTAAGTCTCAAAATGTTTGTTTTTTTATCAAAATCTGTTCATAACTTTTTGAGTAATCTTGCCAACAGACAGACAAACAAACAAACCAATGCCAGCAAAACTATTACCTCCTTGGCAGAAGTAATAAAACCATGTCCTAGGATGTTAGTATCAGTTAAAGCACTTTGGTTCAGACTGAAATACTTCAAGTACTGAACGGAAGAATCCTTGGTGATTTTAAAGGATGATGGCTTGTCATGACTGTGGTGGTTAAAAGGAAGGGTCAAAAATTAAGTGTGTGTATACTGTAGGTTTAAACAAAAACAAAAAAAAGGAAGGCAAATGAAATCCCCATCAGCCGCAGTTCTCTTCTATATTTAGTGCCAATTATCAAATGTTAGCATGCTAAAATGCTAAACTAAGATAGTGAACACAACATTGTACCTGTTGCACACCAGTATTTTAACATTGTTAGTATGCCTGTTAACATGCTGATGTTAGCAATTGGCTGAAGCCACTAAGTGCTGCCCTCACACTATGCTATGGTTGAAGAGTCAGATTGAGCCATTTGTTTGGTGTGAGCTTTACATTCTTCATGTAAATGGTTCATAAAGCAGTGGTGAATAATAAATGAAACAGTTTCATGATTCATGTTTTTCAGCATCATATATTTATATCCTATATATTTTCCTTTTACTATAATTTAATTCCCCCGTGATCTGTGAGAGGCTGTAGTGGCGTCATAGTTTTAAGTCCACTTACTTGCTTCTGAAGAACTTCTCATACAAAACAGGCTTCATCAGCTGCTTCGTGTGCATTTCCATGACAACTGAGCACCCTACTGGTGATAAAGACTTTTTGGTTCAGCTGAAAGCTCTGGAAAAGAAAGCAAGTTGACCTTGAGTTATATTGTTCTTTGTTAACTGCTGTTTGAAGGTCCATAAAGGACTGTCAAGCTTCTCATTATGGTTTAATGCTACAAGGAGATGCCAAAAGGAGCATTTGTGTAAACCTGAAGATCCAATTCTAATTTGTTTACCTGCATTTGGTGCCTAAGGGGTCTTAATTTCTTGCTATACTTATCTAATCATATCAAAAAGCATGAAAACAAATACAAAAATACAGAACTAACACTGTATGACACATACTTATATTTAATCAGTATCAGCAATCAGTATTACATTTTTAATTGATATGGAAATTAACTTAACAAGGTCAGGATTACTGCAGAGATTAATTAATTTAACCAAATACAAGGATCACAACACACACACATGCAATCTGATGCTTCCAAGTTCTTTATAACAGCATTAACTGGTACAGGCACACCATGACCCTTAATCTCAACCAATTTTCCAGAACAAACACAATGTCACCTCCCGCAAATGCAAATCTTCCCATCATCATCGACTGAAGAATTCATTAAAACCTGATGGCCCCACCGCTACCTGTCTTCACTAATGGGATGTCACATGCATAATGCATGAGAGTCATATAGAATTATAGATTTTGTAATGCAAATCCACCTGTGTTGCAAAACACAGGAGAGTGCAGTAAATACTCTCTGCGTGGATTTCAGTTTCAAAGTGGAAACAGCTGCATGGAGTCACCTGATCAAACACGTCAAACTGATCCATGCATCAGTGATGGTGAAGCCGTGGCGACCTCATGGGGCGATGTGAACTTCCCTTCCTATGACTTCATTCCCAGCAATGATTTGATGTGAACCTGGGCCATCTGTCCTGTGTTAATTGCACATGTGCCGCTATGTGGCCTCATTGGTGGGCTGCACTGCAGGGGTGTTTGTTCTCCCAGAAGGCAGTCCAATGGTTTTCTTGATAATGGGTGAATGTGAGTGGTTCATTAACTCACGTAAACAGTTGGTCAACCTTCTAGCAGAAACATTCAATGACCGTTTCAAATGTTAAATCTCGACATGACAAAAAAGGTAATTGTCAATCACATTTCTGATGCATTTATGCCAGATAATATATAATAATAGTAATCAAAATGCATGATTAATCAAAAGATCTCATTTTGGTTCCCGATTTCAGGCTTGACTTTAAAAGCTTTGTTGACCATCTACAAATGCATCCCTCACATTTTATATGCAGCTTTAGAGCTGCGGTAGAGCAGGGTTTGGGCTTTCTGAATAATAATAAGTGGCTAAAGGGGAGATTTAGTCAAAGTGCATTCATCTTGCTGGCTCGGCTGTGGGTGACATCGCTTTCCCCTCTCCTGCTCTCGGTCTTTTTTTCCTCTGCTGTGAACAAGCTCTCATTGAAAACAGCAGCGCCATCCCCACTGACTTTAATATTGCATGGTCGAGATGAGGGGAACACAGGGCAACAGTGAGGAGACGATATTTTGATGTTGAATGATCAGGGACAATCCCAGAGCAGCTGAGCTGAGACGACCATGGCGAGGCCGAGCCGGCCAGAAAGACACACAGAGAGAGAGAGAGAGCAGGAAATAATAACAAAAAGAGACAGAAGGCAACAGAGTGCAAAAGCTAGGAAATTAGACAAAAGAGGAAAGTCATGAAAGACGAATCTAAGAGTGCAAAAGAAGTAAAATAAGAGAGTGAGAATGAAAGAGATGTTAGAAGAATGAAACTGATCTTTTGTCTCTGCAGTGAGAAAAGGAACAAGGCCATCATGGAACAAGGGAATTGGAAAACAGAACAGCCATTTCCTGGTCTTGACAGGTGTCTTGTAGACTACCACAGAGAATGATGTTGGCTTTTGAGTCGCACATATAAAAGTGACATATACCAGTTTTTCACTGCACTGTACTAAGCTGGGTTTCCCACCGTCATTCACAATGTTATGTACAGTTTCAAAAACAGGAGGCAAAACGGCGAGACAAAAGATGAAGTAAAGAAAAATTACTGTAATAAACTAACTCAGGATTAACACAGTGCGTTAGGAAAAAGTAACACAGTCCAACTGAAATAATCAAGGATATAATCCACAAAGAAAAATCCAAAAAGATACATAAACTAACAAGAACCACCATGAAAGAACTTACAGGGCAAGCCAAGTAGACATTCAGGAGATCACGGAGCAGACACAGGGCAAAGCAGGGCAAACCAGACAAACAGACCCAGAGGGTAAGAAACACACAGACTAATAAATATACAGGTAAGGAGAGGAGATAGAGAACAGGTGGCAAAGGGAGGAGGAGACAATCAGAGACAGGTGGGAATAATCAGCCAATCACAGTGGAGGGAAAATGAAGGAGGTAAAGTTAAAGGGGAAGACATGGAGAAGTAAACTTACAGAACCATGACATACAATTTGGATAATTTATATATTTATTCAAATGTTTTGTTTTTAAGCAAGTTCACATTTAAGTTTAGTTCATTAACTAAAATCATCAGAATCAAATAAATCGTGTGTATATATTACCAACGATGTAATGCAATTTGTCTGCTGTTTGGTTGGAGATAGGTAGACTCAAAGCTGAGCTATGGAGCGGTCTGCCGATGCATACATTTACAGCCCCAGATTTTTAAAATTTTAAATGAGGCTCTTATGAAATTTCAGTCAACAAGACTATCCCTTAGCATACTTAGGCCATAGTTTATTTCTCATACCGTCCTGTCATTCACACCTCTCACATATGTTCGGTCTTAATTTTGTTGACTGCGGCTTTCACTTGAGTTCAGCTGGTCACATCCCTCCAATGACACACCTTCATTGTTAGCCTATCATCTTGCTGCTATCTTTTTAGATATGATTGTCTCTGTATCTCTCTCTCTGCCCTATCTGCAGATTTACCAGCTTTGTCATTTCATCAGTCTCTTCAACCTCATCAGTCTCAGCAGAGTCATCGGCCACCACCACCACCACCACCGTCTGGACTCTATGAGGGGATTTATCTTGCTGTTGCTCAGGGCAAAGATTTTCCGACATGCTAATCATCATGTATCATCTGCTGCGATAAAAATGTATCTATGAAAATGATTTGTCTTTTCAAAGGAGAGCGAAAGACCTGCGATTTTCAGAGTAGACAGGAAAGTTGTAGAAGAAAACAAATGTGCAGTCACTTCAGAAAGCTCACTATGAGCCATGTCTTTAATATATATATAAAAAAAACTACCGGAGGTTAATAAAACTGTGCAGTTTTCCTTGTGCATGTCTGGCAAAACAGCATGCAACACCTCTGTTTCCACAGCAGGAATATCAGAGGATGTAAGACACCTCTCCTGAGAAACAATTAGCCTTGAACTTCAGAGGAGAACAATGATTAGCATGTGTTTGCACACTTTGTGGTGGGTGGAGGTGGTGGTGGTGATGGGGTGTCTTGATTTCTCTTACTGTTACCCTATTGATCCCTTACATAACTAAACATGAATTACATAATATTTGGTGTTCTCAGGATGCCCAACCCCCCACTGCTGCTCCACATAACCCCATTTAAACACTATTTCTCTCGCCCTGTTCCTTTTCATCAGATTCTTTCTCTCCTTCACTGCAGTAACCTCATATGGACCGCTGGGTTAATTAAAGGGTCCACAAAGCAAAGCAAGAGGCCGCCTTATGCTTTAGCCAACATTAACTCCAGAGTGTCACAACCTGGAGCATCACACATACTGTAGCTGTTAGAGCAGAACTAACATACATTACATCCGTCTGCTCACTGCAGCCAAATCATAAAGCCCCTTGAATCTCCTTCACTTAATATTAATTTAATGTGGAACATATTGTGCTTTTATGATGTGTAAAGATAATTGTGCTCATGTGTATCATGTCTTTTATACAGAGAATGATGACATGCTAATATTTCTTTGCAATTAGAGACAAATATTTTGTGAACAGAAATAATATAATCAGGTTAAATACTGTATAAAAAAATGAATGAATAAAAAACTGTGATAGACAAGCGAATAACTTAAAGGGAAAATAAATGAAACATTACAAAAACATATCCCAGTAACACAGAATGTAAAAAACTGATTCTAAACACACTCTGGCAGCCTGAGCTCCTCAGGCGAAGGAGCCTATAGGGACCCTGGCGGCAAAAGCGCCGGTCACCTTTAATCTTCTGTCTGGATTATGGAAAAGGAAGAAGAGTTTCAGATGAGATCAGAGAGAGTTCACAGTCTCAAAAGAGAGCAAATGCCTTAGCACTAAAAAGAGTACAGATCATGCAAAGTCTCAAATTAATAGATAAGATCGTTAAATCCCTTTCAGAACTAGACGTCTCTCAGAGACTGCAAAGCTCCCCCAGCTTCCACATTATGTCATTGCACGTAAACCGATAGTCCCATGATAGTTTGACCCTCATAATATGACTCATTGTTCATGAAAACCTACCCCTAGAATCTGAAATAACATTCATGCTTTAAAGCTCAATATACTTTTAGTTGATGCACACATTATGAACTAATTGATTACATTTAACTGTAAATCTTATATAACCGTCAGACCTCCTCATAACCTATTTAACATCCTGTACAGCACAGAGACCTCTCTCTCAGTACATGCAGGGCACTAATTGTATATAGAGAAAATAAACAGAAGCAAAATGAAAGGCAAACGAAGAGACATGGAGGGTTTTCTCCCATATGCACAACTCATATAATGAGGGTCATAATGGCCCTGGGCAACTCAACTGTACAGACAGGAAAAATAATTTAATTCATGAAGAAGGAGGGGAGGAGTCGTAGTTTTCCATATCAAAGACAGTTGGGAGCATTTTGTTTGAGAGGCATATTTTAAAATTCTACAAATTCAATATTCTCTTTTGATTAAAATTCTAAGCCCCTGCCCTGCCTCTTAGCCTGATTGGTGTGTCAAGGGGGTATCCAGACTAAAGTAGTGGCTTCACCTGCTTGAGGCAATCGCTGCCCTCGAGTGTTAAGAGCAGTGGGAATCTGTGGGGGCGCATGCAAAAATCTCCCAAAAGTAAATCTCAGATGCATAGCGGGGTCCGTGCTCCATGTATGGCCGAGAGACGCCGAGGTGTCAGACGGAAGCTTGTGTTTTAAGTTTGACCCTCATAGGCTGCAGCGGCCTTAGCGTCGCAGCGCTCACTCCTCAACAGGATTTCACTAACCAGAGCAATCGTCTATCAGATGAGACACATTAAGGAGCTAATTGTCCCCCTTGGGTTGGACAGTTCATTATCTGAGCCAGTGCACAGAATCCAGTCAAGCAGGAGCAGAAATAGAGGCCATGGCAGGCTGACACATACAAGCATGGTCAATGGCTCCAAACACCACGAACAAGCATCAACAAAGACAGCCTGTGGTTGTAACGAGCTTTCAAGCTGTGCGTGGTAGCTCGCTGTAAACAGGAAGTCCTTGTGTGAAATGGTCCGCTAAAGGTTTGCAATTACAGGGTACAACTTCCCTCTTCCCAGCCATGGCCTCAGACTTGGAGGTGCTGATTCTCATCCCAGCCGCTACAGACTCAGCAGCAAAATGTCCCGCTGACAGCCGGAGGTCACGGCATGATGAAGCTAACAGGACCACATCATCTGCAAAAAAAGCAGAGAAGCGATGCGAAGTCCACCAAACTTGACACCCTCCGCCACCTGGCCGCGCAGAGAAATTCTGTCCGTAAAGATTCCGAACAGAATCGCTGACAAAGGGCAGCCCTGATGGAGTCCGACTCTCATTCTAATTCACCTTAGTCTTTCTCTCCAATAATCCATTTGCAAAGGACCTGGACTGCATAAAAGGCTTGTTCTCGCCGAGAAAGCCTGCGTTTGCCATTGAGGTGTATTGCTAAACTTAGACCATGTGCGTTAGTCTGTATTATGCAGCAACTGCAATTCTTTGAAAAGAGTGACACCTTCATTTCATGAAGTAAAATCCAGCAGGAGCAATTTTGGACCCCATCCAAAATACACACGGACTGGCAAGTGAACATTTAATGCTATTCACCAATCCATAGTGAGCACACAACAACAACAGACCCCGTCCCCTTTGAGCTCTAACAAATAATTCTTCCCTTCACAGCCAACGTGTGTCTTTATTTCCACATACAATTGAGTCAGGATGGGATTATCCATTGTGTGTACAGCTGCAGTCACAGGATTAGGGATGACTAGGGATGATGGCAGAAAAAACACAGTTCTAACCAGCTGCACAACGCCAGGCACCGGCTACACAAAATACCAGCTACGATAGCTGCCCCGAGATCTGTGATTATACCATAAGCACTGTATTATCAACAGATGATCATTTTATATCTGATTCTGTGAAAGATGTGTGCTCTAAAGATATCCAAAAAAGTTCCAGTACGTTCAAGATATTTTTAAAATATTAAATATTAAATTTCTTTCTCCACGTTCAACAAAAAAAATGCTAATTTTAATCACAACTGCAGTCTCAAATTTATTCAATCCCCTTAATAGCTTCCATCGTGAGAGCACACATTTGCAAATCAGATGTTGTTAAAACACTGTGCCAACCTTGATAGAGTTACATCAGCAGTAGAGGCCCGAGGTTTTTTTTTTCTTCTGGTAAGCCTAAATTTACATAAGGGCTGCATGCCTGAATTCCAAGATGTTCACCACTGCTGACCCAAAAGCACAAGCAAAGTCGCCCCGGTACGCTCAAGACCATCTAGATAAGACAGAAGTTTTGGGATGCTGTTCTGTGTTCTGTTCTCATGTCTCACCATCTGTGAGAAAGCTGATGGGCAGCATTGGACATTCCAAAAGGACAACAGTCCCAAGCAAGCCTCAAAGTCCACCAAGGCTTGGTTTCAGAAGAAGGGCTGAAACATCCTAGAGTGGCCGTCATGGTCGCCTGACTTAAATCCTATAGAAAATCTCTAGTGGGATTTGAAGAAGGCGGTTGCAGCACGTAAACCCAGTAATATAACAGAACTGGAGGCCTCTGCTCTTGAGGAATGGGCTAAGATTCCTCAGGAATGCTGACAGAAGCTGGTGTCAGGCTGTGCGTCATGTTTGCAGCAGGTCATAGCAGTAAAAAAGGTCTTTCCAAAGAACTAGAGACACTTATCATTAAGGGGTGGAATTATTTTGAGACTGCAGTAGTCAGTAAAACTGGCCTTTTGTGTTATATTTGGGAAACAACACTTAATATCTGTATTGAGCTATTTAAACTGCTGTTGTTCTATTTGGCTCTCGCAAACAGCTGACCTACTGCACAGTGGGGTTTGAATAATTTCGCTTCCAACTGTAAATAACATGTACTTCTGAGTTCTGTAGCTCGTGTGAAACAACACAACTCCTCATCACAGCCCGTCAGTCTTCTCCTTTCTGTTGCTCATACCTTTATGACAACAATCATGTATTCGTGACAGTGGGTGCATGTGTGCAAGCAGAGGAGCCGAGCGATGACTGTCATAAGTGGCACATGATGACTGGGTTTGCAAGACACACCATTATCACGACTCTCACACCTCAGGCAAGCGTGCCTGTGTGTGTGTGTGCACGTGTGTGTGTGTGTGCACGTGTGTGTGTGTGCACGTGTGTGTGTGTGTGTGTGCACGTGTGTGTGTGTGTGTGTGCATGACGGAGCTGTGATAACCTGGTGAAACTCATATTCATGCACGCCTTGTAAGACAGAGCTGCACATCTCTGCCAGCAGGCAGCCTTCATATGAGCGAAACAGCCGAGCGTCATGGGAACAATGACTAGCGATGCTGTTATTACACCTCACTACAAACTGGTAATTTTGTGTAATTCTACTCAGTGTCACAACAGCAGCGATGTGCATTTCAAACGCCGTCATGTCATTTCAGAGGCTGCGAGCAAGTGAATCCACAGCTAAGGAGGCAGCGCAGTTTTTGGGGTGATGTGCGCGTATGACGCCCCCGGCCCCTGTGAACTCGAGTCACGCTGAGAGACAGAGATGTCAGACGTGGTGGGTGATTAGCAGGGAGAGCGCCCAGCCGTCCCGTGCCAGCACAAAACTGTCATCGGTGTGTGTTTTCTGCATCCTCCCTGGAGAGCAGCGGGGGCGCTGAGGGACGCACAGTGACTCACGCTGTCGATGAGGTTTGAGGGAGAATGAGAAGGATTGAGAGTCGGCCATTATCGCACATGTGCCCACATCAAAAACCCCCACCCCACCCACCCACCTCCCTAATTACGGCCCACGCCACCCACGAACTAAGTATGCTCACACACACACACACACACACACACACACACACACACACACACACACACACACACACACACACACACACATGTGACAGCACATAAAAGGAATAGCCTCTGCATCAGTGTGTCAGAGGAGCTTATCCATAATGGGCAAAGCAGGCTGTCGTAGTGAAGCACTTATCCAATGGAGCTGTCCTGTATAATACAGTAGTCACAATTAGAGCAGACATTCAGAGGAAGTGGTTAAAAGCTTGTGTGAATGTCATGTTTCAGCGTCTACATCCTGATGCAGGCTTTCTCGCAGTGACGGGTTCATGCAAATACTGTGCATGCAAACTGGATTTCACAGATTGAATAGAAAATACCTATTTTCAAAATCTGATGGTGTCAGTCAGCCCATGCGTGACGTGTCATATGGGCAGACTCGTGTAGTACCGATGTAAAGTTTGTAAAAAAACAAGGAGGTTAACTCCAATTTTTCCCAACATCTAACCTGCCTTCAGTAGAGGGATACATCTTAGCCCCAACACAGATAGAGAAGCTTTGCCATGCAATTACTAAATTGGTCGAGAAATTAATTTCAACCCAGTGAACTGACACAGAAATGCACTGAACTGCTAATCCGGGCGCAGGAGGGCTAAAAATCCTCAGGAATTTAAAGTTTAATGGATTAATGATGTCAAGGCCCTCAAGTGGATAGGACTATAGCATAAAGTAACTCTGAAGGAATTAAGGGGTATGTCGGAAAGCAGTTCTAACGAGGCCGCCGGCACAGTGCAGTAGCTGCTTCAATGTGCAGCAACCCACTTCTGCTGACAGCTGCACAGTCTTAACTATATACGCATGATGCATCAGAGCTTTTGTTTTGGGTCTTACAAATACAAATAATAAAGTAATACAAATAATTGTATTCGACAATTTAATTTTCTTCTTCTGTGCATTTTATCACACTATTTATAGTATAAGTCTAATCATAGTCTAATAATACAAATGCACTTTACGAAGAAGAAAAGCTATTTATTGACACTGTCCAGGTTCAGTGAGGAGATTTTCAGTTGTTTTTTTTTAGATTTGTGGTATTTGTCTGTCAAACTCAGTTTACTTGAGTTTGGTTCATTTAAACAAACCAAGTCCTGGAAACTTTTGCTTTTTTCAGTACGTAGTTACATCCCACAATGTAACTAAGTAACTCCTGTACTTAAGCACCCCACAAATTAGATCTACTTTACTTGAATAGCCTGTTTTCTGTTCATACCACTTTCTACTTGTACTCCACTACTTTTCATGGGAAACAGCCCTTTTGTTATGTGAGAAAAGTTGAATAAATGGTAATTTTGTTTTGTAAAACTCTACTCAGGTATTTCCTATCCCAGCCTCTAAAATCTTTCATTCACATTCAGACCTGTAACATGTAACAGTTGTGTCAGTATCACACACCAGAATAGATTCACATATATTGTTTATTGTTCTGCAGCTCTCCTGTTCAATGTTGGGTCACTGACGTCTTTTGCCTGTATGAAAATAAATGTTTAATGACAGATGAAACAACTACTGTTGTTTTGCACAAAGGATAAAGACTTGCATGCTGAGGACAGGCTGGTGGAGTTTTCCAGCATACCTTCAGACAATGTGTTTGAGGCCATAAGCCCAAGAAACCTGTGTTTAAATGTGTTCTGAATAATTATCGGTTGAGCAGTAATTAGTTCTTTGGAAATATTTCAATAGAAAATGATTAGTTATACAACACCATTGCATCATGAGTTCAGTCTCTCACACGGTTAGTGACGTCCTGTCTGGGTGATGCAAGAGGGTGATAAAATAAAGTAGTGTGATGTGTTGTAACAACAAGCAAATCATTTTGTCAAATTCATGCAATAATTCATGCAATTCATGCAGTTCTTGTCACTGATTGGTCAAAGAGAATCATCACTGCGTCATTGTGTCATCAGTGAACGGCATGCACAGAGTATCCTACACAGCACAAATCCATGCCCGTGATTTTTAAACAGCCAAGCAACTAGAGCGGCAGCAATTATTTATTTAGTGGACACGATTCTGGAAAATGGTAACCCGATAAACCACGTCATGGTCGACTGAGGAGGTGGAGATGTCCCTGTCTGTGAGGTGAGACACTGAGGTGTTACTACAGTGTCCTCTAATGGAAAACAACCTCCAGAAAAGTAAAAGTAAAGTAAAAGTAAAAGTAAGTGACACTTAGCTGTGTAATAGAGAGCCCTATGTGTTTGTGAAAGACACTACCAGTTGTAAGGGCTCCACAGGGAATTATCAACCAACTCGCAGGTTCTCTCACATCTTTTGAGTATCTTTCATCTATTTTTTCATCTCGTCTGCCAAAGAGTTCATGGAGACCAAAACAGGCCTAAAAGGAGAATAAATACTTGACTCAACACGTGCTAGGTCATCAGAAATAAAACTCCAAAAAGCTATTGCAGCTGCATATGTGCAGGATGTAAATATGTAAATGCACCAAAATAACTTGAGGGAATAATAGATCAGTGTTTACAGCTTAGTAGGCTAAATTATTAATGAACAAAGCCTGAGCAGTTTTTTTTTTTAAATGAAAAAACAATTAATTAATTAATAAAATATAGGCAGAGTTCTGAAAAATGAGAAGAACTGGTTTTTCTCCTGCATTAAATATTCATGAATAAGCAACAATGAAAGTAAAAAAAAAAATTTTTTAAATCTTAAGGTATTATTAAAAATAGTGTAACATTCAATCTTAATAATGAATGAAATTCTGTTTCAGCTAGTCCATCCCCCCCCCCCCCCCCGTTCCTGGTTTAGCTGGATGAAAATGACCTGCCTTGTATTCATAAAATGAGAGAGAAGGACAGACATAACAGGAAGCACAACCTTGCTTGTGGTCCTTCTAATATCTGTTGCGTGCTTTTCTCACCTGGTGTGTGTCTCCCCAGGGAAGGTGACACAGGTCACACGGAGAGGACGGTGGGCGTGATGTGAAATCAGAAGCCCCGGGGACAAACTATGACAACCAACACCATCATCATCTTTATAATCATCACATCTTCATCCGTAGGACCTCAGTTGTGTGTCGCCATGGCAACAATCGGTGTGTGTGTGTTTGTGTGTGGGTGTGTGTTTATGTGGGGGGGGGCTTCAAGGTTAGCACAATGTAAGGGTCAGTGCAGTGGCCTTAAAACCACCTGCTGCTACAGAAGGAAAACTACTATCTAATGTTACTCACTGAACAGTTGTGGGTATTTTTTCCCCATTGACTCACAGCTCAGCTCTTAAGGTCCATTTATGCTCTACTTTAAAGGCTGAGAGGCCGTTTACACGACGGCCGTTTCGCCCAAAAACGGAAACCTTTTGATGCGTTTTGGCCGTCGGTTTACACAAGAACGCGGTTGTGTGGATGTCGACGTGTGGAAGTGTGAAGGCGTTGACAGATAGACCATATATGGACGGACAGATCCATTTACATACATAGAGGGAACATAAATGGGCCTTAAAGAGGTCAACAACATACCAGAATCAGAGTACATGTGCCATTTTTAAGGCTTTTTCCTCTGGCAACATCATGTGAGTTTGTTCCAAGCACTATAAATCACAATTACAAAGGCAGCTACACAAGAGACTCGTACTCATTTAAACACTAAGTGGCACATAACAGAGCCACATGAGAAAATACACTCATCTGTATTCCTGGTGAATTCGGATTGCTCAGCAACAATACAGTGTCAGAAATGAGCCTCAAGTCTCTCCTGTTTCATTAACAACCACACGGCTCCCATGTATTGTTTTGTCAGGTATTTCCATTCATCTGTCCTCCCATCTATCTGCAAACTCACAGCAGGTGTTCCTGAACAGCACTGATGATGTTGTGGGTAATAAGTTAATTTATTGACGAATCAACATCTGTGTATTTGCACACTCACCTCTCAATGCCTCCTGATTAAATCTGAAACAGCTGCCATAGCACACTTACACTGGTCCATACAGGATGTATCCATTTCTGTACGTAGAGGGAGCATAATTGACCATTTAGCTGACATTTTTGAAACTGAGCTTTACGAAAACAGTCTACAAACTGAGTTACTCAATAATAGAATAGAAGTCCCTTATACACAGCCCATTCAAGGCGGGATTGTTGCGCCTTTGTTGGGCCTCACAGGGGTTTTATTGATAAGACAGCAAACAAGACAACCTCCAGTGTCAATGAAATGCCACATTGCTTGGATTTGTCCTGTAATTATAGTAACTATAGGCAAATGTAATTACTGTAACCACTTTAACACGGCCTGTAAAAATCAATACAGCTGATCATATTCACGTCATGATATATAGGCAATCATTGATCAGCGAAATCAATTTTCATGTCTTGTCATAAGCAGCATTTTTGTTCATTTTCTCAGATGGTATTGAGATTATAAAAGAGTTGTCAAATAAGAGAGGAAACTAAATTGTGTGTGAAGCTGCTTTGAACACATAATTTTTTACAACCAATTTGCCCATTAAATTTAACTGGTGTATATCTGGACATATGTGGAGTCTAAAGTAGACAGGTATCTTTAATTTAATAGTCAATTATAAATTGAATGAATAAATTAATTAATTAATCACATAATTTAATATTATTGATATTCAATACCGTACTGTATGTTAAATAATCAGTTCACACATTGACATAGGATGTGTGTTATATTGTGTAGTGAATAGAGACATTAGTTCTGTGTTCTATAACACAGAAAATTCTGGTCTATCTTTTTAAAAAGAGAGAGAAAAAATGGTTTAAAATTGCGAGATTCAAAACGAGAGGAACAAACAGTAAACAACAATGGTGGTTGAAGTTTTGAAGATCACCTTTGGCGTCTGGTTGTGACTCATTCATCAGCAGAGCAAAGGTTAGGCCACATGCGTCTGTGAAAGTGCACGTCATGCACGATCATTCTTAACTCCAGGCTGAATGGTGTGCATCCCATCCTGTATTTAGTCAACATGTCTCATCTCATCTGTGTACGTCTCAGCTGTGTCTCACCCATGTGGGCTTCGCATGAGAAAACAGTGTGACCATGTGAATATTACATGTTCGCGTCTGCGCTCGTGCCACATGAATGCAGGAAATGTGAGCGCGTGTATGTGTGTGTGTGTGTGTGTGTGTGTGTGTGTGTGTGTGTGTGTGTGTGTGTGTGTGTGTGTGTGTAAGTGTATCCGCTATTACTCCCTGCACACCTCAGGCTCCTGTGTGAGAGGAGCCAATGATCACAGGGAACACCCCATGTTTCTGTGTGATGCATCAGACAGCAGCAAATCCCAGATGACAGAGAGGCACAGAGGAAATAAGTCCATGAAACCTCAAGCAGAAGCTTCTCTGGAGGAGACCGTTATTCAGATACATGCATATCTGAATAATAGTCTCCTTATCAAACGTGACATGTATACGGCAGCTTTGTGATAGTCTACTTCAGCCCTACGCACCGGCCTTAATCACAGACACTTGGGAAAGGACTTCTGCGACTGTGGGCTTACTGAGGGTGAGGCATGGCCAAATTGACTCCAAGTGGCTGCCAACATCTTATCGGCCTCTTGCTAAGCGGCCTGCTAAACGGCCCGGTCAGAATGCCATTGTAGCTCAACCCTGAAGTAGATTTAACCGCTCCTAAATCACGACTACGAGTGTTTATCGTGATGTCAAATACTGGGAAGGAAGCGCAGGAAATTGGGTCATAGAAATATAATGAGTGGTGCAATTTAAAGAAGAAGAAGGAAATGAGCTCATGAAGAGGGGATGGGAGGATCTGTGACAGAAATTGTAAAGCCGCATTTAATGCCATGGTCTCAAATGGTATCCAGAGAACATCAAAGAGCCCCCCCCACTCACAAAAATCTAAGAAAGCAAAGAACCCAGAGGATTATTCTCCTCCAATCGCAGACGCTCACACCGACGGGATCCTCCACTCCTCACCAACAGACCCCCTCCTACACAGAAAGAGAGAGAGGAGAGTCTGCATGGTGAGAGGAAAGAGCACCAGGGAAAAAATAAACATCCAGAGGTGTGAGTCAATGGATGAAGAGATGCAGAAAGATGTGGGAAAAAAGAGGGGAAAACTAGATGGAAAAAGAAAGTGAGGATCAGAGCGTTTGCCCTTTTAAAGGACACAAGAACATGAGGCCCAATGAAAACTGGCACTTTACTACACACATGCATTCACACAGACACACACAGTACTGTAAACATGCCCTCTTGATGATGACCAGTTCAGTCTGTGGGGATGTGAAGCTTTGAGGACTTAATGTGTGTGCCAGCCACAATTGGATGATTTAAAGCAGCTAATAGCTGTTAGCAGCTAACTCGAAGAAGAGGAAAAATCAACTGAAAATGTCTTGACCCTAGAAATCTACTCCTAGAATTTGGAATCATGTGTTAATTATCAGTAGTTTATGAGTTACCAACCAAAGTATGATTTCCCACAATGGCAAATCCAGATTTATTTTTCTGATCTATTTAAATATAACTTCTTATCTTTCACAGATGCGTGAAATTTCATCTGAATTTGCATTATTGCAGCTACATATTGGTGGCAGTGCCATGTCTCCACCCCTCTCTGTTACCATAATATTGCACCCCAGCAAATATTCATTCTAATTATGCAATGTTTTTATTTTCATTGGCCTGGTATCATTTTTCATGATTTTGGCAAAATAGGTTTAAAAACGGGGCCAATATTGCAATGTTGACAAAAGTGAAAAAGTGATCCAGAATCCGCATCTGTTCTCAGATCTACCTCAAAACTTTATCTACTCTTCCTTGACCCAGGATCAACCGCTATGGAAAATTTCATCAGAATCAGTTGAGAACTTTCCAGAATAGACAAACAAACAAGGGAGGTCAAACTAATTACATTTTCAGAGTGCCTCTTAGAGAATCTTAGAAAATTCTTATGCCCAGAGTAAGTAATGCAAAGGAATGAGCTGCAGTAAATAACACACATCATAAATAACAGAGTACAGATATGACATCATACTGAGAATAGTCAGTCCTTAACAGACGTCAGATAAAAGCAGAGTGCCTGAGAAAAGAGGATTGCAACACTGCATTTACAGATAATCTTTGGAACGAGGTAGGGCAGAGAGAAACCTAGGAATTCTGTTAACAAAGTGAAGGGGGGGAAATGAGCATCAGAAACGCTTATCTCTGAAGGTCTCCTGCTACCCAACCGGGTCACATGAATAAAGAGGTTTTAACCTCATTTCTTCTGTCCATGCCTGACCACAGGGAGCAAGACGGTGTGTGTAAAAGTAATGGACTCAACGGCCTTTAGGCTTGAAAAACACAGCTGGAGCCACTATGATAAATGCTGTTGCACATCAAAAGATGCTGCCTTCAAATGCATGATCAGTCACCGCTCTGATTTCATTCAATAATTCAACTCTACACAACAAAACTGGTCCGATTGTTTCTTGTTTCGGAGTCTATAAAGTGGATCGAATGACAGAATACAGGCCGGATGGTAAGGCCTCCATGGTGGAAAATGCAAATAAGTTGGATGGGAGGAGAGCAGTATTAGTCCTTGAACTAATTCACTTCCATACTGTGTAATGACTCATCACATGGAGAATAATGATGATGGTAAATCAGAAATCAGACCACGAGGCTTTATTCAAATATTACACTGCCCTCTGCTGGACACAGCAGCATGACACTTACATAAGAGATGCCACTGTGGTTCAGTTCTCCCTTACCTGCATGATATACATCTGTAGATATGTTTTCTGTATTATGATATTGTGTGCAGCTTTAAACGTAAGATCTTATTAAAGATTTAGATGGATTGCAAAAAGAACCATTTGCCATAAATTAAAAAAAACAAAAACTTTTATACTTTACTTTATATTTGTTACACCACCTGTACTCAACTACACACAAACAGCACAAGCAACAAATATGAATTCTATCTGATTGACACTAGTCAGCAGCAATCCTTCTCTGTTACCTTTCAATAGCCTCTCATTGCTATTTCGCTGAAGAAATTCTCTCTTGGGCTTGAATGGCCATTATTCTCCTCCAGTGCTCAGGGTCATTTACTGAACAACACTCCTGAGGATGGGAGGAGGGGCTCATCGGCCTGCTCAAGGTACTTCAGTGAAGTGTTGCTCTAGGAGGGTCTGAGCTCTAATACATCCCAGCACTCCATTTAAAATTTCCATTGATGGCATTTGCAGCGTAACTTGGAATAGGCTTCATTCTGCTGTAGAAAAAGGTTGCATCGTCAAAATTCATGTGTTTAATGCCAGAAATGTCACTCGTGTCGACCCATCGTGCTTCAGATTACTGAGCAAGCAGCAATACGAGGGGAGAGAATGGTATTTTTAACTGGTTCTTGTGTTGTGTTCAATCCTGAAACACTTTATACAACTTTTTCCTGATCTTTTTTCCAAAAGCTGTTCTTAGACCAGTTTTTTTAATGACTAAAATTTGAGGTCATCACATATAAATTAGTTCACTGTAAGCTAAACTTTTGATTAATATCTTGGATGATAGATATTAGCCTGTGCTAATGATATTGCAGTGTTGCTCTGCCACCACAGGAGGGTTCACTTTCATTTAACATGAAGTATTAAAATTGTTTTATCACAATCATAAGAATCCACTAATATAAAACATTATGTTTTTCCTCCAACAACTACCTGACTGGGCTTTCAGTGTGGTTAATGATGGATTAGTCTTTATTCTTATATTTAATGGTTAATATTTATATTTTGAGATTAACTGGACCCTGAATTTCATTTTAGTCCAGCACAGAATGACTAGAATACATTAATTCAAATCTTTTCTATGTTTTGAGACATTTTTCTTCTCTTTCAGCTTCTCCAGATCAATAAGTAAGACTATATTATCTTGTGGATATTTTTGTATGAGTTGTGTAGTTATATTTTTCAAGTGTGAATACAAAAATTGACACTTTTATACATCACCCAGAATACATTTTCAGTGACTGCCTCTGTGCTTCTATTCTGAAGGTGAACTGACAAAAGAAACAGTCCTGAGCTTGTCCCTGAAAGCTGGAGGTAACGTCCTGCCAGCAGGTTTACTTCGATGTCACAAGTGAGTTTTTTTTTAAAGAAATGAAGGTACAGACAGAGAATAAAATGCTTTTTTAAAAACAGGAATTTCTTCACACAAAAGATATTGTGTACAGGTTAGTGTCATAGAACCCTTGGCTCATTTTGTTAAATTAGTGGGTTGAACAGTCGGTGTTTCCAGACAAAAGAGAAAAGCTTTAATGGAAAGCTGGGAAGACATTTGTTTGATTTGAAGTATAACAAATATAAACATCTGCCAACAGAAAATACGAGCAGAAGACAAGACTAAAGTTAGTGTGAAGGGATTGTCTCACATGTCGAAGCTTACAGCTACCTGTGGCTAAAGTAATTAGCATCTGTCCTCTTTTGGAACGTACCGTTCACATTCAGTCAGAAGGAGTGGAGACATCAAACAGGACCTGAGAGGGTAACATTTACGCCAAATGCCCCAGAGCTTTGCTCCGATTTCCTGTTCATGATGTCATGTATGGAGGAGATGGACAACAGTTCGCTTTTGTCCCTCCTTGGAGCCGAAAGCAAGTCCACCACTGTGCAATTAGGCTTAGGACGCCTGCGTCTTGATGCCCGTTTCTCTGCCCGGGACTTGGGTGGAGGGAGCCCGTCACAGATTCGGGTACAAGCTGTGGTTATGCCACAGAAGGAGGGGTCGTCTGAATGCGAGGATCCCTCTGAGCTGCCCTCTGATGGTGAGGTTCTACACATGGGTTGAAGTAACCTTTTTGTAAAGGGCGTAGGGTTTGTAGTGACAGGTCCACCATTACATACAACACCTCCGTTACACAGTTCTGGAGCAGCGTGAAAGGAGGGTTTCAGAGTCTCTACTTTTTCCATGGGTTTCATCTTTCGACGCCTCCTCTGTGTGGGAAAAGGTTGGACAGATAAAACATCTGTTAACCACTGTTAATCGGTTGTAACTAATATTTCGAGATACTTTGCATAAATGTTCTGCTCTGCAATAAATTCATCGCTTACTCACCTTTCTGTTAGCTGGACAAAGACTCTGTGCGTCGTCTGTGTGCAGCATTTCTGGGCCTGTGAATGTGAGAATTGAGGTCAACTTCAACCGGGATAACAAATAGTTCAGTTCTACATTAAAACGGTACTTGAAACCTTGAAGTAGATTGTTTCATGACCCCGATGGTACCTGTGCTTACCTTCAGTGGTGGTTAACTGATATGACTCAGCGTGTATAAGTGGGTAGGATGCACTCCTCTTTAAGCCCGTCTCATCACAGGAAGAGAACTGTCTATTAACGACACAGTAATGATTAAGAGGAAATAATGTATGAGAGGAGTCGCAGGTTTTATGACGACTTAACATTCCTGTTGATATGTTCTTAGTGAATATAATAAACTGGCTTAATGAAGAGGAGCCACAGTAGCCTCTCCTTATGAGCTACAATGCTACTCAGTGCTTTTTCACATCTAAACTCTCAACTAGAGCTTTTACTTTGTCATCATGGATGTGAAAAAACTGTAATCTTACGAATCCTGATTTGTCATTCAGCAGAAAATAAGACTGTATGATCTGGGTGATGATGTCTTCCCACTGTACCTTTCAGGACTGCAGTAGGTGTAGCTCTTAGCTATGGGAGGCTTTGGGTCTGTGGTTGGAGTTGTACTGGTGATGCGGCAGTAGGTAGCGCACAGCAGCAGGCCGAGACACAGGCTCAGCACCAGAGACAGCAGCAGGTAGTTCTGCCTGTCGGACACCTGGATCACAGACCATTGATTACAGCGTTAGCAAAACACTGAGAGACAGAAAAGTTACACTGATGAAGAAAGAATATAAATGAAACAATTAACATGACTAATTCCGTTGAATCATTAAATATCAACACATTCAGCTGATCCTTAAAAAGGCCTCTCACATACTGTGTCTTTGGAAGAAACTGAATGTATTTAGTCTGATATGAGGCTGAAAACACTGGCAACAGATGAAGGCTTTGTGCCTGGAGCTTTGCATCTACCTCATTCTGCAGCTGGCTGACTCTGACAGACAGGTTGAGAACCAGCCGAGTCATATTCTCCAGCTGGCCCTGCAGCGACTGAATGGACTCAGTCTGACGCAGGTCCTGTGGGAGACGAAGGACAACAAATGAAGCGACCCCACACATGTTCACATCTTTGATATTATGTGTAAAGGCATTTCAAATTAATATTTTAAGGTACACTTCAAGCTGTATAACTAAATCTTTTTTTACTGACCACTTGGGGACAGTGCAAAAGGCTTTAAGCAGAACAGTTGCTAATTTGCATATCCTGCAGACATGGAGCAATATTAGCATTCGTTTAATTTTAATGTTGACTTTCTTTTAGCTTTGCAGGTTGATGAGAACATTCCAACTAGACCAAAACAGTTGTGGGCCATACAAACAAAAACCATCAGCTAAAAGACATTAAAACACCTCATTGAGTTAAGGGGGGTCTCCAGAGTTCGATAATATTATACCATTGTGTTCTGTTCAATTTCATACATATGCAAAACTATTGATTAGTGCAGCTTTTAACCTAAAACAAAGAGTTATTATGAAAAATACACATGTAAAGCAGCTCAAACAGAGATTTTGAATTGCATTTTAAACTCATATGACAAAATCATTTCGGGACATCTATCTGAAAGCCAAACAAAAAGCATGCATCTCACCATCTCTCTGTCTGGACTGACATTTGTGCCCTTTCTTTGCTCACCTGCTCCTCTGCTATTCTCGACGTGTTCTGGAGTTTAATGATGGTTTTGTTGAAAGCCTTCTGCATCTCCTCCATCTGCTTTCGATACCTTTAACATAGAAGATGATGTGTTAATATTACCCTCTGCAGTTTAGTTGAGTTTTATTCTCTGCAGCACCACACGGTGTCCCCCGTTTCTCACCTCTGGCTTAGCTGCTCCAGGTAGCGTCCGCTGAGTGACATGTTCATCTCCAGGGCCTTGATGCGGTTGTTGAGTCTCATGAACACAGACTCCTTCTGGCTGGAGCCGTGCACCGGGTTCCCATTGTGCTCCATGCCATTGGCGGGATCTGCATAGATGTCTGAGAGGGACGGTGAGGTAGGCAAGGAGGGGAGACCCACAGGAGAGGGTGACGATGCAGAGACGTCTTCTGCAAAATCCTCCATTTTAGTATCTGTAATAACGGGGAAACCACCGGAGGGCTTGAGTTCTGTGATGATGTCTTCAGGAGGGTGGGCTACTTCCGTGGCAGAGGTACCACTTTCGGGCACAGCTGATGGTTCAAGATGATGCTCTACATGAGGGGAGGTGGTGGGAGGGAGAATTTGAGATTGATCTGCTCTATGCAGGGTTTCAATGGGAGTGTTTATCTGTGGATGAGAAATGCCAGCATCAGATTTCTCTTCTGCTGGTTCCACTGGGGCATTGTCCACTGTGGCACCAACACTGGGTTGGACATCTATGCTGCTACTAAGACAGACTGAGGGCTCGATGTGCTTCTCCTCAGCCAGCACATCCTGGCTCTTTCCTGGTCTCTCAGAGGACAGCTGTGGCGTCTCCGCAGTAGGGGTAGGTTTGGCAGAGGATGAGTCAGAGGCACTGGGTTTAAGGAGGTTTGTGGTTTGACTGGGCTCCAGCTGGGGAGGCTCTTCCTTATGAGATGCTACTGTGTTCCGTGGAGGTTGCGATGGTGCTGACGGGCTGGCTCCGCTCTCTGGCTCCTGTTCAGAAGCTTGTTCTGTATCATGGGGCTGGTGTACCTCGGTGCGGTGCTGCTGGGATTCAGGGTGGTCAGTGGGGGACAGGGATTGGTGCCAAACAGGTTTTTGGATGGAGGGAATCATTTGCTTCCTATACATAGTTTGGCATTTCCTTTTTTTGGACAGCAGAGCTGAACACTGCTGGTGGAGATACTCCTGGAGGGAAGGCGCACATGAGCAAGAAGAAAATGAAGGAATTAGTGTGCAGCACTTTTGGATTTCTTGTTGCCACTTGTGATGCTCATTTTTTTCTTTTTCTTCATCCAAGTCTTCCTCCTCATCCAAAAGGGTGATTGTCGAGCTGATAGGCTCTTCCTCATCTTTATCTAAAGGAATGACTATTTTTTCCTCCACTGGGGGGAGCTCTTGTGTGCTTTCATCTGCAGTAGGGGTCTCTGGAGCAGGGGTCTCTGATGAGGGGGCTACAGCTGGAGGGATTTCAGGGTCTGGTAGAATCTTTTCCTCCTCAGATTCTGGGCTGGAGAGGGGATAAAAACAAACATTAAAGTAAAGAAATTGCATAATACAAGGGAAAAAACTAAAGTTTTTCATACTCATCTAAAACTAATCCGTTACATTCATTATTTCAAAAAGCACTGGTTCATGAAAAGATCATTAATACAAGGTACCAGATTTGAGGAAGCATTAGTTTGTATGTTTGTCGTTTGTAATATTAAACTCTCAACAATGATAGATTCAAGGTTTATTGAAGCCAAAGTCATGTGACTCATGAAATGTACTCACACTGAAGCAGAGTCTGTACTGGTAGTTTCAGTGGTGGTTTCAGGTTGAAGAGTTGGCTCAGTCATGTTTACTTCTTGTGATGAAAGGTTGTCTACAAAAGAAGTAAGAAAATTACATTAAGAGTAAAGAATGACATAATGATCATAATTTACCAAAATCATCACCTCACCTTGCATTTCTGGTCCTCCACCAAGAACATTTACAGCATTATTTACCATGTTCAAAATGACATCTGAAGAGAAAAAGAAAACACCAGATTGAAAACTTCATAGTCGGCCACGCATGACATCGCTGCAGTCGTCTTTATGAAGGAGAAATCCGAATATTTACCTTTAGCTGATCCAATCAGATTATTGGATAACTGGACTTCACCTGATGCATATCCTTGAGGATAATCTGTAAGGAGCAGTGTCAGTGACAACACTCATCAATCTCACAAAACAGCATTAAAGCACCCAGAGGCCCCTCCTCATTTATCCAGTTGGACTGATGGAGAGGGAGAGAGATCTGCCCCTTTCTCTCTCTCAAATCAATAAAGGGGCATCTCGCCAAACTCTGATCAAATATGAAGCAAGACTCTGTTAATGTACCGTCTCTTTCTCACCTAAAATATCTTCAAAAACATATTTTGTTGTACTTTTTAGCTGTATAGAGAAAGTTTGTGTACAGGAAGTGCCCACCATATTGTTCCTTTTATTGTAATAATGGGGGTTCTGATTATAAATGAACAATGATCCTGCTTATTGCCCATTTATTTTCTAAAATGCATCTTAATGCATTGCTTAGCTGTAATAGAGATTGTTTGTTACCACCTGACAGGAATACTGTTTCAAAAACACACGAGCCAAAACTAAGCACTGCAACTTGCCATACCTCACTCACCAGCCGGAGTGTTCAGTGGTCCAGTGCCGTTCAGTGCATTTTGATTGTTGTAGTTTTTTGTTTTTTTTTACCTCCTGAACAAAAGAGAATGCCACACCTCTTTTTCTGTGTTTTCTATGGTCATGTTGCAGCAATTTCAGAAATGTCTGTCTTTCTAATGCAGAGACAGACCATTTTCTTGTAGTGAAATACTTCTTTAATAAATGTGACAAGAAAACTATTTTTATTCTGGTGCACAAAACATAAAAAATAATGCCTCAACTTAAAAATGAAGTCGCATGATTTGTAATCCTCAAAAGTGTTTCTATTGCACCCAATAAGTTGCTCTAAGTGTATCTTGCCCACTTTAATAAAGGCGGAGAAAAATTCCAATTGCATTAAATACATGATGTTCTCAGTTCTTACCCAATTCGTCATCCTGATCATCTGGTCTTTCTGGGGGATCAGCTATCTCCTCGTACTCTTCCACCATACTTGTGCCAAACACTCTGGGGGAAAAAAAAACATGCATCAAAATTACTCTATAACCAGAATCATGTAACAGTCTTTGAGAGACAGGAGAGGGAAGAGAGCTGCTCAAAAACCCTTCGAAATAAAGAAGGTTTTAACACGAGGATCAAAATGTTTGACTTCCCTTGTTGGGACATCTTATTTTGCACTAAATATAACAGGCACCATATGGTTCACAACTTCTAAACATCTTTTTTTTAATAGAGGTAGCATGTTGTGATATGTGTATGCCGCATACATAAGCTTCAGTCAGATACATCTTTACATTTTGCAGAAGTGAAAAGTAAACCTGCTAAACTAACACAGCCACAGATTTAGGATTTTTCTAATCCGGGGGACACATAGAGGCCATATTTTACACAGTGGGGCCTGGTAGTATGCAGGGGGGTCTTAGATTGTACTGTAACAGTATGAGATTTTCATGGTATTATTATCAGTTACATTTACCCTTTAAGGAATAAAAACATAAGGATTGTTTTGGTTGAATAAATGATTAATGAGGATGATTCTGATGACTCTTGATGCATGTAAATAACTACAGAGCCTATTACGTACCTCATGAGACTGAGGGGACAGAAATGTTCAGAACCAAAGTGAGACACCAGCTCCACCTGGAAAATGCAAAATATGATCAGATATTATAAATATGTGGTGTATTATACATCCAAACAAATCAACACTCTCAGCAGAAGTTGTGCTACTTACAAAAGCAAAGTCATGATTCTCTCCCATTGTTAAATCAATACAATGGCTTAAAATGAAACAGTGACATTCTGACTGGCAATGTGAATAAATATGAGAAAAACCTCTCAGTGAAGACTAAGTTAGATGATTTGATTATTTAACAACCAGAGAGAATCAAATCATTATGTGTCATATGAATGTATTCAATCAAGGTTAGAATTAAAAGTTAGAAAGATGTAATAGGTTAGCAGCTAGCATAAGAAGTTTTTTCTGTTTAGAGTTGATTGCACCACAAAGAAAGACATCAAAATACACCCCCTCTCTGTGTTTGTTATTCAGCTCACTCAACCACAGGCCTCTACAACAAAAGCAGGCTAACCTTTATGTACTTGGTGAACATCTGAAGCAGGAGGGACAGAAAAAGAGAACAAAATTAAAGAAATGTACACATGCAGTCAAAACAGGACCAGTTACACATAAGTATGTTATGTGTAACTGGAGTAAGTTTGCATAATAAAGATGATGTCATCATCTCTGAGACTCAGGAGCCATGTCCAAATTCAGAATGTGGAACACTGTCCCAGCTGGACAGTCACATTTTACATTTCAGGACATTCCTGTTGCTTTTATCCATGACACTACCAATCATATTATTATATTATTCTACAGAACATGGAGTTTATGACTGTGAGGGAGAGGAAGAAAAAGGCAAAGCTTCCATTCAAAGGGATTCAGGGAGAAAAAACAGGTGCATAAAGAGATTACAGCAATTACTCTGAGACCCATAACACTACCATAGATAAAATGGTAGTGTGACAAGAAAAAAAAAAAAACATATATTGTTTTCACCTTCACATATTTAGCGTAAAGATGTTCATCTAATGGGAAGCTCTGGACTGTGCGTTCATCCCGGGCATGAAAGGTTCCCAGCTTCTGCCACTTGTTGGTTGGATATCTACAGGAGCAGATGCACGTCTCAGGATCACGGTAAAAAGTATGCTTTGGATATAATACAGGATATTTAAAAAATTGATGAAGCATTTCTGATATATTTTCTAAATGAACCACAAATAAAATTGCAATAAAATATCCTTAGTTTTCTGCAGAGTTTGATTAAAAGGATATAACAAAAGTAAAATACTAGCAGATGTTGTTTTTGTTATGCAGTTTCAAAGCTAACAAGCTTCACATATTCCTACTTTGTATTATAAAGGTGTCTGTGAGATGCAGTGCACACCTGTCACTGATGGAGACAAGGAAGTCTTTGGGAGTAGATGAGAAGAGCTCAAAGTTAGCAATGTCCAACTGCTTCACCTGGATGGGCTCACAGAGCTCAATGATGAACCTGAGCAAGAACAAAAAAAAAATTTGTTTCAAGTGGAGATGAAAAGAAATGTTCTCAGTTTGCATCTGTGTAAAAAATTTTTTTTTAAAAAGAAGCAGGAAGTGCATGCATACTACATACCAAATTTTGTTACTACAGGGGTTTAGCATGTACACGTCCATGTTCTCCTTCAATATGGCTGACGTGCTCTGAATGAAACAAATTCTCAAATCAAGAAGCACTTTTATTTGTCATCATATCAGCATCCAACAGATTCCTCAGTAGCATGTAGCATCATATGTGCAGTACCTTAGCCTCTGGGTTAGCGCCGAGGATCTTTGCTCCGCACTCCACTGAGGCGTAGTTATTGAAGTTCTTTTGGATCTTCTTCACCGTATGAGGAGCCCCATTGTTTGAAGTATGAACAGACTGAGCTATTAAGAGGAGGAATATAATAAAAGATTTATGAGGGAGTTTTAAAACTCAGTCCCTGCTTTCATATACATACAGGGCTGCGTTTCATTCTCGATCATCAAGTTTAACACCACTTAATAAGCAGGATAATCGTGTATTCTTACTCTTTTCTTTTTCCACCTCCATCACCTTCCGCTTCCACTCATCAAAAGTGGGGATGTCCTCTGGATCTTTGCCGCTCACACTGGAATCTGTGTCTGTGGTGACAGGGGAGCTCAGGTCCTGTCAAAGATGATGAGAAAATGAGAGCTGGGACACCTCCTTTGGTGGAGAGGAGAAAACAGGCCATGCAGTGTTTGAGTTCCTTACTTGCTCTTTCAGCATGTGCGATGTGTTGGCCTCCAGATGCTGTGAGCCGCGATCAGGCGTAGAACTCAGAGGAGGGTCAGTGTGGGTTTTAGTTCCCGCAGTGTGAACGTTGGAAGTGTTCTCCAAAACTTTTGGGGGACTGCTGTGTGAACAAAAAAAGCTTAAGTGTCAGAATTCCACATGTCTTTTAAATTGAACTTACAACCACATCCATCAGTCACAGTCAACTAAACAACAATGCTTGAGAAGTGTATGTAGCTGTGTATTTTAATCTCAATGAGTAGGGGACATATTTAACCGCACCTGTCACTTTCATATGGGTTGTTTTCATCTTCACAGTCAGCTGGAGGCAGATCAGAATCAATAACCTGAGAAGCGTCATCTGAAGCACTGAAATGAAACCACAATCCATGTTATATTTTTGCAGCCTTTTTAATTACAGGGAGACATAAAAAAAAAAAAACTATAATTACTGCCTCGTGGTTGTTGCTTTTGTGAACCAGGAAAGTTTCATTTTACATCTATGTCTGACCAGACTCATATCATACATGCTGTGAAAAGTTTGAAGGAAGTTAAAGTAAGGTAATAAGTTTAGTTTTAGGTGTATTGGTCATATGTAGCTGATAATCCACTCGCATGATTATGTTTCTTTACTATTGGCAAATTTGGCTACCCTGTGTTTGTTAATTTTAAATTAATTAATGTATGTTTTGTTTTGTTTTTTGACCGTTGATATGTTGCTATATTGTTAAATGTATTTCTATTCATAGTGAATATTTACAGTGAGATATTTTTGCAGAGAACTGATAGAGAGCTCCATCACATGGTATAATGAAACTTACCTGAAGCTCAGTTTCAACAAAAAGCATTGAGCCTTTGGTGAAGTGGTCACTGCTCTAAGTCTTTTTGTGTTTAATTTCAATATAAGAAAAAAAAAATTCTCATGCTTGATAGTTAAGGCTGATTCCATCATTATATGAAGAAGCTACAAATTCTAAAATGTGGATGCTTGACCCACATTTTCAACCCTGCAGCAAGGTGAACAAGATTAGTGTCTCCAAACGTCCAATCAGATGTGAAATATGGTCACAATGTCCTCTTCAGTTCCAGACTTATGGGGTTGAATAATAGCCAGAAAAGTGTTTTCATAGTGCTAAAGTGAAGGTGACCGTTGACATTTGGATATTAAATGTCAGCATTTCATTATTTTACACAGTTAGACGTGTGTGTGAAATTTAGTCATAGTTAGTGTATGAATTCTTGAATTATGGCAGCCATAAACATACACACAGACAGGACAATCAAATGCTAATCATAAATCCTTGAGTCCAACTGGATGTTTGGTCCAAATATTAAGAAATTCCCTCAAAGTGTTCCTATGATATTGTATTAATGAGAATGGGATGGACAGACAGACAGACAACCAGAAAACATAAAGCTTTTGGCTATTTGACTATTGCTGGAACAGATACATAGTAATTTACATTTCAAAGGAACATGCTTTTACACTGTAATATAACCTTAAGCCATGTGCATCCCATTTTCTGAGACACCAGAATAAAAAGATACAGCAAAGCCAGAAGTGTTTGTAATTTTTTTACAGATAACTGACATTTAATGAAGTGAACAGCTCTTATGAAAAAAGCCTGAGGGGAATATCTTGCCTATTTGGGATGCTGTCTTGAAGATTAAGGATGTTGGGGGGGTCTTCAAGCTCAGCAGCAGAACCAGAGAGAGGGTCATGGCAGGGCAACAGAGAGTCCTGGTTTTGAGTAATCGAGGCCTCAGGATGTTGATTTTCCGAGCTTTGCTCGGTTTCTGACTCAGAAATTCCTTTGTCTGCCTCCAACTCTACCTCCACATTGGGCTCCTCCACTTCAGATGCCTGATGGATAAACAGAGACATTTGTTGAGTGGAATGTTAAAATGTCTGGCCTATTAACCCAATAGTTAAAGCTTGAATTTTTTCAGGAACCATCAATAAAAAGAACTGCATGATATAAAACATATGATTTCTTATCCAGGTCTCAAACTGCTTTGCTGCTCCAGAGGAATCGAAATGGTAAAACCTTTAGAAATCTTAGCCTTGACATGTCTTTGAAATTATTACTCTAACGTATTAATAAGCAAGAGTCACAAGACATAATCTATGTCTTTAATTTACATAAATGAATTTCTGTCCACCTCTTGTGCTGTTTGCACATCATCCTCTATCAGCTGCTCATTTTCAGACGGGGAATGAGCAGGTAACACCCAGCTTTCGTCAAACTAGAAAAACACACGAGCATAAATACACATATCATTAACACCATGAAGGAGACGCTTCAGTCAAAGCAACATAACATTTCTTACTGGTTTATATATTTATCAGATATTGTTGTGCAACATGTGTTATTCTAATACATGTCTAGGTGGGCAGAAGTTTCCCATGTGGTTAATGAATAATGAAGTGTAATCTCATACAGCAAACTGGTGAAACCTCTGGATACTGAGGGTTATAATGTGGTAGCATACAGCTAATGCTACCTTGTTATTATGAATGTTTTCCCCTGATTCTTCCTGCGAACTGACGTCCTGTGAGGACACGGGCCTCTGGGCCCTCTGGTGTGACTCCATGCAAACAGCATAGCTCTTAGAGTACCTAGAAGATAAAGGGACAGACAGTCAGTGTGACAATACCCTTGAGTTGATTTGCTTGCACATAAATCACTTGTTAATGCATTGGTGAAAAATGCCCTGGTATCTGGGAAAGAAGCATAAATATAGGGGGAAATTATACATACTTGAATTAAGCATACATAGTAGGTATAGCTGCAGGCCAATGTCCCAGTGTGAATTTGTCCCACTGTGTGTTGGCAGTTTCACGAAATGTTGTCAAGACACATGCCTTACAAAAATAACATATTGCTTAACCCAACTTTATGGCCTTGAAAAATAAACGTCAAATATGCATTTTTGTTTTGTTTTTTTGTGCCAATTGTTTAGTGAAAAAAAGACAAGTGAAAATAAAGAAGGAATAACATTCACTTATTTTCCTTCTAGAGTTGTTCTTTTATTAGTTACCTTTCTGTGTATAGATAAATTAACCCTATTCTCTTGTTTGACCACCACATTTCTGTTTGGTGACACTGTGTCAGAGTGTCTGGGTCAAAATGGCTGCCCTCACTCCTGACAGGAAAACAAAAACAGTTTAGCAGGAGCTAGGTCTTTAATAATTGCAATAACAGCGGCACGTTCCTCTGAGAGAAAAGCTCCTCCTGATCCAGCCTCAAAGGACACACTCCCACAGCAACTGCAACAAGTCAAAAAAATCTAAGCCATTGTCTGGATTGTATTTGGGATTCCAGGTCAAGTACATTACTTGGTCTCTGGGCTGGTTGGTGCAGCTGCTTTGTTGATCTGATTTAGAAAGGCTGGACTAATCACAAACACTTTAGTGAACAACAGACCTTTTGTCTTCTAATTGAAAGCCCGCAGCCACAACATAACTCCCAAAGGAGCGAAAATTGTGTTGACATGACATGCTAAATAATTAACTGGTAGCAGACTCATACAACAACTAAAGGAAGTAGACTTTATAAAACAAATGGGAGGAAATGCAAAACAATTTTTAGGCATATCCTTCATCATGAAATGGATAGTCCCTGTGCATGTGAGGCCTTCATGCTATACATACGGGAATGGGTTATGGGTTAACTTGGGACTCTTAAATTCAAGAATAAGCAATAATATGGTGTAGATGCCATGCATTATCTAATCACAGAGCTTACAATGCAAGTCTCTTATCCAGACTGTTCTTGTGATATGTCTGGCTGACAGGTGACCCGTGAGTTTTTCGACATCTGTCACATAAATGTCACATGACATGATTAATCATTGATTACTACAAATTTGAATTTGAATAATAATCTGGTGAGATTAGAACATGACGACCGGGTGTCATATGGTTATGATTATTTGATTTTGATGGTGATTTCAAATGTACATTGTAAATGTACAATCAGGCAATCCTATTTGAGAGGAGCTATTTTAAAGAAGCCAGTCTTCATTCTCCAACAATATCAGGCAGACTTTATCACAGAGACACGTCATAGCAGGAGAAGTCCAGGTCTGATTGATAAAAATTAACAGCAAATCGGTTCCTCTGTTGAGTGTCCCAGTATGCCACTTAGCCAGCATGCACAATACAAGGGCCCTGGAGCTGATCAGCCTAAATGTAATATACAGATGTATTAATTACACCTGTGTTTTTTCTGGTATGACATGTCTAAGTGCTAAATTAACTTCTATTGACAAAGTTCCCCAGCCTGAAACAGAACAATACATTTTTACTTTTTACTCAAATGTACTGTTCTAAGAGCAGAGATAGCAGATATACAAGGGTAAAAAAAAAAAAAAATATGCTGACAGCTTCACTCTAAAATGAGAGGTTAAGCAATACTGATGAAAGTAGGTCAGGTCAGCATCACCAACATGCTGTAGATCTTAATGCCATATTACATCATATCCTTCCATCCCTCTAATCTGAAATACAGTGGCGTTAGTCAATGTAAATGTTTTGTTACCATCTTCTAACATCATGACCAGAGCCGACGATTATCCTACATAATCTCCCTCTCAGGCTTTACTGTGCTCTGTCCACAACCTGCAGCTTTCAATATGACTGACGTGAGAAGTCTAATCCTGATGAACCAAATCTGTGTAACCTCGGCTACCGTTAGCTCTGACAGTATAGCTGGTGGGAATTAGCCACTGGTGGTGACTCATTAGATTAATTTATGTGTATCAGATGTATGTATTTGTCATTATCCATAGTCTTACATAAAGTTTATGGTATATACTGTACGTGTCTGCAAGACCTTAAATTAATTTGAGACATCACACAAACTCGTGGCTGCTCAGAAGCTGCACAATATCGCGAGGATATAAATAGCTGACACCAAACTAGGCATAGCTTGTTTAGCAGGTGGTTAAACCTTGCTAGGAGCTATAATTTATGTCAGCCATTCAAGCCAAGTCGCACTGACATCAAATCAGAAGTCGCAACCTGGTGCCACATCATAACGTTAACGCTAGCTAGCTAGCTAATGTCATGCTTTAACTTATTCAACGAAACCTTGGGTGACGTTTGTCAGACAGTGTGTTACTTTTGACAATTAATGTCTATCAGTGACATAATAATAACACACAGTTCAAACTGGACAAATTTAATGAACTTACCAACAGACTACAGCTACACTTAGCCACACAGACGCAACTCGCCATAACAGTGGTGTCATCTTCATCCCTCTCCTGCCGGGACAAACATCCTCACCGTACTTTAGCGTTTAAACCTTTAAGCTGACAGTCTCTTGAGCTTGGCTAAACATAAAATTTAACCGCAGGTTCCTGTTAAATTATCTAGAACTCGCTGTTTCAAAGGTGAAGTGTGATGCTACCGGGCTGTCACCCACATACAACCTGCTAGCAAGTGTCACTGCGCGTCAGTGCTCAACTGTCCAATGAAAAGGCTGAGAGGTTTTTGCGCAGTTCAAACGGAGCGCGTGTTGTGAGCGCTCGTTTCGGAGCCTATGGTCGCCCGAGTGGGTGGAGCTAAACTTGCCTTTAAATGTTTTTAAAATTGTGAACTGATACAATAAATAAATAAATAGAATTACGACTAATGATGATAATAATAGCCCCATAAGTTGGTAAATATGTCATGTGTACGAGTGATAAGGTTTTGTGGCATTTAGCGGGTGTTTAACACAGAAGCTCTATGATGGGAAAATGTAATGTAATAAAGTTAATTTAATTAAATCAAATATTTAAAATATTGTTTTTCTTTTAGTTTACAGAGTATACATTATATACTACCACTACTACTACTGCTACCACTAAGCAATAGGGCTCAACAAGGGTCAACTTAAGCCTCTGTGACCACAAGGCACGTAAGCACCATTTACCACAAAATCTAACATGTTCTTTTTTTTTTCTTTGAAATGGAAACATCAAGTTTGTGGCAAAATGTCAAATTGACAGTATGCCAGATTTGTTAAATTACTGAAATTACAGTACAAAGTGCAACAAGGCCTGTGCTGCCATCATGTGGCTGGCAGAGAACAGGCCTCTCTATTTCTGTCATAGAATGCAGTATTCTATACATTTTCTGCAGCAATACATACCAAATACAATTTTAGTGTCACTTACTTTAGCTATTTTCCTTATTGGTGTAGGTTTTGAGCTCATAGTCAACATTTTCTTGCTGTTCCAAATTATCAAATGATGTGGTGTCCATCACTAGTGTATTCATATAACCTGATACAACAAGCAATGTCAACACAGAACCACAGAAATGTAACCTATAACACATGTTTGACAAATTTATTTAGCTCATCAGCAGACATAAATCATTTTCAAAATCCTTTTAATTAATGTTTGGTGATACGTTGAGGAATTTAAGTACTCTTGGTTGATGAATTAAGACACAAATTACATGTCACTTAAAATAAGTTTTGTGTCAACTAGACCAAAAAGGTGAACCATGCTTTGTGAAAATATCAGTCTTAGAATTACAAGTTTGCGATGATAATAATACCACTTAGGCCTGCATGGAAGTCTACAGTTTTGATGTAATATAGAAGATTACAGAATCTGCTGAAAAATTATTATACTTATTTGTCTTGTAGACAATTTACCCACAGATAATACATAAAGTTTAGGTATATCTGAAAATATAAGCAAACAGACAATTGCATAATATTTATGAGTGAGAGGTCTACATAAATAAATACACCATCCACAAAACCCGGTGACTTAAACAACAATCTGTCGACAATGTGAGACATGAGGAAGAAGTTTATTGAGGAGCGATACAGAGACACAGAAAATAACAACTGATGCAATTCTCCATCTTAACATTTTGCTCTCTGCTAAACAATCTCACCACAACAGGAACCATTTCGTTGTTGGCCTTCAGCAGATGTGTTGGTTTTTTTTATCTGCCTGATTTTCTTTCTACATTTAGCTTTGGCAATACAGAATTGTAATTCATGCCAGTAAGGCAGTCTAAAGTAGAGATCGGAGAGCATTTAGTGAATAGAGACACAGAGAACGATTAAAGCGCTAGAATCCTTGATGAGGTCTTTATAGTCCACAGGTACAGTATCTCCTTATCATTACTTATATACATCAGAACACAGTTTAGGCCCACATACACAATAACAAACTGACAGAGAAGCACTTGAACACTGACAACAGCACCTCAAGCTCTGAAGCAGATGCTGGCTGACAGAGCGGCTTCAGCGGTTGTGGGAGTAGAGAAGATAGGAGAGGTGAGAAAAGAGAAAGAGCGTTAGTTTGTAGATGTGCATGGAGTTGCATGTTTCAAACCTGAGAAAAAGGCTAAATGGAAACACGTAAATATATGTTCTGTTCATTCAAGCGGGAATGCGATTTGCTAAGTTGCTTCTTTTTTCTCACAAGTCAACATCTGGATCAGAGCTTAAGGCTGCTAGGGTCACAACTTGAGCATTGATACAGCACAGGTGGACGCCTAATGCATTATTGAGGCTGTTTCCATATAGAGAATACTGAAGGTGCTCCTCAGCCTTGCTATGTGTGTATGGCTGCTACTACAACACAGGAACAACTCACAAATGTCCAACATTAAATTTACCCCCAAGGGTTTTGTGATTCATCATTAACAGCTTTGACCATGAAAACAAATACAACTGAAACGCCAACAAACGTGCAGACAGACAGCACATGCACGCGTTTCCTCACACACTCGCGCACAAAGACGCACGTACACACACATACTAAGATACCACTTGTGTTCCTAAGAGAACGTTAAGCTGATAATTAATACTTAACAGGGCATTTTACAATAAATTAATACAATACTAAATCAAACTCCGCCTACATATAGGCAAATTAGTCCCGTCCCCATATGCATACACACAAAACACACACACACACACACTCTACATACACACACTCTCATGCAAAAAATAAAAAGCAGCTCATGTGCCATGCTGCATTTTGGAATGAGTAGGGCAGTACAACTGCTCAGCATATTTTCATGTAGAAGCAGCAAGTGGGGGGTATAGTGGCTGACTCGGAGAGGGGTTTGTGTGGTGGCAGGTAGAGATTCCAGGGACCGATGCTAGGTAGTGGATCTGCTAAAGGAAACCTGGACCACAGGCGAGCAACAAGCGCACATACACATACACCACAAGACAAGTACCATACTGTACATAGATATATGGACATCGTCACCTGGCAGGAAATCGAGGGTCAAAGGGTCAAAGTTGCTGCACTAAAGAGACCAGGACAGGAGAGCCATGGCTAAGAGAGGAGGGAGAGAGTGGGTGAGGGAGGGAGATAATGGGAGCTCGAGGGACCCCTTAAGATGTTTATGGTGGGACTTGTCTTGTAGGAGATGGAGGGGGTCGCCGGCTTGGGTAGAGGATGAATGATGATGTGTACGAGAACAGGAAAGATAGGAGGGGAGAGAGGAAAAATGAGAAGAGAGACAAGATGACAGAACACAAGATTAGAGATTAGTCTTGACACATGTTTAGCAAACGCTAATCTAGGCAATGTTTATGCTGCAAATAACATAAAGGAAAAGTCTTCCTAAATTTATGGTACAAACTTCTTGTATTGCACTGTCAAAATTAGGGATGCAAAGAAAAAAATGAATCAAATCAAAAAATGAAGGTAAGGCTGTATTTACCTGGGAATGCTAGGGGGGGCCCTGTTAGGGCGGCTGGGAGCTTGAGGGCTGTCAGCACTGTTATTGAAGGGCCCAAGGGGGCCTGGGCGGTTTGGTGGTGGCGGGGCCCCTCTGGGAGCCGGCCGCTGTCCTGAAGACATCCTCCTGGGGGCAGTAGGGCTGGGAGGAGGAGATCTGAATAAAAAAATTTTTTAAAAAGGATATATTATTGAATGTGGTCTGGAAAAGAAAGCATGCAGGTAGCCTAAAGTTTTTATTTGAAATGGTTACAGGCTGGTTGTAGCGTATATGCAAAGTTTAATGCCAGTAACTGTACCTGCGACCCCCCATCCAGGATGTGTCAACAGGCGGAGGCATGGGGACGGTGATGGTGGAGGTGGAGATATCACCAATGATGCTCAGGGCCTCCTTCAGGGCCTGATGGGTCCTCAGCACCTCATCCCTCCTCTGGGCCTGCTCCTGGGACTCATCCATCAGGGAATTCTGGTCACCTGCAGAGTACAGCTGGGCCAACAGCTCTGCATTGATGAACTCCTTGACCTGGTGGCAGGAAGAGGTTGTACAAAATAATGAATCATAAATATGACATTACTTCCGCATGTCATTACTATCATTATAGCAGTAGTATCTGTACTTTGACACATAAAGAAAAAGGAAAGCTGTCTTCCCAGTCCATATAAATGAATATCTAAGCAATTTTATTTTTTTCTTACATTGTTGATCATGAGATGCATGATGGTCTTGGGCATGAGATCCCGGATGCACTTGTTGACTATAGCCATGTAGGAGTCCACCAGGTTGCGGATGGTTTCCACTTTACGCTCCAGCTGAGGGTCCATGGAGAAGTTATCTGAGGTGGTAGTGGTCTCACTCTCGACCTACGGAGGCAGAAAGGAGAAATAAAATACAGTAAGACAATTACTGAATGTGTAAAAGGAAATATTACATAAATAATATAATATATACATAAATGTAATGCTACTGCCATGTACTGCCATGACAGTCAGAGTTAGCGAGGAGAGGAAATGTGATTTTCCTGTTCAAATTGTGTGATATATACGTCTTTTGACATGCAGGCAAATAAAAAAACCTTTGCAATTTTCTTAAAGATGATTTAATCAATGGCAGATGTATTTATTACCAGTGTTGTTCTCAGGCTAGTATATTAATTTACAGGTTTGGCATGTGTTTTGTCAATGCAAAATACTTTTTATTTACAGTAAAGCTTTCTGCACACCTACAGTATGTATTCAACTCATCTCTGCTGTAGCTACAGGAAAAGTAGTACGTGGAGGCTGCTGCTATGATTCCTATGGCATAGTGCCAGTCAACTGTTTTTGATCTCTGTGTGTTCCTACATGAAATCTCATGTACAGTTTTATGTGTTGAGAGTAGCATTATAGGCTTAGTAAACACTGGTGAGATGGCCAACATTAACCTTTGTTTTTTGTTTTAATTTGAATGTCGAATCGTTGTGGTTTTATCTCGTATGTCTTTCGTGAGAATGAAACAAAGATTGAATTGAATCAGCTGATTGAACTGAGGAGAAGGAATGTGTTTACTAACCGTTGTGGTCTTCTCAGGATAGACCCCAGCCCTTAGGAGAGACGACTTCCAGCTGTCCACATCATCCTGAGAGTCACAGGCCAGCTCCAGGGTGCGATTATCCTTGTACACATTCCTAACCACCACGAAACGGGACAAATATCATTCATGCAAGTCAAGAAAAAGACGATATTTTTATACAGTGATTTGTCAAGATAAACAAAACGACAACACGGAGGAGCGTGTGTAATAAATTATAATCTAATTAATGTAAACATGTTTTTCTGTTTAACTGCATGTGTGTAATGATCCCCATGGTTACAAAAAGAGTTGAACAAAAGATATAAACTCTGACATCTGGAAGTATTGACAGGATTAGGTTACGTGCCTCCTTCCTTCCATGCGGGATATTTCATTGTCTAACATTTTATAGGTTTCAAGAAGTCCTTCAAATGGATGAAGAAAGTGAAGCGCTGTAAAAGTTTTTACAGGACATTCTTCACTGCTGACTAAAAAGCTCATGCTTACCGTTCTGTCAGGGCAGTTTGATTTCCTTATCTTATAGAATCGAATGTTGCAACACTTAACTGTGTTTATCTAAGAATTACTTCCAATAATCCACCTGTAAAATGTCTGATAGTATTTAATACATTAATGAGATCATTTGTGATGAATTGTGTGATTCTTAAAAACAAAATTCCAAACTTTATGACCTGAGCTGTACATGTAGAATGAACTGTGTTTACTGACAACGAGTTTTATAAAATTATCCCAGAACCCATGTAGGAATATCATTTTTACAATCCTGAGTTTCATGATGAACCTCACCCCTTACCCTTTGCTTGTGAATGACTTTGGAGGCTGCTTCCTTTCATAGCCAGACATGATGCCATCACCTGGTAATAATTAACCTGTTGATTTAAGGAATGATCCAAACAGGTGTTGTTTGAACATTCCTCAACTTTTACAGTCTTTTGTTGCCCAACTTATTTGAAACATGTTGCTGGATAATTACATCAAATTTAGAGTGAGCATTTATTTATAATAAAAAAACAACTGATGAGGTCAACATTAAATATATTGCATTTGCATTGTTTACTGTTTATAATTATTGCATTCTGTTGTATTTATGTTTTAAACAATGTCTAAACTATTTTGTAAACACGGTTGTGGTTCCAGTTTGTCCCATCTATTCACGTATGGATACATCTTGCACAAATAATACAAAACATATCTCAGCTGCTGCACCAGTGCACAGGCCATGAACTCTCTGACTCCGTCTGCACCATTTGATCGCTGTCAAATGTTTTATTTGCAGCTGCAAATCAAAAAAGCAGAAATTAGCACATTAAGATCTCACAGCTGACCTTGACTCTGTGTTGAAAATACAGAATATGTGCTTGCTGGACATGAAACTCTTCTCCACATCGCGGACCTTCAGGTTGTCCAGAGGGAGCATGTACTTCTTTTCCTTCTCCTGTGAATGAGGAAAACAGACAGTTTGGATCATGAGCGCTTTTATGACCGTTGCAATTTGCTCCATTTGTTGTTTTTCTGATTCGCCGTGCAATTAAATTGGTGCAAACGGTCGCACAAGATTATGTGCATAAGAGAAGGTGAAATCAGAGGGAGAGACGGGGGGGGGGGGTTAAGCAAAGGGAAAGGGGGTGACAGGAGGGAGGAGGAATGGGGGAGGCATAAGAGTGGAAGGTAGAGGGCTGGGTGGGGAAGGGGGAAGCAGAAGCAGAGAAAGAAAAGGGAGAAGGAGAGCACATGTGGAAGTCATTACAGAGCGGGTCAAGACACAGTCGTTCTTCACGGTGTGTTTGGTTGGGGTAAGCTGCTCGCTAAAGGCTGAGTAAACTCTCCGGCCGTGGTAAAGGCAGGGAAAACACAGATATGTGTTGGAGGTCCAGAGAGAGAACGCTCAAACACAATGTTCATCCTCGGAGGTAGAAGTTCCAGCACAGCTGTGACGTCCTCAAAGAGGGCCTGTGACGGATGCTTCAGCCGCTCATTTTAACACTCCATGCTGGCCTCCACCTTTCTTAACTCTCTGTCTTTTTTTCTTTTATCCCTCCCCCTCTATATTTTTTTCAATATTTTTTCTTTCCATTCCAGAGGGGCCCACTTCCTGCCTGATTTTTTTTTGAAGAAGAAGAAGAAGAAGAAGGAGGGAGAGAGAGAGCGAGAGAGAGAGGGAGAGGGAGAGAGATTAAATGACAGCCTGGCGTTAAAACTCAACATCTGGTAGTGCTTAACAGTGCACAGAGAAGCAGGGAAGGAGGGAGAAGTTAAAGAGACGACGGCCGAAGGAGGAGAGACCAAGGAGAAGCAAGACAAAACGCGGATTTGAAAAAGATTTGGAGAGGAAAGCCGGCATCTGGTCTGAAGGTCTGGAAAGTGACGGTAGATAGTCGCAAGTGAGAATTAAAGAGGATGAGCGGAGAGGAAAAAAGAGAAGATAAGAAAACTCTGCAGACTCTTCTGTGTTGTATTCCCCAAGGGGTCACTGCAGCCCATATATGGTCACACAGGTCCCCTCCCTCTTCCTCTCTCTTCCTCTCCCTTTCTCACTCACTCACTCCCCCCTCGGTCTCTCTCTTTCCCTCTTTTTTGTGATATCCCCTCCCTGAACGTGCAGCCAGTTTGTCCCAGTCGTCTGAGCGAATATGCCACGTCAAGGCTGGATACTCTGCAGGGCCCGCGTGACCAAGATGGACCGCGAGGGGACCGAGAGCTTAAACATCTACTAAACAAATAAACACACCAAGAGACGTGTACCAGACAGCGGCATACTCGGATGAGGCGAATCACAGTTTTGAGGGGTTTTCGATAGACGGGATCCTTTCTGCCAAAATGGAGAGAGGCGAAGGGAGGGCACAGACGACAGAGCCGCGAGCATCTGGAATGGCAGAAAACAACACGCAAGGCCTGGCTCTTACCTCCGGCTCCGTCCACCCAGTGTTCAGACTACCTGTTCATTGTCATACTGGTGTACAGTAGTCTGCACATTGGTTAGACTGGGCATGGACCCTCATCTGTCAGTCTGTCTTTCTGTGTCACTCTCTCTGTCTCTTTATTGGCATTTCACATTTCCAAGTTGTGTGGGGTTTTTTTGGGTTTTTTGGGGTTTTTTTTATCTGTTCCTTCCTTCTCCCTGTTTGCTATTTTTAATCTGTGATCTATATTCATCTGTATTTTAAGTGCATTCTAACCCTCACCACTTCCTTTCCACTTCTTTTTGGAATAAACATACACCACCAGTTTTCAACACTAACTGCAAATTTGACAACTTGCCGTGAAAACAAAGTTGTGGGGAAACATTTTTTTTTATTTTTTTTTAAACTTTGAGCAACAATGAGAAGAGTTTTAACCAAAGCTCACTAAATAGCGGGCTCACATAATTTATAGCATGAATGAGTAAGTGTGCAGGCTGGTAGCCTGTTGCTCTGATGAAGATGTGGTCCGGTGGAAGGGGGAGGAGCGAGTGTGGCTGCAAAGCATCTAACACAGGCCAAAGGAACGAAGGCCAATCAATCAAGTAGAGTTTGAAAATAGAGTCAGACACCTCCAGTGAAGTTATTTCAGTGGGTGGCCAAAATGGATTTGGAAGACTTAAGGCAAAGAACACTAGTGTCTACTGGATCGCTCTGGTGTCAAATAACTGCAAAAAGCTGGTAGGAAATAAGATTTGCAGATGGTGCAAGAAAGCAAAAGCCCTGCTGCACACAGACTATATGTACAAGCAGGATGTTTTACATTTGACGAGTCAGCTACATGAGAGTACGTCTATTTAGGTGAGCTTCGATGTTGTTGGTTAGAGGTGAAAGTGTGTAACTTCTTCATGGTATAGGGTCAAAACAGTGACTCATGAAGCTATAGCTGGTTTTGAGGGTGAAGGTCAGACACAGAAAGGGGGGGGGGCAGTGATATCTAATGGAGGGGTTTCTCTATGGTGAAACATTGGAGTCTGATGTTTGGATTAGAAACTTGTGACTTTCCTGCCAAGAATGTGAGCAGTTCCAAAGTTACTGCCAACCACACCAAGAGAGGGAGGAGGGTGTGTGAATGTGTGCATGCACACATGCGTATGCGAGTATAAAAAGTTCACGGAGTGTAAAACAGAAATATACAATGCAAAGCCGCAGAGTCTATAATTTCGCATATTACCACACTAACGTATCAAATGACAGTCCGTAGACCCGATGATGGCAGGCCTGTGTGCTGTCTGAGTATGCTTTCATGTATTTTGGGTGTCTGTGAGTGAACGTTTGGTCGGGAATGGGACCGCTACAAATGTGCAAAGAAGAGGCAAAGGCCTCGACTCCCATTGGATAAAGGTGGTAGGAAAAAAACAAGACAAAAGAAAAGATGAATAGCAAAACTCGTCCAGAAAACTGCTCCATCATGGTGGAGATCCATTAAACTAAGGTTTAAGCCTCAAGAATAATAAGTTAAGATGATGTAATTTAAAGAGAAACCACACACAGAAATCTATTTTACAGTTAAGGCTGAAGAGATCGCTAATGTCTCTATCCATGTGTCTACGAGTTCTACATCTCTCCTGGAACCCTGGCAAAAGACCAAATTAGCTCCTAATGCAGCAGCAGCACCGACTGGCTGAAGGAGTTGCAGTGTGTCTGCCTATCTACACTTGCTGTGCAGAATATCTTCCAACCTGTACAGCAGGCACAGACAGGCAGATAGACATCAGCCTGCCAAATCAGCCAGCAGGACGGACCCAATGCTGCATCCTGTTGATTCAGAGCGGTGGATGGAAACAGCGTGCTTCCCCTTTCTCTGTCTGATGTGTTGTCAATGATACTAATCATATTTTGCTATTAAAAAAAACTTCCAAAACATGTAACTCTTTTTATCCATCCATCAGTTTGAGTTGATTTTAAAGTGTGATTTTTTTTTATTGAATAAGAATTAAATGCTTAAAGTGAGGTCTAAAATCTAAAACATCAAGATCCCAAATATGAAATTAAAATCATGATCATCACGCAGTGCGTGAGCCCGTCTGTGGCCCTTTGCCGCATGTCTCCCCTGTTCGCTCTCCCACATTTCCTGTCTCCTATGTCTCCTATGGCTTATATATGCTGAAGAAATAACTTAAAAAAAGAAAAAAAAATCTTACAAAAGTAGCCACCTTTGTCTGTCTGCTTTTTGGTGCTGAGCAGGTAGTGTATGGTGGGTTTTTTAGGGCTTCAGCCACTTCCAGCCATTAGAATGAAATAAATGAATGCTTGCCAAATAAACAAAACAATGAGCTGGAAGACACTAAAATACTCTGTAAAGCTGAGGGGACCTGCAGAGTCAGGTGATTTGTTTTCACAAGCGACCTCATATCATTTGATCTATTGTCTTCACAAAAACATTGACAATAGCTGCTTTAAACTCACCTCATCATCCTTGAACCAGGAGAGGCTCTCAGCAGTCAGCACAAACCAGTACTCCTTGGCTCCTCCCTTCATGATGCTGATGTTGTTGATGGTCAGCCAGCCTTTGCGAATGACCTGAGGGTACGGCAACGTTAGTGAGTCAGAAACAGCCTGTGATCTAAAAAGTAAATGAGACAGAATATCTGAATTTTTAAAAAAAAAAATGAATCTGTGCAGGTCATCAATGCATGAGTGAGGGTCAGGTTAGGTCATTGTGTCATTGTGACTCACTCAGAACCCAGCATGGGACTGTGTGTCAGTGTAGTCTCATGCAAGGTTCGCAAAGCCACAAGCAGAGGGCAGTGTTAACTTGTTAAGTGACCGTTGTGTTAAGTGCTTGACATACACAATAAACCATGTGTGTGTGGACTGTGTTAGGTGTAACTTACAAGCCTGTAGGCACAGTGCCAAGTGATTATTAGGTTAGATTACTGTCAGTCTTGCACCGCCTAAGACTCACTAAGGAGGTTACCCAAATCATCACAAAGCCTTTCTGTCAGAGCCATTACTTAGGGAGCAGTTTTGTGTCTGGATCCATGACAGCACACGAAAAGAAATCATGTTTTACTCTTGGAGATGATATTTTAACAGCCAAAATGAGAAAATTTCATTTTATTTTTTTCGTCTCTATCTAGTTGGCAACCTCTTGTAGTCTATGGACCTCGGTGGGTGACGGGGGGTGTTAGAGAGTAAATGGTTAGATAACAAATTCTTACAATCAGGCCTGATGCTGGAGGAGAGGAGGCCTGCAACGGGAAGGAATGTGGGGGATTTAGAAACCTTGTGGCATGAGAAAAGTGGCATCTTCTCCAGTGCAACTCATCTTAAAGAAAACACCCCTGACCAACAGTAGCTTACAGTACATGGCCAATTTGCCATTCTTGACCTGTCAGAGTGTAAAATGAGCAAATGACAGGTTCTTTTTAAGCAGCAGTGCTGGACAGCACCGCATAATGGGCAGAAGTGTTACTGCAGACACAAATGACATTGCAAACCATAACCCACAATGAGCGATACTCACCAACAGACACCCATAAGAGGGCAGCTGAGATTCTCACTAAGGGATGGGGATGAAATGCAAAGTGGCACCTTGATGACATAGGAAGGGTTCAAACAAAGGGAAATGTCTCAACAACAACACCAGCGATGATGGTGGCATAAAGTAATAGAACCCAATGTGATTCTTTCACTGAGATAAAAATCACAAAATCAAAGAAGCAAACAAAACCACGGTACACAACTGGTGTCCCACTAAACATAATACAGCATGCATGGCTAAAAGTTAAAATAATGACAAGAAAATCCCCAAAAAAAATCAAAAGGCTAAAATGTGCATAACATAAAATCTGTGCAATGAGGAAGATTTACTGAAATGAAAGAGTATCTTGGATCAGACTTCTTTCATTTGAGCATCTCTCCTTTTTCAGTGGCCGTCCTGCCGACGTGTGGGTGAGCAGTCCTCCCTTCACATTGTGCTCTGCTGTTTGTATATGACAGACAAGGTGTGACAAATGCTCACCTGATTTCCTGCTGAACTCTGGCTCTTATTAGTCTGACTACTCCTCTGCTGCGCACTGCGGTGGAAAAACAACAAGGCGGAGAGAGAAACATGACGATGAGCAGAAAAGAGGAAACAGAAGGCAAAAGGCATGACTTTTTTTTTTTTAATTCATCATAGTGTATTCATGCTAATAGAGTCTTTACTTAGCAAAACCAATGAAGTCCTCGTGGTTAGTGTTGATGTAAGAGAGCTGGACGTCTATCAACAGCAGAACCTGGAACAAAACATTTAACATCATGTGAGCGAAACTTGTTTTTAAGTGAAACAAGTTAAAATAAAACATTATTATTATTATTAATTTGGATCAAGGTTACCTTGATCTAATGGATATAATTCTCTCTATATGAAGGAAAACTGACTACTGATGTTGGCTTTTCATGCTTATTTAAGCATCAGAAATCTTACCTCAAAAACAAGTCAATACGTCAATAATAAGAAAACTAATGAGTGTTACCTGATCCTTGGCCCGACTCTCTCGGTCTCTGATATGAAACGTCACAATTCTTTCAGTTTCCTCACGCAGCCTGGGGAAGCATTCCAGCTGAAAACAGATCAGTGTCTTTCTTTAATTACTTCTTCCCTGCCTCCTCCTCTTCAAACCACCATAAAACCATATGAGCTACCTTGGTGGAGCACTGGCGCACGGTGTTGATCAGTTCCTGGATGACCATATCCACACACTTGACGCAGGGCCCCTTCAGCTTTATGATCTGCTTCTTCACAATGGCCTCAAATGCCATGTCTGGGGTGAAAAGTCCAGTCCTGAAAGCCAAGAGGAAGAGAACAGGATTGCATTTGTGATGAAAGGTGGGTTCCCTCCCTGATGACATGTATTTTTATTTTATTTTTCATTTTTTATCATTGTGATTAAAAACGTAATGGAAGATGTTAGACATGCTGTTGGATTCTGGCTAAAATGTGCTGTTTCTTTAAAATTCAGATTCTCTTTCACTTGGGTGGCAGTTCTTTGTTTTTTTTGTTTTTCATAATGGCTAACCCTGACTGAGACCACAGAAACACAGCAAAAGGATGAGCTCAGCATAAGAAATGAAAGATAGAAAGACAACATCCTCCTCCCTGAGCAAACCATGGATTTTCAGGCTGTTGGAAAACTAAATTCAAGTATCTGTATTTTCATGATTGCCCCCCTCCTGGACTGCAACCTCGACATGGTGGAGAAGCTTGTGTACTCCAAGTGGGGTTTAATACGCCTGCCACATTAAACAGGACAGGAAAAGGGCAAAGGGACAAATAAAGCAGTCACCATTCTTCTAGTCTGGAGGTTGAACTTGGAGTTAACTTCTTCCTAACCTGTAGTAATGCAGCTAGATTGGGCAAAGTCCACCAATGAATGCCTTCACAGTGCTTGAGTGGTGAAGAAATTCAAAGATATCCTCTAAAGGAAATCACAGAGCTCCAGTTGATGCGGATTGAATGATGGACAGTGAATAATGAGTGGAAACACCTAAAGGACCCACAGGCACAAGGAGTATATGACACCAGAAACCCTGAAATACAAGCTAACAGAGGATGGAGCACAAAGAGGAACAAGAGAAGATCGACAGATGCCCCAAAGAAGTGTGAAAGGACATCATCACAAGGAAACTACCTATAATACGTCATAATAAAAATCAAGGAATGCAATCAAGTACTTCAGTTTGGTGGACAAATTTCTACCTGATACCGTGGATGTTCTTGATGGCATAGCTGATCTCCCGACGCATCTCCTTCTCATCACACTCCATCTGAGGGGAACAGAAAGGAGGAGATCAGACAGTGGATAGAGAGGAAAGAGCAGTAAAATCATAAAACATGAGTGACAGCATGACAGGAAAAGGCACGACAGAGACGAAAAGAATAATTGCAATATTTTAAAAAATCAAGGACAAAAACCTGAACCAAAAAAAAATGAGTAAAGTGATGATTGTGAAGCTATTTAGGGATCATTCCAGACAATGTAACAAAGGAACATGAGAAGAACAAAGAAAGCAAAGGAGGGAATTTCATGTAAAAAGGGTCATTTAGTCTGATTCTTATTCAGCCTTCAAGATTTTAATGTCTTAAAATGAGAAGAGAGAAACATCTGCTGGGTGTCATTATTATTTCTTTTTTTTTCCATGACTAGTTTCAGGACTTTATTATTACAATCTTGGGACAAGACAAAATAAAGCAGATGACTCACAGCTATCTATCACTGAAGACTCAGAGGTCATAAAATCTCTATTTCTCTGAGAATTTTTGAGAACATTTTAAAAAAAACTATACACAGCATTTTTGGAAATGAACAAAATATCTATGTTTGATTGGATAAAATTAGAAAAAACTTAAATATTTAACTTTTGTTTAGATTTAACTTTCTGTATCTGCTCCAGATTTTCTGAGACTTGGACTTCATACATATTAAAGAGGAGACAAGGCTGCACTGACATCGAGTAAATCACAATTATTTGATCCGTTTCAATCAAATAATTGTTTTTTTGCGATGCCACTTCCTTTTATGTGCAGTTTATCACCTTGACCAGCTCAAAGGGGAACCGCTCGTGGAAGATGCGGTTGATTTTTGCTCCACCAGACAGCTCCACTGTGTCCACCTGATCCCCTGAACCCTCAATCCTTTTCTCAAAGTCCACAGAGAACTGCTGCACCATCCTGAAACAACGACAAAGAAAAAAGTGTGAAAATATCACAAATAAAGGACCTGCAATGACCTCTGAGCTCTACGATATAATCTGATAAACAATGGACAAAAGCAACGGAGCAAAGTAACGGCCTAATTCCCTCAGGCCGGATACTTAATCTGAAGCGAGTAAATCTAGCGTGAATGCTCTTGTTGTGGGAAAACTGGGGTACTGACTGCAACAGCTGCTTGGTTTTACGGGACGGGTCATCGGGTCGGTATCCCCGGTATTCCTCTGCCTCCTTGTCCAAAGCCAACAGCTGGGACTGCAGCTTGCTGCGGAAACCTGGCAGTGTGTCCCGGATGTGGTTGGTCAGTTGCTATGGCGACACAAAGACGGCAAAATGAAACAAATTGCAGCCGAATAGAAGCATGGATAAGTAGAAGTTATCGGCGGATTTAGAGATTTACCACCAAGACTGTATGTTTCAATGCAATCCAAGACAATTCATACATTCATACGATAGCAATGCAGAAAAAAACTATAAATGATTAAGAGCTGAACTAGAAAGAGCGAGAGCCTTTTCCACCCGCTGACAGGCTTGTATCGCCCACTTGCCCTAGAACGGAAGTGGAAAAAAAAAACTGCCCGCCTATTAATTATGCAAAGTGCACTGTGGGAAAGCACCAAGAGTAAACCCATGATCACCTCATTGAGCACTCTTTGCAGGCGTGGGGTGCCCATTTTATCAGCCATGTGCCTGTATGATGGGTGAGACAAGAAGAACTTCCGCTCAGCCTCCAAAGCCGCCTTGATATCTTTCTTCCCGTCGATGTCCTTCTGGCTGCGGTTCACCACCCCGATATAACCTGGGAACGGAGACATCGTGAACGATCACAGCAGCAGACAAACGCAGCGACAGAATGAGCAACAGACACACACAAAGTGAATGTGTGTGTCTGTTGCTCTCTGCGCGGATGTAACACACACCTCTTCGCAGCGGCAGCAACTTGTTCTCCAGCACGTCTCGAGCATCTGTGCCCTCGTCCATCAAATCCAGTTTGGTGATCACTCCAATAGTCCTGAGACCTAAAAGTAAAGGTTCCAAAGAGGAAGGCAGGATTTAATTTCTCAAAGTCTGAAGGCAGTATTTTTATACTCCATTAATAATTTAAATCACTTTTCTAAGTAACAATGCAACATTTAGTGGTAACAGCTTCTTAAATGGGAGTATTTTCTGATCTTTACGGCATCATTTCTTTGTAAACTGAATGTGTTTGGGTTCCACTTCTTCACTTGTATTTCCTTCTATTTCTGCCACGTCATCCTTTCTGAGCATCCTCGGCTGCTTAGCGTCTCGTCTCCCTGTTCCCTCTTGTATTCTTCCACCTCACCCTCCTTGTCTGATACCATTCATCCCTCCTTACAAGGTTATTTCAGCCAAGTCCTCCTTCTCCTCCTTTTCCAAGATCATTCTCTTCCCCTCCCCTGTGTCCTCCTCTCCTGTCTGAAGGACAAGCTCTTTTTTTCCATTAAATTCATTTGATTCCTTTCTTCATTCCTACCATTTCTATTTATCCCACTTCCACCATTTCTTTTTCCTATTATCATAATCTCCTTCAGATGATTTTTCCTTTTCTATTCTCTCCTTGCTCCTCATTTATTTTTGATGCCTTCCTCCAGTTTAATGTGACGCTTGATCGATCCCTGTACGGATATTGCGTTTCCACATTCAGAGAGGTCAAAGGATAAGGTCAGACGCTGAGCACCATCCCTGCAGCAGAGAGAGATTTACAGTTCAGCTCCGTCTCACTACCCACAAGGCTACCTTTTCTGGGCTTCAAATACTTCCATTCCTCTTTCCACATCTCTCCTACAGCTTCTTGTACTCTCAATAAATGTCTGTTTATGTTGTTGTAATGCTGTTCATGCTGCTTTCTTTGGCAGATCTTTCTGTCTTTTAGATTCTAACCTAAATGAGGCTTTTACCTAATTAAACAAATAATGCTATGGGAGCCTATAAATATGCTCTTTCCTCACCCTGTGGATCGACGTCCTTTGCCAGTTTGAGGGCATCAGAGTTGGCCAGGTCAGTGTTGGCCGGAGTGACGGCCAGGATCAAGCAGCTCTCTCTGGTGATGAATTGCATAATCATCTCCCTGATCTGCTGCTCGATGTCCACAGGCTGGTCTCCAACCGGCACCTTGGTGATTCCCGGCAGGTCGATGAGAGTCAAGTTGAGAACTGCACAGTCAAAGGAATGCAACATGAGAAGAACTGAGCATACGGATGTGACATTTTGTGAGTCAAAAGCTGTAGCTGTAGCTTGACCTTTTACAGCAGCAAAAAATAAAATACTATGAAATAAAGGCTTTTAGAAATGCGAAAATAACAGTTAGTCTTGAATAAACTGAGCTTTGCACTAGCCATTCATAAATTCAAAGGCTATTTCATTCCAAAATAAGTACTATCAGGTTGCATCATTAAAACTTAATGAATGTCTAGTTTCTATGTCTAGAATAAAGCTAGACCACGTATAGTTTTAGCCAAATTATATAATACATCTAGCTAAATGATAATCCTTTATAATTATATTATCTTTATTTATCTGCTTTTAGCGTTCTAGGAGTTCATAGCATAGAGTTAGCACTGGGACATGTGTGACTATGCTAACCTAGCCAACATCTGGTAGTTAAAGCTATGTTATTAGGATTAGTCTGGCATAGGTCGATTGTATGTATACCATATATATAAATATAGAGTATAATGTGCTTCAATAGCATCAACTCATTCACATAATTTCAAAACAGAACTTCATTTAAATATCAAATCATTTTTCAAATCATATTATCATCATTAACCTAATCGTCTGTATTTTATTTAAACATGTAATTCCAATGTTCTTGCATGTTTACTGAACATGACGTCTGTTTTAAAGCAGCAATTCTAAAAGATATAAGGTGACAGCTTAAAGCAAACACTAACTCACTCCTATTGGAGTGAAATGTGTGATTGTGTGGTGACAGTAAGGGAGCTGAGTCATGGCTTCGCACCGTTAGGGGAGTAAACCCGTAGGTTGATGGGGACGGGGGAGATGCCTTTGTTGGCTCCCGTGACACGGTCGGTCTCCCCCTCGATCTCTTGGCGTATCTCGTCGAAGTCTGTGAACTTCTTCCCTTTCAAGTGGAGGAACTCTCCCCATTCTGAGTGGATGACATTGAAAAAGATAGAGCTAAGATTAGCGGTGGCTGTGCTGCATCTGTATGAGAGGAAAATAATGCCGGTACCAGTGTGTGAAGGAAAAAGCCAGAGGGAAAAAGCAGTAGCATTTAGAAGGGGGCTGGGGGATGGGAGCTGAATTTGTGTGTGTGTGTGTGTGGGTGTGTGTGTGTGGGTGTGTTAAAGTGTGCGTGCCCACCTGCAGTGGCACTGATAAGCTGCAGAACTAGGGGCCTGCGGGTGACAATACCAGATCCACGAGGCAAAAAGTCCCTGAGGAAAAGGACAAAACTCATTACATTAAACCAATGTAAATATTTATCAGAGAGTCTAAGCTTGGCTGTATACAGTTGGGGGCAAAGTTATTCAAGCACCATTGTATATTAGGTTTACTGGCAAAATATACTATTTATCAGCTGTTTGCAGCAACCAAATCAAACAAGAGCAGTTTAAATGGTTTAATACAACATATTTTTAAAGTGTTTTTGCCAAATATAACACAAAATGCTGCAGTCTTAAAACGATTCAACCCCTTAATGACAAGCGTCTCTAGTCCTTTTTGTAGAGCACCATGACCTGCTGCAAACAAGATGCACAGCCAGACACCAGCTTCTGGTGGTGTTTCTGAGGAATCTTAGCTCATTCCTCATGAGCGAAGGCCTCCAGTTCTCTAATATTCCTGGGTTTACATGCTGCAACCACCTTCTTCAAATCCCACCAGAGATTTTCTATAGGATTGCAGTCAGGCGATTATGACGGCCACTCTAGAACGTTCAAGCCCTTCTTCTGAAACCAAGCCTTGGTGGACTTTGAGCTATGCTTGGAATCATTGTCCTTTTGGAATGACCAATGACGCCAAAGCTTTAGCTTCCTCACAGATGTCGAGAAGTTTTCTTCTAGGACTTCCTGGTACTTGATGGAATCCATCTCACCCTCTACATGGCTGCAGGTTTCTGGTCCCCGAGGAAGCAAAGCAGCTCCAGAGCATCACCGATCCACCGCCATGCTTCACTGTAGGTATTGTATTCTTTCCAGTATACGCTTCATTCTTCCTCCTCCAGACATACCGCTGATCCATATAGGTCTGAAACGTTACAGCTTTGTTTCATGGCTCCACAGAACAGCATCCTAAAACTTCTGTTTCTTATCCAGATGATTTTGAGCTACTGGAGCTGACTTTTCTTCTGCCACTGGATCAGCAGTGATGTACGTCTTGGAGTTCAGGTGAGACTGATTAAAAGTAGCATTTTGTCTATTCTCGTGTGATCCGGTTTTCGCAAACAGCTGATGAATAGTAGTTTGTAGATAAACCTAATAAACAATGGAGGCAGAAAAGTGTTGCCTCCAGCTGTATAGGTGTCATAATGATGTTCATTTTCAGGCTTTTTTTTTCCCCTTTGAAAGGACAAATGTTTTATAATTGTACCCCATATAATGACATGCCAGTGACTGTAGATGGTTCAGTGTCACTCATCTGGTATAAGCCAGTTTAATACAGTCTGAGTGGAGAAGAGGCCATTTTAAAACAGCTCATATAGCTTTCAGCTGCTGCTGCTGCTGCCGCTGCTGCAACAAAGTGCTCCAGCAGCACAGGACAATCTGACCTGATAAACAACAGGTCAGAATGAAGAGCTGAATTGCTGACAAGGAGCTCTCCCATTTAAAAACAATGACGTCACCACTGCCTAAGGGTTCCACACCAACACATCGATGTGTGTGTGTGTGTGTGTGTGTGTGTGAATGTGTGCATGCACACATGAGCACGCCACACACCTGACACGACTACCTCCTGAGCTAAAGGTCTATTTTGCAAGAAGCCTTATTAACGCATATCGATCGTCTCCCACAAGTGGGATCAGTTTAAAAAAGAGGAGACCACTACTTGTCTATTCAGTGGTGTGCAGCCAGTTTTGGACAGATGGACCATTACTCAGCATCACGTCTCTCAATGAAGCAGGAACAGGACAAAATCAATGCATCCATCTGGAACTCTGTACGTGCATGTTGAAGCTGCACAAGAAATTAACTATTTGTTCACAGTGGAGATGATACGGACCCAGTTAAAGGCACATAAGACTGTTTTTTGGTGAAGAAGTGCTCCAGTGATTTACTTTGTTAAATATCTTATCAAATGATCCAGTCATGACACAGCAAGGTGATGCAATAGGGGGGAAAAAATCAATTTAGAGAATAAAATTCTTCATCAGATCCTGAGATATCTTATTGTTTGAAAATTTGAAAAGCTAGCAAAAACTAGCCCACAATTAAAAGGTGCTCCATCGCTTTGAAATGCAGGGAAATACAACAAAATAAGCCTCTTGGAGCAGACAATAGCAGATCATATAGTAACTATTGGGTAGCTGGTCTGGAACCTGAATGGATTTCTGTTTCTGATCCATTTTTGGCCTGAATCCTACTCTTGGAAAAAAGAAAAAAAAATTATATATATAAACATATATATATATATATATATATATATATATATATATATATATACATATATATACCATATATACATCATGTATGTATCATATATATATATATATCAATTTAAACGCAGCTGCTCATAATTTATTTGTTGTGAGTGACCAGAATCCAGAGTGAGATGATGAATATTGATGTGGGCCCTCAGGAGTGGGAGCTGACACTGCTGTGCATGTGCAGTGGGATGATGATTTAAAATGGTAACGCACAGTCCCTGACGGGTGTTTCTGGGATCGTGAAGGACCCTGCCTGACTGCAGCTGGTGCTGGCTGGGCTCCCACAGGTGCTGCTGTGACCCAAATACAGCTTGTCTCTTCTGTTAGTGGCTAAAAAAAAATAGACATAACTTCAGGCGTCTGCTCATCGCAACAGCAGCGCCTGAACGCTGGAGATGGTTTGAACTATGCGCTGAGAGATTGACTCCATAGGCCTCTTACGTCATCCTCAAGGTTAACGGGAGAAGGGATTATCCTATTTCTGGTGGTCAATTTTACCTGCCTACAAAGTTCTCCAGCACGGAGCTTTTTCCTGCGCTCTGGCCGCCGACCACTGCGATCTGCGGCAGGTCCAGGTTGCAAGCCTGACCGATGGCGCTGAAGGCATCCTGCAGCCTGTTGACCAGCGGGATCAGCTCCTCCATGCCACGGTTTCCCATGATGCCTTTAGACGGAGGGACTGTTGATCAGCGAATGAAGAGAGAGAGAAGAAGAAGAAGAAGAAGAAGAAGAAGAAGAAGAAGGGAGGGGGGGAGGGTAGTGGCGCTGCTATATTAGTCCAGGATACCGCGGTGCTTGTTGATGTAGTGAAGTCATCTAGCCGCGCATTGCCCCGAGCCAAGCGAGGGTCGGACCGACTGTGGAAGCAGGGGGGGGGTGCAGAGAGGAGAGACATGAACAGACAGGGAAAGACAATTGCGCAGTTGCTCACAACAACCACCATATCCTCTACCCCCCTCCCTCAATCGTTTTCTCCCCCTTGTCGTGCACAAACACGCGCACACACAGGCAGGGAGGCGCACCGAAGCCTGTAGTTTCAAGGGCATTTGGTGAGCAGAGATCCGCACAGTCACATTGAACAAACCGCGCGCAAGGCTCCACAAATCTCACACGAATCACACTTAATAAGATGCGGAACGCGCTGACATGCACTAGAGAACAGAGCCCACTGAAAACAGTCAAAATCACGCATTTATGGTGGGGCATTATGTTTCTGCGAGCCTACCCCGCTTCAGGATTCCCTCGGTGTTTTCAGTGTCCGACGGTCGCTGTCCAGTGCTGAAACGACGCGCAGATCAGGCAGCAAAGACGAGCGACAAGACCCGGGACGATTATACAAACACCACCTGCTACGGCGGTGCATCGGCTTGATCCCAGATTCCAGTGCATCAATTACTTATCTCGGCCGGTCAGAGAGGTCTCATCCACAACACAAATTCGCCTTTGACAGATTAATCATTTTTCGCCCTCTCCTCCGTTCCGCGGTGTAATTGCGAAGCCTCGCTCCTACACCTTATCGACGCGGGGGAGGACCAATGGAAACCGCAGGATTGGAGACGAGGCAGAGAAAGGCGGCGTCCCATTGGCTGCATACATACACGTTAGGCCTACCTGAGACCGCCCCCTGTTTACATCCGTGCCTTTGCTGCCGTTGTGAGTCATGCGGCACGGCTGCGCATCGCTGCAACAGCAGAGGTGGATGCGCTCCTTCACATCCCTGCAGTAAGAGCAGAAACCAGCTGTCGTAAATTACGCACACTACTGTTTCATACACGTTACACGCCGTGGCAGTCGTTGTATGTGCTTTGTGCATACAGAAACACAGCTGTGCTGCGCTGTGTCATTTAGTGCCCACGCTTAAATGCGTAAAGCCCAGCATAGATGTAGCTTTTGGTGGACATAAATGTGTGATGGTCGGTCCCAGATTGTCACAGCAGGCCCAGGCTGGTGGAGGCGGTCACGCGGAAAGGACGCTGCCATTAACCTCTGTCAGGAAAAACCAGATAATACGAGCCTCTGTTGCACTTGGATGTGAACATTGCCCTATAATGAGATGATCTGTGAGGACAGATCTAATTTGCGCTTCACTGCAAAGAGATTGAAAATAGATCTGATGTGCATCGAGGTCATAATAGGCGAAGCTCTCTGCGCTCTTCTCCATATCCCTGACGGTAAAATCGTAATGATTTTGTCAGTATTTGGTCTTTTCATTATGGTCAGAACAAGTCTCTTGAGATGGCTCTGGCCGGCCCATCATGTTGCAGTAAGGTGGGACGTCACTAGATGGCAGTAACTACCAAACCAGTGCGGCTCTGGTTTGTTCCCAGTTTGTATTTGCCCTTATTAAAGGAGAATAGTGAGTTTTAAAATGGACATCATATCAGATCTGAGTACTTACAAATATATTTGGTAATATCTAGGAATATAGTCATGTCAGAACTCAAGAAGGCCACAGTAGATTCAGCTTTCAAATGCCTGGTGGTCTCTGTATTCCCAGTGTTTTCAGGAAACATGGTGCTGGTGGTAACAGAATATGTTTTTAGGAGTTATATTGATATACAAACTGAGTGACCGAGCTGCTGTAGTTCATCCCAGGCTCAATCCTTGTGATAGAGACAGGATGTGTGAGCTGGGGTATCCAGTAACATCCAACCTCTCCCTGAACCTTCCATTTTATGTCGTGCCAAAGATCCTTTTTCCCCCGAGGCATCTAGGGTGACAGGGGAGTTGGTCTCCAGGTCAGTGGTTGAGGCTTAAAAATATAGGTGAGCCTGTTTTTAGACCTGGACGTAGCACCCGCATCAGCAGTGACGCAAGCACCTACAGCAGCAACACCGGTGACATGCGGTCATTCCAGGAATTACACTTAGAACTGTGTCAGAACCAATGTTGGGATGTTTTAGGGGGCCAAATATTGAAGGGACGCTCCTTCTACCTGCATATGAGTTTGAAAGTATCTACATTTCAAGCAAATACTAATCACAGTTTTCATTTTAATTCTACTGTTTTCTACATGCTTATATCTTATTCCTAAATTTTAACTCCTTAATCATTTTCTGTCTTATATTGACAATTTTAGTTGCATCATTTTCTTTTTATATAGTCTAAATTGTTTGAGTGTTGTTGGAGGGAGCAACAATAGGGATGTCATGCCATAATTAAGGTAAAGCAAGATGAAGAATAAAACCACTTGATATATCATAGAAGTAAAAATAAACTAAAACAAGCTTGGAAATGGAGTAGAGAATAATTATGTTAAGAAAATAAGTTAAAATACCATATACTGTATATAATATAAAATCAAGTAGTGCAGCAGGGCAGAAGTGCAAAGCAAGGCATAAATGAGATTCAAACCTGTCCCTGGAAAGCTTGTTAAAAGCTAAAGTGAAGTTTGTAGCTTTCTTTTAAAAGCATTAAAAGTAAAACGTAATCATATTTGATATGATTAATAGACCAAAGCTAATTTTCTCTCAGCTGCTTCTGGGAACCTCCTGTAAATTAGCAGCAGATAATTGCAGCGCTCTTGATGGCAAATGGTGAAAAAAGGAGGTAGAAAATGTAGCTCGGTCTTTGCCCATTAAGAGCTTTGTGTATGAGGACCTTGAAATCAATTCTAGATGTAACAGCAAGCCAGAGAGCAACTAAAAATGGACTAATGTGCTCTCTTTCCTCTTGTTTCTGGTTAATAGATGAGCTGCAGAGTTTGGAATAAGATGAAATATCTTCCTTTTTGTGCACAGTGCATTACAGTAATCAAGTTGGCTTGAAATGAAGGCATGGCCTTTTTTTATTTTCAAGTGATTGTACTGGTCGATAGTGGAGAACAATATTCTCGAGTTTCCAGAATTCTCTGGAATAATCCTGGAAAAAAAATCATCCTTTATTTCCAGATGTGGTGCTTTATTATAGGCAGTCATAGCTTCCTTGCATAAGATATAACAGTGAACTGTAGCAGATGACAAGCTAGAAGCTTTACACCATGTCATTTAAATAGCATTATTAGCTGTTTCGCTTCAGCCTTGCTATCTAGAAATCACTTTTAAAACAGAAATTACTTTTTAATCTTTGTTGAGATTATATCGCCATCAAAACACACACAGTAAAATATGTCAATCTAACACTGATGTCTTGTATTGCCATATTGCGTTGTTTTTAATCCTGTTGTTATTACCATCTACCGTGTCAGCATGCTGATGAGTGGTGTCTTTTACACGTTAGATCAAAGATGAGTTTATTGTCCCCAAGGATCGATTTGATGTACAGCGATCAGTTCTTATGATAACAACAGTCAGACACCAACAAATAGATGTAAATAAGACCAAAAACAATGAGTTTTTTAAAAGGCCAATGGCAGCCGGGACAAAAGAGTTTCTGAGTGTTTAAGTCTGGCTTAGAGGGGGTTTGTATATCTCTGGCCAGACGGCAGCATCTTAAACTCCTTAGACAGGGCGTGGCTACAATTAGCCAGGGTTGACTGTGCCTTCTTAAATGTCCGGATCATATGTTCACAATTTAGCCCAAAGTTATCCAGTGAATTAATCAGCTCCACATTTTGGAGTTGCTCTTTTTGTCATTTAGGTGTAGAAAACAGTGGGGGTTTCATCAGGAGGACGGATAGTTTGAAAGTTTGAAAATGAGCATCCACTAGAAGCATACAAGTGTGTCTGTGTGTATGCTGATAATGTCTGCACATACATTTTTTGAATAAGGCTGGTGGAATGCTGCTGGAAACACAATTATTGGCCTTAGGTCAAAGGGAAGCCTGGCAGAGTAATCAACGTCTTGGTCTCCATGCGCCGCTCCATCTTTGCCCTGAATCATTTATTACCCATGCTTCATTTCAGCACTGTGTGCTGCCTGCTCACCATGTCCAAGCCAGCTAAATGACCTCACAGTGTGCGGTTTGAGCGGCACCAGAATATGACCCATGCAGGCACAAGCTATTGAAATTGATGGAACCATAGATTTCAATCTGCTTACAGGGAAGGAATTCATTTGACCTTCCCTTCTTTTCTCCCAGGAGATTCCTATACCTACAGAAATGAGCTACAAAGATGAGCTCCTGTCATTTCCAGATGAAAACAGATGTGTGTTTGACTTTTGCACATTTGCTACCCATTCAAAGGTCAGCTGGTCACCATTTTTGTTTATTTTCCTCGTTTTAGCCAGTTTGGTGGCAGATGCTCAGCCAGTGTTTGGCCTGTCTTGCATCACAGTTGAAGGGCCCCGTTGTTAAGCTGTCATCAGAGAAAAATGGCCCCATTACATAACGCACACTGTGCTACACAGCATGCACAAACACACACATACACAGATAGCATGACAGTTTGTGTTGTAGGTAGGAAAAGAGGAATTTACAGAAGCTGTTGAATGTGCGCATTAGAACCTGTGGAATCCTGTAAACCTATACTTTTAGAAAAAACAACATGCTTAGAGGATGACTCTGGGAGATATTCCTGAAATGGGCAGGAATTCCATCAGTTTACACTGTATTTAGATGATGTAATGTCACGAAAGATGAAGATTAGCTATGGGCAATTTACAGTCTCTCAACCAAGCACGTTCTAATTATAAACTCTTAGCCTTTTAAAGATGCTCTGTAGTCAGACTGCAAAGAACTCAGAGCCGTCTACCACGTTGGTCCACACTGAAGTCTCAACTACTGGATGGATTGCCATAAAATTTTGTACAGACATAGATTTCACCATCAAGATGAATCTTAAAAGCTCAGCCAATCCCCTGATCACACCTTATGGGCAATTTTAGAGACACTAACCCACCTACAATGGATGTTTTTGGACTGTGGGAGGAAGCCAGAGCACCTGGAGGACTTGAGGACCACCATGCCTTCCACTAGAAAGTCTAACAAATAAATGATTAAAAAAATACACATCTAACTGGTTTGTTCAGTCCACATAAGTACTAACTTATAAATGAACCAAACTTATCATTCAGAAGTTAGTTTCAAAAGGGGCTACGTGCCATTTTTGTAACAAACAAGTTATAGCGTGTTAATTAGTGGACATTAGATGTGCTGGTGAACAGATTTAGTTTGGATCTTTGGACAGAGCCATAAATATACTTCTTAAAATCTCAAACCTGTCCCTGTAAGAATCCCATGTGTCTGCACATCAAATGAAACTGTTTTCCACCCCATAACTAAAAGCCCACTGGTTTTATGCTTTCGGCTCAACCCTTACTCATCCCGGAAAAAATGAGAAATACATAATTTCCTGTGAGGCAGAAGAATAAAAAAAAAAAAGACCTGCAGAAGACCCCATGAGTTAAACAGGTTGCATCGGATCTGTTTTTCTGTCTGTCTGCGTTTTCACAAAGGACACTCTGGTGCCATGTCTGCATCAGTAATGAGAACCTCTGGTTTAACACCTGTACTGTGTTGACAAAGACCAAAACGACGCCTTCTGAGCTGCTGTGAGGCCGAGGTTTCATGTGTGTCTGCATGTGATGGACCGTGATCGCACCCCCACGGCACAGCAGGACGTTGTTAATGCTTTTTCCCCAAGAATGCCTCACACAGAATCCTTGTGGGCCCATTTACTGAACTCAGCAGAAACATAAACACTAATTATGACCGTATGTCATCAATGGCTCTCTATGAATCAGACTTCTGTAGCTTACATCACAACACGTGCAAAAGCCTCCAGACTCTCACTCTCCATCTCGCTTTATATAATACACTCGTATTCAGTCAGACAAACAGCCCAGGGTCAAACTCTGTACATCCAGTCTGAGCACTGAGGTATGTTGACAAAATGTTCTCAGCATTCCTTTTATGACGGAATGCTTCATGTCTGCATTATACTGCATATCAACAAGTCAGGTGACACCCATGTAGAAGTTAGGCAACACTCCACAACTATAGGGCTGCCTGGTGAGCCTTGTTGTGGGTGTTGCCCAATTTGCTATTCATCAGCCAATGGAAAATTAATTTGTCCAAAATGACTCAGTGTGAGAGAATAGGCTCTTTGATTAAATTGATACCAATCCCATTTTCCTCCACCACCAATCAGATTTTAGCGGCTACAGCGTAAACAGCTCTGACGGTGAGCACTTTTGTTTTCCACATCTGTCATGATTCAGCAATTGCCCTGTTTTTCTCATCTGTTTTGTTTTCATTCTGTAATGTCCCCAACAGACCTGCACATGTTCTGTTACGTAATATTCTGCAATTCATATTCAGACAAACACAGCGGTAAGATATCCCCTCGGAATTAAGCAATGGAAATCCTATAGTGCCAAGAACAACTGGAGTGTAACGGGAACAATTACTGTAATGTCTACATTGTGGCTTTCCTTTCTTCATCTGACTGCATTACCGATCATCATATTTTATTACCTAATGGCTAAAACTCTGTCGCCAGAATAATCGGAGGGATCCGGTTTGAAATCTTTAAAACAGTGCTTCCTAAACCGGCGGTCATGACCATCAAAGGAGGCTCAAGATGAATCTCAAGGGTCTCAACCTCAACTTTAGAGATGAGCAATACAAGAAATATGTAATTTACACAGAATTGATATGTTTTTCTACGTTCTGTTTAATTTCTCAACTCAATGTTTTCCCCCTTTTGGGTCTTCAAAGATCCTTCAGATTAAATGATCTAAATTAGGACCATAATCTGTGATGAGGGGTCACATGCATAGATTGCTTAAATGGAAGGGATCACAAGCGAAAAATGAACTGTTTAAAGCAGTAATACCCATAATTATCTCTTTTATGATAACAGTAGATCAAATGACCCAGTGGAAAATGATGTGATAATATGAATGGGGTACCATCACAGTAATCTGCACCTCCATTCAAATTTACAGAGCTCCGCTCAGCTTTCCATGGTGAGTTTCAGCGGATTGTTGATCTCTCTGACCCAGTGAGAGACTAGCTGGGCAACATAATGAACCATTTAGCTGCAAAAGAGCCAGATAATTCCCTCAGATTTTGTTTGAGACCAAAAAGCAGATCGTAAAGAGTGTGAATATTGGATTTACATTCATGAGATTTAAAGAAACTAAACAACAAAGTAATCATAATGTTTATCTATAAACAGAAGTCCACTACGTCTTCTTAAAAGGTGATGATATCTCAATGATGTGGTCACAATGTGAACATAAATTTGGAAGTTAAGTGCATGATAGCCCAATTTGATAGAATTAGAATTAGAATTAGAATTTTGGCAATGTTGACTACATTTTGAGGCTCATCTGGGTACGGATGCAGATTGTTGATCACTTTTTGACTTTGTTCAACACTGCAAGACAGGGCCTTTTGTTTTTTTAACCTTTTGCAAATGTTATTGAAAAAAAGTAATAGACCAATCAAATCAAAAACACCCAGGCAGGCACAACTCATGACATCACACCACTAAACACAATTGAACCAGATCCAGATTGTCCAGAGAGCAATATTACATGAGAAAACTATTTTCCAATTGCTCAGGTTGCCAGTGGCGTTTGCAGAGGTATGAGTTTTTTCTAGATTAGATTTTTTTTTTTGTGAAAACGTGAAATGGCTTCAATATAAGACAGCTGACTCTGAGTACAATACTGTCAGGCAGTGTGGAGGAGTCCTTCTTAAGGGGAAAATGAAGGAGAAAACTGGATATTTAAAGTTTAAGGCAAAAATAAAAGTAAAGCAACAAACCTAAATGCAAGAAAAATAATATGAATGGAGCTGCAGAAAAGCATGAGTGTTGAAAGCGCTGTCACACAATGTAAGAGTCGTAACCATTACAAAGTATATGTGCATGTTGAGTATTTCAGGAGAAGAAGTCATGTCTCCCAGTGGACCTACTTCAACATGTAGAGAACATTGCATGTGTAAGAGGCTGTGTGCTCCTTGGGATCCTGTTTTTAACAAGTGGTCAGAGTCGTTATGTTACATAAGAAAAGCACACCTCAGTAGTAAAAACATTGTGGAATACGAGTGACTTTCCATAGGCTGTAAAACGGACAGGTTAACTAGGCAGCAGATTGATCTTGTGGAACCAAACACAGATGTGCGCTGACAGCTGCTTTTCGGTGTAAAATGCTTCATCACTGCTGGTATTTATATGAAATCTTTCCTTGTGGAGGGCAGTCAGAGCATGTTGATTAGGGGAAAAAAGATGGAAGGGCATTTGAGAAGAACGGGGACTAAGTGTAAACACTTCCTCACCTCCTCAAACACCACAAAAATGGGTTTTTTTGGGCCACAATGTGCGTAACTTGAGATGGTGATGTATTTGTTATTTTCCCCTCTCTGTTCACAGAACCAGACCGAGTCCCAGACTTATCACGTGGAGACGGTTAGAACACAGGCCTCGTGTAAATGGAGGAGAGAAATGAGGGAATGGATTTGGTAGTAAAAATGTTTCTAAAATGGGTCCAAATAATCTGTGGGTTTTATGATCAGATTTTTGAGCCCATGCTAGAAGCAGTGCTTTAGGGAATTGGTAGTGTTGGACCAACAACTATTTGACATGTTGTTATGGACATTCGTGGACACCAGAGGATGTAGCCTACTGACTCTGTTTCCCAGAGTGCATGGATCAAGTGCCATTGAATTTGGTTTCCATGGTGAACAAATTCTACTAACTTTGGTCAACTTTCATTTTTAACCCTGTGATTTATCTCAACAACAATTGATGGTTTGGCACAAAGTTTAATCCAGACATTCATTGTTCCCAGACGATGAACCCTCTGGCGCCACCGTGAGGTTTGCATTAGTGTGCTTGAGCAAAACTTTGAACTTTGGTACAGACATTTACATTCTCCTCAGGATGAATTCTAATTTGTCCAATAACTTAGAGTAAATACCTGTAAAACTAACCCCATCGGCCTAACCTGTACTTTGTATTTAATGCTAATTAGTAATATTAGCATGCTACCACGGCCCTGTAACAGACTGTATTATATAGAAATAATCCCCATGTAGGGATGTTGACATGTAGGGATTGAGTTTGTTTGGTAGGAATAAATAAATAAATAGCAACTACACCACGTCTCCATTCTTTGCCAGACTGGCTGCCTATCCTCCTGTGCCAGACATCCTGTGCAGCTGTGCAGGGGAGAAGAGTACCAGTGTGCTCTGCAGGTCCTCAGAGGGACTATATAGGCTGCCTGGTTGTTGAACCTGGTTGGAGAGTGTTGGTTTCAGATTCCCACCCAGCAGCACTCACACATCTAAATGTCACCCTGTACCCAGCTCATAAACTGTGTTTATGGTTAATCACATGCAGCTGACATCCAGTAGACACATAAAGAGATGCTGTCCAGTCAAAACAGCCTGTAGAGACATACCTACTGCTGAGACACAATGAAATGATTCTCCACAGGAAAAAACAAACATCGGATTTCATTTTTTTTCCGCTGATGCTTCCACGTTGTTTGTCACTTTCAACCCACCTCACCAAAAAGAAGACACATGAGGAGCTTTACACGGACTGAGGAGGCCCCCAGGCTCTTTCCCTCCCTGCCACACTCCTCGTCCCCTCCCTCTCTCAGACAGTTAACTGTATAAATATCCTACTCGCAGCATTACTGGGATACAGACACTGACCTGCACTGACCAGAGATACTCGGGTGGAAGGAGACAAGCAAAAGAAAGCAAGAGAAATTATAAGTGGAGATACTGAAACCAGTTGAATCCTTGCAAAATTTCCCAAACCAGAATCATTTCAGTCTCAGCCTCCAGAATGTGGCTCCAGGTGTTTTTCTTGTGCTTGTCCTGCTTGGCTCTGCCCAGCCAAAGCCAGACACAAGACAGAGCATCCCTCCACCGCTCCAATGACCACACTGGGCGCTGCCACTACACCTTCACCGTGGCCAGTCCAGATGAGTCCAGCTGCTCCGGGAGCAGCATCAACCCAGAGATGGATGGAGTCTTGACACGACTCACTCTGGTGGAGGCTTTGGTCAGCCGCCTGATAGCGGGAGTGGACGGAGGTGCCGGGACTGACGTCGGGCCAAACGGTGGGGAGGGTCTCCAGGAAGCTTACTCCCAGGTTACAGTGGAAAGAAACCAGCTGCAGCAGGACAAGGAGCGTCTAAACAGACAGGTCCTGGAGCTGCAGAGGAGGCTGGACGAGCTTAGTCAGGAGGCAGAGAGCCTGAGGCAGAAACCCTGCCAACAGACGCACACCTCAGCGGGAACTCAACATGAGAACAGACCTGCAAGTGGTATGTACATCAGTTAGTAGAAGGGGAACACACAAATTAAAACTTTTGATTTCAAGACCTGTGTGCTTCTGTGGGTGCTGTTAAGAACACCAACATTATTTTGACGAATGTCTTTGTGGTTGACTTAGGCTATGAAAAGTCTCCTTGGACAACAGGTCAGGTTGCACCTAGCCGTCCCAGGTTGAGTAAGGGGATTGGAATTTACAATGCAGACTCTTCTTTTATGGCTTTGTCACTCATGCATGTCTTTTTATGTGCAAGTGATCATTTTCAGGAGAGCAACAGTGGGGTTTTAGAGGGAACCTGCTGTGCTCCGAGGCAAACGAAGAAAACACTTAGACTTTGATGTTATATTTGTTGGGAGTGGCTTAAAATTAAGTGTTTTTATGTAATATTTTTGATTTCTTGCACATTTTATCTTTCAGATCCTGCATATGATTTTAGCAACGGCGCATACCAGGAGATGAAGGCTGAGGTTACAGAGGTTCCAGCATCCCACCTCATTCCTGATGGAAATCAGCACTTCACAGGTAAAGTTTCAGTTTCACTGATGCTGCTGCTCAAATCAGCGCAATGACTGGCCTCAAAAGTAGCGTAAATATGTGAACATGAAATCTGAGTCTCCTTTTTTCACCAGGCTGTGGAGAGCTGCTGTCAGTGGGAGATCCCGTGTTGCACAAGAAGGCTGACGGCATCACAGGGAAGTATGGAGTGTGGCTGCAGGATCCTGAGCCCCGGGGCCCTCATTACACTAAGAAAACTGTGTGGCGTATTGACACGGTGGGTAAAGATGTCCGTCAGCTCCTTGTATATGAAGACATGGATCAATTATCCCAAGGCTTCCCTATAAAAGTCCTTGTCCTGCCTGAGCCTGTGGAGAGCACAGGGGCAACCATGTACCGCGGCTCCCTCTACTACCAACGCAAACGCAGCCGTACCGTGATCCGTTATGACCTGGCCTCCGAGAGCCTGGCATCACGCCGGGACCTGCCTCACGCTGGTTTCCACGGCCAGCACCCATACTCCTGGGGCGGCTACACTGACATCGACCTGGCTGTGGACGAAAGGGGCCTGTGGGCGATCTACAGCACAAGCAAGGCAAGGGGTGCCATCGTGATTTCCCAGCTGGACCCTGAGAGCCTGGAGGTGAGGAAGAGCTGGGAGACCAGAATCAGGAAGAACACAGTAGCCAATGCTTTCATGGTGTGTGGACGTCTGTACACGGTGGCCAGCTACACCGCACCCAACACCACCATCAACTACGTGTATGACACAGCGACCAGCGAGGGACGGGCTGTTGCTGTGCCTTTCAAGAACAAGTACCGTTACAACAGCATGGTGGACTACAACCACGCCCAGAGGAAGCTGTACTCTTGGGACAACTTCCACATGGTCACATATGACATCACACTGGGCAGGGCCAGCCATGACAGCAGTTAAAGAGGAGTCAGACTGAGAGAAACTGCTCTTTACAGGACTGTACCGATACAAGAACAAGTGAATGAGACGAAACATAATCATTTGCATTGTACTGGGGTTGTATATGTGTTTTTACATCATTAAAAAATCAAATGTATACTACTATTGTAAATAAAATCTATCAATGCTGCAGAAAAAATATTCGCAAAGCATATTTGATACCATTATATCATTAAAAATAGTAATAATGTTTTACGATTGTGAAATCATTTTGTTTTCTGTCTTTTAATGTTAATGTTATTTAAATTCTCAATAAAATATTCATATAATGTCACACTTACTTGTTTGTAGCTGTTATTTCCCATCATAATGAGAACATGGAGTGACAGTGTGCATGGTGAATCAAGGTACACTGTATATATAGGGACACAAAGACGACAGGGTAGAGTCATCAGTGGGTAACATGTTAGTAAAGATGGAGAAAACAGGGGAGTAGTGTTGATGTGGCAGCTAAATAAGTCCTGTTATCATTTATTTGAAAATGACGATACCCTTATGAATATTCTAGATTTTTTTAAATAAGAGCAGCTTTTATGTTGAATCATATAATCATCAGCTGAGCTATTATTTCTATAATTATCAGCTGAGCTATTATTTCTAACTGATAGTACACTATTATACTTATTACAGTATAAGCAGATGCATGTTGACCACTTTTACACTCTAAGTAGCCTACAGTTCAGTTTACAGAACTTATTTGATCTGTACCCTGTATTTAAAAATATTAACACTTTAATTTATTGATTGTAATTAAATTCCTGGTCTGATACCCCATAATGAAAAACTCCTCAACCAGCTACATCTTTGTGCATTAGCCCCCGTGTTGCCATTGGTAAACTTATTCTTGTTATGCACTGCCATCTGTGGTCAACTGTTTGCACCTGCACTACACCCACACAGCTTATCATTCTATCTACTTCAGTCATGCACTGGCAAAAAGACTTCCACTGCTCTATGATTTATCTGTTTAAAGGTAAACCCCCCCCCAAAAAATTATTTAAATTTTACTTTATTCTATTTGCATAGATTAGATTGGAATTTGCACTGGTGCGTTAACTTAAAGATGGTGGTTGGCAGCACAGATTAACACCACTGTAAAAGGAGATGGGATGTATTATAATGACAGTCATGAGACTTATCAGCAGCAGCTGATGGAAACTTGGGTGAGGGTGAGTTGACTTCCCCCCCACCAGTGTTCACACAAACACAGTGAACACAGTGGATTGTTTCAGCTCAGTCTAAAACCACATACCTCTCTGGCGACATTTGGCATCAGGAAGCAGTGTGACAGCATTAGAAGGTTTCATACTCAGCCACAAATGTACCAACTGTCTCAGTAAAATGCAAAACCAAATTGGTAAATAGCACAGTTTATTTTTAATTTATTAAAAAAAGGCTCTAAGTAAATTCAGCTTCGGTTTTGGTGTTGTAAGAATAAGTCCATGCGTCGTTGACACCACTGTACAAACAAGCTGCAAGTGAATCTTAATTTGAAAAACTACAAATACGACCCAAGTCATCCATCTCAATGTTTCCTTGAAAAATGAAAGAAGAGAACAGATAAAGACAACAAATAAAATATAAGAATATTAAAATGATTTAGCATTGAATCCAATCAACAATAAAGTACTTTTTTTTTAAAAGCAGGGAATTTCTGAATTACACACTCATGCTACACATTTTCCCCACTCACACAGCTCCAGCAGATCTAGTGTTTCCAATCTGCCATCCAAAGTCCACCATAAACCCTCTCGAGTCTTTCTCTCAGTTGCATGAGCAGTAGGTCCTGCAGGCAGTCCCAGGTCACCCACAACTTTTCCACTAGACTGTATTGGCAGTAACCCATAGCCAAGCCAAAGCCCACATCTGTCACATAGTGTCTGGCGAGCAGCAGCCGGGAAAGGCTCACCAGAGCGGCCCATCCCATCACCACCACCCGCATGGAGGCTGTGTCCACCAGCTGGGCGAGGAGGAACCGGGCACACATGGCTGCCCGTGTGGCGTGGCCCGAGGGGAAGGAGTAGCGCTCCACAAAGAAGGTGGAGAGGATGTCGGAGCGGTTCTGGGCAGGTCTGCGGCGTCTGACCAGAGTCTTCACAAATCTGACCAAAAGCAGGTCCAACAACAGAGCTGTGAAGACAGATACAACACTGGCTTCAGTTTGTACGGACCCTGCAACCTGCAGTCCATCTCACTCCATGTCATCTAACTCTCTGATTATGTAGAATTCAATCACTTAATAATGATGCCCCTTTTATTTATAGATACTTTTACTATACTTTATGGAGCATTTAATGATAAATATTAACTAATTACATTTTTTTATTTCATTGTACACTGTATAATGACAATAAAGGCTTTCTATTCTATTCTATTCTATTCTATTCTTATAACAAGACTTTAGTGGAAATTTGTTCATATCTCCACTATTTGGTCATAACTCTGTTTGAAAGGTTGCCAATTCGTTGTTTAATGCTCATCAGTTTCTCACTCGTGCATTAGTTATTAAGTCTTCACCTGAAAAGCTAAAAAGTCATTAATTAAGTGTTTTCACAAAAATACACCTTACAGAGGAAGAACAAAAAGACAAAGCAAGTGTCTTGCTGAAGCACAAAGGTTTTTTTTTAACAACCTGGCAACCCCAAAGTTGTTATTAATGGCATATAACGGACTTGTAAACCATTTAGAAATTATTTGCTGGACATTAATGCTGTTAGGCACAACTTATAGACATTTTTATTCATCCTTTATCTAAACAGGTAGTCTCATTGAGATCTGGATCTCTTTTTCAAGAGTTTTTATTGTTGAACTCTTAATATGACTGTGGACCAGAGCAGTAAACAAATATAAATATTAGACAATTGTCTGTGACATTAAATCAACTGCAACCCTTGACCTATTTATAGTGTCGTTGTGGGCCCAGTATTTGCACAACACAGTTGCATCCTATAAGCTATTATGTGACAAAAATAGCTGAGCTATTTCACCACAGTAGGCTACAGACAGAAGACCAAGACTTGATCTGAAAGCTGTCAGTCAACAAATCTAATCTACACATGCAAATGTCACATCAGCCATGTCGCGTGCATGTCTCTCAGAGGCCACACAGATGTCATCAGTTGGGCTCAGAAGAGAGAACTTTCCATGGCTGCGCTTTTGCCGTTTCTCCCTCGGTCACGCGGACGCACCGATCCAGTCGCTCCACTAATGCATGATTTGACATTGGGATGGACTGATGCCGCTTTTGCCTGTTATGTTGTGCTATTTCTGATCCATCCACATTATTCAGCACAACAGAGCCACTTACATGGACTGCCAAAGGCTTGTGCGTAATAACGGATCGGGTCTACCTGTAGTTTATTTGGTGTGTTTAAACAACGGGCACTCACAAATAAAGACCAAACTGGCACCAGATGCAAATGTTCTAAATGTGCATCTTAAATTCATATTGTTGAGCATGTTTTAAGAAGAACTCAATTAGCTGAATAAAGCAGGAATCCATTCCAAAGTTGACATCTCTGACCCAACTGGAGTCAAGCTTGATGTCCCAATCGACACACTCACCCAGGGTCAGGTTCAACATGATCTCCTGCTCCTCCACACTCTGTCCCCGGAGCAGAGTGTACACTGTGCCGATGAGCCACGGGACGACATGCCCGGAGAGCTCCACCAGCCGCACCAGAGGACGTATGCTGCCCCACGGAGACTCCTCACAGGCGCACACTCCCAGCCGCTTGGACAGCCACAGATCTATCGCCAGCAAAAATCTGAGCGTAATGGTGACTATCGGCTGGCTCAGACTGACGGAAAAGTTTTCAGTTTGCGCTCCAGAGGAAAAATAAGTACAGCTGGAGCTCCGGCGGCGGCATTCTGCTGATGCCCGGTTTCCACACACAACTCCACGGCAACTATTCCGTCTCTGTGAGGACATTTTCCTTTGTCAGAATGCGCAGACTAATATATCCTGCCTTCTTTATCACTTGTGGTCAGAACACACGTTAATCCTGCAGCTTCGTAAAACATCCTGTACACTGGAGAGCCTGGTGTTAAAATGTCACCGGTTCAGAACTGGACGTCTCTGGTCACGTGGTTACATCCTTCTCATTAACTTGTAATTAAACCAGGGGCGTTTATCAACAGAAACCTCTATGGAGGCACAAGCCCCATTTACTCAAATAAAAAAAAATTTCTAAATGCCTTAATATAAGAAATGTGCTATACAATATGTTATTTGAACTACCTTTGCTTATGATGCGTTCTGAACACATGGGGAATTGGGATAATGCAAACTCTGACTTAATGGGTCTAGCAACGCTCCTGAATTATTAAACTGGCATCTATAATCAAACAAAGGCACTGATTCTATACTTTGAATTCTGTAGACTATGATTAAACTGAATAATAAACATTGCAATACTACAGTAGGAGGTGTCTCAGTGCTGCACTTTAATAAAATACATTTTTGCAAAGACATCGGGTGGAATTGCAACAACAATCAATCAACACGCGACCTAAACGCAGCCCTTTTACGCAGATCACAGTATTTACGCAAATAGAGCAGCTGTTCTGAGTGAAGTTCCCGCCTCCTCTTGATCTCATTCTGCCACCAGAGCTGCTGCTGAACACGCGGAACCTCCACGGTCAATATGCCGGGACTGATGCTCGGAGATGTGTTTCCTGATTTCGAGGCTGAGACCACCACTGGCAAAATTAAGCTCTATGAATTTCTCGGCGATTCGTAAGTAGGATTGTGGAATATTATTATTTTTGACTTAGAATTGATGTCACAGAGAGACAGAGAGAGAGAGAGAGGGAGAGAGAGAGAGAGCGTCAGTCCAGTTCCTGCTTTTTCACTTCTGCTATAGACCTTTGACTTTTTACATCATGTAAACTTTCAACCCATCTATTGACATTGTGGCCTATAAATGGCCTTTAAGTGACAATAGACAATTTAATCTACTCCGGCAGCAGCTCTTGTTCAGAGCATCAATCACATCTCTGACCTTATGAAAAAAAGTCCCATCTGTCTTCATTTTGGACAACATCTCAGTGACACATACACGTCAGTTTCACCTTCATCTTATTGTGCAATAATACTAACCCACAATATTAAAAGTGTACGTCTGATGAGAGGAAACTTGAGTCAGATAGAAACCTCAGATTCCACCTCCTCTTTACGGAGGCACTGACCTCACTATGATACCTGACACAAGCCATAGTCATTGCAAATGATTGAGCACTAATCAAGTTGTATTATGGTCTGACAAAGGTTAACGTTTTCTGTAATATCAGCAAAGGTTATATGCAGATACACACATGCACACAGCTGTCATCCCACTGCTGTCTTATGAAGGTTATCCTAGTTTATGGAACTCACCTGCAGGACAAACTATCTTCTTGACATTAGAATGATTGCATGTCACAGCCAGACGGTGATGATAATCTCTTTTCTTTTCTAGATGGGGGATCCTGTTCTCCCACCCCAGAGACTACACCCCTGTTTGCACGACAGAGCTGGGCCGAGCGGCCAGGCTGAGCAGCGACTTCAGTGAACGCAACGTCAAAATGATCGCCCTGTCCATCGACTGCCTGGAGGACCACCACGGCTGGACCCAGGTGTGATGGCTGCAGCCATCTGTTTTCTGACACCACATCTGAAACCTACATCTAAAACCGTTTAAATGTTCCAGCAAATTTAGCCCAGCGTCACCTTAGACATCTCGCTGTCCTGTGAACTGAAAATTTCAGATGCATGCAAGGAAAACTGGCACCCAAAAAGTTACTGAAGGGAAATTTCACCATCCTCCAGGATTTTAAATAAATGTGAAACCTTGCAGTTTTGGAAGACAAACTGGGTTGGGTTCTTCTAGATTATTACGCAATAAAGAAAATCCAGTGTCAGTATAAAGACTGCAGGAAATGGTATGGTGCAATGTGACTAGACAATATCGGTTTTAGGTGAAGTACAGGTCACAGTTATGGGTTTTTTTGGGAGGCAAATATTAGTATACTGCATATCTCACCCATTTTAGGAGCAATCTTGTTGTTTTTCTTTAAAAACTTAACTTTGATCACTTTAACCTCCATGTAAGCTGCATTGTTTCCTTTAAATATTCATTTTTCCATCATAAATGTCACTTAATATATAGGTTTCTGAAAGACGACAGAGTCTTGGTTGAAAGAAATAACTAAGGGCTTGTGTCTCTGCACTAACCAGGACATCCTAGCATACAACTGTGAAGAGTCTGGTTGCTGCTCGCTGCCCTTTCCCATCATAGCGGACAGTAAACGGGAGCTGGCAGTGGCCCTGGGCATGCTGGACCCTGATGAGAAGGACAAAGATGGCATGCCACTCACTGCCCGCTGCGTGAGTCTCCAAATCAAAATCCAATTTTCTTATTTTAGCAACAGCATTCAATCTTAACATCAGGCTCTTTGTTTCTGTTTGTGTGTAGGTGTTCATCATCGGCCCTGACAAGAGGCTGAAGCTATCCCTCCTCTACCCGGCCACCACTGGACGCAACTTTGACGAGATTTTGCGAGTGGTGGACTCTCTGCAGATCACAGCAAAGAAACGAGTGGCCACACCGGCTGACTGGAAGGTACTGTACGTCGCACCTTTGAGAGCCAGCATTCATTCAGCAGCTCCTCGCAGAGATATTAGAAGCGTGACGAAGAGGTCGAATCCTCTCTTTTCTCTGTCTGCCTTCCTCCAGAGTGGAGACTGTGTGATGGTTCCTCCCAGCATGTCCGAAGAGGAGGCTGCCTCTCTGTTCCCAGACGGCATCTACACCAAAGACCTGCCCTCTGGAAAGAAGTACCTGCGCTACACGCCCCAGCCATAAGCAACTTATGTCACACAGACTGTACCTTAATACAGCAGCTCTCGGTCCTGGGCCTTAAGTAGTGCTCATTTTGTCCCTGTAGATATATCAACAGGCAATGTATGGAGAAAAAAAGACAATGTCTTAAAGAAAATGTAGGACTTTTCTATTTTAAACATTTACAGTATGTAAAGCTCCAAAATAAAATGTGCCGTTTTACCTACTTTACTTAAAGGGGGAGTGTTTTTGGAAAGGCAGGGGTTGAGAAGGGGAAGCATTTTAACATTTAATTATATGATAATGACTATTATATACAGTATGGCAGAGGAGGTTTCTTTTTCGTACTGACAGCGTTGAGATTAAGATATTGTGGACCATGTGTGTATTGTTTAGCCGCGTGCCTCAAGAGGAAGTGGTTTACACTGCCTTTTACACAAAGGAGGACCTATAGCTAAGGAAATGATAGTCATGCCTGAACTCGTTTCATCTGACAGATTTACTTCATTTAAAAACAAATAAATCATGTTTTTAATTGTAGAATTTATATTTACTTTCTCATAAGTGATTTTCCGGGTCAAAATAATTACTTGTCTTGTGGGTTTACTATAAATCTACTGTAAAGAATGAATGTTTAATGTAAGAATTCCGCCTGCATTGGACAATAAAAGCATTAAGGTTGCTCATTTTTTAGACTAAAGATGATTTTTTAGCAAACTATGGACTGTAGCAAAGAAACTGCTCCGTCATGACTTCTGGATGCCACCGCTGCTTCTGTTTGAAGGAGGATGTTAACTCAGCTGTGGGGGATTTGGCGTTCCTCCCTTCACCGGGTCGGCACCATCAATGAAGAGCTTATCAACTTTTATCCTGGACACTGCTGGCAACAGGCTGCTCTATGACCAGCACACAGGAGAATGTAAGGACAGTGGAGGTGTCGCCGACAGGAAATGGAAGAATAAGATAAAAGCGGAGAGAGAAGAAAAACGCAAAGTGTTTAAAAATGTTGTCACTACCGAGTTGAAGCGCAGTAAATTCTATATTAAAACACATTAAGGTGAGAGTGAGAGGCATGAGCACAGTTCTATAGTTTGAATTATTTATTGGGAGAATGTTTTTAGTGATGGTGTTTGACTGGATAGAGCTGAGGAGCCATCACCATCTGCTATGTCGTTTGAAATCTTGAATTTGTGAGGCCAGCAGTCATATCCAGTACCAACCAAACCCCCTGGCAGATATTCAGCCATCGGAGACCAATTTTCTTCAGCTTATTATGAAAATGTAAAAAAACTAGACCGTCAATACCAGGAAAAGCAGCAGGCATGAGAGTGTTCTAGTTTCACACCAGAGAGAGTCACTTCCAGCACAGCTGCCTCCCACCGGTGCCGTCATCTCTGGTTCATGAGGGCCTGGTACTCCCTCTGGTGGGCGAACAGTCGCAGGAACACCTTGTACTTTCTCTGGTAGAAGCTGCAAAAAGCATGAAATGCAAAATAGTATTGCACCGATGCGAGGCCCAGTCCCGTGTAATTCACTTTTCATTGTAATAAAACATTCAACGCAGTCATTGTGAGGTTCTCTAATAACCTGGCATTGACTTGATGGATATTTTTTAACTGGATGTACTGTATGCATATTTATGATCATTAAATTGTTAGAAATAACAAAAATGACAGAATTTAATTTTAAAAAATGTCTCCTGTGGAAAAAAAAGCAATTTCATGAAAACACCAACCTCTTCTTTGTTAAAAAAATGTTTCTGTGTATGCTTTCTTATTGGATTAAATATTATATCAATATTCTATGGACCATTGCAGCAACCAAATATTAAAAAAGTATTTTCTTACCTCTGGAGCTCAGGGTCAGGCTGAACAACTTTCCCCACTTTAGCCATTTTCTCCATTGCCTCCTAAAAACATAAATTGCAAAAAAAAAAAGAAAAGACACCACTCAATAAATCATGCTATGCACATTGAATTTCAAGCCAGGCGTGACCCATTTATGGTATTAACACAAGCCAAGTGCAGCGGTTTCATCGTGGATGAGTTTTATGACTAATGCAGTGCACGGCCTCCCTGCTGTCTAAACCTACAAAATCCAGCCAGTTGACTGTGTGCAGCTCAAAGGATCAGACAGAACAACTGCCTGCTGTAGTTATGGCTGAAAACGGGCTGACAGGTGCAGCCTAGTCCAAACAATAACGTCTTATTTTTAGTAAATCTGGCTTAAAGGCTTGCCATTCTCTTGTGTTTTAAGCTACGGTCCTGGGGACACCAAGGGATGACAGCTTGACCTAGCTAAAAATTCATTATTGCTTTATATCTTAAATACATTGTGCAAAAATCTTCTCTGCAACAGAAGCAAACATAGAGTCATGGACTTTATAGTTTGCATTTTTGGTTCCAATCAGCAGATGGCGGCATTGAGTCAGTGATCATGAGATCTGTGCTGTGCATGCATATGGTTTGCCATATGAAGTTTTTGAAGTCAATTTAAATGGATTACAAAATAAGAAGACTGGATTAAAAACTGCTCAATATATGGCAAAATAAACAAGTTTTCAAAAGGGGCGTGCCACTGATTTTACCCATAAAGTTCAGTTTGTTACATCCTACATTAGAGACCACTGTAAAATATATTCTAGTGTAATAGTATCGACCTTTTTACTTTACTCCACCTGTATGCTGCTGTAGTCCTGTGATGCACATGCACCCAGGACTGCTGCTCCTATCAACACAGCCTCCATCTGGTCAGGCAACACCACAGGTAACCCTGAAAATGATAACATTGAGAAAAAAAAAGGCCTCAACATGAAAACAGAAACATTTTTCAAACCAGCGTGAATGATTTGGAAAAGTCGTAGGGAGTATTTGTCACTATTTTGCCACTATTTACTATGTGATTCACGTCATCAAAAGCATCACTGCCCTCTGTTAGTATTTTATACCTGTAGCGTTGGCTTGAATCTGTACAAACAGGGCGTTTTTGCTCAACCCGCCACACAGGAAGAGGGTTCTGATGTCATGTCCTGCTTCTTTCATGGCTTCCAGAATATGAAGCGTACCAAGCTGTAACCAGAGAAGGAGATACAAGTGGAATCAGGTGACAGGTAAACGAAGACAACCTTCCTTCACACAGTCAGCTACTAGGATGTCAGGCTGAGACCAGCTCATTTGAGACACAGATACTAGACTCACAGCGAGGGCTTGCACAGTGGCCAGATAGAGCAGGGCCAGGTCATCCACGGTTTGGGAGAGTGATAGTCCGACAACCTGTAAAACAGCAATGACACATTGTGCAAAAATATTTCTGTGTGGTAAGAGTCACCAACAAACACCAAATTATTTTAATAGCATGTTTTAATTTAGGTGCACCTATAAAAAATATGTTTGTGCCTGCCTTGGTAATTCAGGAGTCTTGCATGCCTGGGCCTAAAATTAAAAGGTAGGAGTCGGACCACTGGTGCCATGGTCGAAAATCAATAGGCACTCATATCTGCTTTATTTATTTATTGGTGATCACAATGACTAGTAAAAATATTTATATGATCAGATAATCTGCCTAATGAGATAGTTTATTTATATCTTATAGGGAGGAAAAATAAGGAAAGGCCATAAACATTTTTAGTAAAGTAAAACATTATGCCCTAAGTCACATAAAACGTTGGCTCATGTTCCCTCACCATGCCCTTCAAGCTGGGGTCAGCCAGAGGCGACCTGTTCCCGTGGAAATCAGGCCACACATGCAGACTGGAGGCCAGCAGGTCCACTGCAGAGTGGGAGTGAGCCATTAAAGTCAGGTGGCTGTTCAGGTAACTGTAGATGTTCTCGCCACTGGAGGGAAACATGGGAAAAAAATAACAGTAAGTAAATGAAGAAGAAACCAGTCTGGTGAGATAATGTTTATGTATGGAAGCTAAAACGTTTTTGCTTTTTTTAGAAAATGCCACAGGCTCTCAGAAAACATTTTGAAATGTCATAGCAGGAAAAGCACAGGAGTAACATGTTCCAGTAAGCCATGGACAATATACTGTTAGATTCTTACATGTTAAAGAGACCTAAATAAATAATCACTTTATTTTTTTTTGTAGTTGAGTTGTACAGAATACACAACCATAATCAGTATCTAATCCTCCCAAAGCTCACTGAACATCAGCTGAACAAAAATGTTTTTGGGGAAGTGCAGCACTGACTGCATCAGCTGACCTCTGCCCTGCCTGTTCCTGGAGCTGACTGTAGGCGGCGTGACCCTTCACCATGTGGTCGATCTGAGGGTAGGAGAGAGAGAGACGTGACCGAGCAGGAAGTATTACACACAGCTGACGGCATAATATTTAGTTATTGGTTAAATATTTAATCAGTAAAATGTCAAAAATATTTATTTAAAAAAATGAAACATAAAAAAGCATCAATTCACCCAACATATTTGAGAAGGCAGAAACCTGAAAATATTAAGCAATTTATCAATACAATTGATGGTTAATTGAGTGTTAATTGTTTAAAAACCTTGTCAATCATTTATTTCACTATTACTAAAAAAGTGTAAACAATTATGATGAAATGATTGTGTCAAGTTGGCCTCTTTTACCTCTCAACATTCACCTGTCTTGAAAGATAATAAGTGTTTACTGAAACAAATCTGATTTCTTAAATCAAACAAAGCATTTTAGAATCATTTTTCCTAAAAAAAAAAATTTTTTAAAAAAGCATTTATTGACAGCCATATATTTACTGAGGAGGAGACAGGTTGCTTTGAAACAGTGTTTTTTTTAAAGCGATCACATATGTGGATCACATCTGGGTGTCTTTTAGGTGCATTTACTCATGAATTGTTTACATTTTATCTCTACTTGCATGCAGTCTTTTCTCACTTTGCAGCACAAAGCCTGTCAGTTAAATCATATCTAAAGCTTGACAGTGGACTCACCAGCCTTCCTGTTGCACTCTGTCCTCCCTCGTTGAGCCACAGGCCAGGCACCATGGCAGACAGGCAGGGCCCCCACACCCCTGGCACAAACAGGGGCTGTTCACTGATCTGATGCACAAGAAGGGGATACATTAATCTGTAGTTAGCGTTGTATCTCACAAGAGAGCACAAGCAAAAAGCTTCAATACTAAACATGTTTTACATGACAATGGAAACCTATGCAGCAGGGGGAAAAATTCAAGCACTTTCAATGATCCACGGCTTATTTAAGTCTAATTTCAAAAACTTTCAAGGCCTTGTTTTATTCGCCTCTGATTCACCATTTTTTTAAGGATTTCAAGAACCTGAGGGTACCTTGTACAACTTGTAATTGAAACATGACTATTTAGACTACTTTCAATAGATGGCATAACTATGTCTGAGTATTATGTATATTTAAATAACCTCAGAGATGTCAGTGAACACACCAGAGGCAGTGATTCATTATAGGAGGTGTGATATTAGTCATATGTGTTCTAAAATAAGTGAGTCATAAATCATGCAGTTCACACCATATCTAAGTTTTTGACAGCTCAAAAGAATAATGTTTGCTAAACATACATTTCACTGAAATGTACGGCAGGAAATATAAACCACTCACCGCCATGTGACAGGTTGATGTGCCACAGATCATCGCCATGCGTGAAGTGATGGGCTGGTCCTCACAGGGTAAGTGAAACCCTTTTACGTCAGCGCCCAGCACACCTGCAGGGAGCAAAGTTACAGACCTGAGTCATATTTAATCATCAGAATTTCTATTTTGTGGGGTAAAAACTGCACTATACTGCTGGAGCCCCGTCGGGGACTTATCACAGTGATTTGTGGATCAAAAGCTTTAAATCCTTTTGATGTGGTTCTCTAACCGCCACCTGAGCTGCAGCGGTGACACTAACTGCTAGAAAAATGTTTGTCAAGCTGGTTTGAGTTTAAGGTGGAGGGTTCATCTATGCACAGGGGCAGGGGGTGTTCATCAGCGTGACATGCACGACAACTAAAAGTGCAGAGTGTTTTAACCTCTGACTGATGCAACAATGTGTGATCGGCAGAGGTCCCAGTCGGAGGGCAGAGGGCAGAGTTCATCAGCAGTTTATCTCCAAGAACAAAACCAGATGGTTAGAATTTCTGAACCAGTGGAGAAGATCTACTGCATAGAGCAGCATTACGAACCTTTCAACAGAAACCTATTTGTTGCCTCGAATAGTAAAAGCTGGGAGCGCTGTAATGGACTCTACTGTGCATATAACTTTATGCAACATCCCTGCTTCAGTTCTAGTCACCAATTTATTTATATTCACGAGTGGATTTGCATCTCTATTTTTGACACTCCAGGAACTTCATCTTAAAACCACATTTGAAAAAATTGCATTAATATTACATTTTCTGCCTCCTTCTCCCATTTGGTGTCTTACTAATGACACGACTTTTGTTCTAAGGGTTTATATTCATTAATTAAGCTAAAGGGAACCTATAAAGTTACCCAATGCACTTTAGAAAAGTAGATATATTTGGGAAGAGAAGATTGGTTTAATAAACAGGTTTGGGATGTAATACCAAGGCCTCCTGCATGCGCATCAATGAGAGAAGCACCAACTGCAGTTCCTGCTTCCAAACCCAAATCTGCTGCCGCCTCCTGGGTGAGGCCTTCTCCCAGCGGACTCCCTGGAGGACAGGTCACACTGCCTGGGTGGCAGAAAACAGCACAGCTTCAATAACAGATGGGGTAGCTGAATGGTCTGGGAACTTTATGAGGAGCTTATTTGTCTTTTACCTATTTTGGAAAAGTTGTTTTCCAGGAGATCCTCCAGTCCAATGCTAGTCCAAAAACTAGCATCCCATCCTTCTGGAGGGCAGTATGTCCATTTGCACACCAGAGTACATAAAGACCTATAAAACATTGCAGAATGGTACTGTAAGAGGTCCCATAATTTATCAGGTACATACTGTACTGTACAGTAAATACAGCATGAGATCACAATGACAGTATCTGAAGGCCGCAGTATCACAAACTGTTTGTCCATGATAAGAGACACATTTCTCAGAATTAACCTTGCTGCAGAGGACAACCCCTGTCTTTCTTTAGAACACAGATATAATGTCTCACGCAGTCACAGTGACCATCACCCTACAAAGCTCACCGAGTCAAAGAGCCTGTTGCCTTGAAAGACAGGAAGTCCGGAAGGTCGAAAAAGTGGGCAGCTTTGCTCCAGCAGCTTTCTTTTAGATTCTGATGCAAAGAAAAGAGAAAAGGGTGTAAATGAGCCCATGAAAAGTGAGCATAATAACAGCTCATGCATCCACTTTCAGGGATCTGTAACATGTTTTGAAGCTTCTATTTATCAGATGCATCCCTAGTAAGAGGTGTGTGAGCACTGTTACATGCTGACCAGTCGATACAGAGAGTGACAATAAAACGTATAGAGATCGGTGGTCCTGTGCTGACCTTGCTCACCTCTCACCTCTTTGAGCCACAGCAACTTAGGGGGTTGCAGCTCTGGTGACATGACCCCTCCCATCCCGCTCAGGACCTTGTGGCTGGTGTTTGTTATACGGGCAGCCTGCTCTTCAGCACGATGGTCCATCCACATCACCACGTTCTTTTGTCTGTCACCTGGGAAAGGGAGGTTTTAGCGAAGACAAAATGTCAACAAAATATACCAAACAGATAATAGGAACAGCACAGGTATTCAAGCAGCATATAACCATCATTTATCAATCATTACTCTGAGTATCTGGGTTGTGATCCCTGTATCCACCTTGCATAATTGAAAAAAACATGAATCCCTAACTGTGGGGGTCCTGCTCTGTAGCTGACCCTGACCTCTGACCTCTGACCTGGCTTCAGGGATCAATAGTAAAGGATCCCATTACATTAGACTAAAAACAATTTGTCCAAGCAAAACTCATCAACTGAAAGGTTTCGTGCCGAAACACTGCGAAGAAAAAAAAAAGAATTCCACTCTAGTAAAATGTTACAACCTGAAAAAAAATTCAGTTAGCATTTCAAAAACATAAATAATCCCATCCATAAAGCATAGGTGCATATGAATGGTACTGGAGCTAAATATATGGGTGGTGCGTGTTGTCCAAAGGTAAAGGCTATAGAGGAAATAAATGTCTGACTTACCATCCTGAGTGACAGAAACAGGCTGGAAGATTTGGTCCAAAACCACTAAAGAGCAAGTGGCATCGAAGCCGATCCCTCGCACATGACTCCTCTCCACACTGTGAGTAACTCTCTGGAGCAAGATATAAAATAAACTCACATCAGGCCTGAATAGCACACGTCACACAAGAGGGGCTAAGCAAGAGTAATTCAGCACATTTCATACATGCAACAAGAATTCAAGAAAAAATGTAATTTGAGTAATGAGGGGGGGGCTGTGCCCCAGGAGAGCTTTATGTCTAGTAACACCCCTGGTTAGAAATCAGTGTTTCCTCCATCCTACCTTGACAGCTGTGCAGCATTTCTCCCAGATGTCAGTGGAGGACTGGACATAGTGGTCAGCCTGGGGCTCCCAGATGCTGATGGGCTCCTCAGCAGTGCTCTTCAGCTGGCCAGCCCTGGACACCAGTGCTGCCCTGACACTGGCTGTACCCACATCCACCCCGACATAGTAGACCTCCTCCATGAGGAGACGAGCTGGACGTAATCCAGGCGAGCAGAAGGTCCAGCAGTTGATTATTAACCAGGTTAACCTGTCAGTGTTAAAATTTAATAGATTGTTACGTTCAGTAGAGGCTTACATAGATATTTAACATGTATATTTTAGATTTGCTTTTGACTGATGGTTTCTTTCATGCCTTACTCTGAAGTCGTTCTACATTGTTCGCAGTGCCAACTACAGCAAAACAATAGCAAAAATGGAGATTTTGCAGCGATTTGCGCAGAATTACAGCTCGAAAACTCACGACAGACGCCGTCAAACATAGAGAGTATGTGCACATCTGGTAGAACAGCATGTCCGAACTTACCGGAGGCAGATACAGGTATTATTCTAGTTGTTTTTTTTTAGTATTTTAAACATCACTTTAGAGTTTATGTTCCGCGTACTTTGGTCTGCGGACGGTGGCTGCGACGGAATGCGTGAGCAGCCAAAAAGGTCAAAGTCGAATATTTCTTCTGTGGACAAAATACAGCACGAAACATTTTTGCGATACTTGACCAGAGATTGTTGTCTTTGCGTCGTTATCTTCTTGTATCTTATCTTTCTAACGTGCAGGCATTTCAACACCCACTAAGCCATTAACAAATCACTGCAATGCAAAAGTATAGAGCATAGACAAGATTTCTACTCTGGGAGGTGGTAATATTCTATCTATGTTTCTCTATTTTAAAAATGCCTGTACATCTATACATAGGGCGGATTTTGTGATAAATCCCAACATCAGAAGTGTGGTAATGTTACACTGATTTTTGTGACTCTCAAGTGTGAAAAGAGCCTCAATGCCTTTATTTAATCCACTAAGCCCCATTCAAAACCAGTGGGGCTGGGTGACAAAAAAAGACACACAAAACAGGTCAGCAGTTAATATTATTGGCAAAAATATCTGGAAAGACGTGTCTTTGGGTGTTTGAGCAAATACAAGCCACCCTATGTATTCTACTGTCTGCATTGGACAAATCAGGACTTTGAGGTGAGTTCAAATGGGACCAAACATCTTTCTGCCACACTAACACATCAGCCTCATTACCACCACTTCTCCCTGTTGTTTGGATCATGTTTTCTCCAGGTAAACAAAGTAAACAACTTAATTCATATCTGCATCATCTGTGCACAATACAAACCTAAGTAGGTCAAATGAAGATATTAAAATGTGTTTTCTATACAGGACAAGGTCTCAGGATTAGAATTTATTACTATTGCAAAGTTCTTGCTGCTTCAAATGATATTCACAAAAAAACTGCAACTAATCAATTTACTATAAACCAAACTGTGCGGGCAGGGTTTTTGAAAATTAAAACACTAGCATGTCTGTTATTATCTCTTTATTCAGTCCTGAAAAATGAAAAATAAATATTATGCAGCCATTGTTAATGTTATTGAGTATTCCTACTTTTCCTGCAATAACATCAAAATGTTCTGTAACAAATGTAGATAATAGAAAATATAGATAATGATCTGTAACAGTGGTGTAGCGTCAGGGCTGCTAAATGGGCTGTGTGAAACAATAACCGGCCATCAAAAACATTTCATATGTGAAACCTTTTAGCCCGCGTCTTGCCGGGTCTCTTTGGTCTATTGTGTTATTTTCTTAGAGGAGATCAGCAGCTGTCTAACGGAAGTGGGACTGGCTGTGATCGGTATGTTTGGACCAGGAATGATCAGCAGAGATGGAATACAGAGAAAAAACAAGCAGCAGGACAGGAAGAAACAGATGGTCTTCAACAAACACTGCACAGACAGTGTTTGAAATCTCATGTGTCTCTCTCTCTCTCATTGTGTGTGTGTGTGTGTGTGTGTGTGTGTGTGCTTCTCTGCTACACGCCTAAAGGTAATCAAAACTTTGCTCTGTTGATACATCAACACACGCATTTTGGTCTTTCTGTGTTTTCCTCTTGGAGAAGTAGAGTTTCCATGGACTCCGTCTCATCTCTTTACAAAAAAAACAGGCCCCTTTGGAGGCAGGCAGGAGGAACTCCTGATTAGAAAACTTCATGCAGTGGAAACAGCTGGCCCAATCAGGCAAGAGGAAAGTGCTGTTATCTAAAAGTGACCTTGTCAGCAGCAGAGGGGAAAAGCTGACAGAGAAACAGGAAGCACGGCTGGGGCACTGCAACAGTTTGATCGGAAAATACTCCTCGGTGGAGCTTAACGCAGGTGTACAGACAGATACAGAGAGAGTGTGAGGTCGTTTTGAAATTGATCTTTACATTGGAAAAGAAAGCAGCGAGGAAGCAAAAGCTCAGGCCTTGTTTGCCTTCTTCACCGCTGCCGCATAAGACAAACATTTCTGAAACATTCCAATGTTGGATTTCCACTCCAGGGTGTCAAATATTTCCAAATGAGTGTTGCATGGCTGTGCTGTGAGGACAACATGTCATCTCAAGATTGTTGACCTCAGGCAGCTCTAGTTCTCACAGGCTGTCTGGGCTGTTAACTTATTTATAGTTGGCTTCAGCAGAACATGTTGAATAATACAATGGGGGAGGCCAGACAGAATGGACCGCATGTTGTTCAGAGCCTTAGGTTATGAGTGCAGCTTCACATTTACCTATGACACCTATGAGAGTCAACAGCAGTATATATATATACTGTAGAATATGCATTCAAGGGATTTAAAAACACACCAGTCATTTTTTTTGGCCCAATTTGAGAAAATCTTTTCAGTACTTTAAGATTGGTTGTACAATGTTTGGTCATGCTTAGCTGATTTCTATGAGTGGCCTTGAGCCTGAAAACAAAATATTTGGTGAAATAGCCATAATTCCGTTATCCAACTAATCCCAAATTACCACTCCCTCGTCAAAACTAACCCACCACTATAAAAAAGGCACAATGATTGGGTAGAGAATAACATCTGCAAGAATGCCACAGCTGGGGCAACATGATCTGGATCATGCCATTGGCATATTAGTCATACTTGTCAAACCAATTTAGGCTCTGCCAGTATTACCAATCACCAAAATCCTTATTTTCCATAAGAAAATTCTTATCATATGCTAAAATGTGACCATACCTCTGGAAACCATCCTTATTGTGACAATGAAGACATCGGTTTATTCCATGTAACTGTTATTTATTCGGGATTGACACAACAGACACACCAACAACAGGCCATTTAATACAAGAGGTCAGTTTCATCACAATAGGTCAACAGTATAATTGATATCACAACAGGCAATGTCGTCACAACAGGTGATTGGTCATTTTTCTCAAGTGACAGCGAAGGTGCAAACAAGCATTTTTGAATGTCATGAACTGGGAGTTCACTTCCTAGACATGCACAAACCTGAACTGCAAGCCTAGTTCACCAGGCAAGTCGCCATGGTGGTGAATACTCTAAAAAGGTGTGTGTACACCTTTGTAAACAGGAGAACAACCACATAACACCCACGTCCTGGTCTTTCACACGTAACAACCCAGAATCAGGATCAACATATCCACATGCTTCTGACCAGCGACCACTACAGCAGCAGATATCAGGAGGCAGAGGTGGGATGGACTTCGAGCCCAACCACCTTTCACTGCTTTTCGCTGACGGGACACCATAGGGAATGGAATGACCAGCAATGAGCCCTGACCTAAACCCCACTGAAAACCTGTGTCATTGGTTGAGTGAGGGAGTGCGACAGCGTGAACATCCTCCACAGACTCAGCAGCAGCTCTGACTGAAGAGTGAGCCGCCATCCCACAGGATGACATCATCCAGAGGTTGTGCCAGCCCACGAGGAGGATGATTATTGCTAGAATCAATGCTGATGGGGGAAATACTAATTATTGATTTTGTAAAATGTTGTGTCTCCAGTTGAGTCACCTGAGAAATTTATCATGCTTTCAATTTTTGGTGATTTGTCTTTGTTTTTGTTTCTGATTAAATAAGATAATCATTAATAGTTAATAAGGAACCAAATACGGTGTGTTATTTTCATACAACACAAGCTACAAAATAAATTTGCAGATAAACATAGTGGTGTGTTTTTAAATCACTTGAGTGCATTTCCTGCACTTAGAGCTAGTGTTCACAGCCTACAATGTGAGCTACACAAAGCAGTCAAATTTCATTTATGTGTCATACTTTGCCAGTAAAGTCGATGTATTGATTGAGTGTCTGAGAACACAAATCCTCTCCATTGCGTAGCAAATAAGAAAGACAGTTCAAACATACACAGGTGTAGAAAGACATTGTAAAAAAGTATATTTTTATACAACAAAAGGGCATTTATGAATCCTCAAACAGAAATCCAGGTGTCATAGCAGCAGAAGTTAAACGCTGAAAAAGATGAAAGCAGTAACCATTCAATAAATCATAACAAAACAAGACGTGTAAAATAGTATAAAACTATAAATTAAACCTTTTGACAACCTTAATGAGCCAAAAATGATAATTTTCTGAACTATTATACATTTACACGGCAGATTTCATGTCTCTGCGTGCAATGAGGTCATAATTTAAATGTCTTTTCATCTATTGATTTGTTGTAACTTTACATTATCTTTAAGATATGCTCTTGATCAAACCCCCTAATTGAAATAATATTGATTTGCTGTTATATTTTAATCGATATTAAACCTTATACTTTTGGATGGGTAACTAATAACTGAGCGGGTAACTAAATATTCAAAAACACTACGTAATCCCAGAGTACATTGCTCTGCATTACCTAATCCCATAAACCATCGCGGGTGGGCGGGGACACTGCTAGTCGTCAGAGCAACCACCATGTCATTGAGCATACCCCGCCCACCAAATCATGTCCAGCCAATCAGAGGCGGTAAAAATGACATCATTGTTATTTTCAGTAGAGCTGCAGCTTAGAGGTGGATAAAGTTCATCTCCACGTTGGAAGTGATAGAAAGTATTATCACTTTTCGGACTCTGTTTCTGGTTTTGGCGGAAGGAGAATAAATCAAAGCGGATAATTCAGTTTTAAAAATACCGAGGCTCATCGGCGGGGGAACTACTTTTCTTTTGTTGATGATCACACGGTTCACAAGAGAAAAGTTTTCTCAGGACGCGAAGTTGTCAAGTGAGTTGAACTTAAATAAGCGGGGCCTATAACCAGACACTTGAGAGACGGGGAGTAACACGACGTAAGAAACCAGTCGGTTTTGGACTTTTCTTAAAATAAGAGTAGACCCTTTCAAGGCGATAAAAACTTTATGTCAAGAAAAATGGAAGCGACATTCTACGACGAAGCCGTGAATGCTTCCAACTCTCAGCATGACGGGACCACAGTGTATGGGTTCAACCCTAAAACTCTCAAACAGACAATGACGCTGAACCTAAACGACCCGAAGAACTTCAAACCCCAGCTGAGCTCCAAAGCCCTGGACATCCTGACCTCCCCTGATGTCGGATTGCTGAAGTTGGCCTCGCCTGAACTGGAGAGACTGATCATCCAATCTTGCAGCGGGCTGACGACTCCCACCCCAACCCAGTTCGTCTGTCCCAAGAACATCACCGACGAGCAGGAGGGTTTCGCCGAAGGGTTCGTGAGGGCACTGGCTGAGCTTCATTATCATCAGCAGGGACCCGCCGTTCACCCTGACGCACAGACCGGCCCAGCCAACAGCATGGTATCCGGATCTGCTGCGTCCGAGAGCGGCGGGATCCCCTACAGCTGCACGGTGCGCACCGACCCGCCGGAGTACACGAACTTGGGCACTTTCAGCCGACCTGTGGGCTCTGCGTCGGCACCTGCCAACGGGAGGCACCTACCTTTGAGCTACCTAGCCGAAACACAGCCGTCTCACAATCACTTGGACCCCCAGCAGGCGGCAGTGCAGCATTCGCGGCTACATGGGCTCAAAGAGGAGCCGCAGACTGTTCCTGAGATGTCCGGCGACACCCCACCACTCTCTCCCATCGACATGGAGAACCAGGAGCGCATCAAAGCGGAAAGGAAGCGCCTGAGAAATAGGGTGGCCGCGTCCAAATGCCGGAAAAGGAAGTTGGAGAGGATCTCCCGGCTGGAGGATAGGGTGAAAAACCTCAAGAGCCAAAACACAGAGTTGGTTTCCTCTGCGAACGTCCTGCGGGATGAGCTGGCTCTGCTTAAGCAAAAAGTGATGGACCACGTTAACAGCGGCTGCCAGCTCATTTTGACGCAGCAGCTCCAGGCTTTCTAGACTTCCAAGTGAAAGGGACATTTATTTGGGACCAAATGTAGCAAGTCTCTGTAGACAAAGAGCCACGAGACTCTCCAGACACTTGTTTGGTCAGTATGCTGAAATATTACAGAGCAGAGGCCCTCGAACTCATTGGATGGGCGCGCACATTTGTGACATGACGCGTCTGATGTGACTTATTATTGGATCTTCCCAACAATCTTGTCTTTTGTATTCACATTTGTATTCAGTCAAGACAAGGTAGCATGGCAAGTGTCCCTCTGATATCCTAATTTGTATCCATAAAGTCACAGCCTTTGTGGGATGAAACTGACAGACACACAATGTGAACGAGACATTTGCAAATCCCCCACTATATCAAGTCGCAATTTACGCATATGCATTTGATTTAAGCACTCAGCGACTATACAGTCTGTACAGAGCAACACTAACACAAGTTTCACACCTTTACGCAAGGACTCTTAGAGGTGTGCGTAACGTTTACTGACAAAACCTGCCTTACTTTCTTAACCCACATGTTCATACAAGTTTGTGATAGTGTGACTAATGTTAGACCAGAAATAACACTTTTTAATATTTGTACGCTGTATTTTGAGCACTACAAAACTGTACATATGACAAAATAAAATGTTGCACACGCCTGATTTGAGTAGTCTACGTTTGTGCCTTCTGAATAATAGGTCATTGAACGCAGACTTGCTTTTACAAGGACTGTTTGTTATTGAGGGAACTGGGACAACCGGGATATTGAGTCACCAGTGGAGTGTGAGGAGCTGGTAATGGTTGGTTAGTCTACGCGGCCGCCTATTGGACAGAGAGGTGTAGGAAGTGAGACGCACGTAGCCAAATATGGCAAGAGCTCCTCAATGCGCACCGGGACTTGGGTGAATCACCGCCGTCTCGCTGCAGCTGGTGCCTCCGAGACGAAACCTCATCAGGCAAAAGAATATCAGTTTACAGGCTTTGTGAGTGTGTTGAGGTGAGAGAAAAAAAACATTTTGATAAAGGCTGATTATTAATCCATTAGCTGAACAACATAGAATGGCACTCACACCGCATATCAACAGCCTTCTTTAGCTCAATCAAGCTTATCCAAAATCAAATTCACAGCCCTGGAACCATATTTTAGGGCAAATTACCCCCCCATGAAAACATATCTAAATGTGATGGATCATCCGCAGCAAATTCCATACACTCATGTAAATCAGCCCCTTTAATATACCAGATTTTTTCCCCCCAACAAGATCCTCAGATATTACAGAAAATGTTGAAAAACTTCCCATCTTGCAATGTTAAAGAAAGTGAAAACAAAAATCCAGATAAGCACCAAAATCTAATGTCTATTCTGGCCAAGACCCATCCTGCCACTAAGTTGTATGCAAATCTATTAAGGAGTTTTTACATAACCCTGCTGACAAACCAACCAACAAATGACAACAAAGCCTCTTTGGTTCAAGTAAAAAAACACATTTTTATTTTCTGGAAAACTGTCTTTGATATAAATTACAAACAAGCCTTGCGTAGAAAACTGGTTCGACTTTTTACACATTTCAACAACATTGTGGACCACAGACCCTGAGGGTACTTATAAATATTTATGAGGGGTGTGGTGACATAGGTGGCAGCTGTCAGCAGACTATAGCTCACAATAAACCCACAGGTGTTTTTACTTATTTCTTGATTGATTGATTCTGTCTCAGGAGCCTGTACAGACCACACCTGTCTGACATTACTGTTGCACCTATGATGGGACAATTTCCATCTTAGTCATTCTTACCTGTGTGTTGTGTTTGACTTCCAAGTCTTTGCCCTCCCCCTAAATTCAATCTGACATGAGGTCTAATCAGTTTAAATGAAATCACCTGTGTGTAATGGACAGAGTCTTTTAGACTTGTAGTGTATATACACTCAAAGCATCTAAAAATGCACCATTTTGTGGGCGCCTCTGTTTTTAAATTGGTTGTACATCTATATGTTGAGCCAGATTTTGACGTTCTCATCATATGTGGTTTGGTCACGCTTAACTGATTCTTGTGAGCCGTCTTTTGAGTGTGAACATTTTTAGAGAAATAGCTGTAATACCTTTTATCCAACTAATCTCAAATGACCCATCCCTTGTTAAACTAACCCACCCATATAAAAAGTGCACAAAGAAATGACATCTGCAAGAACGGCACAGCTGGGGCAACATGACCCGGATTGCACCATTGGCATGCTGGAGGCAGAGCAGTCCACGGGACAAGCTGCCAAGTGCTCACCCATTCTACAATAGTGTGTCTACACCATCGTTATGTATTTAGAGGAACGACAAAAGACCTCCCCACCCTGTACGACTGTGTGTAAGGTATACACACAGGTGAGCTCCAGTTGTGTCACCCAAGATGTTTATGGCGCTTCTGTTTTTGGTGTTGTTTTTATTCTGTCTCTTTTTGTTACAGAATAAATCAAGTTAATCATTGAAAGTTACGAACAATATACGGGATGTGAAAACTACCCAAGCAAGTTTGCCATTAAACACTGGTGTGTTTTTAAATCCTTTGAGTGTAGAAAAGCAACTTACCCACACACAACTAAAGATTAACATTGTGTAGAAAGGTCCACCTTCCTGAGCAGTGCTTGTAAGCATATCCTAAACTTTTCACAAATTTTTCCCCCCACAAAATCTCATTATTTAACCTAAATTCAAAACTATAGCTGGTCGACTGTCAAAAAAGGCTGATGAAACACACAAAAATAAAGCAGCTACATTGCTAGTTTGCCAGCAATTGGTTGGAGTTGACTGTCCGTTCGGTGTCCCCTGTCCAAACGCTCCGTGTCATCTTACTCCACTCAGGCTTTACCTTTTAGAGCAATAGATGTGCAGTTTTTCCAGAAAAAGGAATTCAATTGTTTTGGACACAGTGCCCCCCATCTATTTCCACATGGGGATTAATTTTGTGTTTGTTTCCTGATGATATCCACAGATAATATTCAGTCATGAGTCAGTGACTCTCAGCTGACAAGCATGCCGTCTTTCGGAGCGAGCCGCTGTCGATGGACGCGGTCCTGCTCCAGCTCTTCGTGACTTGGGTGCCAGAGTCGGGACAGGATGCGCTCCATGTTCAGGGCATACATAGTGTGCGAGGGCATCACACCATGGTGAACCTACATCAGACAAATGTTTCAGAGAGATATTTTAACATACATTTGTTGAAGGCCCTGGTCAAGGAACACACCGTGAGCCAAATTTCTCTCACCTGTAAAGCCTCCAGGAGATCAAACATGCTGACTGGAGGGAGGGGCGCGGGCAGCATGTCAGCAGAACAAGCCAATAAGTGAACAGCTTGTTGCTCAGCCTCATCAGGTGAGACCTGAGGTGGTGGTCCAGCAGGCAGGGAAGCACTTGGTGGGGGACTGACAGAAAGAAAACGTGAAGAATCCATATGGGGTGAAGAATGCTGACAGAATAACCCTTTAGCAACATGAACAACGATTTACTGTATAGATTCATGTATGGAGAGCAAAGCTAAATAACCTTACATTGTTACTTTTAAGAGAAGAAAGGCATCTACATTGAATTCTCTCTCTTGTATTAAACCCGCACAGTGTTTACCAGCTAATAAGAGCAAAGACGGTTGTTCCTACCATTCGGTGACACTGTAGTAAGCAGCAAGGCTGTTTTTCAGGTAAGGCTGCGGCGTGACATCGCTGCCGAAGGCATAAGGGAAGTGACCATCTCGTAACCGATATGCCTTCCTCCGTGTGATTACAGCAGTCAGGACATCTTTCAAGTGGTGCTGAAATAAATCCAAACATTAAGTCAAGGTTTGCTCGATCCTCAGGGTAAACACAGCAGTCTGTCATACTTTAAAAAAAATAAAGAAATCTCTCTCTACTGTCAATTCAAAGTCAAAGGCATAGTATGCAGGATTTGTCATTTGTAAACACACTATTCAAAAAGGTGCAGTATGTGAGAAAAATACTTGATTGTTCAAGCTGTAAAATACTGATTTTTGGGGTTGGCTGAATCACAAACACCAATAAATGTCCCGAATTTAGCAAAATACTACAAGATAAGAAAATACAAGCAGAACGTAGGTTCTGTGTAGATACGGACGAAGTTCTTCACAGAACCTACTCTTCTTTAGGAAATTCCTGCATAATATAACTTTAAGCTCACCATTCTCTCATATTTCTGAAATTGTACTTAAGTTGGAGATCATTTGGAGACTTACACACATGCCTTTCTAGTCTGACTGAGCACTCAAAGCGCTTAACAACACAAGCTAGAATTCACCCATTCACTCAAACATAATCATTCATATAGTGGTAGCAGATCGCTGCCATGCAAGGAACCATCTGCTCACCAGGAGCGATAACTATTCACACGAACATTCACACACCAATGGAACAGCCACTGGGTTGAAAAAGGGGTTCAGCATCTTGCTTAAGGACACTTTGACATGATCACTATAGTGGCTGGGTGTGGCTCAGGCAAATATGAGGAAAATTTGTCATTTTGTGCTGTATAGATAAAACCGACTTAACGCTATTAGTGGATAATTTCAACAAACCTCGACAGCATAGATCATGGTACTGACAGCATCTTCTGTGATGTTATCCAGGCCCAGTTCAAAGGCCGTCACCATCATGCGTGCCTCCAGCTGGCCCCGTGTGGGCAGCAGCAGAGTGTGGGCACTGAGACGCAGCTCTTCCTCCTCAGCTCCCACCTCACGTGGGCTGAAGGGCTGGGCAGCGCTCAGGGGGTTCTGAGGCTGGAAACGATGCTGAGGATGCAAATAAGACATACGAATAATCCAATCCACAGTCATGGTGATTAATTATATGCTATTAACTTTAAAAATATTTAAAATTATATCATCAATTATATTATTTGAACATTTTGGCAAAGCAGCAGTTACTGAGAGAATAAGCAATTACATCAAATTTCTGTCGAGAGGAACATTTCTTCTTCCCCTTTGGTTTGCCAGGCTTTGAAGCAGAGCCACCTTGCCACTGTAATGGCCCTGCGCCCTCTACAGGACAATAAAAAAACAACAACACACATATCAAAAGATACATTGAAGAAACAAAAATGGAGATGCAATGCAAAATAGTCCCCTTTAATCAAATGACAGATAATTTGAATAATGATAGCCTCTAACTGGATCTTAAGAAATTCATGTTTTTACATGCAGTGGATGGGCCACTGAAAGTCTTTGATCACAGGCAATTTCACATTTTGTCATTTATCAGATCTGACCATTGAACAGCTCCCATACAATTAAAAAAACTATGTAACAACTAAAGACAGGCAATGAATTTATAACAGACTACAGCACCAGAAGTTTGAATAAAACATAGCTTTAATATAAACATAAGCTCACATGTAGTTTTAGGGGGGGGAAAGTTCTTCAATTTAAAAGATTGTACCTGGTGTGGAGACGATGATTTGGCAGCGTGTGAGAATAGCCAGGAGAAAGTCATTGTGAACATGGACTGCAGAGGAAGAAGGGAGGATATGAGAAATAAGGAACAACTTTTCAGGTAGCATAACTTTTTTCTAAATAAAGCATTGTTTTCTTGCGAACTAACCATTCTCCTGTGCCAGCAGACGACGTGCCTCGATGTCAAACTCCTCTTTGCTGATCTTCTGTTTGAACCATAGTTTCAGGTTTGCCCAATAACTAAAAATCATTAAATACAGGACAATCATTACTCCATGCATTTACAACATTCACTTCATTTCATCTACGTTAGAAAAAATGTAGTCTAATCATTTCCTCAAGAGTTTAGACTTAGAGAATCAACAGCGTAAAGCTAGTGCCTAATGAAGGTGAATGGAAATGTTTCACCTGTTTAAAGCTCTTCCTTTTTTCACTTGGTGTAAACCCAAGTCAACTTATCCAAATACATGTTTAAACTGATGTGTTAAGATAAAAGCATTGATAGCCCACTTCACGTATTCTATATGTACCATGTCCTCCTGGAGCACGTTAAAAATAATGAAACGCTGCAAAAATATTGGCTCTTGATTAATAATGCTAAGAGGAAATGCTGCAAACATTAGCAATCGTTAGCCAATAGCTAATTTGCACATAGCTAACTAATTGAAAACTACTTTGCATTCGGCGGAAAATCATGAAGCGGGATTGAAAACAAAACCGCAAACAGAGGTCACGCACATGCAACCGCTTACTTACTGCTTCACATTGTCGCCAATTGCATCAGTTAAATTCTTCTTTGCAATCTCAAGCTCGCTAGCATGGGCTGCCATGGCGTTCATCGTTATCTGATGACGTCATCAACCAGGGACGCCAAGTAATGCTTCCACTGAAAAAAACTTTATTGTAAGTTTTAATTAACAGTATGAACACAATTTGACAGTGAGAATACCATAGCCTAACAATACAACAGTCAATTCACCTGATAACGCGCATATAACAACAACAGCAACGACAATAATAATTATAATTATCATACATAGTGATGACTGTCAGTAAAGTTGACTTTTTACTTAAAACATAAAATTATAAAACACTGCCTAAAGGCCAGACTGAATAGATGGGCTTTTAGTTTATGTTTGACTATATTAATTATTTTTACTATTATTGTTACTGCAGATTTTGCCTGTTTAACCTGTCCTTTCCCCTGCCACTGGGTGAAGATCATGGTACCGTTCAGGCAGCCCAGTGAAACTAATCCACCACTAGATGGTACCAAAGTATGATTTAAATTTTGCAAAGCCAAATCCACTCTCTTTGGTGCAAGAGAGCTGATTAAAAAGGAATTAAACCAGTGCATTTGAAATTTCACATGCAAAAGTCTAGTATTAAAATGTAGTGCAGTATCAGGTTCCATTAATAGCAGAAATGGCTTATCTGATGTTTGCAAACCATTCACCACATGTTTTGTTTCTCATTATTTTGGAGATTTAACATGTTAAGTTTGACAACATGATATGAGCTGAACGGATATGGCACCATGGATTCACTGGAGCCTGAGCTGATGTGTAACGTGATGTGCAACTGACTGATGCCAAGAATGTCACAGGAGAAATAAAGTAAGTGTAAAAGAAAAGTTAAATTTGCCCACTTTTCTAAAAGGAATGTATAATTATTAGCCCAACGTTGACTTTTAACGATCTTGTAACATTTTACTACTAGGTAAAGCTGATGTAATGCAGATTTTTTTCTGGACCACTAACTCCATAAATGCTACTTTTAATGATTTCTGTAAGCTCCTTCCAACGCAACGAGAATGAAAGTCGTTTCAATAAAAATAGAGAATGCTGTCAGTAAAATGGATCAAACCCCAATTTAACATGAAATTCCTGGCCCATTCAAAAGCCACGCTCATCTGAAGCTACTCTAGAACGCAGCAGCTGAAATGTGACTTACTATGAAATGAAGCAATCAGACAGGATATTTCCTGTTATGACTTTGAAATTGTAGATTTACCAGTGAAATTCAGAGCAGGTGGAAAAACTGAACAAATCATATTTAAAGCACATCCAGCGCTGGCTAATGCAGAACTTTAATTTCATTTAACTTCCTTTGGTGTGGGCTTAATTTAGCCTGACACATCAAGTCCTAGATAGTTTTACCAAAAAAATCTAGATTTTCCATCCTCCTCTTCTTGTGTAATTTTTAAGCATATTATTTCTGTTATTCTTATTGAACATGTGTTCTGATTTATTTTTTTTATTCTCTTCAAGCAATTCAATAAAACTGCAAACTATTTTCTTTAATACTGTAATTGCTACATGTTGAGTTTATTGTTAAAAGGTCAAACAAATCCCCATAATTATTGCAACTGCACCAATATTTTTAACTCTCCACTGGACTGGTTGTAAAACCTTTCTGTGGTTACTTTGGCTCATGTCTCTGTTGAGCAGGTTTATACTAAGAGGCCCTTTTGTTTTTCACTGTTTTAATTATGGTGTAATAACAGCTGAGTACTTGAGGCTCCACAGGTGGCCATAAAGCCTTTAACAGACATCCATGACTCACGCCATTCATCACAATAAGCGGAATTGTAGGAGTTCCAAAGTAGGAACTGTTAACAGCCGTTGTGTAGACTATTAGTGTGACCTCCAGTTCAGACGACTGCTGACTCCTCAGTGTTAAGAGGTCATATGTCTTTTCAGGAGATCCATTTGATAAACTAGTTTCCATGTTGGAGTCTAGGACAAACAAACTTTTCATGCCAACCACATGAACAATGAAAACCATCTGACTTTTGGGCCACTAGTAGATGTATTTAACAGACTTCGTATTTGTTAGTAGGCAGCTGAGACTCCAGAAGCACACTTCTCATGGCTCAAAGGTTCCATTGTTTATTATCTCTGTGTTGTGATCGGTGCTTAGATTAAAAAAAAAAAACACCTCGTTAACATTTTTCACAATCGCAACAGTCGCTCAGATGTATGCTTTGGACCAACGAGAGAGAATGGAAACTGCAGCTGTCTGCAGCTCACTGAGACTTTCCAGATCCATCCAGATGATGATCCATCTTAAACAACCGTTTATTAAGCTATAAATAAGGGTACTTAGGAACAAACCTAGTTATAGACTCATTTAACTGTCCCAGTTAGGGCAAAAAAATTCATCATGCTGCTTATTTTATTTGAAAAGAAAACAGCTCCATATCCTGCCCGTTGATTTGCTGGTTGATTTGCCCTCAATGGCTGAGGGCTAATGAGTCACTCTCACAGACATTCCCCCAAGAGCAGATGTCTTTTAGCAAACAGCAGAGGAGCCAGCTTCTTACAGAAATCTTCCGAGCCTGGTGCCACTTTGGTACTGAAACTCATAGACAGCAAAGCTTCACTCATTGACAAAGAGGGCTTTCACATCTGAAACCTGCAGCAGTTCTCAGAAGACCACACTGCATCAGCGCTCGACCATCCCCAGGCATCTGGCCACGTAGTCAGAGTAGTAAAGGCCTGAGTGTGGTCCCCTCACCGGAGCCAAGGATGTCACCATCTCTGTTCCAACATTTGACAGTGCAGAGGTTTTGTTTCTGTGGGCTAATTATACATTCCCAGTAAGCCATGAAGCTGTATAAAATGTGAGAAGTCAGTGTGTGGTGGGCAGAGTTATTGAAAGACTTCATTTACAGCTCCTGTGGTGACGGGGCTTCCCACAGCGGCAGTCTGTGGCGTGTTTAGGTTCAACATTCGTGAGGCAGCAGACATGTGACAGGAGGGTGGTAATGTCAGAGATGGTGGCTGTTCAATAAAAGTCTTGGAAGAGTCTCTGAACATGCACTCGACCTTTTCAGCCGTGTAAAAGAGCTTGTATGGTTTGATGGGACCAGCATTTATTATTATATCAACACAATTAGTTTGGATTTGTGCTTAAACAAACAGTATGACATTTTTAGAAATTTGTTCAGGCCAAATTGCTTTTTTTTGCCAAGAGTGAAATGAAAATATGAGCTAATATTAGCGAACCAACTTCCTATTTACCATACAAACACAAGAGAGGTCAACCATCAGAGTCAAAGAGTTTAAGATCAATCTCTTTCCAATTTCTACATAAATCCTTTCAGTACAAATCCAATCCTAGGGTACATGTAAAAGCGTAGAAAACTCTTCCATTTTTGTGCTAAGCTAAGCTAATTTCCTAATTAATACTAAATGGGATAAAATGTGTTTTGTATTTGCATATTATTGCTCCTTTAAGATTGCCATCATATGGTGTTTCTTCTTGCTACCTGTTTAGCAATAGGTGACAGTGATTGAACTGATAACTGCCTTTATCAGGAGAAGTTTGTTCTCTCTGACACAAGCCTGACGAAGATCCACCAGATTGAAACGTTGCTTTTCTTGTAAGAGAGATTAAAAATGATTTCTGGGAGCTTCACGGTGTGCAGACCTCTGTCTTTTTTGCACTCTGTTCTAGTTTTTTGTCTTGCACCTGTATTATTATCGGATGTGTGCTCTGTAGTCCACTCTATTGTCGCTGTAGTAAGCCTATCTATCCACGTACCTGTATATCCATGCACACTCGGAGGGGTGGAGCATGGACTAGACAAGCTACACAGACAGATTGTTCAGCCTTAGTGAGGAATCTGCTCTACTGAGTGTCATCATAGTTAATTTATGTATTTATCAAAATGAAAACTCTAAGGGAGTTTGCAATATAAAACAAATGCATAACAAACATATATAAACTCCACAAATATTATGTGATATGTTGGAACAAGCAGACTCATGTCGGTGGCCAGACTTGAACTGATGACTTGCTCTTACCTAGTCATACACAAAATGTGTTACCAATTGTAACAAGATGCCTCTGCAATGTATTCATCTGTGGCCTCCAGACTTTCCACACCAACACAAAGCACACACAGTCAGGAATATCTTAGGGCAGTGATTTTCAAAGTGGGATCTGGTGACCCCGAGGGGTCCGTTACGGGGTTTCAGCAAGTCTCCAGCAAGAAGGGGAATAATTTATTTCCTCTGTGACTCCATTCATAAGTAACACAATGACAGAACACATGAATATTTAGGTAATAAAACATCGAAAGGAAACATTCAGATGGAGGACCATGGTTACAAAATCTTACCAAATGGGGGTCTGTGGTATAATTTGTCTCAATTTAGGAGTCCTGCATGTGATGAAGTCTGAAAACCATTGTTTTAGAGATCTCTCATCACTCTTAAACACAATAGTGCTTTGTAATTTCAGTAGGAAAATGTTCTTTGGCATCAAAAAGAGGATCTGCTTGAAAAACATTTTGTCTGCCTGATTCTCATCCGCAAGATTAAGAGTGGAATGTATGTATAATCCAACCAAAGTCTAAAAACTAATAAGCCGTGCATTATTTATGACCTGGATAGCAGTATAAAAAAAATAGCACGGCAGACGAGTTCTTTTGAGTTCAAGCCAACAAGACGTGACCCTAAATGTTCTCCATAGTTGTGTAAGATTGCTCCACCAAGTCTTTGGTTTTCAGCTTTTACTGCGGTACAATTTTAACACTGTCAAGTCATTTTTATTAGTCGGCTCTTTTTTTATGCGTCAAGCCGGGTTTTATATCCTGCCTTTGTTTTTTTGTTGCTTTCTAGAAGTACAGTATGTTAAAGAAGTGGATGTGAGGGCCTTTGTGGTGGGTAAGAAAAACAGCACAATTGAGAGTCTATTTTGAGCTCAGACAGCAGAAGGCCATTAGATGCAGCGGTGTTGTTCGAACAGACCCACCACTCCCCTTCTCCTCTGGATGGTTTCCCCCAAAAGATGCTGCTTTCCTTCCATACCATGTGATTACTGAGCGCAGGCACCCATGACTTTGTCAATGAAAGATATTTTCACAAAAAACATACAGTTCAAGCACTTTTGTGTGGAAAGAACGCAAATTTCTCTGTATTTAAAAGGAAGGGGTGGGGGGGGGGAACTTGGAAACTTGGACCGTTTCCATCCCAATTCATCCCCTCCCCTCCCTCCCTTCTCCTCTCTCTCTCTTTCTCCATCCTGTCTAGCTTTCAGCAATGTGTTTCTCGTTGTCTGTCCCATTGCCTATGAATCTCAACACACTTGGCTGGCATATTTCTTGTGCTCAAAAACCGCACAAAATAAAAAAAAAAAGTAATTCCATCTTTTTTTTCTCCCACCAATCTTCTTTTCTCCCGAGTCATACTGAAATTTAATCAACAGGCAAATGAGAAAAACATATAACAGCAATTTCCTTACGTGCAAGCACACTTTAAGAATGATTGTCATATATACAGAGGAGGAAATCAATTCTATTTTCTGTAGGATCATGTGCTGTTCCCTCAGGACACCTGGCCCTTTTTACTGTTATGATAAGTTAATTGTAGACATAAATTATCATTTCTGTTCATTAGCACTTGTACAAAGTAGTTTAACATACAGTATAAAGGTCATTTTAAGTATAGGGATAATAATAAAATCAGTACAGTTTTGTGTGGTCAAAAGTACATAAAACATATATATATGAACCATCCTCCTTTCTCCAGACCCTTAAGATGTTGGTCTTGTCAGATGTGGAAGTGGATTCAGAATTTAAATAAAACTTAAAAATGCATTTTCCAGCTCAAGTTAAAAACCATGTATAAATGTTTCCCCCACACATTTATCTTGGCGAGGTAGGAAGAGTTGCATTTAGATCCTGTGAGGCTAAAACTTGTGAATGAAATCAATACCAATGAAGTTTTGTCACGATGTGTCGCCTCCTCTCCACCTAGTAATAAGGAAAATACTGTGGTCTCTTGATCAGATGGATGGCTTGCATTATTTATCTGGCAAATTTAGTAGTGATTCTTAATTTGGTGGTTAAAGGAGCTGTACGGCTTTCTATAAATGGCCATGTTTCTCGTAGAGTCCTCCTGTCTGCTGCTGGAGAGAGTTCATGTCAGTACTGCTGGTTGGTAAACTCCATTTATGTAGTTCTTTTATCTAGGATCAACCAGTTGCTGATGTACAGTCACACTTTAGAATGAGGTTCAAGTTTGCCCTGGCCTCCATAGCTGCTCTTGGACCAGCCTGGCTTGCAGTCTCTCCTCAGTCTATGGGCCTGATCAGCATACGGACAGACTTCATGGAGTAGAAGCCTCCACCATAGTCGGCCCAGAATATCCCATCTTGGAATTTGCTGCGGTAAACACCTCCGGTGTACCAGACACCGTTAAGATTGGCTTGGCCACAAGCGTTGTACCACCAGCCTCCTTTATGGAAATGGGCACAGTTACCTGAAACAGGAAGGAATGATTAGCTCCATGAGGAAGTGTGTTCTTCACAGAGGAAATGACGCAACAAAAGACATTTAATGTTGTTTTCGCAAAACAATCCCTGACACATATTCAAGAAAACCTCTGCTACCTCTTGATTGTAGCAGTGAGTAAAGCTCACAATACAGAAAGTGCTTGTTAGCATACATTGTGTAGCATGCTGCTTTATCCAAGATTTTGTGTGACCTTTTATTAAGTTAAAGCTTAAGACCCAGAGGGTCATCACCCTGTTTTTTTATGGGATGTAAGTGAATTGCTAAGGCATTGTAGGTTTCCAGGCAACATAGGCCTGATCTGCAATGCGAAAAGCAAAATATGTTGGATTGTCATTTAATAGCTCACCTTGCAGGTTCTGTCTATAAAACAGAACTTTGTTTTCCTATAGGACGAGAAAACTTTGAAGCTTAATATCACATAGAACCCTATAACTGCAAATTTCAATAAAATACGTTCCACTTCGAAGAAGACTATATCCTACAGGAGCACAAAGGGATGCCATGTTCATGTACCTGAGAAGGTATCCTTGTCTCGATCCAGAGTCGTGAACTGTTTGCCGTTATGGCTGCTTAGGGAGTCCCCGGCGTTGCCCTGGTAGGTGCCCAGCCGTAGGCGGTAACCCTCACTCTCAGGCTCTAGATGGAAGCTGCTGTACTGAGCATAAACCTTCTTGTCCATCCAGTCCTCCAGCTCCACCAGCAGCTTGTAGTCCCCCTGCCTTCCCAGTTTGTAGATGCCTTCCAGACCGAGCCAGTATTCCCCATCTATGTTTCCAAAGCCGCTCTGAGTCAGAGGAAGATTAAAAGGGAAGGTTAGAGAAAGATTACAGAACATGATGTGTAAGGAGTTTAGAAACATGAGAATTGTTTAGGAATATAAAACCTCATGGATGAGGCTGTGGGATTGTAACAGAACAAATAAGAACTTTCTTTGTGATGACATTTTGGTTGCAATGCTGTAGTTAAGACAAACTAGAAAACTTCAAAGAAAAGACACTATGGCAAAACATATTACACCCTGTCTTTGAAATTCCCAAGAAAAACATGTTGTAGAGTTTATGCAGGAAAATAAGCATCCATCTTCAAAATGCTGGTTCATCGCTCAAAACCCATACATCTCTTGGATCACAGCTAATGGCGAAACTGGCCTGGGCGCTTGTGTGGAATAACCACAAGCAATCTACCTCTGGCCATGTGCCTCCAGAACACTTCAGTTGGTAGAGGAGTTTGTGGTTTGTGATTGTGGATTAACTGGGTGAGCCAGCAGATGATGAATGATGTCGAGTTTCAGTCCATGGCCTTCTCTCTGGTGGTAGTGTGTGTGTACATGTGGTGGCTTGTGGGAGAGCAGAGAGGCAAATCAATGTTGAAGCGAGCAATTTAGCTCCCAGTTACACATGTACAAGCCTGGCCACGCTAAATGGAACACTGGATCGCCGAGCCGGCCATCAGCGATATACTCCATCTCCTTCTCACAGAGCTTTGATGAAAGGGTCTATATGGTGTGGTGTAGTAAGCCAATCAGCCATCCATCCAGGAAGGCACCATAGTAGTAGCGGTTTTGGGAGAGAAAAAATGCCTGCAGATTGAGCTGTGGAACATACCTTCCTAGAAGGCCATCTCATGTTTCATAATGGGAAGCTCAAACTAACTTGGACAAATAGTGCTGCTGACAAAGCGTTATATATTTTACAGTAAGTGAAAACACAAGGATTCAAACCCAGAAATATTCTCAAAGATCCCAGGCAGTTCCTCTCGATGGGTCATATGACAGGACCCCTGTTGTGTCTGCATGAGCAAAATATTTTTCTGAGCTCTGAAGAAAAGAGAGGAAAACAGGACAGACGGCGGAGGGGAAGTGTCATCGTCATCACCTTGTAGTTTTCCCAGTTCCTGAAGAAGTTCACGGATCCGTCTCGCCTTCTCTGGATAACGGTCCAGCCACCGTTGTCTATATCCTGTTCACACCAGGCCTGCATTGGCCTCTCAGCTTCATCTGGTTTGATCAGGTACATGCCGCTGGTGCTGTGGCCAGCTTCCTGGGCATCAAGGCAGTCCCTGAATGGGCCTGATGGAAAGAATTGTGAAAGACAGAGATAGAAGAAAGACTGGTTGGAAATGAGGCGCATGTGCAACAAAGAGTATAACAGATAGGTAATTGAGTAGTTTAAGAGTTTGTTTCAGGATTACTGCCACCCCGACCCCTAAGGAAAAGAAAAACAATCCCGTTCGGACAATTTCTGTTTAGACTATATGCATCTGTGCTAGGCTTGTCAGCTGTTAGCAGGACTACCTTAGGCTGTCTAGTGTTACCTTTTTCTCAATTTAGCTACTGTTTTGTTTGTTTGGTATGGCAAGAAAAATTGATATTTAAAATTTTTGACTTATTTTGCGTGGTTTCCATGGAAAAGACTGAATGGTGGTCATTTTTTCCAAAGCATATCTCACAAACTATACATTCTTGCTTTGCCAACTTTTACATATATATTAACCAAGATCAGTAGTTGCAAATTTTTAATAATAATAAAATAATAAATCTTATTCTTTGAGTTTTTCATGGAATGGTGATTTTAAGTTGATTCTGTAGGTTCTCCAAAACATACATTAGGCTCACCAAAGGAAGGCAGTAAAAGTCATATCCTGATGAATTTATAGTACAATTTCTTGCAGAGGTTATGAGTATACAGTTTGTCATCTTCAGAGGACTCTTGTTTTAATTATACATGTCTACAGCATAAGAAATAAATGATTAAACACATTTCAAGGGGTGATTCTGGTCTTAAGTTGATTTCCGACCAAGTATTTAGTCTGGTGTTTTGGCTTTATTGGACATTTTTTACTTTAAGCCACTCTGAAGTTGCTATTTAAAAATGTATTTAAAAAAAAAGGCAGGAGAAGCCAGTCACCAAGAACAAAATGCCACAAGCAGACAGAGTAATACGAAACACATTTATAGTGTCCACAAAAATGAACTTGTTTTCTATATCCTCCTAGAACAGCAGAGGAGAACTGAAGCAAATTTAGGCATCTTTAATAGGAAATTTCTTGCGTTTATTTGGGGTCAAAAAAACAACCGAGCCCTTGTTAACCTTCTTTATAAATTACTAACATCTGACGTTTTTTACGGTAATTCAACTTTCTCATGACAAGATTCTTACACCACAACTGCCTCTACTTTGTAGTTTGCAGGCTCCGATCATGCCAGCCTGGGTTTTGTCTACCTCTCACATGCAATGGAACAAGTTTGTTAAGAATCATTTTCATACGCAGCTGCACTTAAATCCTACACACTTTATTATTCTTGGATGAGGGCAATCTAAATGTGTCAGGAATTTCTGTTGATGAGCAAAATTGCACTGGTTAGTTTTTCTTTGCTTTACTTTAAGGCTCCTGCCTCAATTGAGACATTACAGCATTTTTATTTCCATCCTGGTTTGTGTTCTTTCTGTTGAGGAGGGAGCAGAGTTCCAGCTGAATTTGCAAATCTTTAACCTCTGAAAAAGCAGGCAATGGCCCACCTGCAGCTCCATTCAAAGTCTGTAATGGTAATTCTGTTGTGATTGGCCTACAAAGTCAAGACTATTATTTTTACCATGAATGTTTTGGGGTTTTTGTGACTGAATCAATGAATGTATTGATTATTGGATTGGATGGATGGATGGATGGATGGATGGATGGATGGATGGATAACTCATTCTTTCACTCACTCACCTTCAGCACTGAAATTTCTCTGTGGAGGTTTCTGAATTTCCAGGGTCCCGCTTGTGGGTGATGGCCCAGAGCGAGAGCCCCTCTCTCGGCCGAACCCTCGGGTGTTGTCCCTCTGGATCTCATTGGTGAAGCGTGGCACATTAACTGGAATGTTCTCAGGAACAACCTGCACAAGTGGAGGCCCTAACGGTGACTGGTCATGCCTCCGGCTATAGACCTGCATGCAACGCTCCTCCAGTGTCCCAATCAGGACTGACTGGTTGTTCACTAGTGCAGACAAGGCTGCGTATTTGGCCTCCAGCTCCCTATACCTGGAGGCCAAGCGCAGGGACTCTGTGGTTGCATTGAGGATGCGTGTCTCCAGCTGTGCTAGCTCCAGTGAGTTGTCCCTCTTCCTGATGATCTCGTGCAGGAGCTGCATGTAGAGCTGGGTCACTCTGGAGTTCATGTTTCTGCTTTCCTTCCTCAACAGTTTCATTTCATTCACCAAGTGGCCGTCCACATCCACCACCAGCTTTAAAGTCTCCATCTCCCGACGCTGCTTTGACAGGAGGTCACGCACTGCAGCCACATCCAGGCGTGTCACTCTGTCTTTGTCGTTTGAATAACCGCGGGCAGCACAGATGGGTCCAGTGATCTTTTGCTCAGGGACCAGGAAGGTGTAGGAGCACTTCTTGGCCTCTCCGTCGGCCTCTGGAGCTCTTCGGATCCGGGAGAGGATGGTGTTCTTGGTGAGGGCATGGCTGCTGCTCCAGAAGGATAGACAAAACAGAATAAATAGGCTCCATGTTCCAGGTCCCATGGTTCCTCCTCTCTTTATCACCAACAAATCTAAAGATCTATAAAAAGGAATGAGAGGTGCAGAGCATTTTATTTAGGACAAAGGTTGGTGTTTTTCTACACTTATTGTCAATAAATCCCATAGAAAGTCCTAAACCAACAATGTTTAAAATCTTAGGCACTCAACCCAAAGTCCATTGGTTCCTACTGAAGATGTGAATTTTTAAAACGACTCATGTATAGTTGTTCTCTGTTGTTTCCGCTGTTTGACACAGAGAATTATTCCATAACAAGCTTTAGCTGCACAGACAATACGAGTTAGTTGGCAGAACTCATTGTGGGGACAGTCTTTCCATTCTATTTGTCGACAGCAAGAAAAATTGAATTGACTTGAATTTAATAGAATTGAAGTAAGTCATCAGAATTACTCTTTAATTTTTATCCAAGTGCTTATAAGGAAGTTTCCTTTTTGCTACCACTCATTTTGTATTTTTTTGTTAAATTTCCTGCCATATGTTTTCTTTTCTCCTCTTTTCCAGTATAATCCAATATAACCAGTGTATCTATAATCTTAAATAGTCAAGGAAGCTCTATTGGCATGAGACAGAGGAGAACTTCCAGTCAAAACTGTACACAAGAGCCTTATTTAATTAAAGTAAGCGAGCATTGAAATGTAAAGCAGAAACAGTAAAGCACAACTGGTTTTACACATCAGGAACTGCAGAAAGTCCTACTCTGGCAAGAAGTGCCTTCTGGTGTATTTGTGGTAGAGTAAGAGCAGTGCCACCCACCCACCATGAGTTTGTTATCTTAACTCTTTTTTTTCAATACGCTCCCTCATGGGTTCCCTTTCATTAGGGCCCTCACCACATCTGTATCAGGTGTCTGGGTGTGTGCAGAATGCTGGGATCTGTTTTTCATATTTTTGTAGATCTCTTGGTTCAGACCGTCCTTGAACCTTACCCATAGTATTTCATTCTACCTGCTCTGACTCATGTGGAGGAGTAGTTTGTTAAAAGTGTCTGACCAGATTTGACGTAAAATGATGGAGATGGAGTTTGTGTATAGCCATTGATGGCTTTTTACTGTAATGGGATTGCATTCACAGTCAGTCTCAATGGGTAAGACGTCATCAGGTGGTTATCCTCTGAGCCTCTGCCATTTCTGACTGGCTGGTTCATACATTTGAATTTGTTGAGGAATAAAAGAAATTGTTGTATCTGAGGAGCAGCAGGGGGAGCAGGAATCCCTGCTTCATGAGTAATGTTTTCTGGAGTCTATTTCTGTTAGAGAAGCCTATGTTTTGATCTTATTAGTTTTGACAGGCCAACGACTGGAACGGGGTGGGTGACGTTCCGAAATGCATTCTAAGTGAACGATCTTCCATATTCACCAGCGAGGCTTGGACATGGAGTCCATGGTAAGCCAACGTCAGGCTGTTGTGCCAAATCCAACCATAAGGCACTCTGGTGGATATGGCCAAGGAGGCTAAGTAACCTTCATCAACACTTTTGACAGGCTCCACTTCACAGCAGAGCTCATCAAAACGGATCTGGGGAGGATTTAAAGAGATGCCAAAGAAGCAGAAGAGACAGCAGGGGCGCTGAATCATTTCTGTGGTCTCCTCTTGATGTTTGGTTGCTCTAAGGAGCCCCAACCACAGTTAGTGGAACCAATCCCAGAGCATTACCTAAGCTCAAACTGCTGCGGTAGCAGAATGGTACTCTTTTATCATTGTTGAAGGGAAAAAAACATGCTTGTCTCGAGGGAAACATAATAACGTGAAGTTTTTGTGTTCTCACAGGGCATATAAGTTTATAAACGAAAAGTGTTTGAGCCAACATTCATTTTTAATAATTGGTCTAAAAGCTCAGCAGCACAAGAAAATGCTCCGCAGGTCATATTATAGAATTAACGTACAGAACAAGCTGCAGTTTGTTTTGCGAGATTATAAACCATTTGAGGAAAACGGGCAATATGTCAGAGCTCAGAAACACCTTGGCGCTCAGTCGGTTATTATTACCCAGAGAGGATTTTTTTTTTCCTTTCTTTCCGTAATCACAGGTCATCCCCTTCAATAGCTCGGTCTCAGCAATTGGCCCGTCTGCACGTCTCCAACCCCACAATATGAATCTCACAGGCCCCGGCCTGACAGGAGTGACAGTGTTTACACAGAGGCTGCTCAGCCAGGGCTGTGAATCTCATCGGTATTTATTACCACCAGGTTTCTCTCTGTCATTCACACCCTGCTGGTCTTCATCAAGTCAGCCGCAGCAGCCACGTTTTTTGTTGACTTATTACACAGGTATTTTCTCCTCACCTCCCTCAGAGCCAGACCTGACCAGATCCAGCCACCTCATCTATATTAATGCAATCAAGACAGGTCAAACTTTGCAGTGGCTAGTTTTCACATCCCAGAGGAACCTGACGACGCAACCAATCGGCCCACTGACTCTATGGTGCCACTGAACTCTATCTACTGGTAAACTCTTATTTAAAAGATTTTATTTTTGCATTAATAATACCACAATTGCATCATAATTTCTCTCAAAATTGTCACCATAGAGCTTGAATATGTTTTGAGTTAAAAAAAAAAAGTCCAATTTGGGCAGTGTACATTTGTGGTTTCTTCCATCAGATTTTGAGGGTTGTGCTAATTAGCCCACAAGTTATTCTGATGGTGCCACTGGTTCGTTCCATCTGCAGAGGGGGATGGTGTGATTTATGAGCTTTGCACATGATGCACATGCACATGATGCACATGATTATAGGCTTTACACCAGATGTACATATTGGAATTTAATAACAAATATGAATTACTTTAAAATGCTCGTACGATTATTTTAATTTCCGTCATTCCACAGTTTTTATTACATCCAGAGGGCTCCAAGCAAACTTCATTGTTCTTTATTACTTATTTATTCATAGTGATGATGTAAAAAGTCCAAAGTTTCAGCAGTTTGAATACTTTTCAAAAACATGAAAGCATCTCATTAATATCGTAAATCCTGATCTCAGAAATTGAAAATATAAATCTTACCTTGTCAGAAGTTTCAGTCAGTGTTTCAAGAGGTGCAGGTAAGTCCCAGCTTCAGTTGTATTTCCTACCCAGTTTCATGCTCTCCATTCTCCTCCTCTGACTCAGTCTCTCTCTGTCTTAGCTCTGATTGAGAGGGCCGGCCTGCATACAGCTGTGGCACAAGCGAACACGGTCCAAAAGGAGAACAGTAGAGGGTGGTCCACACAGAAAGAGGGAGGCTGAGGGTGAGATTTTCTTTTTTTTCTTTTCTTTTTTTCCTGTAGTTTGAGCAGAGAGAAGTCTTGGTCCTGCCTTCTTCCTCTGATGCTGTGTACATTTTGGGTAAAAAAAAAACCTCTTAATAGAAGTTTGCACCGCAAATCCAAAAAGAAAAATGAAATTTAGAAAAGTGGTGACTCAGATTGGCCGGGAGTCAGCGAGAGTGGTGAAGACATTCAAACTCCAAATCAATCAAGCTGTCATCGGTTAACTCTCATGAGATCTTGTTTAGAAGGACATGCTGTCTCCCACACAGACTGCTTGTCTTGTAGGAGTTGATGACACGCACATAAATTTCTTTCTTTCTTTCGTGAACATGTGTGTATCTTTCAGCATCATTCATGTAACTAATCCGATACCATTTCTCATAGTCTACTGTACTTATTCCTCCTCACAAAGCTGTTTCCTATCAGCTCAAACGTAATGACTGATTAATTCTGATGATCCAGTAGCTTCAGCAAATCAAATTTCTGTTTTGGATACATGCTTTTCTCTTGTGTTTTCTCGTGTAGAAAGATGGGATGTGTGTGTCTTTTCCAAGAGCCGATGGCAGCTGTGTTTGTTTGGTTATCAGGACAATATGCAGAGGTCTTTGGAGAAAAAAAAGAAGAAAAAAGAAACCCCTTCAGCTAAATGTTTTGGGTTGAGGAGGAAGCACAGGCTTTGATGCATGGGGATTCTCTGCGTGGGGAGAATTACTTCAGCATGTGGGAGGACAGATTTGCTTATGAGCAATCGAGGCAGGACATTCTTAATGTAGAAGTGTGTGTGTGTGTGTGTGTGTATGTGTGTGTGTGTGTGCGTGCTTGTGTGTGCATACATGCACAAGAATACATGTTTATGTGATTGAAAGTGTGTGTCTCCTAGGTGGCCGTTTCTTTTTTTAATATAATAGAGGCAGTTCAATTGAGTTAATTTGGACAAAGCTGTTACTGAAACAAGCATAACCGCATAAAAAGCATAAAAAAACCCCACATGTTGTGCTGTATCTCCACCACAGTTAACAAAGATACTTCAGATGAGGGACCTGAGAACGGGACAAACCTGGTCCCAAGATAAACCAGGGCGATAAGATTTTTTTCATTTTCTGACTTTATTTAATTGTGAAATGTGGGTTTATTTCCCTTCTTTAACTATCACCCCCCGCCCTGACTGTAAAGGATAAGCGGATGGATAGGAGAAACTGTCACACTGGTTATATGTTAGAATCCATCTTTCTGTGAGCCCCTCCTTGTGGCTAAATGGGTTCATTACCAGAAAGAGAAATCAGGGGTTCCCGAAGTTGGGGACACCAGTGATAGGGTCAGGAGATGATTTCCAGAAATCAAAAAAAATTTGAAAATGATTAGAAATTGTCTATTTTACCCATAATTGTTACAAGAGATAAATAGTAATTACATTTAAAATAAAACAATGCATATAAAAATATGTGTGTTTGGATAAGACTATCAGATAGATAGATAGATAGATAGCTAGATAGATATAGAGGAGAGAAGACACTGCCACCGATATGTAGCTGAGGTAATGCAGATTCAGGGTCATTCAAATAGATTTCATGTGACTGTGAAGAAAGGTAAGAAACTACATCTAGACGGAAAATAGTTCTGGATCCGACATCATGGAAAATCTCATATTGATAACTCAGGATTAACAGCCTACCAGTAGACTGAAAAATAATTCAGGAATTCCCAAAGTATCCACAAACTTTTCATGCAGGATCCACAACTATTTGTACTCTCTCAGATTTCCTTTCTGCCTCAGCAGTACACTTAATCGCCATGGCCAGAAATGCCAAGAACTTAATCTTGTTCTTGCAAAAACAACATCCATCATGCTTTCTACCTGACTTCTTCTCCCTCACATCTTGAATCCTATTTTCTTCTACTTGCTTCCACACGGCTTAAGCCTCTCTTGGACCTGAGCCTCGTGACGTTCATCTCTGTCTTTCGTTTTGGACAGTCTGCTCGCCATGCTCCATGACCTCCTCCACACTGATTACACTAGGATCCGTTGTCCAGTATCTCCCACGTGCCATGTGTCATCTCCACAGGGTTTGGGAACAAATGGCCATAGTGGGTAACTGATATGATCCAGGAATACTTTGTCAGGCAGGAATTCTAAGTAAAAATGCACCATGATCGATTTAATTTAATATCTTTGTCCATCCCTCATCTTGAACATCTTGTGACTGTAAACATTTCTGCGCTCCTAAAATCTAGCACCCACTCTATAAGGCACTCCATCAACAATACCCTTTTTGAAAACTCTCTCATTAAGTGGGAAACACAACACTTGGTAACAACCTAACTCAGTTACTTCAGTTGTGTTTGGGTTTCTGTTTCATTCTCAGTATTGTCTCCCATCTGTTTTTTCTTCTCTGATTTCTTCCTGCTGTTCTTTCCTATTCATCCTCCTCAACTTTTTTCTCCCCCAGTAGCATGAATGAACAAATCTAACAGAGATATTCCACTTGTATAGAGATAGTTTAGAGATAGTCTCAGCATACTCTCAGACCTTCCAGGTTGTATGAGTCCAAAATGAATGGAGGTCTATGGAGCTGAAGGCCCAAAGTGTAAAGTTGATAGGGAAAAAAAATGTTCCTGCCAATTTTAATTATGTTTTTGATATAACGGGTAGAGACAATACATATAATTCCATCAGATAATTATATGCTGCTTCAATTGTTATGAAAAACCTTTCTGTAAATAGCTGTGATGTCACACAAGCCACTTTACGGCATTAGTTGCTGGATTATCTGTTATTACAGTAGCCAGATCTACATTTGTGTTGTCAAAAACAAAAGTTCTCCTTGACCTCCATTAGACAGTCGTTCGATTTCATTGCAAAAACTTCTGACCTGGTCTCCAACAGCCGAGAATGTTTAGCTGTTTGTGCTCATTTAACAACACTTATATTCTCATCGCAGGGAAAGGTGTTTCCTAAACTGTGGGAGAGGGTTCCATCCACTCTGTGGCCACAGGCTATGTCTTCTATATCCTCTTTCTAAACAGCCAGTCAGAGTTTGGTGAGCTTCCCTCCAGAATGCCCACGAGCCTCTCCACATTGTTTTATTTTTATGATAATGTTACTCCTTGTTTGTTACAGTGACTGTAACCTATCCTCCCCAACCTCCCTTCAACTGAGTGAACAACACCTCTCCAAAACAGGCGCCCTGGTTGTGCCCACAAGGTCCCACCAGCAGTCTTGAAGAATCCCCCTCATTCACATGAAGCATCACCTTGTCTGTCAGCTTGCTTTAATCACAGGATCTAATATCCTCCTGGCCTGTCCTACGCCTCTGGCAGTTTATTGATGTGTCCCATTATTAAACCCCCTCTTACTCCCTGAAACCCTGTGTCACACTTCTTTTTTTTTTATTGCATTGCAGTGCAGTAACCTTTTAAATGCCAATGGGTGGACTGCTGATTGATTGGATGGGTGGACTGCTGATTGATCGTTAATAGCTATTGAACTGAGAAAGGCTCTTGTTCCTGTAATAATGTAATTTAATATCCCAGCATCATGATTTCAAACTGTGCATGAATCCCAGATTGTATTACTGTGTTAACAATAATCAAGAACAAAGATATTGTGGTTCTACACAGCTTTTATTATAACTACTTTAACTGAATAATCACAGACTAATCAACTTCTGCTGTCATGGTAGGCGACAGGCGCAGAGCTTTGTGATGCAAGGGGGGAAAAAACAAAAGCGAGCAGCAGTAAGTGTAACTTCGGAGCCCCTCTGGTGACATTAGAAAAAAAATAAATTAATACGTGCTGCATAAAAACAAATAAATAAATAAAACGCGGCGTACGCGCCCATGTCCCCTCCCGGGCTCCGTAGTCTCCCAATCCAAAGTCATCTAATGTAAAGATATCTGTCGAAGGGCTTCAAGCACACCCTCGGTGACGTCAGGCGTATTAACCAATAGGATACCGTCGGCCTGTGACAGCTGATACTACTGTAATCAAAACAGACGACTTGTAAACTTTCTTTGCTTGAAAGAGAAGATAATGATTAAAGTGTGGATGTATTTAAGTTAGAAAGTTGCTGAACGACGTGTTACTGTTTTTTTTCCTCTTCTATCTGCTTTTCACTCTTCAAGCATGGTGAGTTTGACCTCGTCCCTCTCCAACGCTGTTGTCAGTGTTTTCTTTTCGTGTCAATGTCAGACGCGTAGATTACAGCATATACTATATAGTGCTACAAAACCAGCATGGAATTGCCTTTGTTCACCGTGCCATACAGAGACGGCTGGATTAGGTGATTTAAAGGGGCTTTACTTGTGTGCAGTGCCTCATCTACTGCGTTTAAAATTAGACTCGGCGGCGTTAGAGATCTTGTGTCAAGAGTGTGTCTGTTGAATCCCCGAGGAAGAAGCCTGGGATATAACTGTCGGGGCCTATATGCGCTTCACAAATGTATTTAATGTGAATAAAGACTAAATCAAAACTTCTAAAAACATATCCAGGATGTCGCTGCATAAACATGTTACACCCTGTACACTACAGAGTCATTAATGATCACCTCTCATCTGTGTCAGTTTATTTGTGGGATGATTTGTCAGCAGGATTTTGCAAAAACAGATTCCATGAAACGTGGTGATGAGGATGGGTCTTAGACCAAAATAGACCCAATTAAATTGAGGGCTTTGTCAAAAACAACCCATTTTGAGTGTTTTAAACACAACATTTTTTAAATTGTTTAGCCTCTGCAAATTCATATAATCTTGCAGGCTTTTGCATTTGCCAGACCTGCAAATAGTTTAACTATACCAGTTAGTTTGTTTTATCCGCGACATAAGTTCATCAGTGTACTTTAAAAACTTTCTTTATTCCCATTGTGTTATCATACTTCAATCCTGATTCTTGCTTTGCATCCATACATGGATATGTGAGTGCATCACTGCACACTGCAGTGCATGAATGTGCGCTCTGTGGTGTTAAAAGAAAAACAAACACATCATTTTCTCTTTTTTTTCATTTTCAATTTAGGAGGCTCTTAAAACTCAAATGTGAGATTTTACTGGGGCAAATGGGTATGAAGACGTCTCTGAATAACAGCCAAATGACTTTATGTTGTTTCAATTTTAACTTTTAGAAAAGAATAGAAAGCCCTTATTTTCATTGGACATACAAAATACAATGAAATCAAGAGAGCCAGTCCTTTTGGTGCATAAGAATAAATAACAGATGAAATTTAAACAAGTTAAATAAAAAGGCAAAAGATGAAATATAAACTCACACACTGAACACAATGTAAAAACGTGCCTAATACAAAATGTAATATTTGCTCTGTGATTTGGGTGAATGGACCCTTTAAAGTGTACTTGTGCTTGTACCTACATTATGGCTACGATCACAATGCAGGCTAAAGTGGCCCAAATCAGATTTGTTTTTTCTCATATGTGTCTCAGACGTGTGTGTTGCTGTTTTTTTTGTTTTTTTCAGTTAACAGTACAAATCCCGTGGAATCTGATCGTTCCTATTCTGATTTGGTTCATCAGCATACTTGTTGTAAATGTGGGGTCATGTCATGGTACAGCTCTGTTCACACTGATGTCAGATACCGGTCGCATACAAAACCGAATGTGAACAGTCAAGGCAACAAGATTAGATTTGAGAAAAAAATCTGAACTGTGCTGCTTTCAACCGTAGCATGACTGTAGCCAATGATAGGTAGTGACCGAGTACCTGTTGATGTTTTGCAGGATTCTGAAGGGCCCCAGGCTCTATGCGACCTATGCTTGGCTCAGGTATGCTGCAGCCTTGATGCTCTGTGCAGCAGGCGAGCAGACGGGTCCATGTACCTCAGCTGGGCCCCACTCTTCCCCCAGGAGATGGCTGACCAGTTGCTTTGTAAGATGGCAACTAAAGGTAGGTCAGGAGGACAGAGAGGGTTACAGCAATATCAGTATCAACCACTGTTGGCCATTGCAGCTACCAAGTGATGCTGCTCCTGTGGCAAGTTGTAGAAAAGGACAAATAAACTCAGACCACGATAAATGGGACTTACCTACGGCCCTCGGTTAGTTACTATTCTCATGGCAGAATATCATTATTCTTAACCCATTGTACCCTATCATCATCTTATTTGTCAGTTCAATGTACTATGCCAGGCTGAAATGGTGGCAAAAGTCTGTTCCACAAACAGAAATGTGGCTAAACTGATGGTACTTTTCCTGCAGCATCCCTCTGTTGTTGTTTCTCCCCACCAGGGATACTGAACGACATCACTGTTGGGATTTTCCGAAACAGCAAAGAGCTCCGCCTGCGCCGAGCCTCCATTCGCTCTTGTCCAGTGTCTGCAGAGGCTTTTCTCCTGGCCCTCTGCCCTCACCGACTCCAGGAACTAGACGCCTCCTGGGTCTCTGGGGGTCTCACAGGGGCTAACATCATCTCAGGCCTGGCCTCCAACCCTGAATGCAGGTCCAGCTTGCAGAGGCTGTCTCTGAATGGGCTACATTTGGACTGGGAGTCTTTAGGGGAGAATGGAGGGACACCTGTTGGCTTAAGCTCCCTGCAGGGCTTGAGGGCACTCAACCTTGCCAACACAGACATGACTGATGCTGTCCTCGAGGACGTCTGCTCTCTCCCGCAGCTGGAGATCCTGGATATCTCCTGCAGTGCCATCTCAAAGCTCACCCCTCTCCTCGATTGTAAGAACACTCTGAGATCTTTGATCGCCCACCGTCTCCGAAAGCTGGATATGTCACCAGCTAGATTGCTCTTTGTCCTCAGCCAGCTTCGAGCTCTCAGGCATCTTGACTTTTCAGATGACCATATTTCTGTGGATGACAGTAATGGAAGAGATGGTGATGAGACAATGCTGCATGTTCTGGAGGGGAGTCCCCAGGTTCTTCCTTCCCTTGTTTCTCTAGATATCTCTGGACGGAAGCGAATCACTGAAGCAGCGATCAGAGCCTTTGTGGAGGCCAGGGGTGGACTGGTCTTCTTGGGCCTGCTAGCTACTGGAGCTAGCTCCTGTGATGTCCAGACTTCACAGCAAAACCTCAAAGTAAGAACCCCGTGGCAGAGTTGACGTCATTCTGTGGTTTGCGACATGCCAGGATGTGGTGTTATGGGTGGACACATGAGCTGGACTTATTTGTCTTCGACTCGAAGCTTGCATATTTACTGAATATGCTCATTGCATTTCCTGTCCCTCCATCAAGGCTGATGTGCTGCGTTTGTTCAGGTTACTGGAGAGGCTAATGAGAACCAGGTGTGTGAGGCCCTGAGGACGTACAGAGACCGTGAGTGTTTCATACGAGAGGCCCTCATCCATCTCTACAATCTAGTCTCTGACATTGACAAACCCCGACCAGATATGCTCAAGGTAAAATGGAGTTGGGTTTTTTTCTTTGAAGCTTAATTCTGACTTTTCTGCCTTTGTTTTTATTGCTTATGATTATCCACACAAGTAAGTTAGATCTGGAATGCTGCTAAAAATGTATAAAGCTAGATCAGACTGAAGGGTGGGCACACCTAAAATGTCTCTTTGATATCCTGCATCGCTTAGGAAAACTGCGTGGGCAGAAAGTTAAACCAGGATGTCAGTCTTTAAACTGTGATTGATGTTTTGAAAAAGACAGTTTGGTTGATACTTTTTTTTTCAATGTTGTTCTCTTCCAAGTAATATTGGCTAGCCTTGGGGATTGTTTTAATCCTTTGTGATCATTTGACGGCTCCTCTTTCTTGCCAAGCTATGATAATAAGACCCAGGTTGTATGAAAGTAGAATTATACATTAATAACGTCTTCACTTGTTCTCTGCAGGATGAGATGATGCCGTTTTAAGTAGTCGGGCTTGTTAGTTAATCCTTTTAGAAAACAAGGAATTCCAATGAGACCAAGATATCCAAGAAAAAAATATATATATACAATATAAGCACAGTGACTCAAAACAACACATGATTTTCTTCATAATAGATTATTTTTCCACAATATAGGAAACCATTTCAACATTCAATGTTTATAAAATATAAAGAGTTTTCCAAAGTCTGATTTTGTAAGGACCAGTTTTTCTGAGCAATGGATTGAACATACTCTACAGCCAAAGTTCAAATATTCTTCCATCTGATATTATATTAACTTTAATCAGATGTGGTCAGAATGTCTCATAGAACATTACAGATCTTCATAAGTAGTTTTACAAGGTGGGAGGGTTACATACTAATAATATCTGAGAGATGTCCAATCACTGTTCTCCTCACAGTGAGTTTAAATTAGGCAGCTGATCAGTAAAAAAAAAAAAGAAAAAGACACCCAGATTGTAGCTGCAGATGGAGAGCATACATCATCCCCTCATCCCTTTTCTTGACAGTCATTTTTTTGGACTTCTTACAGTTTCTTTCTCCACGTGTGACTGAACATGTTTTTCCTGCAGCTCGTGCTGAGTGCGATGCAGAGCCACCCCACCTCTCTGCACGTCCACCTAGTGGCCACAGCATGTGTGTTCAACCTGACCAATCAGGACCTGGCAGAGGCCATGTCTGTCAGCCTGCTCAGCTCCACTGTCACTCAGCTGCTGTATGCCATGAAGACCTTCCCCAACCACCAGCAGGTCAGGGAATATGTGTGATGTCATAGATGACCTGTTCATAATGTGACAAAGCAGAATGTGGCACAGAACGGATCTGTTGCTCACTAGATTCTGACCTCATATTTGAGGCATTGCCCTCAGACGGTATTTTTTTACACACACATAGACCCACATTATTTCTTATACACATGTGGTTCTTCAATTTATAAACTGCTTCTATCTCCCCAGGTACAAAAGAACTGTCTGCTGGCACTCTGCAGTGACTACATCCTTCAAGATGTCCCTTTTGACAAGTTAGTTTGCTTCTGGAAGTTGAGCACATTCGCCGCGCAGTAGCCAAGATAATCAGTGCGCTCACTGAATGGCACTGTCTGTAGTGTTTTTCCAACCAATTGCAATCCAGTTAAAATACATTTTCTCTTGAAATGTAAGCACCAAAAGAAATAGTCCCTCCAGATGCACGAGTGCAGAGCTCAGCTCAGATTTTTCCGAGGCTTTTGTGTACATCACTGGTGTATTTCTGTATTGCTGTGTCCTTATAACCACGCTTTGATCATGGTTCAGGTATTTAGCAGCCACGCTGGTGATTAACTGGCTGAGCAGCCATGAGGATCCTAACCTTCAGAGGATGGCCGTGGCTATCGTCTCCGTTCTGGTGGCCAAGGTCAAGAAACTGCTCACGTACTGTGCATTAGTGTGCTGCAGGAAAATAGTACGCCGCCTGTTAGTTGTGCTACTTAAGTCTCAGCCACCCGTCTCAGTCACCTCCTGCACCTGTGTGACACTAGTTTCAGCTGCCAGCTTTATGCTTTTCATTTAGTCTGGTTGTCAGTGTCCCTGTGCAGTAAAACACTGTTTGTTCTACTTTAACATGTAGTAATACAGTTAGAATTCATTGAAACTCTCATCTGTTTGTTCTATGTGTAGCTGTCCACAGAGGAGACCGCTCAGTTTGGTACGGATGTCTTTATTATGAAGGTACAACAATGTCCCCTGCTTAGCACTAGATATGCATGAGTGTGTTTGTAGTTGTCTCTCCCTCTCGCTGTCTTTCTCATCTGCTATATTTTCCATTACTTACCAACTGTATCCAGTCATTCACTCACTATCATTGTCTCCCATTTGCCTCCTGCTCCCATCCTTCTCAATTTACTGTTACTCCATTATTCAATCACCTCTCTTTTTCTCTCTTTGTGTATGTAATCAAGCTTCTTTCCACGCTTCGGCTACTTTTGCTAATTGTATGACTGGTGGCACTTGTTAATATGTAAACAATTTAATCCACTGGTTGAACTCAATACTGCTAGAGGATCTTTCCTGTGTGTCCACAAATGTGTGTACAAAAATTGTCTTCTTTTTTTTTTTTTTTGTGGCTGTCTTACACTCCTCATCCCTCTCTGTCCTCCCCCTCTGTCTTGCAGCAGTTGCTGGCTATTGTGCAGCAGAAAGCCATGGTGGGAGTGGTGGACTCCACTCTGAAGTTTGCCCTGACTGCTCTGTGGAACCTGACAGATGAGATGCCCACCGCTGCTCGCAATTTCATCGAGTGCCAGGGCCTGGAGCTGTACGAGGAGGTTCTGGAGGTACAGGAGCCCCCAAAAATACACTGATAGGAGACGTTAAAGGCATAATATGCCCCAAAAAAAAAAGTTTAAAAATGTGAATGGTTTGCACCCAGACAGAGGGTCACATACATGCAAACCTTTTTCCTCTTATGCTGTCCCCTCTTATAATGCAGTCCTACTACGGCGAACCCTCCATTCAGCAGAAACTTCTTGGCCTCTTGGTGGGTTCAGTGCTTTTGTATGTGTGCCATTATTATTCCAGACTGTATTTTTTCATTGTGTACCATATTTGCAACAGTTCTGCATGTTTACAAATTGTTTAAACTAGAGTGATTGCAGTCTTTAGCAGCTTATGCCAGTTTTTCTTTTTGCAGTCATCCATCCAGCAGCATCTGAATCTGAAAGTTCAGTCAATGATTTTTATAAACATTTAATACTTGAACCAGAAGAATAAAATTAAAACCATGTGTATGCAATCTGACCTAACATCTTTCTTTTAACCTTGTTATTGTCTTCACTCCTGACATTTGTCTCGCTGTGTTTCAGAACAACATAGCAGAGGTGGACGTGTTGCAGGCGGACTTGCTGGAAGAGGACCTGCTGGAGCACATCCTCAGACTGCTGCAGGACTCCCAGGTGGACATGGAGGTCCGCTACTTTGCAGGGGGGATACTGGCCCACCTCACCTCCAGACCAGAGGCCTGGACCCTAGGAGAGGAGCTCCGCAGCACCATACTGAAGCAGCTGGTGTGTGTGAGGCAAATCATTTGGATGCTAGTTTTCATTTCACGGTTGAATTCACTAATATCTCTCTTTTTGTGCAGCATGCTTCCATAATGACCTGGACCCAAATGGGGAGGGAAATGGTCTCCTACAGGTGAGAGAACACAAACTACACAAAACACTTTCATATAGAGTAATTTTTTAATGCATTTACTTATCCTATCTATTTAATTCAACATCATATAGAAGCTGCATGTTGAATAACACTTTCTTTAAATTGTCTCCCATGAATAAAACATCTTGTATTCCCTCTTAATTCAACTACATTCACAGTTTTGCCTGATTTAATGTAAATAATCTGTGAATGGTTTGAAACACTGCACATCTGGTTTATTTGCATATCTGCTGAGGTGCCATATGAGGATTCCTCATACAGAATACTACTATGAACTCAGGCAATCTCAAGAAAGCATGCAAAAATCCAATCAAAATCATTTTATGTGATACATCAGTTTAGATTCCCTGCATAGCATCAGTTGCAAAGAATATTGACTGTCTGGTAATTCATGTAATAAACGACCTTTTAAATGAACAACTAGTGTACTGTTTCCTTGTGCCAACATTTCAGGTCGTTCCATCCATTTTGCCCCCTTCTTCAGACCTGTCAGCCCTCAGGAGTGCAGTTGTGGGCCGTCTGGGCCATACATCTGGTCTGCAGTCAAAACAGTAAGACACAGAAATTTACGGCTGTGGGAAGCACATGGGTGAATTTATAGAGGTCAGTATATTTAGATCGGTGTATCTTGTCGGAGCTGTTTGTTTATTACAGCACTGGAGATGCAAAGATTAGTCGACTATTCGATTAGTCGAGAGATTGAAAAGTAAAGTATTTTGACAATGAATTAATCACTTGGTAATTTTTTTGTGCACAAATTGAAGAAAATGCTGTTTTCAGCCTCCAAAATGTGATGATTTCCTGCTTTTCTCTGTTTTACATCATAAACTGGATGTATTTGAGCTGATCAGAGAATCCCAGAGATTTAAAGACGTCACCTTGGACTTTGGGAAATTCATTCGTTCATATAGGCCTCTCTAGAATATTAAGTGGTGGCAGTATCGGTTACTGAGAGTTTCCATTTCTGCCTCATGGTGACTTCTTCTCTCCGTCTTCTAGCTTCACATTACAGCCGCATGGTAGAGACGGAGGGCGTGACTGAACTCCTAAAGGCTTTGGCTGCACATCCAGACACACACAGTGACATTAAGAGACTATCAGACACCATCTTGTGTATGATAGAGGAGCACCAGAATCACTCAGGGCCCGTCAACAACCAGATGGGGCCTCAGAACTCTTGACAAAAGAGCAGAGAGAAATTGATTTTATTTGATTTATCGTCTGCCTACAATATGCAATATTATATGCATATATAATATTAAGTTTGTGTCAATCCTCTTAGAATTAAAATCTAACGGAATAAATTTGTGCTGAATATTTTATAGTGAGTGAGTTTGAGTAGTTCTGAATCTATTTTTAAACTGGTAGTGAATGCACTTATTGATACTTGCACCGTTCTGAGGTGCTGCTAAATTTGAAAAAATCTGACCTTGATTAAATATGAGACTGAAACCTCTGTTGTAAATCATGCATAGAACCAAAGCCTGTCACTAGAGGGTGCTTTGGTTCTGTTGCCTCAGAGTTATTTTGCCTTTAATATTTGTGTGTATAATATTGAGCCGTAAATATGTTTAGATTCAAGATTTTACATGATAAATAGAAAAATAACAAAGCAGCCTGAATCTACTGTGTTAGCTGTCAATACAGAGGCCCTTATTATAAAGGAGCCATGCCCTAAAATAAGTGATCTCCTCTCTTATATTGCTTTCTCTCTCTCTCTCTCTCTCCCCTGGTATCCCAGATCCTGAATTCATTACATAACACAGCTGCTCGTCGGCATCTACAGGGTCTATTCTGAGTTGATCTATTAATAATTCATTTTGAAAAGTGGATTAACAACTTTGCCTGAGTATTTGTACAATCTTTAAGAGTTAAATCCCCTCGATTCACATTTTTAAACCCCCTAAAAAGATTTTCAAAGGAACCTGCCAAATAGGATATCTTTGTGTGCCTGTGATTCAGCCGGGTTAGTCATCTCCTCGCTAGGGGTTAGCTATACGTTACAAAAAGAGCTGAGTAAACTGATCCAGGGTCAGCATTTAATGACAGCATCAGCCCTTAAACATTAAACATCACACTGACAGCCTTGTGTGGTCATAGGTCAAATGCCCTATAGAGAGCATGACGAGAAGTTCAAGTCATGATTAGTGTGGGAAACGCCGCTGCTTTCCGGGGCCTGTGGGTTATTTTATAGTTTACTTTGTGACTTTATACTTTGTACTCTGTGTTGTTTGCGTGCGTGGAAAGTGTAGCGTGTGAGGAGGTAAGCTGAAGAGAAGAGCTTAAGGATAATAGTTTGCATTGTGTTAATCAGGTCTCAAATTTCTGTCCTTGGCTCAAAGAGCTTATTAATTTTCAAGTGACACACAAGACAAACCAACTGTGTCAAACAGAGAAGGAAAAACAAACGAGGACATTTACAGGAAATGTTTCTGCTTTCTTGTAGAAGGTCTGAATAGATTATTGATACCATTTTCCTGTCTGTACATTAATTATGATGCTACAGCCAGTTAGCTTATTTTCCACAAAGGCTGGAAACATGGAAACACGGGGAAAGAGCTAGCCTTACGTCAGTCGAGAAGGTAACAAAATCCACCCACCAGCTCCTCTAAAGCTCCAATTAATTAAGTTTTAAAAGCACAGTCTGGGTGTTTATGTGCCAGACAAGCAGTGCTTTCCTGAAGTCTCTCTTGTCACCATCAGCTCCCAGCACAGAAATAGTCCGGCACATATACCCAAACCCACCTGACAAAAAACAGAACTTGACATTTATTCTTTTCTACAAACTAAACAAGCAAATCTGTACATGTGTAATTGAGTCACCAGTGGTTTAGCTTAACATAAAGTCTATATACGGGTAGCCTAGAACAGGGGTTCGCAAAGTGGGGGTGGCGACCCCCTGGGGGTCACGAGGCATCAGTGGTGGGATCGGGAGATGATTTCCAGAATTCAAATAAAATTTTAAAATTATTAGAAATTGTTACTAAAGTAAAATCCGCTTAAAAGCACCTCTAAAGCTTATTTTCCTGTCAAAGTATAAAACATCTTGTGGAGACTCCAGGAAAATCACAGCTCCCTGCCATTTAATAATACAGCATAATTGTTTTTACACGTAGGTTTTTGCATGGATTCAACAAACAAGAAGTCATGTGTGAATTATTGTGGTTTAGAGGTGCTGTAGATGGATTTTTTAAAACAGTTTTTTACCCTCAGATGAAGCCAAACAAGCTGTTTCTCCATTTTTCTCATTTTTATGCTAAACTAATCTACTGGCTGCACCTTCATATTTACTTAGGGGTGTCAATGTCCTCATCTAACTCTAGGAAAGAAAGCAAAAAAACAAACATATTTTTATTCCGTTAAGACAACATCAAGATAAGCTCTGGCAAAAAAATAGAAAAATGTTAGAGTACATTTCTGTAGAGAAATTGACCAAAGCATAAATAGGATCTATGGTCAAAAATATCTTTAGACAAGACTAATTTAGTATGGGAGTGATAAAGAGAGACGTGATGGAGATGAAAGAAGAGTTAGTCAAAGGAATTTAAATACTCTTTCATGCTTCACAACAAAGTGCAAAAATACCACAGACCAATTTGCGAATTTCCTGCCTTAGCTTAAAATATCATTGTGCTGCCTTTGAGTTGGAGCTTGGGGTGAGTGTGTATCTTGTTGTCACACTTTTGCAGCCAGCTCCATTGGATTAAAATAACTGTGATTAAAATAACTGTGAACCAGTCTGGATACCTAGAATACACTAACAAACACATCACTAGCTGTGAGTGTGTATGCATGTATTACACAGATTACCTTTGCAGTGCATATATGCATTTGTGCAGCCATACTCAGATGCTAATTTGACACTCGCTAACCTTTGAAATACCCAGAGAGCAAACTGGGGCGGGGGTGCATAAAGTGGCCGAACAATGAGAGAAAAAGAAACTCTTCTCCAGGCAGAACTGTGATGCACAAAAGGACACGCCATCTCCTCTCAAATGACCTTTTTACTGCTGGGGAAGGATGCAGAGTTGTCAGACCCCTGAGCCTGTGTGCAGAAATGTAACAGCAGTAGGACCATCCTCCTCCCTGCCACGTGGAGGCAGGGGTCTACTCTTCATCATCAATCAATACTCACTTTTGCAGAGGAAGGCCAAGCAGAGCTCGTCAATACTTATTCCAACAGAAAGCGTACAGTATGTAGCATAAGATCGAAGTCAATAGTTTCATTAAGTGGAAATAAATCCCAGTTGATGTATAATTTCTGATAAAGTGATGATGGAAAACAGAAAGGGAAATTAAACTAGAGGAACCTCTGGAAAAAATCATTATAGTAACGCAATGAAAACCAGGTTTTTTTCTTTTTCCTGTCCCTTTTTCTGCACTTCAGTGAGGTCAAAATATGAGCTGACAAATGATACAAATAAAAGAACAAAACAAGAGCACTCATTATACCCTGTGGGTTTGTAATTGGAAGCATAGGGAATAGATTTAAGTTTCAGCTTTTCAGACAGTAATTTGGTGCTGTCGTCCATCTGCGGCAGCGATTAATGATGAAATATCGTTGAAATAAATGAAACACAATCACAGATTCCCAGTACCAGTGTCTGGATATATGTCCTTCATTTACAACTTTGGCGTAAGTCCTTCCACTGCTCCGGGACTGAAGGACCTATGTGTCAGAGATCTATTACGGTCAGTTAAAACCACTCTTGCTGGATGTCACATCTCCTCTCTATGGGAATTCTACAGTTTGCCTTCAGCTCAGTTGGTGCACACAAAAAATACAAGTTAAACAACCACAACATATCTGTAGGAGCTTCTGCATCCGATAGCAGCCTGCATTTATTCCTCTTCTCACCGAACAGTCACAGCTGTGTTATTTATGTATGAGTTGACCAAATTTTGAGGCAGATAGCTCTCTTCATTAATGCGAGATAAGGCTTCTTTTTTTTTAAACAAAAAAAAACAACCAAACATTATGCCAGTATTAAGAAAAATAACAGGCCAATCAAAATAAAAACACCCAGACATGAACAACTCATGATGTTCCTCCACAAAGCATGATTGGATCCAGGTCTGGATCATAATCCGAGTCTGGGAGATTAAAATATACTGTGTATTTTATTGTTTTGATGCTAATCTGGATATTGTCAGTGAAACATGGTTGAGCTGAGCACTTCTTCTAAGCTTTTACACACATTATTCTCAAAGGTGATTTGTGTTGGAGTCATTTATGGAGGCAGAACATATGTTTTTTTCCCTCTGTGTGTCAGAGTACATGCATACATGTGCCTCTCAATATTGTATGGGGGTGTAAAGAGAACAGGATATTGCATTTTCATGTCATCCACTTATAGTACCTTAGTGAAGCTCAGAATATTCAGCTTCAATAAAGTACCTCCAAGTGCACATATGGTGCAAAAACTGTTAACAATAAGAGTTGTCAGAGGCATCCATGTGTTTTCCTTTCATACTGTACAAGAATAGTAACTTGTTTATGAAGAAAAAGGAGACTTGTGGGTCTTCCTTTTCTTTCCATCTGTGTCACTGTGCTGACATTAATTGGGGCAAAAGCTCTCCTATTTCCAGGCCGCACCCTTGCGAGTGGCATCGCATGACCTAATCATCAGAATGTAATACACCCTCACAGTTGAGACAAACTCATATATGCATGTGCTGTATGTACAGCAGATACAGATGAAGGTTTACTAGACAGAGCGCAATTTTCATGCACATTATGCAATGCATTTTGTTTTTATACTGAAGGGACCCTGCAGATATTACATCCAAAGCCACACGAGCAACCGATGGAAATATTCAAAGGCATTCTGCTTTAAAGCGTTCTGCTTTACAGTACACGGGTCACCACTACCTTGGAATGACGGTTACATAAATGCCATGAAGTACATTTCAGATGGAACATGCATGGAACATGCATACTCATGCATACTGCCACGACTCAAGGTCATACCATGCAGTTTCATGGTAATCTGTCCAGCACAAGTGTAATTGACCGAAACAGGCAGAAGAGCCTTATCTTGCAATGTTCAAAATATTGGAAAAATATCCCGAATCCGCCCCTTTATCCGGATCTACTCTAGAAATCCTTCAGGTCGGTTATATTAGATGGAAATGGGGGGTTTTTAAAAGAAGAAGAAAAAAAGCCTTATATCTCTGGTGAAAATTATTTTTTTTAAACCAACAATCTGGATCTGTCCCTTAATCTGGATCCATTCAAATTTGGTTCTTCCCTGCCACACGCCTAACCCTCCCACCAGGTTTCATGAAAAACTGTCAAGGAGATTTTGTGTAATCCTGCTAACAGACAGACAAACAGGCAAACAATCAGGATCACTTCGCCTCCTTGGTGCAGGTAATAAAACATGTGTAAAGTAAAATCTGCACCATATAAGGTGAGGAAACAAGATGGGTCCAAACACTGTAAGAGGATGCCTTCCCTCAAAATTGAAAGTTCATTCTTAAACTAGGTAAATAATTCTGAGAAACAGAACAGACACAGGACGGCACGATGGAGCAGGTATTTGTCTAATGGAATTCCCTCGTCCAACAGGCATTTTTGTTCTTTTTGCTCCTTCCTAAGTTCATAACAGTCAGAGTCAGGATGAATGTTACAGGCAGAGCAAAAATATGGAAGTGGTCGTTTTGCATTTGCAAGTTTTCAAAGTGTGCAAGTGAGGAAAAACTTCACACAAAGCAGGTTTTGATATTTACCATTGTGTTTTAATTGGATTCTGTTATTCCTGACGGCATTAGCTGTATTATTGCCGTACAACAGTGGATTTATTAAACACCAGGGTTGGAGTAAGTTCCCTGTGAATTCACTCCATTCAGAGTGTAAATAAAAAGTGTAAAGCACAGAATAAGATATTAGGAGGATGGAGTTTTAATAAAGCAAATTATTATACTATATTTTACATTTAGTCTGTTTCCTTCACCCTCAGAGCTTGTACACACCTCATAAGGCTTTTCGGTGCATCAGCAGTGCATAAAGAAACATATAAGACACACACAAAACAAATAACAAAACAAAGAGAGGATGAAGCCAAAAATTCATTATCACACCCTCATGTTTACTTGCCATCCATTAGGACCCACAGCCAAAACAGACCTCAGCAGTTGGCACGTGTCGACCCTTAACTTCACAAATCCATCTTTAGCTTGAAAACCTTAACGCTTGTATGAGGAGTGAACTATGAGTACACAACCACACACCACTAGACAAAAGATCGACACACTTGCATCTGCAAAAGCTCGATCACATGAACAGATACGCAGCTCACCTATGTGTACATGCATGTGCACACTTGGTCATCTACACTGGCATAAATGCATGTTTGTGAAGTTAAGTCACAATTACACTAATATGATTGTTGCCATCATGGAGGTCCACGGGGGACTTATCTGTGTGCAAACAATGCTTTTTATCTAGGATCTTGAAACAGATTGTCATGTTGATGAGCAGCAGAGTTATCAATTTGTAAAATTACAGTCACAAACAAATTGTATTGCAGGATGTTTGATGTTTCCAAAGAGACAACAGCATTTTTGTCTTTACGTTTTTTGACTTTGGTCTTATCTCTGCATCTTTAATTTTAGGTAACAATGGTTTCAGCTGGATGTTGTCATGGTTTTGGTCCTTGGTTGTTGTTCCTGTTATTTTGAAGAGTTATTTATTATGATTTTGTGTTACTGTTTTCTGTCTTATTAGGAAGTTTATTCCCATGCTGTATTTTTTTATTTACAGTTCCTGTCTTTGCTGTTCTTATTTATTTTGTCCTGTGTTACCCTCTGTCCTTGTTTCATGTTGGATTTTAGTACTTCCTCCTTCCTCTCATGTCTATTTATTCATGTTTTTGTTCCTTGTGTTGTTTACTGTACCCGTCTGCCCTGTGCTTCTTCTCCAGCGTGTGATTGTCTAATTGTTTCCACCTGTCGCTGATTGCCTCCTCTTCCATGTGCCACCTGTTTCCTATTGTCTCATCTTCCAGTGCATCTAGTCTGTAGCTGTGTCCCAAACCACATACTCCTGTTAGTATACTCACATGTAGTATACTGTGTGTGAGTGTAGGCCTACTTACTTATGTTGTGTGGTCTCAAATCGGATAGCTTATAGCACAAAGACTGGAAACATTAATCCAAACATTTGCATACATGGCCAGTGATGGGACCCTAAAGCTGTGGACCTCCACAATGGCAGCCAGAGTGCATATTACATTACCTGACAGCACACTACAAATGAGAACACTAAAGATCCTTCTTTCTCCTTCAGAGACGCGCCTGTTGCACTCTTTCTGACTGGAGTGTCATTAGACAGAAGTAGACAGGAGGCACTGTGGGGATCCATGTGTGGCAGAGTGGGATTAAATCTATTAAACAGTATGTGACATTTTCAAATTCCCATTGCCATGGTCACTCCTGTCCCGCGGGGTACGACCCGTCTCACTAGTCTCTTCCTCGTCGTCCACATCCAGCTGCTCGTCCTTCTTCTTGATGTAGCGCTCATAGAGCACCATGATGACTCCCATCACCCAGGCCGACACCGTGCCTGCAGCAAAGATGACGAAGCCGATGACGACGAAGAAAAAGTAGTCCCAGGAGCCCAGAGTCCGGTGACATAACGTCCGTAGCTGAATTCCCACGTCGCCCAGACGACGGCCCTGCATGTCAGCAGGTGAGCCACACACCATCTGGCCTTCATCTGTCGCACAGATGCACACCAAGAAAGAATGACTCAGGATCAATTATAGGACAATAGAGCATACGACATATTTAAAAAATGCATTTTCCTTCTCCTCTTATATATTAACATTCCAAGCTGCAAGTGCTATAATAAATCACATACAATAAACAGGCTGTCCTGGTATTATTCAGACTATTGAGTCATGCTGTTTTACACTAAAAGAAAGTATTGTCCCTTGCTTTTATTAAGTAAAGTACATTTTACAGCCCCTTAAAGTTTGGCTTCCAATCTAATTGTTTTGTCTATATAATATAAAATATTCTTGACAAAAAAAGCAACAATTTAAGTAAATTTTTTTATTCATTAACAGTTAAATACTGAAAAACCTCAGCTTATCTGTTTCATCAGGACACTGATGGTAACATCCACACATGACATCATTCAAACTCTGATTGGGACACAGATGTATGTGACCTCACCTCGATCCCCCGTTAAGCCCTGCTGCCCTCAAACCAAGCACCCAAACACAAATACAGAAACCTTTCATGTAAAATAACTACAACTGTTTTAACTTTGGAAGAAAAGTAATGTTATCATGCAGCAGCCTGTCTCTCAGAGTCGGAAGCTGAGTGAGAAAATATATTTTCAGAGTCTGTAAGTGCATTAAACTCGCTGATCTCCCTTTTACAAACATGAAATAATTTTACTTGCATGCAGCAAACATTAACACAGACTCAGCAGGTAATTATAATAAGAATAAAAAAAAGGAAACTTTTATACACGGTGTTAAACAGCACAGTCTGGTAAATAACTCAGGCATATTACTTCATATTGTTTTGCATAACATTTATATATGGCAGCAAACTGAGGTAGAGATATCCATGACCCATTCAGGATCACACAGCTAAAAGACTAAACTATAGAAAACTGCACCAGTCTTCCAATGCAATGCAAGGCTTTAGGAGTTCCCTGTGTTGTAAAGTCTTGAGGTGATGTCGCATTAAGATTGAATTATTCAACTTCTGTCTCCACCACAGGATTAGAAAGTGACTTGGGCCTTTGTGTTTGACTGAACCCACGGATAGCAAGGTTTCACATCATCAGGCCCTGGGTGTGACTACGACTAACACCTTGTTGAAATCCACAAATCCTACTGAAAATGCTGACTTCACCGTCTCCAGAAAACTATGCAGCAGGGTTGATGAATCCAATTTTGAAGGGCCTATCTGTCAAAATTAAATACGCCACACGGTGTCTGTCAAGAGAGGCTTTTTTTTTTCAGAAAATAATCCTGAAGTCTGCCCGGGTCCTTTGTCGCTGTGAGCAGACACACAACACAACACAGAGGAGTGTTTCCCCCTCCATATGGCCACTATTTTAATTGGCTTCTGCTTCTTTCAAAGCTTTTGTGCTCGGGCAGAATTCCCATAGGGAGAGATTAAAAAAAAGACTGTCAGCACAGGAAACTGTTTTCTGTCATCATATTTCTACAACAACAGTCTTAGAATACACATTATAATTTGGTGGAGTATTTTATTATGAAAATATGGTTTGGTCATACACATAGACCTAATGAATACAGGAGAATCTGGAGATAATTGTAATAGAATTGTATATTTATTGTATTACATAGCAGAAAAGTTATTGCCAACATTGTAATGATCTAATAGAAATGTAATGTTGTTTTTATCACCTGAGTATTTGATGTAACTGTAATAGAAGTGTATTAAGTCTCACTGATTCCTCTTTCAACACACACACACTGTCATAACACCAAAAACATCCTTGAGATGAGAGGTTCACCGACATTTGCATCGGATGACTTTGACTAGTCCTTCATTGAACACGCATCATCATTTTCCAAACGTGTTCATGTCAAAACAGCTGTGGCTCAGGAGGTCGGTCGTTCACGGAACGAAAGGTCGGCGGTTTGATCCGCAGCCCCTGCAAGTCTAAGTATCCTTGAGCAAAGACATGGAACCCCAATTTGCTGCCCGGGTGCCGCATGTAGTGGCAGCCCACTGCTCCTCAGGGATGGGTCAAATGCAGAGAAAGAATTTAATACAGTATCTCAAAAAAGAAAGAAAAAAAGTGTCTATTATTGTGTGGGTAGTGTGATTTGACAGAGGGTGAGAGGGATCATACTGCGGTTCTTAATGAAATCACTCGACGATTTGATGACTGAAAACCACTCTTTCCTAATGTTGTATTCACTCGGTGCATAAATCTCCGTTCTTATCCGGAGGGAAGCTCTGCGGCTCGCAGATCTGAGAGCAAAGCTGAGGAACACGAGGACAGTCCGCTTCTCTAAGCTCCGTCTACCACAGAGAATTCAAAGCACACTCTGATCCTCTGGGAGCCTGCTGCTGTGCACTGTTCGCACTATATGCTGTTACACTCTGGCTATAGCAAACGCAGGCATGCCTGCACGCACACGCATGCACATTCCCTCTTAACATACATGCACAAGCCCCCTCCATGAGAATGTATTTTTCCATCTTCTATCTCTGTCCTTGCAGAGTCTGATAAATGTGTCTGTGCACATGTCCCTGTGTGCACGTGTGCCTGACAGCTAGGAAGGAAACCCTCCTGGCTTCACCCCCACCAACTCCCCCCCCCAATCACCCAAAGGGACTGGCATCAAAGACGAGGGCTTTCCCTCCCTCCTTCCCCCCATGCACACCGCTCTATTTCTAGATGCTCTCCTTATATAACAGCTGGGAGAGTGCTAATCTAGCCAGGAAGGCAAGTCAGAGGAGAATCTGTTGGTTCCTCACATGAATATTTCTCTCTCTCTCTCTCTCTCTCTCTCTCTCTCTCTCTCTCTTGCAATTGATGCATTTCTTAAACTGAGGAGACATCCCTGCCGTGTTGCATCAACCAGGTGAGAGAGACGGAGCTCACAGCTGAAATACAATGATCTCCAAAATGTTATCCTTCTGCCAGCCCCCTCAAGCACTTAAAGTGTGATTTATCTGCATGTTGTTGTGCATATAAAAGCACAAAACTACATCTCCAGCTATATATCTCTGACCTTTTAGTACCGTACTAGAAAGCACGTACTTTGAGGTCCTCAGGCAGAAGTCTGCTATCTGTTCCAGGGTCCTGGAAGACTGAAGGAGACAGAGCTTTTGCTGTCAGGGGCCAGAGGCTCTGGAACAATCTGCCTGAGGAAATCAGGTCGGATGAGTCAGTGATGTATTTTAGATCCCTTCTTATTATAAAAAAAAAAAAATGTTGTTGGAGAATCTCTCCAGTTTTTACTTGAGGTTTTAATTTCCTTTTTGTTTTTATATTTTTCTTTATAATTTGTGTGTTTACCTTTCTGAACACTGTGTTGGTTGCTTCATTTTTTTTTGCTGCCCTTGTGAAGCAGTTCTGAAAAGTGCTCTATAAATAAAGATTATCATTATTATATAAATGCATGAATCAGTGATTTGGCATTTGTGAACATACACATTTGTGTGTCCATTTATTTCTGGGTTTATGCGACTCTCCGCATGCTTTCACAGACAGGGTGTGCAGTTTTAGAGTGACTGAGGCATTGCTTGTGCCGTCTGCTAGAAAGCGATGGACGGAGCTGCCACTTTTTCTCGTGCTGGCAGCTGTCACCGAAAGAGGCTCCACTCCAAATTAAGCTAGACAAAAGGCAATGAGCAGCTAGAAAATAGGACAGCTCTTGCTGGACTTGGATTCGGCCTGAGCTGCAGAGAGACCATGGTGAACCATAGCGTGAGTCTATGCATGCGTGGGAGAGAGAAGCAGGGGAAGCCTTTTTAGTAAGAGTGGCGGGTGTATTATACTGTTAGAATTATTACTGGCTTCTTGCTCAGTAAGACGCACTATAAATAGCAGCTGCCCTTTTGCATAGTGACACATCCACACCAAAGCATGAGCACATTAACTCAAAGTATAGGAGAGATAGTTGAATATCAGACACACCTATCAACTTGACAGTACTGAAACAAAAAGAGGGGAATCAATATTTCATGGTGCAACTGTGATCCGTTAATCACATTTGCAGCAAAGGCAGGATAAAACAGAAATTGATTCGTCATTTTAAGATAAAAGGCTCTCTTGTTTTTCTCCCAAACTGCGGAACGCCGAGGCGAATAATGAGCACATTTGTGAAAAGAGAAATCAAATGTCTCCCTCCCTCTGATCTTCTTTCGCCCTCTTTGTTATTTGATATTCTGAATGCTGTCACGCTCCACTGCTGTCACCTGCGTCTCATCCCAGTGAAAGCTGAGGAAGGGGCGAACTTGGAGGACTTTACCAAACACGTAGAGAATGTATGATATATGTACAACATATTTTACATGAGCAACAGCTGATATAATAGAATTGTGAATGGTGATGATGTGATTTAATATGTTGTGTACAGAGATGTAGACATGACAGGGAGTTTTTATGATGTAAGGGGAATCCAGTGAGGGCTCTGCATGGGCTTTAGAATAGTAAAAATCATGGACTCATTCCTTCCTCTGAGGGAGTCTATTATTTATCTATTATTTGTCTATTTTAACAGCAGGTTGTTTTGTAGCTCCATCCTCCTCTCTATATATGTTTAATTGGTACCACCTTATATTATGGGTTCCACAGCCCCAAAAGATATCTTATAGCTGATTAATACTATTTTTTAAACGGGTTTGGGAATGTATGATGAGGCCCTTTATGTGAGTCCTGCTTCATTTTGTCATTTTAGGTCCCTGCATCAAAATTGAGATCTTCATTATTTCAGTTTTGCTCTTATTAGTTTTATATTCCAAAATGAAAGTGTTTCACCAAATTACCACACAACCACATAGAGTGTCATGGACTGTAGGGTTAATTCAGAAATATTGATTTGTCACAACTTCACAACCCAAAGTTGATTTTACTAATGGCTTATAATTGCCTTATGAGCATTAATACATTATTTATAAACTGTCTCTCCACCCATAGCTGTAGGCCTATAATCTATATTACATTTAAGTGTCCTTTTTCCCTTTGCAATTTCCTATATGTTCCCAATTCATATGAAACATTTAAGAGCGTTTATTGGATTCTGTATGGAAGGTGTTGTATGATGTTTCCATCTTTTCAGGAGATAGGTAGACCACCAGCAAAAGCCCAATAGTTTACATTACCGGGTATTATATAATTAATAGACTAACTGGAGCACAGCAGCCATTAAATGTGTTTGGCTTTCTGAGGTCTATCCGCCTGATTCAAAGAAAAAGCAGTAAAGGTCATATTGTGGTTATGTCACCTTATACGACGTTACAATAAGAAAGAACAGATGATTGATTCAACCTTGGAACTTGAAGCCTTCCAGGTAGACCCACAGGCACAGGTCCTCGTTGTCGCACTCGCAACTCCACGGGTTCCCGCTGAGCCCCAAAGAGCGCAGGGAGGGCAGCGCGATCAGGGAGGTGATGTTTAAGACCGTCAAGTTGTTCCGACTCACATCCAGCACCTGAAGGGCTGCGTTTTCCGCAAAGGCGTCCTGGTGAATCTCCGAGAGCCCCGGGTTGTCGGTCATCCTCAGCATCACCAGGCTCGCCAAGGGGCCAAACGTCCTGTCCTCGATTCGGCTCAAGGTGTTGAAGGAGAGGTCCAGATAGGCCAGCTTCCGTAGATTCCCAAACGTGGACTCGGATATCTCCGTCAGGGAGTTGTTGCTGCAGTCGAGGTACACCAGATCGGACAGGTAGTTGAGCGCGAGCGGAGGCAGCTCCAAGATGCGGTTGTTGGAGATGATGAGCTGCCGCGTGGCCAGCGGCAAGTTGACCGGGAAGGTGGTCAGATGCTGCCCGGCACATTGAACCACCAGCTGGTCGTCACACACACATCTATCCGGGCAGCCCGAAGAGAGCACCGGGGATGTGTTCAACCCCGTGGTGAAGAGGAGGAGCAGAACTATGAGCCGCAAGGGTTGCGCGCTTGGCTGCGGGGCAAGACGCATGACACCACCGAGGGCTTCATCCACCCCGTTTGGAGAGAGTCAGATGCAGTCACATTCTTCATTGATAGATACTCACCAACTTATTTGTCCCAGAAATTCTCTCCCCGGAGGTCAGACCTAACGCTAGCCAGTGGCAACCTCCTGCGCGTAATGTTTCAGTTCATTCTGTGGTTAGCTCTGGATCCAGCGCGCGTCCCCTGCATGGAAACGGACAACCAGATGCCCTCATGCTTTTCTCAAATTCCATTGATTCGTCGGGTTTTTTCCGTCAGAACGCGTCTATTCGCACACTATAAACGCCCCCAACGTCCTCTCGTGGTGCGCTGCTCGCAATGATCACGGTCAGTTGTTCCATAATCGTCTCGCTCTCTGAAACTGAATCTCAATGAGAGGGTGGGGGGGCGCACTGAAATAAGCGGCGGGTGGGGATGGGGGTGCGTAGTGGAGTGATCTCACGTTTTGAAGTGAACTGGGGCGAGAGGCGAAGCTCTTGGCAACTGAGGTGATAGAAACAAAATACAAAAGTGAAATATGGAGGCCAGCAAAGTGTAATCCATGTGGAATAAAGCTGACCAACAGGGTCCAGCTGCAGACACCATCTACACATACCTCAGGTGTGTGTGTGTGTGTGTGTGTGTGTGTGTGTGTGTGTGTGTGTGTGTGTGTGTGTGTGTGTGTGTGTGTGTGTGTGTGTGTGTGTGTGGCGGTAGAACAGAGAGCAGGTGCACCTGACACCTGGAGGCAAATTGTACCATATGCGATCAGATCACAGGTTTTTAGGCTGTTGAAGAGAGATAGTGGGGCAATGACAACAATGTGTTGGGGGGGGGGGGGTTGACGTCATCCAAACGCAACCAACCCCCATACCCAGTGTACAGCCAGCAGATGATGGGAGGAGATGAGGTGGGACAAGGTGGTCTCAGTCTGCAGTGGTTTTTCCTCCTCCCTCCGGTCTCAGTGTGAGTCCTGAGTCTATTCTTGGTTCTCTGTGTAGGTGTTGAAGTGCTGAATCAGACCCAGCATGATGGAGGAAGAGGAGGACAGATGTGCCGCTGACGGTCCTTGAGAGAAACCATCCCGGGGTCGACGGAACAGCCAGCTGCACGCTGACCGCTCACTTCTCTGTCACACACATCCACAAAGTTTAGCCTTTGTTCCTTTAGTGCTTTTACACCTTTGCCATCCAGTGGACTGAACTCATCCACACAGCTGTTTTGTGTCAAGGATATTCACTGACTTTATGAGGACATCTAGTGACCAATACTTGGTAATGTTTTACACAGGGAGCATCTGCCATGCAACAGTCTCTTTAAAAGTTGATACAATTTCTTTTCTGATTGCCCAAGACCAATGTTTAGGATTATACTAATTTATCTACAACGTGTTATTGTGTCTTTAACCTCTGAACAAGCAGTCAATCAAACACTGTTGAAACACAAACACCTTTCATTTTTATTCTGAAGGAGATTCCAAAGATGCCAAATGTGTCAGGATGAATTTTGACAGTGTTTAAAATGGTGCACAGACATCTAGAATATTTCTATTCCATTTAATTGAGTGGTGGCTCCATAAAAAAAAAACATGAAGTATTAGACTGAATATTTCCTCGAGCATCAAATAGATTGACTGATAAGTTAGAAGAATACGACACTGTCAGACGGTAACTTCCTCTGTTCACATTTCTTCTCCTGGAATCATGCAACTGTTGTTGTTCCAAGCAAGGCCCACCCTCTATTGTTTGACTCACCCCAGTGACACAACATTTTTTTTCACTCTCATTCTATGTTATGATAAATTGTGAAATGCAAAGGAAGAGCCCAATATATAGCGAACTGTCAACATGGGTGCATATTTGTTTGTTTTTGTAATCCCTTGACAGTCACACCTTCATTGCTGACAGGACCCATATTTATCTCTATGGAAAATATGCATTCATTAAACCTGTTTTTGTTATAAACCAACACAGTGGTTCAACAAATCATTGCACATGTATACAAAGATAATAATAATGATATAATATAATTTAATACATCCTAAGATGACAATGTCTAAAATGATAATAAATACAAGCCCATGTCAGCAGCTCATGCAGTAATGAACCTGGGTCTGCTGACACCACTATACCATTGGTTTGCTCTGCTTGACCTGATATGTGATACAGGACGGTCTGTCCTGTCAGGTCCCTACTCTCCTCAACAAGGGCAGATGTCTGCCAGGACCAGGGCCATCAGGAGTCATTGTTAATGTTATTACTTGTGCCATGTGCTTTCCCTGCAAAGCCAATCCCATAAAAAAAAGGGATGCAAACTCTGTAGTGCAAATTGACTGTCAAATAAATGGATGAATACAACACATTATTGAATACATTAATAAGTAACACATAGATAAATCCTGCCTCCTGTTTTTTTTCCCCCCCTCACTCTTAGACTCATTGTTTTATATCTGGAATATATTGACAAATGTGGACCCACAGGCTGAACTGGTGTAGTGACACCGTGACATTTAGCACACATTAAATGCTGCCAGGTAAATCATTTTCCAACAGTGTGTATTAGAAAAGCGAAAACCACGCCCACGCCGTGTTTACGTAGGTTACGTAACATCTCACGCACCCGGATTTATTAGGGAAGGAAACTTCAGTGCGTCTGGTTTGTCGTTGTGTTCTCCAGCTGTCAGTCTCGTCCTCCGCATCTTTAAGGTACTGTAAGCTTTTATAGTTTTTTTTAATGATTTTTTATTTTTATGTCCTCTCAAACTTGCCTTTTTTTTTAACGTCGACGCTGCACGAATCCTTATGTGACCTTTAGTATGAATGGCGTCTCTGCCAGTCTCCTCTGTCGGTGTTTGAGACGGACCCGTTTCACCTGTTTGACAGATGTATAACTCGTGTTTGATAGAAGGTCAAGAATCTCACAACCACCCGTGTTATTGTGCGTTTAATATGCGTGAAAAATAAGCATTTTTTTTTCCTTTTCGGGCTTTTAACCCGGAAAGTAGCTCCTCCCTTTTTTTTAAACATAAACAAAAACTCCTGGGGAAAGAAATCATAGTATTTTTGTGCACTTACTGTGATGTTGCAGCATCTGGTGTTGGTGAGCTAGTGTGATGCAAAAAAGTCCATAAATCAGAAGGAGTACTTAAAGATAAATAAAATTAAGAATAAGAATAAAATACAGGAGGCCATGTTTCCAGCTAGATAATGAAGTCATGGTTTTAAGAGCGTCATGTTTTGGGCCGGTCTGTCACCGCGTTTTAACCCCGTAGAGAATGTATGTCGCATATCAAGGTCAAACTGGTTGGCAGATCATTTGAGGACACTGACTATGAAGCGGTTAGAGATGAATGGAACAGAAGGGAGCGCACTGTAAAAGGCTCTCAGACAGCAAACGGATGTCTTCTGAAGAAAAACAAGGGAAAAGCTATCCCATAATAAAAAAACATACCCATTACACAGACAATGTATACAATATTGTGTAACAATGTCGCTTATTTTTTTTCACTTGTACTTGTTTAAGGAGTAATTTTTTTTTTTTTAAATAGGATAAATCGTTTGTGCCTCATTTTGTTGCTGGGGCAAAAAGTTTCCAACTAAATCGACTGTCGTAAATATTAAAACTCTTTCATTCAACTCCTTAAACCTCTTTCGGCTTCAAGTATGACACGCAGACAGACAAACCCATTCCTATCCCTCCCATGTGCTTTTTTGGCAGGGGATAATAAAGCAAAGCTAAAAATGAAAAATAAGTATTCAAAGAGTATAGAAATGCAGTCTTTATTTGGAATGACAAAAACAGATTCACCGATGCTTTCCTCTGTCACGTTTGTCAAGATGGTTGTACTTTCCAAAGAGTATGGATTGGTCGTGTTGACCGGCGCTGCCAGTATTCTGATGATTGGACATCTGGCCATCAAAGTCGGCAAAGCCCGCAAGAAGTACAACGTCCCGGTGAGCAGAAGTATCTGAGCTCATATACTGAAAGACATACTCCTCTTTTTCCCACCCACAACACCACCGTTGTATAAAGTTTCATACTTTCATACCTAGACCTCGATTTGCCCGTAACCAATAAACTTGCCTTGCAGTATCCTGAGATGTACAGTGACGACGCAGAAAATGGAAAGGTTTTCAACTGCATTCAGCGAGCACACCAGAACACGTGCGTATAAGCGGAAATAATGGGCACCGCGTCTTAACTTTGGAACACTCTCATTGATTTTGCAACACGCTTTCATGATTCATAGGAAGGTTGTAAAAAAAGAGGTGAAAGTTAAAATGCTCTTATCGCCTCTCTCCATGCAGCCTGGAGTTCTACCCCGCCTTCCTTTTCTGCCTCACCATTGGCGGATTACATTGTCCTGTAAGTTGATTTTTTTTTTTTTTACACAATGTCATACCACTGTAGCAGCAAATGCTTCAAAAACAAGGTGTCGAATACAACATATCACAGCAATTTCAACTTAGAGGATAAACCTATGCATGGATTCTGCATATTCCTTGTAACATCGTGTCGTGTTTTGGTTTTCCTCATGCGTGTCTGTCTGTGCGGCTACCTCAGCGTCTCGCCAGTGGACTTGGAGCTGTGTGGATAGTAAGCAGAGAGGTCTACGCTCATGGATACTCCACAGGAGGTGAGATCGTATCATTAATATTTCTCCGCGTTGTAACGTAAAGCAGGATGTGAAAGTGACGGTGCTGTAAATGTTACTATTCCTCTCCGATCAGATCCTAAAAAAAGGATGCGGGGAGCGTTCGGGAACGTCGCTTTGCTCGGGATGTTCCTGACCACCGTCTGCTATGGCAGCAACCTGCTCGGCTGGAGAGGTCCATGCATGACGCACTTCTGCAAAGCTGACTCTTGAGGATGAAGTCCTGAGGTCTTGCCTTATACTCGTATCCACTCCATATTACCACTTCACCCAGCATCACACATGTAACCTCTGACCAATTTAATGAGATAAAGTTCAGTTAAAGTGACCTGACTGGTTCTCCAAAAAGGGAAAGGCCTCATTTAGTACAATGGATGCGGCGGATGATTGGCACTCCCACCGCAATGCAAGACATGTCGGTTTGAAAGCATTTTCACCTTCGCTCTTAATTGAATTTTCATATTATCAGTTTCAATAAACAAATGAAGATGTTGGAAGCCTTCCATGATGGCCGGAGCATCGCCTCATGTTTCGCTTTTGCTTACCTGAAAAAGTCGGACTTTGTACATTAATGAAAAGAGTCAAAATGTTGTCAAATTTTAAAGAAAAAAAATCCCATTTATTATGATAATTTTTCATCTTTTTGAGCTGGTTTGTCATACTGATTTTATTAAATCTTACACAGTGGTTTAAAGGACGTTGTGTTTTTATTGGGAGGTTGAATGGAAGGCCTTGTTAACATTGGCGTGTGTTTAAGGGAGTGGCTCTCTCTTTTCTTTTCTCTAGGCTGAGCGATTGTTCGAAGTCCACATTACCTGTCTAGGTAGGTGGACTTAACCCCTGCAGAGCTGTTGGAGCTCACAACTGCCAGCAAAAGAAAACGCCTTTTATACAATAACTCGGCTTTAGAAACATGGCTTGACTCTTTTGAGGCTTAAAGCATTGTGTCTGTTTTATTATCAAATAGGAAATCCATATATCAATAAATTCTTACAGTCCATTTCAATGACATATTATCAAACATCATCTTTGGCACTAAAGTAACTCACTAGGTATAGTTCCAGCACATTCTCATGATACTGCAGCCAATACATCGATAACAATCTGAACTGTGAAACCTCCTCGTGCCTCTTCTTGTCTCTCCTTTCAGCTTTTGAACTAACACCTTGCACAGAGACATTCTTTATAAAACTTATAGTTTACAACACATGTAAGAATAAATAGTGTGTTTCTACCATTTCTCTCTCATTGAAGTGTTTATTTAGAGTTGCAAGGTCTCTTCTCGGTGTGCACCGGTAAATTAAACATTCAGCAAAAACAGAGTGTCCACGTTTAAGATGTATAGACCAGCATCAGACCCAAGGTGAATAACAGGTGTAACTACATAGTAAAGGATATAAAAGCAAATATTTTCTATATACATTATTAATTTGAACAGTTGATTAACTACTATAAGAGTATTGTTGACCGCTGTGAATCACTTGCTACTGATTTTTGAGTAGATTTCCTGCAACACCTCAGTTTAAGACAACACGTGCAACCTGGCAATTCAGTTCGGAAGTGCACCTCACTAATATTTGGTCACCTAAGGGATTATAATTCATCTTCCTGAAGGCATGTTGGCTACTTTCCCATCCCTCACTCTATCATCCTCCTATTTCTCACTGGATAACCTGAGGTTATGTGTGTATTAATTAACTAGAATGGAGTCATGCAACCTTGATCCGCATTACCTCAGATGTCCTCTAGAGGGCACTGTGGCCATTCATGTTACTTGAAAGTACCTTGCATACATGAGGGTTCTCATAGACATACAGAGGGTCTACTGTCTCGCCTCAGGAGAAATAGAAAACAAAAGTTACCACCAGACTGAAGATCTCATGAAACTTAAATGTGGAATGTGGAAAACGTTCTTCTTAGACTTTCTCATGGAACCTCATAAATGTTTGGTTGTTGTTTTTTTTTTATCACTGACCTAAAGCTCATCTGCAGGGATCAAGATGCATCCATGCAAAGGTCAGGTTCACGCTGATCTTCTTCTGGTGTCTACTTAGCTTCTGTTCTCTTGATTAGTGGAAGTGACTGACAGGATGCTGCTCTCAGTAGGTGTACCTGGAAAGGGGCGTGTCCTCCATCAAGTCATCCTGGAGAAGATAATTGCAACAGGGTAAATTGTACTGTTAGAGAATTATAGTTGTCAAAATGGCCTGCAAAGGTGAGGAAACCCAACAAGGTGACTTCTATGTTAGATTTTTGTTGTTTTTTTTACATCCTGAGTGATTTTGCAACTCTTTTTCCCCAAATATATCAGAAGCCATGTTTACCTCCGCCAAGGAGGTTATGTGATTGGTTCGGTTTGTCTGTTTGTTGGTTTGTTTGTCTGTTTGTTTTGGTATTCCATGGTATTGCATGGAATTTTCACCATAGATGGCCCCTAGCAAAATCCTAGAGGTGATTAAATTCTGGTGATGGTCCGGCTGATTGTTGGGCCTTGGCGGAGGTTTGCACTCTCTGAGCCACGGCAGACAACGTACAACATTTTTCATAGGCTGAGTATCCGTCAGGACAAGTAAAGTAACCTTTATGTGTAAATAAAATGGCAGAGTGCCCCTTAAATCAAAATCAGTGATGGCATATCTAAAACCCTTCCTGTATTTCAATACGTCCACGCACAGCAAAGTGTAAAAGTCTATCTTACCATAGGTAGATCCTGCAGCCGATGGAACTCTGGGTGGTTTGTCCGCTGGCGGAACCTGAGGAAGAGGACGATGAAGAAAATAGCGGTGGTGACGATGAACACTGACATTAGACCAGCCAGCAGGGGGTCTAGCGGAGAGCGTGGGCGGGGCCTCTTGGGGTCTAAATGACACAGAAATGGACAAACATAATGAGAAAACCAATCTAGGAGGCCTAAACCAGGACTCCATCACCTGTCCATACTTACCTTCATCTCCAACATTAAGCACAGATGGGACATCCTGGTGTGTTGGCCCTGCAGGGTCCCTGCCAGCAGCTGAGGTCAGAGGGTGTCCAGTGGCGGCGGCTGTGATCAGTGATTCAGACCGAGGCTGGAAGGTGGAGGCGTAGACTGTGGAGCGGGGATTCACATCTGCCTGAGATGAAACTGACGGGTGTTGTGGAGAGGTGGTGCTCCGGAAAGCCAGCGTGAGTGAAAGGCCGTCTGCAGCAGCTGAAAGTGGGGATGTGAGTGGAGGGCTCTTGGGTCAATTCAAAACCGCACAGAGAAACCAGACACACAGCAGCTGGAGGTAACTCTACACCACCCTGCTCATGAAGACGGATCACGAACCACTGACACTAACACTGCTATCCGACATGGTTTTTGTCGTCACGTCCCACCAACAAACCCTGTTTAAAACAGTTGAAGCATGATGGCAATTTCCACACACTGTTTGTATTTTCATGCATCAAATCAACAGCATAATAACTGTGTTGGTCAGTACTGTTTGCAGAAGCTGAATCGGATAAACAACACACATCTAAACAAACGCCTTCCACCATCTTGAACACTGTTTTGCTGCTGGAGAGGGCAAAGACGGGACAGTTTTGGTGAGGAACATTCTTTGCCAAATGACTACACACAATCAGTGCCAGTTAATTCTCTGTGTTCCTCAGTATAAATCTGGAGTCTGTGGCAATTTCACATCAATCATCAGATTGGTTTGCAGTAACTGAAGTATGGCGGAGCCTATTACGCAACATTGGTGTTTGTACTCTCACTAGAGGGGAACACCATATAGGTTTAAGTCACAGAAGTACTGTAGATACTCATTAGAGGGGCCAACAGTCCCTTTTGATTAAGTTAAACCCTAATCTAATATCTAATTATTAACCTAACCTATGTTTCCTAAAAATGATCCAATTCTTCTCCAAACTTTGATGGTTCCTTCTTTGGCACATTTCCCAATGTTGCACCAAGTTTTATGAAAATAGTTTATGTGTAATTGATGAAAATGGTCAAAAATGCCCTATCTTGCAATGTCTAAAAAAATGGGGGGGGGGGATTCCTGAATTTGTGTCTTTATCTGGATCCATTTCAGAAGTTAATGAGTTCTTCTATGCCTCCCACCAAGTTTCATCAAAATCTGTTGGGTGGTTTTTATGTAATCCTGCTAAAGGACAAACAAACAAACCAATAAACAAAGAGATGCTGGTGAAAACATAACCTTCTAGGTGGACACAACTTTTTTTTTCTCCATTAGGACCATACTGTCTTAGAAAAAGTAGGAAAAGGGACAATTCTCAGCAGATTTTTTTTTTATGGTCCACTGCTTTATAAAATATTATACCTGGGAATTAAGTTGGAACACAGTTTCATTGCTTTTCCTGCAATGACAAGTTGTGGCATAGTTGGCATGTTTGGTCAAAATATATTTGTTGATGTCCTTCCTTGATCACTCTCCTCTTTTGGCATACCAAACATACTGCCTTTAAAAATATATTTTTTTTTTCTTTGAGGACATTGTTGGTGGTGCACAAAAGAGGATAATGGTATTGATTGATTTTAGATTAGAAATTAGTAGTTGATAGAATATTGATAGACAGAAAATTTATAGGCAATAATTTTGATCAATTTAAGCAACTTTGTGAGGAACAAAAGCAAATATTTGCTGCTTCTGGCTCCTCAAATCTAAATACTTACTGGTTGTTTACTCTCTTATTTCATTAAACTCAATATCTTTGTGGTTTGAACAGTTTAGAAAAAAAACATTCACTATGTTACTGACATTTCACCAACACACTGTTTATCATATAATAGAGAAAATGACCACTAGATTAATCAATAATGAAAATAGTTGTTAGTTGGAGCCTTAGTAATTGTTACTGGACTGTTATATTGCATTTTAATTAGGAAGAGTTTCTATTTTCACCACTTATTATTTTGTTGTTGTTTTTATTACGGCCAAGGAGGTTGTTATTTCACCTTTGACCAATTGTTTGTTGGTTTGTCGGTAGGATTACACAAAAACTACTGAACGGATATCCATGGAATTTGGTGGGAGGATGAGTCATAGGCCAGAATAAATCCAGTTAAATTTAGTTCTGGATGCAGACAAAGGGACAAATCCCTGTTTTTTTTCACTTTCATGAACATTGCGAGACAGGGTATTTTTTGACATTTAATAATATGCATGGATTTTGATGAAAAAAATCAGGCATATTTTAGGGATTGGTATTGGCTGTTACAAATACCGTACCTTGAAATTATGGTTATAGGGTTATAAGTTTGATTTTGGATAAGGTATGATTAAATTAAAGGTGAAGATATGCACTTCACTGAGTGTCATTCTAGTTTTCTACATTGCGATAAACACACTGGGGCCACGGTATTTTCCCTCTTTCGACATATTACTCAGCTTTTAGCGCATTTGTCTGCTCACAGCATGTTTGACAGGTCAAGCTGACAGCGGAGGAGGTGGTTGGGAGAGAGGTGTGTTCAAGGAACTTTGTACATTCTATAATTATGAGTCAGGCAACACTTCTACTGTTTGTTAGCAGTGCCCCATTTTTTCAGGTTAAATTAACATCCTCTCAAAATGCTCCTGTGGGTAAAAAGGCCACAATATAACGGTGAAATGTTTTATATTCTGAAATGCAGAGTAAAACTTTCACCTTATCAAAATTGGCTTTGTTAGAAATACATCCTTGTATATTAAGTCAAAAAAAACAAATCAAAGTAATATGTGATTAGTGAGAAACTCCAACAGCAGCTTATGCTCCACATTATTGACCAGACAAGAGTTTGATCTGTTATTGTTTATTTCTGAGTTACTCATCGAGGCAACATGGCATCAGCTGAGGGGGTTATATATATCTATCTGATCTTAACTGTTCTAATGACACGCATTCTCCCATCACGTGTGGGTCAGGGGGAAATTATGCTCCTGAAACACGGCTGAGAATGGAGCCTCAGGAAGGAGTCTGTGTTTACAAACAGCTTTTAGTGTGTGGGATGTTTTATTTTAAGAATCTGGACGGAGTAAACAGATTCAACTGGAAAATTATAGATGCACAATTTTAGAATCATGGACAAAATGATGACCATAATTTGTACGCCAACATTTCAATCATGGCCTACTTTTTTCTTTTTCTTTTTAAAGAGTGCATGCAGGTTTGTCTGGGTACCTGAAGGTGAAGGAGTGTCAGCGTGAGCAGTCAGCATGACAGGTACACTCGTGGGTTCAGATGTAGCCACTGCAGAGCCTGTGGTCAACAAGTGTGTTTTAGATACTGCATTTGGCTCTGAATGGACGGTCCCTTTGGTTCTGGTAATGGTCGTGGTTTGAGCTGAGGTTTCATCCCTGCTTGCAGGATAATGTGTCCACTGTGACGTCTCACTTCCTGGACCCTCTGTCAGGTGAGGTGATGCCGAGCTTCCAGTATGACTTGGGAGGGCAGCCAGGGTGACGACAGGAGGTAAAACACTGCTCTGACCTGTGAAATAAAATATATATGACACAAATGAATGATGAATAGTTTAATCTACGAAGCTGTGTCTGAAGTAAAGAATTTAAATAGCTGAGGATACCCATTCACAGCAGTTTCTTATCACTGACAGGCTTTCTAGAATGTGGTTTGAGTAATGAGACCTGAACCCCAGAGGAGCTTCATGTCTAGCAACGCCCCTGAGTGTTATATACTTTGCTGCTGTCCTGCAATAAATGAGATTAATGATGAATATGAGATACAATAAGAAATAAAATATATTAAAAAAAATAAATAAATAAAAAGGCAGGAGATCGGTAACCATATAGAGAAAGGAATTATCACTTTGGTGATAAAATAAAATCATCTAAAGGATCTGCGCACCCCTGATGAGCACACTATAAAGTTAATGACGGAACTGAACACAATTTAATAATAATCAAATGCAACACAGGTTTGTATCAACTTTCTATAAGATCAATAGACTGCCGAGAGCATCTGATTCGATAAGGAGCCCAACTTACGTCAACAGTCTGTCCACATCACAAAGACACACCAGGGATGATACCATACTGTACCTCTTGTCCGCGATGAGCCGGTAAGGACCACCAACACGCAAAACACCAAATTCACTTCAACTGTCATCTCATTTGTTGCCTTCCACCGCAGATCACAATCAAAACGCACCAAAATGCGGGCTCTCCGCCGCGGCTCTGCTTTTTTAGCTCTGAGGTTGTTTCCGTTACGTGATTTGACAGGGCACCTCATCAGCGCTAAAAATATCCTGAGGGAGTCGGGCAGAAGAGGAGCAGGGGTGGGGCTGCATGGCGGCTGGCATGCGTGCAGGCGCCGGTGGGAGTACAGAAGCCGTCCCCCGGACACACTGCACATTCATGTTTTAGTCTGTATTTGTGCAGACTCCCTCATCTCTACATCCACTCCTGCAAAAAAAAAAAGCAGCTGCTGTTGCGCCGCTGCTCCAATCAGATCTCAGTGCGTCAGAGGCGCAGTTGTCCGCCTCAGGAGCGCCGGTTGTATAAACTGCATTTTCGTCTCCGAATGGATTTGGTAATGGTTGTGATTCGAGTTGAGGTTTCCTGCGTGCAGAATCATGTGTCCACTGTGAGAGGGTCGATGCCCTTTTGTCAGGTGAGGAGATGCTGAGCTCCCCCCAGCATGAGTAGAGAGGGCATCCAAGGTGAGGACAGCAGTCAGAGCATTGATCTGACCTATAAAATAATAGATAAATAATACAATTTAATGATAGACTGTTCATCTAAAGATCGGGTCTTAATCAGAGCATGAAGTGAAAAACAAATAGCTGAAGATACCCATGCACAGCGCTGAAGACTTTAAAAAAACGTGACCTTAGAAATACAGAGGTCCAAAAACTGAGCTTGGAAGGGGGCGTTCAGGGGCATGTCCCCCAAGAAAAAACAAGATTTCCCTGATCTGTTGAAGACATTTGGAAGGCAATTATCAGATAGCAATAAATAATCCATATAGTCAATACTGTATTTGCACAAACTACTATAACATTTGGGAATTTCTGTCTAAATTAAGGTGAAAATTATTATTTTTATTCAGCTCATTCCCTCCCATTCATTGAGGACTCCCTCGCGAGCGCCCTCTAGGTGAATTACAGCCGATTCCGGTAAAATGGGATTAATAGGGAGTGTCTATAGAAGGGCCGTAATACGGCCGTGGTTGGAGTAGCTGAAACTCTGCATTTGTGCTTTGCAAATGACTCGTCGGATCAGCTGTCAATCAGTTGACAGCTGCTCCAATCAGATCTCAGTGCGTCCGGAGCGCCGGTTGCAGTGCGCTGACAGTGTTGAACTTCTAAAAGTGTGGACAAGTTCGACTGCATTGAAGATAATGACAGGCCTGTTGCAGGCTGTGAGCCGGTTTGACTGCATTCATAATTGTAAAAAGCAGGTTTCAATTTGACTTTGTTGACATTCGGTAGAGACAGGTGGGTGGGTGTCAGTGTCTGCATGCTGGTGGCAAAGTGAGACAACTTTAAAGCCCCCCGCAGAGGTCAGTTCGTCTTCGTGCCTGAGCGCACTGCCTACACACTGTACGGCTGACCCGCTGCGTCTGCTGTCAGCGCGCTTTGGCACACTTTGGAGGACATCCTCGTTTTAACTGCTCATTGTTACCGACCAGGCTGTAATTCGCGAAGGAAACCCAGCAGCAACAGGAGGACATCTCTCTTCACGTTGCACCAGATGGATCCTCCAGCCAGTCCTGGAGACAACCCGATGGAGTTGGAGTTTAGGGTGGAGAATGTGGAGTTGGTAAGTCAAAAAATCAGCCACGTCACACATGAATGTTTGTTGGACTGAGCCCTACGGGTGGAGCTCCTGTAATTCCAGTCAAAATGTCATTTGAATACATGTGACACTCAAAAGAAAGGAGCCGCAGCTTCATCTTACATTTCTATTGATGTGTTTTAGCAGGTTGGATGAATAGAAAACGGTAGTTGTACTTTAGCAGAGAGAGATCAGACAAACCTTTTGTAACATGATACCAGCTATAAGCATATGCTCTCCTATTAATAACTAACACCATGTGTTCAGGATTAGTTGCTATGACGACACATTTCTTTACTCTATTCGATAATTGGTCTTTATCTTGCAAATTATTCATTTGTGTTGTAAATTTTCCTCAGGAATTTCATGTTAAGTTAGTGAATAAAATTTTTTCATGTATCTCAAGCTAAGACAGAAGCGTGTCTATTGATGCATTCTTAGGCAAAATGGACAGCAAATATGGGGTATTGATTTTGGGACGCTCTGAGATCCTCCTCAATATTCATTTTACTTTCCGTCCTGGTTCTTCTCTCCTCCTGCAGGCTCTCTACCAGCTGTATTTTGACCCAGACATGCAGCATAAGAATGTGGCCCAGAAGTGGCTGACCCAAGCCCAGGCCTCTGAGCAGGCGTGGCACTTCTGCTGGGTCCTGCTTGGCCCTGACAAGGTTTGTTGTCGCTGCTCATCAGAGCTGCAAAATGGGAATTTTTCTCCATGTTGACTTAGTGTAGACTCAGGGGATTTAAAAATATACCACTTTGTTTAGCTGCGGATTTGCATGGGTAGTATGCGTCATATGAAAATAATAACCCATATTTTTTTTTTCCTCGTTAACTTTTAATTATTATCTTGATGTAATCAGCAACAATAACAACGAGGTGTTACAAAAAGAGCAAAAACATAAGCGCCATAAATTCCTCAGGTGACACTTATGGGTGTCTCTGCTGCTGTAGTGCTGGCAGGCGAGCAAGTCAGAGCCGGTTTCTGAGGCGCAACAGATGGATATGTCGATTCTGCTTCTAAATTGTTACAGCGGTGAAATGGTGAGCTGCCCTAGTGTACAACTAATTTTAAAATAGAGAAAATGTTTTCTCACATATGGCCAAAAAAATGAGTGGTGCATTTTGAAATCCCTTGAGTGTGTATGTCTGCTGCAGGTATTTCATTTGTTGCAGTATCTGTGTGTCTCTGCAGCTCCCAGAGGTGCAATTTTTTGGTGCTAGCACCCTCCACACCAAGATCTCCCGTCACTGGAGCGACCTCCCCACAGATCAGCACGAGGGCCTGAGGATGCAGCTTCTGTCCCACATCTTGCACTTCTCTTCTGGGCCCAAAATGGTGCTAACCAGGATGTGTGTAGCCTTGGCCGCTATGGCTCTGAATGTAATCCCACAGGCTTGGTCCCAGCCCGTGGCAGACATTGTGAGGGCCTTCCAACCACAGAAGCTTGACTCTGAAGGTGGCTTCGGTGCAGGGGCCTCCCAGGAACCTCAAGCACACTGCTTCGCTCTGCTGGAGCTCCTCACCGTGCTGCCGGAGGAGTTCCAAAGCAGCCGGTTGGCTCAAGCTCGTCGTGCCCAGCTAAGGGAGGCACTGGCTGGGGAGTGGGTGGTGCTGGGTCCCATGCTGCGCCAGCTGCTCCAAAGCCAGGACTCCTCAAACCAGGTGAAGGAGAAGGTGCTCCGCTGCCTGTCCAGCTGGGTGGGGCTCAACGTGCCGTTAGAGGAGAGTTATGAACTGATCCAGGACTGTTTCACTGCGCTGTCCGACCCAGAGCTGTTTGACACGGCTGTGGAGACGATAGTTAATGCCATCTCACAGCCTGACTGCCAGAGGTGAGAAACACGCTGGATCAGGAGTTCATTAAGGTCACTGTCAGATATCAGGTGTGTAAATCAGAACATGTGTGTGTAGATACATCGATGCTCTGGTGAAACTGATGCCTCTGGTGCTGGGTCTGCATGACCAGCTGAAAACAGCGGCTCAGGACGGGGACATGGAAACGTCACATGGTATCTGTCGTATTGCTGTTGCGATGGGCGAAACTCACTCCAGGTACAGACAGGTGCACACACACACACACAAACACACACACCTCCATCCTATCACTTGGCTTAAGTAAGTGGCTTTTATTTCTTAATTTGGATCAATGTATTTATTACAGGGTTTTGCTGGAACAGGTGGAGCACTGGCAAGAATATCTAGCTTTGGTTAACATGATCCTTTTCTGTACTGGCATTCCTGGGCACTACCCAGTCAGTGAGACAACCAGCTCCCTCACACTCACCTTCTGGTACACTCTGCAGGTGACTGCATGAGATCAATACAGGTTGATGAGCTTTTCGATTGAGTTACTCATACATGCATTCATTGTGAAAGTGTTTTCTTGTTTGTCCAGGATGACATCTTGTCGTTTGAGGAGGAGAAGCAGCCGGTTTACCTGCAGGTCTACAGGCCAATTTACTTCCAACTGGTGGACGTGCTTCTGCATAAATCCCACTATCCCTCCCAGGAGGATTATGCCTCCTGGTCTTCTGACGACAAGGAGCAGTTTAGAATTTACAGGTAAGACACACAAACAAGAGGAGGTTTAACCCTGTAATGCCAAGTGAATCTTATTTGATACATGAGTTTTTAAGACCTCTACATCATTAAACCCCAATGTATACAATCAGATACATACAGTGCACAGATAATCCACCAGAGGGCAAAAGGCATGCAGCAGAGGACCTACAAATGAGTCAGCTAAAGTGGTTGTCATCAATCAGTGAGCCACAGGTGCACAATATGCACAATAGTTTGTTTTTGGTTTGCATATTTAGATGGCAAAGAAATACAGCGTTGCAAATGCCCTGAAAGAGATGCAAGCGCTGCACAGGAAATCACTTCTCCCATGTTTTAAGCTTGGAATTACTTGAAATTTTTAAAGGACACTCAAAAAGTTTAAGGGGTTAAAAAAAAAGTTGTGTTCTGTATGTTTTTGTTGGTTTAGAACAAAACATGCTGTGTGCAATACATTGTAAAAAAAAATATATGCTGGATGTATCAAATATGCTACAAAATAAAACTCATATTTGCAAAGTGTTATTTATTAAATTCTTATTTTTTTTTTGTTATTGTCAGAAGGTCACATAAAGACTCCAGTTTCGAATAATCTGAATTTTCTGGCAATTATTTGATGATTCAGGATTTACAGGGCTAGGATGTTCTAAATATGGATTTTAGACGATTTATTATACAAAAAAGTCAGAGGATGATTAAAGTGATTAAAATTCATCCTGAGGGAAACTTGTGTGCAGAAAGTTTTAATGGTAATCTAATAATAATTTAGATATTTCTGCTCACATGGATAAAAATGTGGACATTGATCACTTTTCAGAGTGGACATCTCCGACACGCTGATGTATGTGTATGAAATGCTGGGGGCAGAGCTGCTCAGTAGCCTCTATGACAGGCTGGGCCGACAGCTGATGGACCCCCATCAGTCATCAGTATGGCAGGTAATATCATTAATCACAGATCCCCGTTGATTCAAAATGAAACAAGTTGATAACATCCAGGGCTGGAGCATAAATCAATGATCAGTTTTACCCACTTTCGTTTTCATTACAACCCCCCAATCCTTTCACCTGATACATATTTATTTATAATAATGCTCTATACCACCTCCTAATTGTTTTTTCTCTCCCCCTCCCTACACCTAAAATGACACTTTGTCATTCTCTGTCCTATTAAGGACACAGAGGCCCTGTTATTTGGCTTCCAGTCCATAGCTGAGACCATAGATGTGAACTATTCTGATGTCATCCCTGGTCTTATTGGTCTGATCCCCAGAATCAACATCAGCAACGTCATGCTGGCTGACACCGTCATGTACACCATAGGTATTTAACCAGACACCTGTTTCCTACTGTTCCCTGTTCATGTCTTAGCTGTTTGAGATGGTTTTGTTATTTGTTGTAAAGGTATCCACAGTAAAATATACTAGTCCCATGACTCGAGTCACCTGATTATCAATTAAATGTCATTATGCTGTAAGTGACTTTCACCTGTTGGCCAGGATCCCTTGCCGAGTGGCTGGCTGACCACCCAGTGATGTTGGGTGGCATATTACCCATGGTGCTTCAGGGCCTTGTGAAGGCAGAGCTGTCTGTGTCCAGCGTCTCCACTCTGAAGAGGATCTGCAGGGAATGCAGACACGACCTCGGCCCCTACGCTCAGGACATCCTCACTGTGTCACAGGTCAGACTCACAGCAGTGTTTTAAACAGCGGTGTGCGATCGTTGTGATGGTCTTAACACTTTATGTTCCTCTGCAGGATGCACTGCTGAAAGAAATCCATAAGGTGAGTAAACATCCATCCACATCCACCAGATACTTCCCACTCTGTAAACACAACCGTCTCTCTGAGACCGTCAGGAGTGATGTGTGCTGCATGTGTTCCTGTGTGTCCTGTGTGCACAGAGCAGCCAGAGCATGTGGCTGATGCAGGCTCTGGGTTTCCTCCTGTCCGCCCTGCCGGTAGACGAGATTCTGGTCAGACTTCACTCTCTCATCACTCCTCACGTCCAGCAGCTGGATTCACTGGTCCAGCAGGAGGTAAATCAAAAGACACACGAGCGACTTCTGCAGACAACACGTAAATACTCAAATAAGTTTAATAAGTCAAATAAGCACACATTTTTTAAATGAACCTTAAATACACTGTTACTACAGTAGTTGATTGTCTTAAAGGAACAGTTCACCTATGCATGAAAATTCAATCATTATCTACTCACTACCCGTGAAGTTTCTTAGTCCACAAAAACGTTACATGTCCAACTCATCCACTATGTCTTCTTTCACAGCCTAATGCCACTAATAAACAGTCCATCATCCACATCCTGGGGATGCTGTCCAGCCTCGTCACCACTCTGGACGTCAACAGACAAGCAGACGGCCCAGAGGGAGCATCGAACACGAGTCTCACTGCCTCACAGAGCACACTGAATCCAGTAAGTTTAGCCATCAAAACATTCATTCATTCATTCAATCCTCAGAATGGGCCTTGTGCATCAATATTTCTGATCATGATAAATATTAAAATATGCTGAAATAAACCAAACATTCTGCATAAAATAAATGAAATATTTTTTTTTTAGGTTGTTGTTGCACTCCAGCAAGTGTTCCCGTTGATCCAGACCATCCTCAGCAAGTGGCTTGATGACTCAGATGTAGTCGATGTAGGAGGTTTTTATTGTTGCATAAATATATGTGCATCCCCTGACCCACACACTCACAGCCGCCCTCCCTTCCCCCCCTCCCCCCTCCAGGCAGTGTGTGCGGTATTCGATAAGTCGGTCCGAACCCTCCTCCATGATTTCGGGCCCATGGTGGCTCAGCTGAGCGAGATGCTGGGGCAGATCTACAGCACCTACCCTCAGGCCTCAGCTCTCAACCTGGCACGTCAGGTAGGCCCCCACAGATCAGGGCCTCAAACAGAGCAGGATCCCAGTGTAAGAGAGAGATTCTTCACATACATGTGGGATCAGATGTAATTCTCTCTCTTTTCGTTCAGATGGTTCACATATTTGCCGGAGAGGAATACTACATCTATGACATCAGAAACCTCATTGAGGTGTTGACTTCAGCCACGCTGACTATATTTCAGCAAGGTAATTAACACCCGCAAGAAACTTCCATTGAGGTGTGTCCTCTCTGATCTTCTGTTCATCTAACAGGTCCAAGAAATTATCCTGATATTGCAGAATCGTTCATGCACCTTCATGCTCAGGTGGGATGAATCGAGCCGAAAGTTGTGCACATCTGCATCACACAGAAACCTTTACTAAATTGTTTTTCTTTACCCTTAGATTCTTAAAAGGAAGCCTGATTTGTACCTTTCTGAACAGTTGGATTTTAAAGCGCTCTTTTACTGTGGTGAGTCCCATTACATGGTTGTACTGTATGCAGGTCAGTCACAGATATGACTCAGTATCTAAAGTAGTAAAATGATCTTTTGTGTCTGTTTTTATGCACCTTTTGATGACCAGTAATCTAATCCACCGAAATCTAATAGATTGCTCCTTGGGCCATATTCTGCCTCTCTGAAAATAAATCATCAAAATCTATTCATAACATCTTGAATAATCCTTCTAACAGACCAAAGCATGGCAAAACATGACCTCCTTGTTGGAGTTAATTAAGAAAAAACAAATCGTTATTCTATTATCTTGAAATTCCGCCTGTGACACCTCTGTGTGTCTAATTAGCTTTAGCACTCATTAAAAAACCTTTTGTCCTGTGTTTTCTTCAGGGATTTTATCGCTGAAGTTTCCAGAGACGCCCACAGTAAAAGCTGCCAGCCTATTCTTTGTAAGTTGAGGCAGAAATTCATACAGTTTCGATCTCATTTCAGCTCATCAGCTCATAAAATCTAGTTATTTTTGCCCTGATCCTGGCAGACAGAGCTGTTGCCTCGATATAAAGACATGCCGTTTCTTGCCGAAGTGTTGCATGTGGATGGAAAGCTTCTGACAGAGACCCTTCTCCAGGTGAGTCAGCTGGATATGAAACTATAAATCATTTGTGCTTCGGGTAAATGTATTGTTACTGAACTTGTGCATGTTTTTTTCTTTTCCTGACATCTAATTGAATTTTTTAAAATTTCCGTCTCAGGCGGTCGGAGGCGGGTCGCCCCGCAGTTTGACCGAGCACTTCTCTGAGGTGCTGCTGAGTCTGAACAGACACTGTCCAGCCCTGCTGGCCCAGTGGCTAAAAGAAACACTGCAGACTCCAGGATTCCCCTCAGCTAAAGTCTCCACGGAGCAGAAACACACCTTCAGTCAGCAGCTTCTACGGTAATAATGATATACGTGTCAACATTAGAAACAAAAGCCTGGTTTATGAAGAGCTGACTCAGCCATCTAGACTGTGTTTGCAAAACAGCAGATCCATCTTTTAAAAGGGGTTGTGTTCTTTAAAGTCTTTAGGCAATAAATAAAAAAATCACATGCTGGTATTTAAACTGAAAATAAAAGAGAAAACTCATTCAAGATGGCAAAACTGTAAAATTATGAGCCTGTGATTTATATACTTGAATAAATGGGGGGAAATTAAACTAAATAAAAATCATGCATTTGATAATTGGTGGTAATAATGGGGAAACTGCACTACTTTAAATACTTTTTATTGACAATCAATGGCTAAAAAACATTTTCCATGTTACAGGTGGTGCTTAGTTTAAGGAATAAGATATATCCTAATAAAGTCATAGACTGATAATGAATTTGTGCCAAATTGACACAAACACACAGCGAAACATGATGTTTCAGTAAAATTCATTGAAATCTCTTTCTTCGTTCCAGGGAGCAAACCAACAAACGTCGTGTGAAGGAGATTGTGAAGGAATTTTCTCTGCTCTGTCGAGGCCTGCAGGGGTCTGGATACTAGATGTTCTTTTTCTTTTCTTTTTTTAGTCTTTTTACTCCTGAGTACATCTCAAAGGGACAAAAACAAGAAACACAAATCTGAGTCTGATTAAAGATAAATGGTGCCAAACAGGACAATTTGGGCTTTGCAGCTGCAGGAGCAACCGTGTTGTTTTTTATTGTTTCTCTTCTGTTTTATACTGCTTGGAGATCATATTCACACATTATCAAAATATAGAAACCGCCCCCCCCCTAACCCGAGCCAGGCTTCTTCTCTCTGTTACAAAGGAGGGCCTTTTAAAAATGTGATGTCATGACATTATATAGCTTAGAACTCTTGTACATGTACACCTCTGCTAATATATACTAAAACAATTTCATCACTTCCACAACGGGAAAAAAAAAAAAAGCAAGACCAACTTTTTTGAAGCAGACGTGTCCTGATAATAAATGTTTTTAATCACTGTGAGGGGTGGCAGTTGTCGGAATTATGGATCCTCTGTAGAAAAAGTGCGTTTGTGAAGGGCTGTCGTCGTGGTGGAGGTCGTTGGCGCACTGAGAGATGGTGCTGAGATGATCTCGTCTGTGAGTGCTGTCTGTGCATTTCAACCACGGCTCAGCGGGCTCCTCCTGAAACCAGTCCTGACCCGAGCTGTTCACTATCGTATCCTGGTGAAGAGGTTCAGCACCGACTTTGATTCCTGGGACCAGAGAGAAGTGAAAGAGTGAGGAAACAAGTCAAAATATGTCTTTTATTGCCTGAAACCTGTCAGGAGAATGTTTACTTCAAGGATCTTTCAAGATCTTGTTTTGTGGAATTCAAGAACTTAAAAATTAGACATCGATTCTGTCAACAAATCAGGGTTGTTTTTTGACCAGTATACTCTACCTTGGTGCAGCGTGTCTTGCTGAAGACGTTCCAGAAACGTAGAGTCTCATCTCCTGCTCCTGTAACAATGGCCTCCCCATCTGGTGACACAGCCTGAGAGCAGAGAACAAGGAGCAAAAAGAGGTTTGAACAACTGTGCATATCGGGAAATGGACACTCAAAGTACTGAGAAAAGCCCTGTATTACTCCAGTCAGTGAGAAATCCGGTGAGGAAATAAAGTACAGTTACTTAAGCCCTGTACTCAAGTATTTCAATGTTACGCTGCTTTTTACTTCTACTAGAGTAATTTTAACAAGTGTCACCTGAAGACAACATATCCCCCAGAAGATGATATACAGTTGCAAGAAAAAGTATGTGAACCCTTTGGAATTACCTGGATTTCTGCATAAATTGGTCATAAAATGTGTTCTGATCTTCATCTAAGTCACAATAATAGACAAACACATTCTGCTTAAACTAATACCACACAAACAATTATATGTTTTCATGTTTTTATTGAACACAACATGTAAACATTCACAGTGCAGGGTGGAAAACGTATGTGAACCCTTGGATTTAATAACTGGTTGACCCTCCTTTGGCAGCAATAACCTCAACCAAACGTTTCCTGTAGTTGCAGATCAGACCTGCACAACGGTCAGGAGGAATTTTGGACCATTCCTCTTTACAAAACTGTTTCAGTTCAGCAATATTCTTGGGATGTCTGGTGTGAATCGCTCTCTTGAGGTCATGTCACAGCATCTCAATCGGGTTGAGGTCAGGACTCTGACTGGGCCACTCCAGAAGGCGCATTTTCTTCTGTTGAAGCCATTCTGTTGTTGATTTACTTCTGTGCTTTGGGTCATTGTCCTGTTACATCACCCATCTTCTGTTGAGCTTCAGTTGGTGGACAGATGGCCTTAAGTTCTCCTGCAAAATGTCTTGATAAACTTGGGAATTGATTTTTCCGTCGATGATAGCAATCTGTCCAGGCCGAGAGGCAGCAAAGCCACCCCAAACCCCCAAACCATGATGCCCCCTCCTCCACACTTCACAGTTGGGATGAGGTTTTGATGTTGGTGTGCTGTGCCTTTTTTTTCTCCACACATAGTGTTGTGTGTTCCTTCCAAACAACTCAACTTTGGTTTCATCTGTCCACAGAATATTTTGCCAGTAGTGCTGTGGAACATCCAGGTGCTCTTTTGCAAACTTCAAATGTGCAGCAATATTTTTTTTTTGCACAACAGTGGCTTCCTCCGTGGTGTCCACCCATGAACTCCATTCTTGTTTAATGTTTTACGTATCGTAGATTCGTCAACAGAGATGTTAGCATGTGCCAGAGATTTCTGTAAGTCTTTAGCTGACACTCTAGGATTCTTCTTCACCTCATTGAGCATTCTGCGCTGTGCTCTTGCAGTCATCTTTGCAGGACGGCCACTCCTAGGGAGAGTAGCAACAGTGCTGAACTTTCTCCATTTATAGACAACTTGTGGACTGATGAACATCAAGGCTTTTAGAGATACTTTTGTAACCCTTTCCAGCTTTATGCAAGTCAACAATTCTTAATCGTAGGTCTTCTGAGAGCTCTTTTGTGCGAGGCATGGTTCACATCAGGCAATGCTTCTTGAGAATAGCAAAATCAAAACTGGTGTGTGTTTTTTATAGGGCAGGGCAGCTTTAACCAACACCTCCAATCTCGTCTCATTGATTGGACTCCAGGTTGGCTGACTCCTGACTCCAATTAGCTCTTGGAGAAGTCATTAGCCTAGGGGTTCACATACTTTTTCCACCCTGCACTGTGAATATTTACATGGTGTGTTCAATAAAAACATGAAAACATAATTGTTTGTGTGGTATTAGTTTGAGCAGACTGTGTTTGTCTATTGTTGTGACTTAGATGAAGATCAGATCACATTTTATGACCAATTTATGCAGAAATCCAGGTAATTCCAAAGGGTTCACATACTTTTTCTTGCAACTGTACAGTGTTAATAGAAAGAGCATAAAATACTAAAATGTGAGATCACACTTGAAGAGATATTCAATCATTCGCTGCAGGGTGACAACTTGTGTTGTCCTTGCATTTTTCTTCTTGATAAGGCAACTTGTAATTATTTACATTCATTACAACAACCAAAAGTTGCAGAAGAAACAGATAAACAGTCAAACTGAGTAATAGTTTTTGGACAGATTCCCTACAGTTCATACTCGAGTGACATGAAAATCTGAAAATATAAAAAGTTTCAAACTTAAAAATTGTTGAAGGCACAACCAGCTGATATATTTTTTTTGTGTTACATCTGGTGAGCCTAGACTAGTGCATGTTGTTTCAGATATATACCATGGAGAAGAAAATCATATTTCCAGGGAAAACTCAAAAAATTGTATTTGTAAAATTCAAATCAAATGATAAAAATATTTAAAATATACACTTACTAATCATGGTTAATATACGTGTAAATTTTGGTGAAGCTAAAATGTGTAGAATGACAAAAAAGTAGTTATGAACAGACATAGTGTTACTATAACATCACTTTCTGTCAGAGGGATAAAGTAAAGACCAGGACTAAATATGATTCTGAGACTTGTTCATATTTCTACACTGTGTTATTGGTAACTCTACTTCTGTGAAGCATCTATCTCTTCCTCCATCACATGATGAAGCTCTGAAAACACCGGACTCGACTCCTTGCACTACTTCCTGTGTATTTCAGAAACTAAAGGCAGGAATGAGCTGCTAGTCCCGAAACAATGACACTGAAACCTGCTGCAACACCTACCAGATACAACACTCTGTACGAGTGTCCGGTCAGCTTGGCCACCTGCGTTAGAGACGGATACTTCCACACCAGGATCTGGTTCTGAGAGTAGCCGTGAGTGCTCACCTGTCAACAAAGGGACAACTATGAACTAAAAGAAAATACATACTGTACATGAAATCGATGTTGTAGAGATATTGTATGGAGTCTAAATGCGGTTGTATAAAATAAACTGAATAATTCACTGCTTTTCAAAGGTAGCTTGTACGTTTGTGAGTGTGTGTTTTTGTGCGCGTCTCCTCACCAGTTCGTTAGCGTGTTTGGACCATGCCAGGTTGCAGACCTGAGAGCCGGTGTCCGTGCTCTGCAGGGCCTGACCCGTCAGCGTGTTCCAGAAGCGCAGGCAGCGGTCGGCGGTGCCGCCCCCTGACGCCAGCAGCCCGTGCTGGTGGGGGGACCAGGCGATGGCCTTCACTGCTGCCAGGTGATCGCTGTACTGCTGCACAGGGAGAAGGCTGGAGCTGTTCCACACCAGTAGCTGGGCGGGAGACAACAAAGTGCAGCATCAGGAGGACTGAATATTCACTGACTGTCTAGGCCAGTCCTGGTCTTCATTCATTCAAAAAGTTGCTGACGAAAAAGGTTTTCAATTCTCGCACCTTGTTGTCGTTGCCTCCGGACGCTAGGTGCTGGTGGTCCGGGGACCATTTGAGACCGCACACTTCTTGTCTATGGCCTTGCAGCCTCCTCTCGGCAGTAGGGGGTGTTCTGACGTCCCGCTGTAGGATCACTCTGTCCCGACTCCCCGACGACAACTGCTCTCCGTTCCACGCCAGGGCACCTTGTGCACAAAAGGGTAGAAAGGTAGGGAGGTCTCATATTTCACTGTTTCTTTATATGATACTTACACGTTTTCAGACCTCTCAATACACAAGACATGTAGAAAGTTGAGGCTATATTGAAGAACGATACGATATGAAATGAAATGAAAAGGTAAGATATGATCCGCTATGCTTTATTGTCGCCTTAAGGATTTTTTTTCCTGGGCTCTGTGTTGCTGCAATTTGCAATCATCAAACGACAGACAGCTGCTTTCTAAGTACAGACTGTAACCAGCAGTTTCTGACTGACCTACACGAGCTGAGTGACCCTCCAGACTGGTCAGCTTCCTGCCTCCTGCTGCGTCCCAGATCTGAACGTAGCCCTTGTGGGTTCCTACGGCAACAAGACTCCCCTGATGGGACGAGAATGATTCTCAAATGATTTCTCTTCTACAAACAGTTAATTCTCCTCTCACACGTCTGTCAACACATAAGCATGTAGATTCAGCCTCACCCTCTCATTCCAACAAACTGATGTCACAGAGTCCCCATCGACTGACAGGTCACATAACCTTGTCACCTGTAAAGAGACGTATACATACATTTACCATACATATACACTTAATCCAGTTTTCTGCAGATCATGCACGGATTATATTCCTTCCCTTCTCTGCATCAAATGACAATTGAGAAAACCTCTGCTCACCTGGCTGGTGCAGGCACTCCATAGGTAGACGCAGGCTCCCAGGCCGACACTGAGCAAGTTGCCCGCTGACCAGTCTACCAGGTTGAGGTAGAAGTCATCCTGCAGCTCCGGAGCATCCAGCACTTTGAAGGGGATCTTGGAGATCTTTCGGGCTGGTTTACGAGGGGAGCGGAGCAGCTTGTGACTACAGAAACATTAAGAAATAGATGTTATCTGACAGCATGGATTCAGTGGCGTTTATGGTCAGTGTACAGCATGTGAGACGTCTCATACCTCTTGTTACTAAGTGGGGAAAGGGAGTATGGTGAGACTTCATTATCGCTATCGAAAGGCACTCTCTTAGTGTGGACAGTATACTGCGGAGGATGAACGGAGAAAGCAGGATTATATTTAGAGATTATTTTACTGTTCTGCTCTTTTGTTACTTTAGGACTTCGTCATCATGAAGGACCGAGCTAGAAATAAATCTTCCTGGAGTGGAACAGTGGTTGTCTTCATGACCCGTACCCTAAAAAGGCTGTGAGAGTCGTGAGAGAGGACTGCATGCCGCTGGTCGTCTGAGTGAGGGTCTGGCACAGTCTCTATCCCTGCCCCGAGTAACTCATTCCTCAATAGGGCAGCATATGCCACAGCATCTGGAGGGAGCAGCAGTGACAGAGGTGATGGAAACAGACAGTGGAGAAATATAGCTCATGATTTTTTTTTTTTAAAAAAAGAAAAAGACAACTGTGATAATTCAGAAGAAGTAGGCATTAAAAAAAAAGTCTGACCTTTGCTTGAATCTGAACTGGCATCCTTTGCTTTATGGTTCTGATTTGGGGAGCGACAGTTCTCCTGCAGAGGAAATAAAAGGCACATCAGTCAGTGTGTTTGTGAGGCAGAGTAAAATATCACCTAGAGGAAGAACTAACAGCTCACATTAGCATAGTGGAAGTTGATACTCCAGTTGCTTCCAGCGCGGGTGGGAATGAAGCGGTCCCCTGACTTAACACTGACAGGACTGCAGGTAGCACTTGCACACTGGAATAACCAAACAAGATTTCAAAAGGGTTATTAATATTTAAAAAGTGGGTGAACAAGGATCATGCTCACACAACACGACACTTAAGAGATTTAAAAATGCACCAATACATTTTTTTGGCCAAATGTGAGAGATGTTTTCTCTATTTTAAAACTGGTGTACATCTATATGCAGGGAAGGTTTTGTGATAATTCTCAACATGCAAGGTTTGGTCAGACTTGACTGATTTTTTTTTTGTGGGTAGTCTTGAGTCTGAAAACACCATTTTTAGAGAAATATCCATGATGCCTTTAATCCCAAATGATCACTCCCTTGTCAAACTAACCCACCCCTTTAAAAATGCATGGAGATTGAGGAGAAAATGCCACAGCTGGGGCAACATGACCAGGATCATGGCATTGCTGGAGGCTGGGCAGTCCACCAGACAAGCCCAGGGCCATGAATGCTCGGCATTTCACAATAGTGCATCTACACCAGCATGTAGGCAGAGGAATGACAGTCTGCTCACGCCCTAGTGGACCTCATTTAATAATAATCAAGACCGACATAGATGCAGCAGCAGAGACCATAGGCCTGCACATGCTAAAAAAAAGAAAAAAAGTGATGGACTTCAGCTGACACTGGTGCTGTTTTGGCCAGTAAATGACTCCCAACCTAAACCCCACTGAAAACCTGTGTGGCTGGATGAGTGAGTGAGTGTGACAGTATGAACACAGACTTCCTCAGACCCAGCTGCAAATCCTGACAGCTCTGACTGAAGAGCGGGCCGCCCGGTGGTTGTGCCAATCCATGAGGAGGAGGATTACTGCTGTAATCAATGCTGATACGCACACACTAATTACTGATTGTGTAAAAATGTTTTACACTCTCCAGTTGTGACCTAAGAAATACATGGTGCTCACACTTTTGTTGTTGTTTTTGTTACTGATTAAATTAAGATAATCACTCAAAAGTTATTGAGGAACAAAATACGGGGCTTTTGTGCGTGCTTTTAAATCCCTTGAGTGTGTTTGGGTTTGGAGACACACACAACACTCGAGTCTGTTCCATAAACTAGCATCGACAGATTTCCTCCAGCTGTCTGTGTGTCACCTTTGACAGGCGGGCCTCTGTCGGTAGGTTCTGGTGGTTTATTTGCCTCAGCAGCCGTCTCTCGTAATCTTGGTCCATCTCCTCCAGGCTGACGAGCAGCAAGGCCCCTCTGCTGCCCTCCACGCCCCCTTTAAACCTCCGCTCCCCGTCTTCGAGGAAGTCCACACGGGATCCCCATCTCTGCGGACAACAAGGTTAGCTTAATGCAACACAGAAACCATTGTAAAGGGGGGAAAAAACACATATCAAATGACCTGGTTAGCATGGTGTCAGTACATGTCACGTTTATATACGTATGTTATAGTTAGCGCTCCATGCTTTCAAAAACCAAGTCTCCCGTTTCTTCCTAGCTCACTTAAAAACGCGTATCGTGTTAAAATCACTAAACAGCTCCATAGCGTGCTAAAGACATCCGCATCGTTGTCATGGTATCAAGCTCGCGCACAGAACAGCCCATTTAAAGGCACTGAGACATCAGCTGACGATATCACTGCTCGACGTAGCGCGAGGCTGTCTTACCGAAGTGACACGGTGGTTGGGTCAGGTCACCGAAACCATCTGTCATCCTCGACCGAGGGGGTCAAGCTCGGCGGCGGAGGGAGGATGTGGTCGCTTTTTTTTTATTCCAAATAACAGCGGCGCATCCAGACGTCAGCGCGACTCAGCGGTGTTGTTTATGTTCGCGACAAAGATGGCGACTGAATCAGCTGTAGCAGAAATTCTTTGGTTGACTTCTGCTGCCTGTGCAGTCAAAGCGGTGTTTGGGTCAACAGCGACGCCTGCTGGCGATACCTGCTTACACTGCATGGTGGAAGTGGCACCGTGGTTTAGTACCTTATGTGGGCCACAGGATGTCGCTGCTGCCCTGCAAATATAATGTAGGCCTACTTAGCGCTTCAAAGCAGAGGTATGCTTAAAGACACCTAAAGAGGAAGTGCGCTCAAAAGATTTAAAATCGCATCTCTTTTTTTTTTTTTTGTCCAACTTGAGAAAATAGTTTCTCTGTTTTTATTAGATTGGTTGTATATCTATATGTAGGGCATATTTTGTGATAGTGATTAGTTTGACTGATTTTTTTAATTTTTTTTATAGAGAAATAGCCACAATGCCTTTATTCAGCAAATCCCAAATGACCTGTCCCCTGTTAAACTAACCCACCCCTATAAAAAAAAGACATGATGATTAGGAAGAAAATGACATAAGTAAGAATTAAACGGCTGGGGCAATATGACCGAGATTGTGCCATTGGTATGCTGGAGGTGGTTCTGCATTTCTGGAATCGCCAACGATGAGCCCCCACCTAAACCTTATTTAAAACCTGTGGGGTTAGGTGACTGAACAATCGCGACAGTGTGAACATCCTCCACAGATACATCATCCAGAGGTTATGCCAGTCCATAAGGAGGAGGATTACCGATGTAATCAGCGCTGATGGGAGACATAGTAATTACCGATTGTGTAAAATACTCCAGTTTATGGTGAAAAGTCATTTCTAAATTTTATTTCATTCATCTGGAATCCTAATTTGGGGTAAAACCATATGCCATGGTCACCTAAGAGGTATTTATGTAGTTAAAAACAGTGCTTTTGCTTTATTTCACACACTTCAGTGCATAATTTCTAAAAACAACGTTACAAAACACATAAAACAATTTAAATCAAACTATTAAAAACACATTTCCTGATGGACGAAGGAGAAGAGAAATTGAAAAAAGGAGCAGGAAGAAGACACTTTAGATTTAGATTCTTCTTCCTTGTTTCGAAGGATTACAAGATGAATTAATTTGCACAGCATCTGTGCTTTAATCCATAGCTGCTTGTCAAGATGCCAAGCTGAGAGCGAGAGTATTGGTAGCACATGGTTGCCTAAAGCCTGCGTGAGTGTGACTTCAAAGTCAGAGCACTTCTTTTACATCTGCCCTCACTCATTGAAAATATTCCATCCCCTGTTAAAAGCACTGCAGAGCACTTTGCAAACCAAACAGGCAGATAAAGGTTTACTCTTTGAACTCTCTCATGTGTGGTTTTTGCTCTTGACCAACTTAAACACTGAGAAGAGAGGCAAGAAAGGCTGGTCTGCTGCTGCATGGTCTTTAATGAGAGTTCCTGACATGGTAGAGTGGAGAAGAGGCATGGCTTCTACTCTCATCTGCACGTAGGCCTTTTCTGTCTGTGCAACATGATGTCTCTGTTTTCGATGCAGACAAAGCAAATGCATGTAGTATTTCAACAATGGAAAGTAACTAAGTAATCCAATCCACTCCATTACATTTCAGAGTGGAATATCGCAGTTTTCACTCCACTACATTTATCTGACTGCGAGACAGATGATACCTTATAGCTCAGTTCATTGTTGAACCGTCTTACAAGCAAAGAGAGTAGCAGTCTTTCCATCTTGTTTGGTATCAGTTGAGGAAAAGATTTTTAAAAATTCATACAAATTTGTGGGGCAGAGTTTATCCTTCTTATTTTCCACCTTTTTAATCATATCTTGATTGCCCAGGTTTATCTCATGACCCTTTAGAAGGGACCAGACCACCCAAAACTAAAACTAAAACTAAAACTAAAACTAGACTCTTCACATTTGGAAATTCCATTTATGCATTAATGCATCAGTAACCAATTTAATTATGTAATTATAACAATTACGATGTAAAATTATTGTAATTTTGATCATTTAAGTATATTTTGCTGATAATTATGGACTTCTTAAACAGTAAGCTATTTACCTTTAATGGACTGTTCTAAGATTGTTGAATTGGTGCAATTATTTTAACAAAGGAAATGAATAAATTTCTACTACTACATTATATACTGTAGGCAGGTTTACACCATGCACACATTCCACACACACACACACACATGCAGTTACACAGGCACACAAACACTGTGATAACTTAGACAGCAGCCATCTGACCATCCTCTCATTTTCCTTTCAGACAGCCCAGACACAACAGCCTCTCTTTATCTGCTTCCTCTATCGGCTTCAAACAGCAACGTGCAGCCAGGCCCACGTTGGAGAAGCCTGATGCCGGCGTGGAGGCCGGCGTGTGGGGTGCAGAGCAACTGTCTGCCCCGGTCAGGGTGAAGGGGAAACACTGCAGCCTTATCTCTCCTGTAATGCAGTGCACTTCAGTGGGCATAGAGGAAACTTAGGCAGTGCTTACAGATCCTTACTGGAATTCAAAACAAAACAACAATAGGACTAATCTTATCTCTCATTCGACGACAAGAAAAATAATTGTTCAAGTATGATGAAATAAGCAAACAGGCGTTGAGCGCAGGGTCAGCGTTTTGTCCGGTTAATCGTGAATACCTTTATTGTTCATAGGCACTTGGAAAAAGTTTTTACGGAAAATGAGACATGGAAATTACAGGGTATTTCTGTGAAACAACAACCTTATCTTTAAATCATGTCAGCAGTGTCACATGTCATTTGACAAGTCGAAGCCCATACTGTTTACAAATGGTGTTAAGAGTGTAAGATTCCACCTTTACTTCAATTATATTTGTGTGTTTTGGGGAACATTAAAAGGTCAACACTGAACCATAAAACTCCCGATTCATATTCAGATCCAAAGCTTTGGGTTCAGATCTAGATGATGCTCTTTGAATTGTTCTGCAGCGAGAATATTTATCCCAGGTGTTTATAGAGTCCTATAAATGTAGATTTAGGAATTTTACATACAAACCTAATAAGAATTAACACCACCTCTGTAATAGTTTAAAAAAATAGGAGAATAAAATGTGGATTCATCATATTTCTGTCATCCAAAGCTGTATTAGTATATTTGATATCACATTATTGTACTGATTTATTCTGGCTCTGAAATAGAATACACCTGGCTGTGTCATGAAAAATATTTTATCTTTAATTAATCTGTCTTTATTAACAGGCTATATACCACAGTACTTTTAGGTAGTTGTACATAACCCTCTTCTTAAAACGACTACTCTTGATCCAAAGGTTTTGACTAAATTATTAAATCACATCTTACCTAAATCTAAATGAAGTGAAGGTGATTGTTTATTACAGCAGATGATATGCGGTAAGTAGTCTGTCAGAAAGTCTTAAGCGCTTAGACTGTTCAGAGAGATTGTGATCGAAAGGCATCTGCCCTGAGCAGCAGCGAGATACATACCCCATGGAGATAAGCACAGGTGGTGGTGGCGGCTGGTCACTCTGCAGAGACAGATAGGGAGGTGGTGAGGTGCACACAAATGAATGAACTAGAGGCACAAAGAGAATCATATTTAAAAGATAGAAGCAAATATGATGGGCTAACAATGAAGGGTTTTAGAGAAAGGCTGGTTATTCCGTGAGAAAACCAACATTCTGTGTGGTTCTAATAGCAGAAAATTGGTGGAAAATTCAACATCCATGCAGTATATGAAATGAGGGTGTTTATGCATGGGATCAGGTTGTGTGTCAGTACAGGCATGAACAATATTTACAATTCCATCTTACCTCTTCCCCTCAGGTGGAGTGTGTTCCCTCTGTCTTCAAGTGTCACATCTGGTCATGTTATGTCACACAATTATCAGTGTGTGTCTAAGGTACGTGCGCGAGAATGCATGTGCATCAGTTTGTCATCTGTAAGTATGCATGCATAATCAATCCTGGGGGTGTGTTTTTTTTTCTTTCTTCTTTTTCTTTTTTTCAGTGGGCTCTTGTGTGTTTCCCACAGGGGTGTTCCCTTCCATGTACAAACGCTGCCTGGGCCGTCTGTGCGCTGGGTGAAGAGGCCAGAGGAATCAGCACAAACGTCCGTGAACGCAGCATGATAAATGTGATATGACACAGACATGCTGTGTGCTTTACACACAGGCTAATATCCAACGATCCACTCATTTTTTATCACATACATCAAAGAATAACACTTCTTTCAAAGGAGAAATTCAAAATCAAAATCATAATAAAAATGCATTAATCATTAGTAAGTAGGATAATATTATTTATATTGTTTTTTTCTTTGTACTAAAGGGTACAGGCTGATTCATGTAGCTCAAATGAAACACGTCACACATGATCCCCTTTCTCCTCATGGAAAGGTCAGAAAACCATGTCTTAGATTGTTAGTGTTTTCCCATTCATCATGCATTCCCTCATTCTGTGGATTACTGTATATAATCACTGGCGCACACATTCAATCGTGATTTGAAGATATTTGAGACAACTGCAAGCTAAGGCAAATCCACTGAGAGAAACAATAGCATATGCATGATGACTGCCGCCATGTTTGATAAGTAGATGATTTGTGACATTTTATGGGAAGGACACATCCTGTTATTGTTCTAATCCTACATTTTAGACTCAATAAAAAACATACAAGAGGCTAGAGGAAGCCAACTGCCTCATCTGATCTTTTCCAGATCCATCATTTTTCTTCAAGCAGGGCAGAACTGTGTCTTTTTTTTTTCCCTGCACACTTCCTTCCCCATCTGTCTCAGCCACTTTAAGATGATCCCCGCCATCTACACACATGCCTGGACCGCTATTGAATTATCCTGGAATGCCCCATATTACCCTGTGATGCACTGACTGGCCTGTTGATTTCAGTCCTTACTGTCAACCCAACTAAAAACAAACAGCAGCTGGCCAGGAGAAACTCCAGGAAGGGATTTGTTTGTATAAAGTGGATATGGAGGGAGCAGGTTTGTTTTGCTGGAAGTGGTTGTCTTCCTCTCTTTGCCTTGGTGGTGGGCTGTGGGCCCTTCCAGGACCTGGCTGGCTGAGTGGAGAAAAGAGGCTGACTGGATGTCAACTGGATCCACTGGCATTGGGAGCCTCCGGCCCAGCATGAACCAAGGCAGTTCAGAGACACCGCTGCCAGGGCCGGGGCAGTCTGCCTTCACCCTGCTGACGTCAGTCACCAACAGACCGCAAGACTTGTGTTAGAGTTTCAAACAAACTCACTGCCCATTGCCATGGCAGTAGGGACCACCACCATGGAAAACGCCAGTCCTCGTCTGTGCCCGTGTTTACCATAAACAGTCGCCTCATTTTGCTGAATTTAGAGGAAGAAGATGATGGTCCAGGTTGCTCATCATTCAAAGACATCCACAAACTACAATAAACAAGGTCTAATGTCTCAGAAGCCTTCAAAATTCAACCTGTGATTCACTAATTATATATCACACATGGAAGAAATGCAATATATTTAAGGTGTTTCGCATTGTGTCAGGAACTCTCCGTGCTTTCTGCCAATTTTCTATCCTAAGAGGTATTTTTTCATAACTTGGCGACCAAAAGTGTGCAATAAAATACGTGGCAGGATTTTAAAAGCAGTGGTTTTCATCTCAGTATGTGTGCTGAGAATTAATGGCAGTATTAGTAGTATCAACCCTAAATCATCCTGCAAAATCTATTATCACAAAAACTACAATTTTAATGTCTTTAAATGTCTTTAGTAGATCTTCCCTCGTCTCTCTTGTTGAAAGTGAAATCTGTAAAAGTCATCTCACGGCTTCATGTGTGTCACGTAATCCAGATGCTTATCTGTTTGGGTCAAGGTGCTCACGGCCATGGGAGTGAATGCCCTGATGGTGCAGCACATAGCATCACTATCTCTACCCTTCCTGTTTACATTTCTGGCTCAGCGTCCAGCAGTTGCTTAACTCAGAACAGAGGTTATGAAATGTCACTGGTGTCACTGCAGACTATCACTGAATCGAGTCATGACGTGAACAAAACCACATCAGTTGCTATTTGTAGCGTCATGTTTTTGAATGTGGTTCGGAGAATTAAGTACTTTGCCATTTCTTGTGGGCAGAGGTTATGTGATCACTCAAGTCGGTATTCTTGTGTGATTGTATGAAAGATATCTCGAAAAGTTTTCAGCAGATTGTGATAAAATGCGTTAAGGTGGCTCTTGGTTCACAGAAGAGTTACATACATTTTGAGGCATATCCGGGGTAAAGGTGCGGAATCTGGATCACTTTCTTCAACATAGGTTCTTTAAAAAAAATTTTTTTTTGCCAACGACATGAAAAATAATAATAGGCCAATCAATATAAAAATACCAAAGCATGAACAACTCATGTTTCACCATTATGCACAACTGCATCAAGATCTGGGTGATTAATATATATATTTAGAGGCGGCAACATGTATTGGAAAGGGTTGGAGACATGAGACATAAACCTAACCCTAACTCATTCATTTAAATGGATTTCATTAATCTGTGAAAGGTAAGAAGTTATATCTAGATTAAAAAAATAGTTCTAGATCATTATGATCATATTTTTCATAAACTACTGGTGATAAATGCATGGCTTTAAATGCTAGATGTAAGTTTCCCACAGCAGGTAATTGGGTATCACAGAATTTGACACAAGGCACGTCAGAAGACAGAAACTACATGATGACACCATCACTGTTTGCTGTGGCCTGGATGCAACTATTCAGCAATAGGTGATACAAAGTGGAATACACGTAATGTGCACACTCACAAACACACACGTTTCTTCTTTCAGAGGCCTGCTGATAAACTATTGTTGCCGGATTTTGTTTTCGACACAGCCTTGAACCTGTTTTCCGATTGGTCATATTTTGACGGTGGTCTAGTTTGAATTGTGTTGTGGGCCTCAGTAAATCTGAGGGAAACATCATTGGCAGCTATGTATTATTCAAAAGTTCAAACATTTCATCACTGCCTCTCCAGTTGATTGAAACAGCTGTGAGGAGAAATCATTCATTCATTCTTTTTTTTGCCCCATAAAAAAAACAGACCAGAAAATTCTGTAATACATGCCCATTTTATTAATCTGATAGAAAACATTTGTTGATCACAACATACACAATTCTTTACCATATATTGTGAGGAAAACACTGTAAAAATATATTTGAAACAATGTTGTATATTTCAGGAAATATTCCAATAGCTGTACAATGACCCGTCACCGTACTCAATATACTGGAGTAAATGTCTAGCCTTCATATTCCTCCAGGAACAAAAGCTACACTTCTTCTGCACCTCAAGCGAGGTGTTTTTGGTTCGGACTGCATTATTCAAAATGTCAAATCTGAACTACCAAACTTCATGTTTACAGTCTTGTAGCAAAATAGCTTGTGAAATACAATAAATCAGAACCACCACACAAGTTCAGTCAAACTGTGACATGTAGTAGTGCGTATAAATAATAAGAAATATACAGGGAATATTAACAATCAATATTATCATATACAAGAATAAGATAATAAATACACTGTTACAAACAGCTGAAGGGTCAGCACAACACAGCTGGGTGCAACAAAACTGTGCAATTCTGTGACCACTTACATTCACGCTCACATGCACGCACGCAAACACACGGGAGATATCATGTCACGACATGAAAATGACCCAACCCCCTTTATTCTGAAGGCTGCACCTTACAACGTGGTACCTTTAAGGTAGCGTGGGACAGATCGGCAACCAGCTGCAGAACTGTCGACATATTCAAAGTGCCGCAAAGACAATCTACAGGATACTACACACTATCACTAACAGGTGTTGGTTTAAAATGTGCACAACAGTCTCACAGTCATTCAGCGTTCAGAATGAGTCACGTTCGTGAAGCGCGTTCACGGGAATGAATGATGTCAATCGCAACAGGTTTGTGCGATAATTAAAAGGGGAATTACAAGAAGGAAATAGATTTCTGATAGAGGAACAGCACAATAGAAGGTGAGGTGATTTTTAAACCTTTAAACATGGTTGTGACGGCGGTATGGTACACGGTCGTATGTCACTTGATAATTGGCTTTTCGTTTGACAAAACTTTTCATCTGGCTACAGGAAGATGCAACGGATCTGGCTTCTGGTTGGAAGTTGTTGTTCCTTTTTTTTTTTTTTTTTTTTTACTGGATCTTTGGATTTTTTTTCTTGAGATGTTTTTGAACTCAAAAATATAAAATGCTTTTACACTTTCAGGAGATTTCATCTGTCAGTTATTATGAAATGAATTACTGGAATAAAAAACAACAACAAACAAAATAAATCATTATTTTAGCTTTACATGTTTTCCTTTAAATTACCGATACTTTCCACTCTTTTCGACCTTGTGACAAAGTGCAAATTGTGCTGGGAAGTCAATTGATTTTAGAAATACATCCGCTGGACGCGTCGTGAGAACAAGCTTATACTATTGCCAGAACATTAGGAAGACTGTGCGAGACAAATGTGTCCTTTTTCTAGAAAATTTGACACATTTTACAGCTACATGAATGTGTCAAATAAATTATAAAAACACTTACAAAAAGACACGGCTGTTAAAAAAAAGGCACACAACTTTTTTTTTTTTTAGACAAATGTTAGTAAAAATGACTTTGTTACAAAGAACTTGCTGACCAGTAGTTTTGTTTAGATACTTTACAAGGTGACAACGGATTCTGACCCGATACAAAGAATCTAAATGAACATAAAAATGTCCTGAAGTGCAAGTTTGGAATTTTTACTAATCCCTGTACAAGGATACAAATTGTCCTCTTCACCTTCTTTGTCTGTGAGAACCAAGATTCAGCTCTGCGTCTGCCGGCCTACAGTAGTCCCTTCTTTAAAAAACAGATGCTACGCTCTTCTTGCTCCACTCTAGGGGCTCAAAAACAAACTGTCACAGGGTTTCCAAGCCTCGTTTGCAGGGGTGTCCCGCATTCAGTTAGGCCCTCTTTGCCAGGCAGCTCCAAACAGCCAAATTGCAGGATTGCTCCACTGCAATAAAATTAATTCAGCAATTCTGCCCTCTGAGAACACCATCACTTCAGCTATGTCTCAGCTGGGAAGACGTCATGCGTCACCATTTCTACCCCATCAGGATCAGAGGGAGGATCTTGGAGCGATATGCTGTCAGGTGTCTCCATAATCCTGCCCTCCACATCTCCGTCTTGGTCATCCATTGTCAGTTCAAACTGAAATTTGCTTATCACAGGTCCCACCTCCGCCTCTCCATGTGGGCTCCCCTCCCTGTCGCTGGTGTAGAAGGGAGGGGAGGGACTCTGTGGGATCATGCTCTGGTACCAGTTCCTGTTGTCCTCTAGTGTGTCCAGGATGTCCTGGGCGTCGGGGTGGACCAGGTCGGCCCACGTCTCCCACAGAGGATGCACAATGTAATCAATGAAGCCGACCTAGAGGATAATAAACGGTGACTTCAGCGAACAAGAGAAAACAACAATAATAACTTTCTGATTTTTAAGCTGGATGAGTGTGACATCTACCTGTGTTCTCTCCACTGAAGCCGTGTGTTTGTCGCACATTGGACTGATCTCCATCCCCCTCTCCCTCTCTCTGTCCCCTTGGTGGAAGAACTCATCCATGATCCTGTCTGTCCACTGCCGGTACAGATCCAGAGGCTTGGTCGGGTTGCTCAGGTCCGCACAGTGAACCATGTTACGCAAAACCTGAAGAGAGAAATTTCCCCCCCAAAAAATCAACATCTTGCATCTATTTCGTGGGCACCACACTGTGTGCATCATATATTTGTAGAAGTGTGGACTCACCTGCATCCTGTCCGTGTAGTTGTCCAACAACAGGACTCCGGAGCTGGTCACTTTCTTGGTTTCAACCATGGTCTTCAGGTCAGCCAGCAGGCTCATGTGTTTGGACATGTCAGTTGCCAACACCTGGAAGAGAGAGGGATGGAGAATGTTGTAAGAAATGATTCAGGAAGGCAGCAACATCACACTGAATGCTAACACTGGAAACTTTGCAGCATGCAGAGGCTTCCCCTCACCATGTCTATGACCATTCTCCTGAGTGTCTGTCTCTGCTTCTTAGTGAGGTTTTGGAAGATGTCGCAATTGTCTTCCTGCAACAGTTTGAAGCCCACGGCTAGGTGGTGGTTCTCCAGTACTGACTCATCATTGTACATCAGAGCCAGCTCAGAGTCTAAAGGCAGAGGGAGAGAGAGAGAGAGAGGGAGGGAGGGGGAAATGACAGGAAGGGACAAATTAAATGGAGCTCTGGTTCTTTAGAAACAGATCGGGTATTTTTAGTTCCCAGGCAATGTGGATTTAATCAAACGTTTTTTCACAGGCTACGAGTGCCAGTACAGTCGACTTACTGGTGTTGATGAGGAACTGGTTGGACACTCCTGGGTGATCCACATCGTGAATGGCTGCGGCAAAAATGGCTGCCAAGATTTCCAGATCGGTGAAGACAGCCTGCGTTTGAATAGGAGGAGGATGAATGAAGAAATGAGCTTCACGGTCATTAAACAAGCCATCCAAGGTAAGGTATTAGACAATAGTTTGAGGTTGTTCCTTCCATGTGTCACCGACTTAGGCATGCAGTGTCTAAGGTATGGCAGTACCGGTGACAGGCATGTCAATTACTTCTAAATCATACTTAGTAGTATGAGAAAAAAGGTGTGGGCGGTGGTGCCACTGATGATACATGTTGATCGGATAAGGAACTAGAGCTTAATTCAAGAGTAATTTAACAACTAATAAAAAGAAGGGGAAAAAATCTACATTTTAGCTATTTTCAACCGTGCTTTGTATCTAGTGTAAAAGTAGAAAAAGTCTGCATGGTCATTATCATAAAAAGTGACTTACATCCAGTGCGGGCGTGGACAGGAGGATGTGTGTGGACTGGGCTACATCAGCAGCGTGCAGGCTGTTGTGGTAGGCCACATTGGAGTGGTAGTGGCCCTCCAGGGTCAGCATGAACGTCACAAAGGTGTCCGCTGGAATATTGAACGTCCTCATCAGGTCTCGCTCCTGCATGTGCCACAAAGGGAGAAAATGAGAAAAAACAAGACCTTTAACAGCGATATTGTACCTTCAAGTCGTGTTCACCAGCAGACTATAGTGATCTGACCCTAAAAAACCATTTGGAAACCACATTGTGAATATACGCTATAGAAAAGCTGGAAATGAAAACAATCTGTTCTCCTGCTAGGATCATTCACAGCTAGAAATCAATTATAGCTGCTAATGTCCCTCGAGCAGATGTTTCTATAGTGACAGAGAACATACTGTATGTCCTGCCATCTGTGCATGTAAGAACATTTTCACACCTTTTTTTTTTTTTTTTTTTAACAAGCTCTTTCCGACTTGAAGAAGAGGTGTCAGATGAGGAGGATGAAGAGGCATGGGACTGACCTGGAAGATGGTGTACATGATGCATGTGAGAGGTCGGTTATGGGAGTGCTCGGCCACTCTGAAGATATTCAGGCCCCATTTGTTGATGTCCTCCAGGTCCTTTTAAGAGAGCAGACAAAGCGACTATAAGTGTCTCGGCCAATCACAAAATACTTAATACTTTTTTTTTGGTGTATAATCCGACCATCACTCACCTTTGACAGCAGTTCCTCCTGGTCTGTCTTGACCCCGAAACGATTGCTGGAGCTTCCAGAGATGCCGGGCGTGTGGCTGACCTTCTTCACCCCACTGATCTGCGTTAACATCACACCCTGCTGCTGCTGCTGCTGCTGCTGGCCCTGCCTCCTCTTCCTTTCCCTAGACTTAGGCACCGGACACGGAAGCTCCAACTCATTCTGCTTGTCTGGATAAAATTCAAACAGAAGACACAAAAAGAGGACATGAGAAAGAGGAAAAAAAAGGATTAAAAAGTGGTTTTCGGACTTTTGGACACGCTGGATCGGGAGGCGTGAGCTTGTATTGTCACTGACCAAAAGTTAACACAGGAGATAGTTGATTTCTCTCACCTATGTGACAACACATTAAAGCTGTACTGACAACCCTTTGCCTAAAATACATTTGACTAAACTGTGAGAAAGCATAAAAATGAAAACCTAAATAAAAAATATTTACACATAAGGGTGATACAACTTTTCCACTGACAAAGGGTCAACAAGTGCTAATGAGATATTATGAAATCTTTCAATGCTCAGATTGTCCAAGCATTCTGAGAAACTGTGCCGTGTTGTAGCAACAATCCACAGATTCATGGAAAGCTGGTTCACATTAAGGGGAGGACCAACCCGTTTGTAAACAGATTTATTTGGTGCATGCAACACTCTATGCAGCGGACAGACTATATGCATGTATATGAATGAGAGCAGGACTCCCAGAGTCTGCATATGTGCACCATACATACATGGAGGGAAAAAAAAGAAGAAAAAGTCTCATCTGCCTCTTCAACAAAGCACAGGAATATGATCTCACAACATCTGACAGGTGTTAGCTGCAATGCAGGTGACAACAAAACCGCTAAGCTTCAAAGATGGAGCTGAGATTCTCTATGTGCTCTATTGTTTGTCTCTTCTCCCCCCGGAGCAGCTCTATCGTGCATAAATCTCTTTCACTGCACCACTTCTATTGTTAGGTACTGTGTCCTCGCCATGCATCACTTCCCTTTTAGATTTTGCTTCTCTGAGGTGAGAAGATGGAAGTGGGCTTGCAAGAGCAGGAACAGCCGAGTGCACACAGCCCTGATAAGCTGGCCGTATGCATGCTGGTGGCAAGTTGGATGGAAAACCTGCAGGGCAAACTGGCTGTTTGCTGGCTGGTTGTGAGTCACAAAACACTGTTGAGCTAGAGATAAACACTGGTGTCCTCCTGATGAATAATGCAGGGTTCCCTGATCCATGGCCCACCATTCTCCCTCTGTGTTTGAGGGGACTCTCCCGTCTCTCCCTCCAGACCAGATCGGACTGGTTCAAGAGCAGTGGAGCAGACCAACAATGAGTTTCTCCACTACTTAGCACATGCTTGGGTAGCCTCACAACCTCTGACACATATAGATATGTGATGGTGTAATGCATAGTTCAGTGTGTGTGTGTGTGTGTGTGTGTGTGTGTGTGTGTGTGTGTGTGTGTTTGAATATGTGCTGCAGTGCTCACCCAGGAAGGTGTTGGAGATGTACTCTGACACTTGGTTGCCTGAGCGACTCATCTCAGACAGGTGATTTAGCTCCCGGTTCAGCATCCTCTTGAACTAAAAACACAGACAGAAAAAAAAAACATTTGGTAAAATGATCTATACAAGGAAATACATTCATTTTTTAATCATTTCACTGTTGTTTCCGAGCAGAAGGATTAAGCATTTCCTGTTCTTGTTCCGGTTCTGAACATGTCCCATGAGAACATGGCCTCATATCTTTATTTTTTTGTTGTTGCACCATACAAGATCTATGTTTGTGTCTTTTTTGTCCTAGTTTGACTTTGCCACTATGACAGCCTCGCATTTCAACAAACACAGCCTATACATTGTAAAACACAGTGTCCTCATTTTTAGGCTGAATTCTTCCAGGGAAAATAATGCGCCATTTCTTTTTCAATGTATGCCACCATTGAGCTGGAACAGCAAGACAGAAACCCGACTGTGATCGAACACATCCGAGTGTGTAATGAAAACATGACAGAATCAATGTGGGAAACCGAGGACACTTCAACGGCTAATGTCAAAAGACTGAATATGCAGTATGTGCATGTACGCACACACACACACACACACACACACACACACACACACACACACACACACACACACACACACACACACACACACACACACACACACACACACACACACACACACACACACACACACACACACACACACACACACACACACACACACACACACAGTCCCATCTATTCCATTTCTCCTCTGGGACACACCTTGATGTATCCCCAGGACACGGAGAACAGGTAGTTGGCCTCAGGCATGATGCTGAGCTGTGCTGAGCCCCTGGCGCTCCCCAGCAGAAGCCGTGTGTGCTCCTCTCTGAGTGGACCCCCAAGGCTGATCTCAGCCCTACGACATTAAGCTCAATGCACCTCAGATTCCCCACCTTCCAGCGGTCGACTATGGTCAAAACGCCCCAGCCGAACTCTCCAGAGAGGGGCTGTGGCGGACCCCTACATGCCCAGCCAAAGGCGCCTCCTCATAGCGTCACCCACTCTTTTACTGGACCGCTGGAGAGAGTGATGGAATTCCCCTTTGATGCAATCAATATTTCCCTTGCTTTCCTCTGGTACTTGCTGCTTCCGTCCGTCTCTCTAAACCTCTTTCACCTCCTGCCACCATCCAATTGTTATCCAGCAACATACAAGGGGGAAATCCAGCCTTCTCAAGTCCAGATTGTGCAAGGCAGGGAGTAAAGGGAGGCAGTAAGACAGATGGAGAAAGGAAAGGAGGGATGGAGAAAGGCGGAGAGAGGGGGGGGAGCGCTCTAGCTGTAGAGTCCCCTGTGGCAGACAGGCTGATTGAGTCTCTCTCTCTCTCTCTTTGCCTCCCACCCTCTCTAAACACTGAACCATGCACAGCACTGCAGAAAATGGGAGTTTAGAGATCCCCCCCCCATCATTCTCCCTCTTTCCTGTGCTCCTGCAAACCCCCTCCACCGTGTCTCCCCCTCCCGCCCCACTACCACCACCACATTTCCCTCCCTTCTCGATCCACTCCCCCTGCTCAGTAATGCAGAACAGATCCAGCGCATACTGCGCAATGGAAGGCTTCAAAGCACCAGAGCGTTTATCACATGGGTCAGGAGACGCTGGGTATTAATTTACCAGATTGGGGGTTGTTTTGTTTTTTTCGTTCATGCAGGAAGAGAGGCATAAACTGCTGCACACGATTCAGCCTATAATCACTACAGTTCACTTTAAAGTGAAATTTTTTTTTTTAAGACCTGATCCCCCCCCAAAATAGAAGCCCGTTTCCTGTCTCACTGCAGTCGTTTTCTGTCTTTAAAAAGAAATGGGGATGATGGAAGACAAAGAGATGAGTCCTTAGTCTTCCGCCCACCACTGTACCACCAATTGCACGACACTCTGAACGCCATGGCAACAGAGTCACATGGACCCCTCCCTCATTCTCACGGTGGTCCCCACTTTAAACACATTGTATCACCACACACACACACACACACACACACACATACAGTATTCAATGCACAAGCGACAGCAGAGATGCTCTAGATACACACAACTAGGCTCGACGTCACACAATCACATGGTTTTTGTTGCAGGGAGTAAATGAGAAGCACTACTGCAACACATCATGACAATGAATACAATGAAACACTGCTGCAATATATTATTGTTCTTGTACCGATTACAATTTCCTATTTGTTAGTCTTCAAACACTATAATAATTTTTTTTTTAAAGAGCCACGGATATGCCTTTTGCCAGGGCTGTCTTCCTTCTTACAATGAGATCTTTTCTCTTCACGCTGAACCAGACTCTCTGATCTCAACAGCCGTCTAATAGCTGTCAAGCTGACAGCTAACATCTACTTGACTGTGAAACCTGAATACCACTTTCAAAGCATTGGCTGTACTCAAAAGCCAGACTGCCAGAGGCAGTCCATAAAATTAAACGAGAGGTCGTAAGGACAAAAATTTGCGCTTGGAATCAGAGGGCTCTATTCCACTCACAGGGAACTTGTAATTGATTCTTTTAAGCGTGCTGAAAAGTGTGGCTTTGTGTGACCTCTAAACGAATCAGGCACAGAGCCTCATGTCAGTCAGTCAGGGTCATGCAGTTCAACTTAGACACAGCATACAGTCTGAGTGTGTTCAGGAGGACGAATTGCTCAATGCATGCTGCCGTTAACTCATACGTCCTTTTGCGTTAGCAAAGAGTTCTCACACTCAGAACAAACCCGTGTTTTAGGTAACTTAGTGAAGTTACATCATAAAAAAAACCACACCAAAAGAAAAAACACGTAGTGGGTAGTTCTCAGATCATGATGAATTGATGCCCTTTGAATGTTGAATATTCAAAATAGGTACACACTGGAGTCACTGCCTCACAAAATGGCAAAAAAAAAATTATGTTTAGGTGTAAAACGATGTTTACACCTGAACCTGAACACAAAAAAAAATATTTTAAAAGTTTTTGTGCCAACACACTACTGTTCTGTCTTACTGGCCTGAAGCTTAAGACAAACAAAATCTGACAAAAGGTTGAATAAATTTAACATTTAATCATATTATTTGAAAATAATACTAACAAGTCATTTATTGTTGAATAAATCTGACTCTCCAAATCCCAGACCACACAGAAAAATACAAGCAGCTCCAAAACTACATTACCTTTTTCCAATTCGTAAGCATCCCAAAGTTTTCCTTCTGCTTTTCAGAACAGCATAGTCCCATCGTCATTAAACCAAAAAAATCAAACACAACCTGAGAGAAATGCTATGAAAGTTTGTGTGAGGAGTAATTCAGTGTTGCTTCCTCTCTCTTTATCCTCTTTTCTGAAGTGGAGTCAGGCAGGAAACTTGTGCAGATAAAGCTAACTTGACTGACTGGCCTACAGTCTAACAAGAGATTCGATGGCTCCTCCCTCCAACACAGGCCCGAGCATGTGCCTCCACCTACTTCCCTTTACTTGATAGAGCAATTCACTGAGGTCACTTACTGGTAGACATACCACTCCATAGCATGGCCTCAGGCAACAACTAAAATACCTGAGCTCACACACTGAAATTTCCGAAGTTTAGCAGACAGGGGTGTTGACTGATCACGGAGGAAAAAAATGATATGTATTTAAGGCATGTTTTTAAACGTTAGCTCAGTTCTCACAGCACATTTTGACCTTAACACAGAGCAGAAACCGAAATTGGATTGAACAGCTCAACATCTTATTGCAATACCTCATGTGCAATCTGACGTAGTCCAGAGTGACCCAACGCTAACTCGGATCTGTGTGTGGTTGTTTTGGCCAGTTAAGTAACTTTAGAAAGACACATATTCTAGAAGGTGTCGAACAAAACTAAGTGAGAACAGGGTTATAGTAATAGCGGGTTTCATATTCACCTTCCTCATTCAGGCATATTTTCCATGATAACAGCAGAGGTAAAACATTTAATTACAATTAAGGACCATAATCACTACTGCAGCTTGGCTGATCTCCTCACCGCCCTTTCAGTCAAATGGAATCACAACACTATAATTTAATGTCCATTACCCCTGCTACAGCTACAGACCCACCGCTACATCTGTTTCAATAATTCTGTCATTTTTTCCCCCTCTGAAGACACTGCCGTTTCAAAATTGAAGTGACCACACGTGAGTTAGAATTTCCTACTCGCTCATGCTCCACTCGGGGGCTCGCTCACACGCTAACCCGCAAAGCGCTACACCCCTTTAACTGGATTCAGATGGCAGTGTTTGTCCAAGGCCGTCACCAGCATCGGCGTGGAAGTGTGGCGAGGCTAATGATAGTGAGGGGCAGGGAACCAGCTCCCCGCTCTGAGGTCACAGCCACCAGGCTGGCGGTCAGCAGGGTGTGTGGTCCTGTAGCCCCGGATACACCTGCGCCCTTGGATGCTGAGAGTGGAGGTTTGATCGTGGGTTAAATTACATCCTCTTTGGTTCGGACAAGAAGCAGGCTCTTTGTAAAGCATCACATCATGTAAATATTGGGATGGCGCGAAAGTCTGGAGACGCTGCATTAATAAAACCATATTTGACGCCAATTTTGCAATAAAAAAATCATGGATGGGCTAATTTATAATTAGTTTTCACCCCTGTGCGATTGTGCAAAAATCTAGAAAAATATGAAATATAAACTGTAACGTCATGAAACTCAGCTTTTGTCAACAAACAATGCTTAGTGGTGGTACTAGGCCATACTGGGAGGACTCTGACTCAGAGCAAACAATGTGCCGGGCCTGCCTGACTGAATGGTTGAGCTGCTGCAAGCCTGGAGGGCCTTGTGCTCATTGTCTTGACAGTCCCAATGACGTGGTTGTCTGTAACAGACTCGACCTGGCTGCTTGGTCAAAGCGCTGCTATTGTCGTCTGTTAAACAGGGAGCAGCGGAGAGGGGGGGCAGTGGGGGGGGCACGGGAAATAAAGAGACAGGAAACTGGTGTCATGGTCGCAGTCACCTGTCATGGTCCGACAACACCCCTCCCCATCCCAATCCTCCCTCAGACCGCAGTGTAGAATACAGACGGAAATGAACACCACCACCCTGGGTGTTTATAATCTGACGCCGCCATACTGTCTCCACTGTCTGCGTGGGGGTTGAGTATTGTGTAGTGTATAGTAATTTGGTGAGCTCTGCACAAATTAAATACGCACGAGAGACATTTATGTGATTCGATGCAAAGGGAAGTAATTAGTTCTAAACAGATGCTTTATGCAATCTACAAGTACCACAATGAGTTTTTAAGATTCACTGACACCAAACCGGAAAGCTGACTTTAAAAAAAAAAGGAAAAAAAAAGTTGAAAATAACTAAATGGATTTCTTTCATGCAAAAAATGAAGATAATGGATCCTTTATCTGTTTAGTCTTCTAAGGATGGAAATCTCTATTTGTCTGTTGGACTGAAGATTTTGTGCAGACATTCATGTGTGCCCAGAGGATGTTCCAACGGCTTCATTAGTCCCCAAACCTTTCCTCTAGCGCCGCCATGAGATTGAAAATTCTATTTTTCTTTGGTGCAGATATTTGCGTTCCCCTCAGGATGAACTGGAATATCTTTGGTGAACCCAAACTTTTTTATACAGCAAAAGTTTCACGTGTCCTAAACTTGACTGAATGACTACATATCCACACAAACTAATGCAATGTCCACGTTTAGCTGCAATTATTTGCTACTTAGCAAATATTAGCATGTTAACACACTAAAGTAAGATGGTGAACATGGTAAACATTGGCTGAATCCAAATATCCACCCACTGGACTTGCAGATTAAGATTCTATGAACTTCAGTCATATGTACTGTGACATGTTCACTGTCATCACATAAAGTATACATATACACACATACATACATACATACACACAAAACACTGCAAAAACATTAGTAAAGCAGGTCCTACACAAACTTTAATCATCAACCATTGTTGTAGCACTACTGCCTTCTTCATGCTGTAATCTTAAACTATCCTCTTACAAACTGCTGTGTCTGTTACATCTGACGTGTTAATTAAAGTCATGTCCTACTGAGCTTAATATCAACAGATCCAACATCCACACCACACTGACACGAATGACAAACACGTCTGTGTGGAGTTTAAGACACACTGCCTGCGAAGCTTACGCTCGGCCTGGTTGTATAACATTACCTTGTGTCTCTGAGGTGAGGAAACTGAAGCAACACTTCCTATCGAATAGATACTTATGCTGCATGCGTCATGCTATCTTCAAAGATAACTCTCACTTTGTTTTTCATTTCGCAAGAGATGCATAAAGTAGTCATCCCGGCTCATACACCACCACAGGATCGCCGTTACTTTGCAAGTGCGTCAATGTGGTGAAAATCAATTTACATTTGGCACGCGCTGTGCAAAGTGACAACCAGCTGCAACAAAGACCGACTTGTCCAATTGTCCAGTCATCATAGAAGACAACGTGATAAGGACAGAAAATGTTTTCCATAACAACCACATCAAATGAACGTCAACATCAACAGTGGCAATTCCAAAAACAAAAGAACCATTTATCTTTTTCCAAGTCACTTTGTTGGACATATGGATGCAAAAACTTCCTGTCAACCTCCTAAATGCACTGTTTGTACATATAGATCTATTATATAGACTAAATTGTCCTACCTTGTTGGAGGCCATGTCACTGACTGAGCGGTAGGTCTGGATGGTCTCCAGCTGATCCAGACACCAGTCCAGCTCCTCCATAGTCTCCATAGCAAGCTTCTGGTAGGACTCATCTGCCAACAGACACATGGACACATAATCAGGCCCAAGAGGATCCATGTCCATAGCGGAGCCCCCCGTCACCATGCACGGAGGTCCGCGGGTCCCAGAGTGGCTTGATCTTACGGAGGAAGGGCCTGCGGGACACCCGGGAGATGCAGACGAAGAGGGGGAGGTGTGTAAGCAGAGCTCCTTCATATTTTCATGCTCCACCACCTCAGAGGGTTCAGGAAAGTCGTACTCTCAGACAACCTGAGGCTAGAGTTCCTGTTTGCAGACTCTCCCTTCTGTAGTCCCTTTCAAGCCGTACCCCCTCTTTCCCTCACTCTTGTGCACTCTTCAAACCCCCTCCCACTCTGTCTGGTTCCCCCGCCCCCCTCCCAGGCTCCTTCGTGCACTTACCCCCCTCTCAGTGCCACTGAATGAGTGGCTTGCGATCTAGGCGGTCTGCTGCCTCCTGCTGTTGATGTGTCCGGGACATCCCCCCCACCCCCCCACCCCTGCCCCATTTAAACACACACAAATGATGTGGATTCATACAGGTACAGCTGCAGTACACAAACCCTGTGTCTGCATGGAGGCTTTTGGTGAAAGAGACTTATAACCTTTGCTTTTTAAAAAAAATACTGCCTTTATGATGTTTTTGGCTCCAACAAATGCATCCTAATGACACATAATATATTATAACTATGGGGGAGGAGGAGGAGAGTAAATGGGATCGAGGGAAGTAAGAGAAAAAGCTTGCATGAACTTCTATGATACACTTTGTCACTGCTGCAAAGACCTCCTCTCCAACCTCATCCACTCCCAGCGACTTCCTTTCTGAAACATGCAGACCACTTCAAGGCTGTACTTTGCTGAGCTGCAGCAGTGGCTCACACCACACCACCATGCTTCACAAACTGCTTCTCTCCTCTCAAAAACCTCTCTGAGGGAGAAAAAAAAATCATATATCCAACACCAAACTTTGCACAAGGAACACGAGAGGCAAACTTTGACTCCCTGAATTGGGGGAGGCCAGGCCAGGGTCTCACTGTGTGCCAAAGAAACCAAGGCACTTCCTCTTTTGACCCTGAATTCACACAAAACATGGAGCGGAGTTACTGAAACGCTGGAGTGACTACTGAGGAGAACCGTGGCCGTCATTTGATGAGATAGTCGTTAGCAGCTATAACGACTCACATGTGGCGCATGAACAAGGACAAAAGTGGTGTATCAGAAATGCAGTGCGATGATTAAAATATGAGGAAACACATCCTCTGATGTACTAATGTTGATTCAACAGATTTCTGCACAGAGGGAGTCGACGCTGAACACATCTGGATCTCCCCACAAAGCCTGATCTCTACTTCATAAGGCTTCACACATGGAATACATTTACCCCATATGCTTAAGCACAACAGGACAGCCAGTGTACTGCTTCCCAATTTACGTCAATATAAGTGGATCAAAGCACTTCAAAGTGGAGTGATTGCACACAGACGAACCGTCGGCTTTTACCAACAACTTCAATCAAATCGCAGACAATGAATGTGCATCTGAGAAAACCTGCCACAATTGAAAGATATCAAAACAACATGACAGTGACTCTTCTGAATCAAAATGCCGTTCAAGCCTGACAGCGGGTTTAAAAAAAAAAAAAAATCAGACCACTGACTCCTCAGATTACATGAGCCCGACTGTTAGCACTAGTCTCATTCCTCAGGTCAGACCAATTTTCCTTTACTTCAGCTCCAGGTTTGGAGAATTCAAAGAACCCTTGGCTACAATATACCGCTGGACGCCGCCAAGCTTCGTGGTCCAAACTATTCACAGGAACCGCTGCCATCCGAGCCATGTAAAAGTCAGTGACTCAGAGCAGAAATCAAAGATGTTCGCACACAAGGCGGTGAGCTGTTGAAAGCAATATGCGGCCGTCTTGAGCCATAGGGACAGGAGACGTTGCCAAGAAGGTGCAACCACATCCTGCCCCGGTTCCATCCAATGAGGGCATAAAGAGACATTAGCCATTTTAACAGGGAGTCAGGAAACATCAAAGTCTTGGCCCATCCACACTGCCTGTACTACCAGGATTCGGGGTCATTTTGAAGCTGGCAGCTGATTCATATTCACAGTCCATAATCCTATGGCAGTAAAAACCCTCAGATGGAGAACAAAAGTTTACTGTTTTTTTTTTTTATTATGTCTGGCTTCGAACCAGTTGCCTAAAGTGAGATCAAGTATAACATGGTATATGAACATGTACAACATGAATCGTGTTGTAATCAAATCCGTGCGCACATGCACACAGTAAGAACAAACAGTAAGTCATCACATCTGTTTCAACATACATGCAGCGTGCTAAATGTGCCGACAGACATTTCATAATGTCACCAGTCAAAGGTGGTGGTGGACACGTTTGAAAAACCTGCTCCCAGACAGTGTGAGGTACTTTTCCAGCCTGTTTTTTTTTTTTTTCTTCTTCAGTGAGTCTTAATGCTTCAACCATATGCTGGAGGCTGCCGAAAGGACAACAGACCTCAGTGTGCAGACAGACCCCATCTGCCTCCCCTCTCCCCCACCCGTTTTCCTCCAACTCTCCCCTAAAGGGCCACAAACCGGCCTCTGTGAGAGCCATCAACTGCACCAACGACCGGGGCTGGGCTCAATCCCCCCCCCCCCATCCCCGAAACTCCATTCCTGCCCAAGACACCTTCCCCTCACATCCACCTCACACTGCCTTTCTCTGTGCTCTCAACCTACCCCCCAAAAATCTGTTTCCCTCACTGTCTGGCTGAGGTTTGGTGTGTAGGACTGGACTACCTTATCTGCTAGGCCACCTATTGATAAGTAGGAGAGTCAACATCCTTTACTAATTTATTTTGGTGGTAAAAGTAGTAAAAGTACTTCGTTGGAAATTTTAAAAAAAAGGTCCTGCATTAAAAAAATCTGTACGTAAAAGTACAGATTATCAGAAAAGGGTATTTAGGTATCAAAATAAAGAGTATTCACTTTACAAAATGATACAATTATACATATTTTATAATGTATTATTATTACCTCCAGCTAGGAGGTTATGTTTTCATCCATTTCTGTCTGTCTGTTGTTTGTTTGTTTGTGAGCAGGATTAATAAGAACTGATTTCCATGACACTCTGTAGGAGGATGGGTCTGGTGTGGATCTCGATAAAAGTGCGGATACAGGATTCTTTTTTTCCTCCCCCACTTTCTTTATCATTTCAAGATAGGGCGTTTTTAAAAAATATTTTTTTTAATTTCTCAAGGAATAATGGATGGGTCTTGATTTAGGTGGTTGGTATCTCTGAGTGTGTGCTGAAATCCTGATCCACCAGATTTAGATGGTTGGCTGTTACAAATTCAGTAACCTTAAATTATGGTTACAGGGCTATGAGTCTGATGTGGGATAAGATTTGATTGGATGTAAGGGGACTGTTGGGCGTTGGCAGAGGTATGCACTCTACCAAGCGCTATTCTAGTTATGTTATAGCAGGTAAGACACAATTTAATGTTGTAGCTTACATATATTTAGGTGATTAAATCTATAATAAAAAAGTCCATTATGTCATTTTTTTGCATGTGAAACGGAAAAACTAGTAACTATAGCCTTACAATACATAAAAAAGACCATTGACTAACTATAGTGACTTTCCACTCATGGTTACAGCAAGAGTTTCTGTGTTGGCAGCTTTACAAGCTTGTTTTGAGTTTTGAGATTCCAGTTTTCATTGTGAGGTTTACTTTAAGCAGTGACTAATAGGGCTACAGTCTTGTTTATTCATATTAATATCTCTCGTTAGGAAACAATGGGGCCAGTTACAACAAAGGGTAAATGAAAAACACTTGTGTCATCGATGTCAGTTAAAGAGTAAACAGCTCCGAGCCGCCCACACGCAGGCATATGCACACATTCCTCATCTTTACCTCAACACTTCCTTAAGGAAAAAATGCTTCACAGCGATTCATGCAACAGATCCGGTGGTGTTTGTGTTTGACTTTGCACAACACGTGGAGCTGAGACAGAGGCTGAGACTGAGACCTAGCAATGAATCACCTTTGCATCACCCTCAGCGTGCGTCAGTATGAATAAGATTCTGACATAAAGACACAAAGAAAATGACAGGAGCACCTTAGCTCTACAAAATGTTTGTCCAATCAAACAAACGTACACAGACTGAGGGAAAAGACACTAAAACTGAAAATTAAATCTTCAATTCAATTGGTGACTTGCGTACAGCAGTTTCCACTATTTACCCTTAATTGCTGTAATTTGCATTTAATCAGTGTATCTGCTTCCTCATTTTGACATGCTGCTTTTCACATATACTTCAATGGTTTATTTATTCATTGTATTATACTATAATGTATATATTGGTAAATCTGATGTCTTAATATTTGTATTTGTGACAGATGCAGAAAAATATTTTCTCAACATTTATATTATAAAGATAAAACTTTTTGAGAATTTTATAATACAAACAAATGTCCCATTTACCCATTGTCAGTGTTGTTAATCATTATTCTTATTATTATAAGTGTTAGTGATTTTAGGATAGTGGTGCTGTGTAACATTGATACCACACGATCACACTTAATCTTCTCTTGCAAATGTTGCTTCATAGTTTACAACAGTGGATTTAATCTCCTCAACTATCAAAACAAAATGCGTCTACAGCTATACAAACACACACCTCAACAGGGCCTGTTGGACAGCTCGTTCACAACGCACCATGGAACTGTACTGGCATGGGCCAGCTGGAGGGATGGGCCGCATAGAGGTTTATGACTGTGCTGACGTCAATGACATAATTCAAATACTTAACCAGGCAGCACACTTCCAGCCCTGTGAATCCTCTCCTCTGGCTGTGAGTCTGGAAAACCTGACATGGATTACTGCTGCGGAGCAGAGTAACTACGGCTGACAGCAGCAGAGACGACTGACCAGACCAAAAATGACAGGTCTGATTTGTTCTGCCTGTCAGTTTATGTCTCGTGCACAAAGAATACGGGTTTAAACAAGAGATGAGGTCATCAAAACACAGTATGACCTTTAATCTCTTTGATCAGAGTGATACCAAAATGTTAGCAGAGAACAGAAACATTTGATAATGAAATATTTGGACACCGCTTACTAGGCTGTTAATTATAGACATCACCGATTTGCTACTACGACAGGCTTATATTTCATGGTGCATTTAAGATAAGCATACATAGACTTACGCATACAAACCTGCAACCAAGACTGTAACACTCCTAGCCTGATTTGAAAGATACAATTTGTCACTCTAAACTACATCAAAAGCTGGTGGTCAATTGTGCACATACAGTACTCAAGTGTAAATGCAAGGGGAGGCAGTGCTTAGCCTGCCAAATGCAAAAAAATATTCCATAAGGAGTACGGTGCTTTTAACCCCTTTGCACAAATAAACAGGCGTAGGTGGATGACGAAAGTTGAAATTGTGATTGTGAACTTAAGTTGATGCAGACCAGATAACCTTGGGAACATATTTAACATTAGCGTTAGCCTAATGTTGCGTAATTTGTCAGCTAGCTTGTTTGTTCACTAGGCATTCAAGTTGGCAAAATAACATAGTAAAAAATAAAATAGTCCTATTCTCCATGTGTCGCAGATGGTTAAACGAAGCTTTTCCTAGTACCGTATTGATCATTCATGATTCATGTTTTTACCGGTGTTGGCTTGTCTGTTTATTTATCTTTTAGCAGGCTTGCACAAAAACTACTTGACATATTTTGATGGAACTTGGTGGACGGGTTTGGCGTTTGACAGGGAAGGATAAAGTACATTGTGAAGTGCATCAGGATAAAGGGGTGGAATCAGGAACCTTTTTTGAACATTGCAAAATAGGGCTTTTTGTCAATTACACATGCATAACTTGACGGAGTACCATGAAACTGGATGGAAGGGTGGAGCATGTTCCATGAAATAAGTCATCAAATTTTAGAGCTAGATCTGGAAGATAAATACCATTGGTGAAATATTGTTTTTCTTGAATAGCTCTCAAACTAATAATGACACCAATGTGATTCCAAATTCTAGGGGTAGGTTTTCATGGTCAAGGAGTCGTATTATGTGGGCTAGGCTATTATAGGACTATCGCTTTTAGGTGCAATGACATAACGGGGAAACTGAGCTGCCTTGGCGGAGGTTTGCGCTCTCTGAGTGCTGTCTAATTATTATTCAGGCCAAACCCTAACTATAATGAGAGTGATCGTGCAGGATGAAAAACTGTGAGCACATGCAAATGAGAGAAGTAAAAATAATATTGCCTAGAAAATTACTAGGTGTGTAAGTGTGTGCGTGCAAAATCATGGCTTTCCCATGTTGTGCAATTCTGATTTTGACGTTAGCCACCAAGACGCTTCAGGTAATAATGCAGCCAAACCTGTAGTTGCAAAGGCCCACATTCCTAGATATTTTTTTCAATTGAAAAGGCTACGTTTTTAATTAGGCCTGTATGACGTGTTACTATATAATTGATGAAATTATTGAATCATGACATAACGTGGAAATCTTGAACAGAAAATTGGGTTTTATTCATACGGGACATTAACATGTTAAAATATACTAAACAAATAATTTCCATTTTTTATTAAATAATTTAATGAAATTCACTTGAGGTTGCTAGTTTGTATGAGCACAAAAACAAAATGAAATCCTAATCAAGCCCAGTGCAGTGCAGGATATTTTAGAAAAAGGTCTGAAGCTGTGGTTAAGCCTCCTCTGAACTGATATTAAGATTGTTCATGGCCACAAAGGGTTGTCTAATCCCAAATGTTAATATGTCTTTTCATTAAAAGAGTTCCTCTTAAGAATATACTGAATGATTATATTGTTTTCTTCCTAGCCGAGTTACATGTAGATTAACCTCGTACGTTGGTGAAATACCATGTGTTAAGTGAAGTGGTATGAAAGCACGTGTAATCAGTGTTACAGTTACACTACTGTCCAACTCAAACTATTTTCCCAGGGTTGGCAGGTCTTGTCTATTTAGTCAGAAAAACCTGTTTCAGATGAGTCTTTGAAGACATGTTTACAAAAAGACACAATGAGAGCACTGCACATTGTGTAGGACTCAACACCCTGGGCCATTTCTGCGTCTGTTCAGTTTCAACGCGTAAAAAAAAAATGTGTATGTTTGAATGCAGTTTTCAGCTGTACTGCATTCATTTTGGACAGTTTGCACTAAAGTCTGGGTTAAATTCTTGGGAACAGGCATACTGAGTAGTTGAGATGCCTCTACAAAGGAAGACAAACTGATCATAAAAAAAAACAACACAAAAAAAACACAAACTTATTCATTGTCTCGCTAAAAGCCAAAGATTACCAGTATGTGGTCCGTACCGGTTGTTCAAAAGAGGTCCTGTCCATTTAAGGTTATGACCGGAAAGGTGCCCGTTTAAAATTAGTCACGATTTGAATGACTAATGATGAAACAATCATACTCTCACAAAACAGCTAGCCTGGCTCTGTCTTAAGATAACAGAATACACCTACCTCTCTGTATCTTTACAGAAGCGAATTTGTTCAATGTAAAACAAAACAAACAAAATGGGAAGGGACTTAAAATCACAACTTCCTGTTTTTAATCTTTGTTTTTCTACGTATTAAATACATTAGATTCTTTAGAGATGCAGGTAGGCATATTTTGCTACTGTTTTCAACAGAACAAACAACATTTAACATGTTAATTAAATTTGCCAGAGTTTCCGGTCTTAATGCTAAGCTACACGGCTGCTTGCTGTAACCTTTTATTTGACTGACAAACATGAGAATTAGTGTCAATCTTTAATATCTTGCTTTGCCCAGTTCGGTTCATGACGTACACGAGAAATCGTATTTTGTGAAATACGTAAATAGTTACGTAATAGTAAAATTTACACAAACGCCCTCTAGTTTGTGTTCTCATTACTAGATCTGATTTGATTGAGGCAAATCAATAAAAAAAAAATACACAGGCATACTGCGTAGTTGAGATGCCTCTACAAAAGGAAGACAAACTGATCATTTAAAAAAAACACACAAAAAAACACAAACTTATTCATTGTCTCGCTAAAAGCCAAAGATTACCAGTATGTGGTCCGTACCGGTTGTTCAAAAGAGGTCCTGTCCATTTAAGGTTATGACCGGAAAGGTGCCCGTTTAAAATTAGTCACGATTTGAATGACTAATGATGAAACAATCATACTCTCACAAAACAGCTAGCCTGGCTCTGTCTTAAGATAACAGAATACACCTACCTCTCTGTATCTTTACAGAAGCAAATTTGTTCAATGTAAAACAAAACAAACAAAATGGGAAGGGACTTAAAATCACAACTTCCTGTTTTAATCTTTGTTATTCTACGTATTAAATACATTAGATTCTTTAGAGATGCAGGTAGGCATATTTTGCTACTGTTTTCAACAGAACAAACAACATTTAACATGTTAACTAAATTTGCAAGAGTTTCCGGTCTTAATGCTAAGCTACACGGCTGCTTGCTGTAACCTTTTATTTGACTGACAAACATGAGAATTAGTGTCGATCTTTAATATCTTGCTTTGCCCAGTTCGGTTCATGCCGTACACGAGAAATCGTATTTTGTGAAATACGTAAATAGTTACGTAATAGTAAAATTTACACAAACGCCCTCTAGTTTGTGTTCTCATTACTAGATCTGATTTGATTGAGGCAAATCAATAAAAAAAAAAAATACACAGGTCCAATGTTAACTTTTGCAAATAAACATAATGCATGTATATTTTTCTCATGGTGGTTCCGTCTAAGGTTCAAGAAGACTCCCTACATGAGCAATCAGAAGCCACTTTCAATTTCTAAAGGCACTGTGTGAACATTATTTACTCAAAGGGAATGTTGGCTCGTAAATCATGACGACATTTCACATCCCCCTCTCGGTCAAATGACTAACCATGGACCCTGGAGTCCAGTCCATCTGTGGCAATATTCAGCCTCACCAATTAATTAATCATCAATCCTTGAAGGTCAAAGATGTCATGACCGAGCATTCTGCTAAAAAGTATTATCAGGTGGACTATAAAGCCAAGCCTATAATCTAAATCACTGAGGGAAGAGTGAGCCCTTTGTTGGCCGCGGGGTCCATGGGACTGCATGTGATGGAGCCAAGATGGTTTGTGACGCATGAAATGCAGACTCGCATGAGGAAAACCGCAATCTCCTCAAGTTACTGGAGTAAGATGGCTAAAACCAAACAGCCCTGAGTGACGCATTTGCAGCTGAGCTGATCTTTATTGTGCTCCCCAGTTTTCTACTTCTTCTGCACTTTCACCCAGAGACTGTGATCACGTTTCTGCTCTCTCTGTTTAATTCATCTGCTTAAAAGGCTCAAAAACCGTGACGTCTCTCTGTGACCTTTGCTGTGTTCTTTGTTTTTTCGCCCCCCCCCCTTTCCCTGCAACAATCTAACGAATCCCTCACTCGTTCAAAACTCTCGCTGTGTTTGACCTTGTCATCTGCCTGCAGGAATTTGACCGCTCATTCTTAAGTTTTAGTTTTGATCCAGTCAAATTTAGTGTGTCCATCTTGATTGCTTTTATAGAGATATGTGTGATAGAGCTCTCAACACTGAGCGCATGCCCAGAAATTACCGTATAATTTCCAAAACTTGGGATATTGTCTCACTGAAAGACACTGACGCAAAACAGGAAAAATCTGTTCTCCTTTTCCGGTTGAAGAGTTGATGAAAACGAGAGAGAAAGCAACATAGGAGAGGATGTGAGGGAATCTCTGCTTGTGCCATTGTTAATTGTTGTAGTCTCCTCTTCAACAATTTTAACAATTACTATTATATAGTGGCAGGTGTACTGTATGTTCTTTGTATAATCGGAAAACGGAGACAGAGATATTCTTTGGTGAGACCAGAGTAGGAAGAATGTATAGAAACATAAATATGCAGTGTCTCAGAGGATGCAGACAAATCAAGACAGAGTTCATCGGTTGTTTTTCTCATTCTGTCTTGATGGAGGCCAGACACGGGATGGTTTCACTTGTCCGAGATTACTTTGATAAGGTCAAGGTTTGTGAGAAGTGTGGAGGAGGAAGGACAATAAGAACCTCACAGTTGTATTTTTTCCTGCTGTGGGATGCTCCCAGCAGCCCATCTGTGCTGATAGGAAGTAGACAGCACCCGTGTCCGGGCTGTGTTGACGTCAATCGAGCTTGAAGAACCAGTACAGCAGGAACTAATATCCCCACCTCCCTCCTCCCCTTCTCTCTCCTGTTCTTCCCCTCCTTCACTTCTACCTAATCTGAATCGGAGCCATCGCATATCATTCTGTGGTTCTCACCATCTCTCTTTCCTTCTGTCCACTCATAATGTCAGCGCATGGCAATTTTCCTGTTGTCACAAAGTCATAGTTTCCTGTATCCACAACTGAAAAGATGACAGTTTCTGTTTGGCCATGTGAAAACGCTCAGAGATAACACAGCTTGTGCTGGTGGTGTGCACATCTATTACTGTGTTGACTTGGAAAATTTTCTTAAGGAATAATAGTGAGCATTTGCATGCAAAGCACTTAATGTGAAAGGTGTGGAGTGAATTTGTGCCGTGTTTGTAAAGGCACAATTTGCTCTATTCACTGTGCGGTTCAGTCATTAATTATCTAATTAAAATTTCCAACATTAAAATTTCCATCACTGCTCTTATGCATGAAACTGCATATATGGGGTTGACACAAAACACTATGTTCTGGATTGTCAGCTTTCATTCTTTTGTATCTCTCAAATCTTTAGCAGATAATCATCCTCCACAAACATCCAAACAGAATGCATCACATGCATGGTACAGTTTTCTCCGTTTACAAAATGCTCTCATTCCCATGAGGATGTGATGCAACCTCCCTCTTTTCAAGGCTTATGATAGGACTCACCTGACAGACAGACTTTGGTGACAGAGGGCTGATTCGCAGCAGGTGACTTTCTGCAACTAGAGACAAACAAGCTGGTAAATATCAAAATAACTCGCTGATGTGGGGAGAAAAAAATGTGATTTTAATTTCAGCAGTCAATGTTGCCTTAAACAGAGGCTCCAGTCATGTTCAGTTCTCTGAACTTGTCATGGGTCAGATATACCATCATGTGACGCTGTCATGTCTAATTCAGTTCTGGCTCACGGTGACCCCATTCTTTTGAGGTCATATTGACTCCGTCCACCTCTGGCAAACCTGATGCAACTGCAGCAATTGACCCAGCTCAGTATTCAGAGGGCGCTTCCTCTGTACTCGTCCAATGAGATGAAGTAACCCCCTCTTTCACCAGTAAAATAAAATGCCAATGTGTTCAATTCATGGTTTTCAAAGCTTCTGCTGCAAACCAGCCTTTTGCATTAGAAGTACAAGCCTCTCTATAATTGGTGCCAGTCATTTATGAGACCAGTAAAGGAAACTTTTGGTGCATTGGCGCCCCCAAGTGTGGCATGTTGGCAAATTGAAAACTCCTGAAAGCTTTCCAATAAAACCATTAGAATCAGCACACAAATGACAAACAAGCACCTAGTATATGAATCAGTGTATCTCTGAAGACACACAACATGTAATCAGTCCCAAAACACAAGCAGATGCTTTAAAAAAAAAACATGGAATGACTCACCTATAGGATGCACATTGTACATTTGTCAAAGTGGTGAAATTGTTCCTGACAGTTCGAAGGCTTGCCAGAACCTTAGAAAACAAAATCAGAAGGAAGGATGAGAAGGAGAAGCCAGGGGTGGATTTAAAATTGAGGAATATTTGACTGTAATTTTAAACAAGAGTCATCTGGAGAGGACACATGGGGATTATGTCCTCTCTATGTCCAAAAATCCCCCAAAACATTGTGCAACAAATGCATCAGTATAAGATGTATCTTCTATTCCTCTATAGTGACACAAGAGTAGTGGATATTATTTTGGATATATGCTAAACAGAAGATTACCAACCTTCAGAGTCATCATAAAATCATCATTTCACATTACTGCGATAATGAGATGTTTACTCAAATAATAAGAGCTTTCTGTATTCTTTGAGTAGACTTTATGACTGATATTTCACATCAGCACTTACTGATGTGCAATATGTTAAATTCAGCTCCATCATATACCTGGGTTTTCTCTTAAATAGGCCATAGGAAACTATTTGCTGAGTTTATTATAGGCTGCAATGTGAGAGGATGCCCCTTATGACTCACAGCATTACAGTAAGTTATAACTATCTATTTCCGGTTTGAAAAAAAACAACAACACAATATCATCTCATCATTATGATTATTTGGAGCAGAACTGAACAGGATCACTTTAACAATAGTTTAAGTTAGCAATGAGTCTAAATGGGTCTAAAATAATCTTGCCAAGCCAACTGAAGGCCACCTGGGGGCGAAGAGGTTATGACTGAGGTCATGAGGTGCAGTGGTTGTCAAAAAAAATGCTACTTGGCACAATAAGATGACTTAAATGTTCTTTAGAGCAGATTTATTAAACTGTAATCAGCTCTTACCTGTGCAAATGGAGTCACAATTAAGTCCTCTCCATGCCTGAAATGTGATGTGGAGATTATTGAGCACAGTTGCAAAAAAGTGAACTTGATACAACAGCAGTCTCTCTTAATTATTTCAACTCACAGCTCTCCAACGATGGAAGAGTTTCTTGATAAGGACTTTGGCGACAGGTCGTAGTCGCTGTCGGAGCGGTAAAGAAAGGACTCTCGCCGCTGGCCATGGCCTGGGAGGTTGGGATGGAGGACCAGACCTGAACCCGGGGATGCTTGCGGGTCTGAGGGACTGCAGCACAATGATGGGCCATTCTCCACCTCGATGCTAAGAGAGGAGAACAACAGTATTCAAATGAATTCAGAGAAGGTTCTTAGTTATTCCTAACATGACTTCAGGCTGTCTATAGATAGATGATTGATCAGACAATCATCGACATTGACTATTAAATCATTGTCATCATCATGTCCTCAAGTCCTAAGCTGGAACTAAGAACTGGCTTGTGCAACATTCTGTTCAAGTATCCAATCCGGTAAAGAGATAGTTACATAAACCCTAAAATGATTACTCACCATCCATCCATGGCCTAAAATCCAAACTGTTGTGCTCATTAAATAAGTATGCTTTGCTGATCAGTGAGAGGAGGGGTTGTTTCATTGTGAGCTGCTGCTCTGGTCTGCGTCTCAGTGGAATACTGTGCATGACAGCGCCACTCGGCAGCAAAGACAAGGATTAGCTCCTTATGGTGTTTATGTCGGGCATGTTCTGGTGTTCACAGTGGCAGGTACACTCCTATATAAAGGCCTTAAAACATGCAGTAGATGCTGTATGCATGTTTCAGTGTCTGTATCTACCTGCTCAGGGAGTGCAGATGGTAGAATAGGTCAAATCTGGAACAAATATCTTGGCTGATTGTTTAGGATGAATGATTTTGTACAAGGTCCTGTATCAATAAATCCTAAAAGAACTGATTGAAAAACATAAGCAGTCTGAAGGAACATAACATCAGATCATTTTAACCCTACAGATGTAGCTGCAGACATTCAGTCCATTTACCAGAATGTTTGCTGACGCCACAGTTAAACCAAACCACTTGCACAGACAGATATAATCTGTTGCAACGGAATGGGTGCAGGAGGAGAGGACAAGCTATTGTGCAACCAGATGATTGGGTCAGATGGGACAGGGTTTAGAGGTGAAAGGTCACAGCCCTGCAGAAATAACAGATTGCAGCAAATCATCAACTCTCACTCGGTCCGGAGTTTAGCTTGGATAATATGTACACACAGGTTGAGACTATGTAATAGCCATATACGGTATGGCATATTAAACCAGTTGAATATCTTATCTTTGCATCCGACTGCATAACAGAATGTTCAGCTTTCACATCCACACTCAGTACTAAGCCAGCATCTCTAAAAATCTATTTATCTGTCTTGTAATGGACCGACTAAGGATACATCCCCATTTGCCTTACTTTTATCCCCTAGCCTTGGTAATTTCCGCAACATGTGGGATTAATATCCCACTGAGACACACTCTGTCCCACACCTCTGCCAGACGAGCTCGGATTAATGTGAAATGTGCAGACTCTGATTACACACATGACAGAGCCATAAACGTCATCCGTGTTGTGCTTTGCGTCATCCAAATCCCAAATTCACAACATTACATACCGCAACATAATCTCTTAATCTGACATGGGCAGAAAACCGCTGTGTGTTAACAACACATGTTTTCTGATATACAGTCAAGTTCGCGGCAATTTTCTAATATAATCTCTCTATCGCTCACATTTTATTTCCCTTTTAGAAATAAGTTAAGACTTCATGTTGCAATCAACATGGATGAAATCCCTCTGTTGACACACGCAGAGAGAAAAAGAAAGATGGAAACACCCAAAAACAATCAAAAGGACATCTTGGATTAACAGTTCAGAAACAACTACAACATAAAAAAAAACAGCACAAGAAACATTTAAATGAAGAATCACCTTGGAGCTGAGAGGTGTTCTCTACTGACCACTTCCTCACTGAAGTCAAAGTGCCCAACTCTGAACCTGGGAGACCTCCGTGGCATTCTTCTCTCCCTTCTTCATCAGGCAACACAAAGCACCGATACTGTGACTGTTCACTCCAACACATGCACTCTCAGGCACCGACAGACCTCCTCCTGTGCAGTAACAGGCCACAAACTGGACTAACGCAGGCTTGGCAGAGCTGACAGGCAGAGCTGACAGGCAGATCTGGGCTGGAGCACTCACAGTTGCTCTGTTTATCTGAGCGCCTGTATATTAAACCACTGCAGATTAGTCGGCGTGTTCATCATCCCTCCCCACCCTCCACATGGGCCACCTATGGTGCCCTCTAAAAGCAGATTCACTAGAGTTTACAGTGAAAAGGGGGGCATTAAATGTGGAAAATTCAGATTTTCTTTTATTTGTCACTATAGAAACTCTCAGTAATGTGGATATGGTGTAATGTATGAATTTACCAGGGTGGGGAAGCCTTAACTATGGCTTTTAGACAATTACTTGACGCCAAGGATGTTTTTGACAACGTTGGTTTGTTTATTTGTCTGTACAGTATTACTAAAAAGGTCGAGAATGGATTTTGATTTTTAGTGGTGATCCGGATCATCATCTGGACCCTTTTTGAAGGATTTGATCCCTTTTGATCTGGATCCAAGTAATATTCCAGATCTGGTGATCCAGAATGTTTAAAAATATAGGGCTCAAGGAAAATGTGCTACTGTCAGATAATAAATAATAATGAAAATAAAGAAAATTTGTAACTAAAGCTGTGCTGGTTTGGGCACAGTTTCCCATTCAAGTGAATGGGAGGGTGTGGTTGTGGAAGGTTGAGGTGTCTAGTTACCTTTGCAAGACAACGATAAAAGCATGTTTGCTTTTCTCCAACAATAGCATTACCATCAACACGAGAATACAATGAGATTGTAGTTCATTGTTACTGCAAGGTGTGATTTTTTTTTAGGAGGTATAGGAGAGGGGTTACAAACTCAGAGGAGGGACTGATCGCCTACAGTAATCATCCTGCTGAAGGGTGGCAAAGCCCGGTTGGAAGCATTCATCCTAAATGAGGACATTTAGCACTGCAATATCAGACTGTCCTTGCAAAATGACCTAATATAACATTAATGCTGTAGTTCAGGAAGGAGACACAGCATTATTAGCGAAACAGTCAATCTAATAATGCGCCAGTTGTCCATTTAAATCAATAGAGATCATTTAATATCAGAGGTACCTGAATAGGCTAGAAGTGACCCTGACAGTGTGACTGGGTGAGATTTTGAAGACTTGAGAAAAACCAGAGCCTCAATCTCAAAAACATTTCTCTTAAGCTCAGCACATCCCAGAGGAGAGAAACACTCGGCACTCTGCTCAGCGCGTGCTTTTCAGTGTTTCAACAATAGAAACATTTTATGATGACATTATTTCATCTCATCTCTCGCACATTTCAACACAAACACAAGTGGTGCAGTAACGGCACTGGCCCAAAAGCATTGTGGGATCTAAAAAAACAAAACAAAAAAAAGTATTTATTATTTATTTGTCCAAACTCTGCACTATAGCATCTATTGAAAAGGATTCCTCCTTTGTCATTTCTCCTGATGTTTGAGGTCATTATCTGAGCATGTCTGTCTTTTATTATACAGACTTTAAAGCTCGAAGCGAAAAACATTGTTTTTCAGTATGAATGATTATGAATGAACTTGACCCAATTTAACTTTAAGACACGGAGAAAACTGCAGCCAACTATCATCACCACACACTTCATATGTTTTTGGCGCGGGCTGTTTCCAGTGCTTTTTACGTATTCTGGGATAAAATCACTCTCCTGGGCTTTGACTCATCCGAGAGCGGGAACATTTTTTTGGCAACTTGAAATAAACTGCTGCTAAGGGTCTGTGTGAGTTAGTAAATAAAGCACATGGTAGCCCTTCAGGAAATAAATAAAGTACTCGCTACAACAGCGGCAGTATCAATAGAGATGCTTGTTTACCACCTGTATCTCAGCATCTCAGCAAAGGTTTCTGACCAGGTTTCACAGGAGAGTGCCTCGTCCAACCGTCAATAAGTGCTTTTCAATGAGTGCCAAGTCTGATGCAAGAACAGTGACTTTCCTCTCCTTCACAAACTATTCCAAGAAACAGCTGAAATCACATTGTTTGGAAACTATCAGAGCCATTATTCACCGTTTTGTTTTGTTTTGTTATTAAAGAAGAAGGATGTTTATCACAAAAAGATAAAGTAAAGAAAAGAGCTTGTCCTCCCTGAGATCGAGACCATGATGCATGCACTAAGCCAACGGTCACTAAAATACACAAAAGAATGTGACTCTGAGTTTATGATTGATGCGATTGGTAGAATCTTCAGACGCCAAAGTTTTATCATATTCATGATTCAAATCAAAATCCAAAACAGCACCATCAACAAGCCGATTGGATAACCAGTAACAGCTGGGTGCGTTCACGGCCACATGCAATGAACAGAGAGAAAAAAAACATTTCCAGCTTCTGAACTTAAATTCACATAAATGCAAATACGCAGAGCACGAGTGTTACAGAGAGAAAAAAGCAACTGAAGAGCGAGTCAAATGACAGAGAGATGTAATCATCTGTAATTTTCTGGGGTGAGCCGTGGTGGTTCAAAGAAAAGAGGATGTGGCAAACTGACAGTCAATGTTAAGTGGTAGCCCTCGTAAAACCTCCCTCTTATCCATAATGTCTGCGCAAATGCTGCCATGGAACAGCAGCCCGCTGTGTTCAGCCTCAGAAGTAGACACAACAATAACGGTGCATTAAACTAAATGACTGCCAAATTATTTTGTTCCATCTAATGCGTCGGAAAAATGGTTGTTCTTTCTCCGGGGGCACAAGGTTACAGCTAATACTGCAAGAAACAGCTGAAACTCAGAGGAAAACAAAGTGCTGAAAAGATAAAACTGTGAACAGCATGTCCAACTTTGCTGCTAATTAGCAAATCTAATGGTGAGATGGGGGAAAAAACTGCCTCCCACTGTTTCCAGTACACACTTTTAAAATTCTGATTCTTCAAAAAAAAAAAAAAAAAAAGAGTCCATCAAAGAGTGTGTTAATGTAACGCATGAGTGCTGGGAATATACGTTAATGTAACATGTAACACTAATCACTGATCAGCGGGGTGAGGCACAGCATCTCTCCGTCTCCCATCCTCTCCCATTCACTGTCCATGTTGTTTATCTCTTTGTCTGTGGACGTCTCTAATGAGGGGAAAATGGAAATATGGGAAAAAATTTCTGTTTATAACCACCGAGAGCAAGCAGATCAGTACAACGGAGAGCGTTGCACCTGCACAGACACCCCCTAATTTAGGCATACTCACTTCAGCCTCTCAGCGCAGATAATGCCTGCTTGCTAAACTGTGAGGCTTACAGTACTCATGTGCCAAAACATAAAAGCAAAGGGTATCACACTTCCAATTCACCGTAAAGTTAAATCCCCATAACATGCAGAAAACTTCAGGGGGTCACTGCATGACCTGGATGCTCACTCTCTCTCTTTGAAACAGGCTTGAAATACAGGCAAATAGGAATAGCAACTTACGGGTGACTTAATGGGAAATGAAAGCATGACAGATAATTAATAAATATCACACAAGATTTATTTGCACCTTTTGAAAAAAGAAGGTTGGTTTTGTTCCGAGAAGATTTTGCCCAAATTACGCCCTGCTCTGAAGTATAATCATACACGCCCACAGCAGCAGTGATGCATTGTAATACGTTATAAATTACTGTGTAACACTGTGATGCTCATGCTTTGTTGGTCAGAGCCTTACCTGTCAGGGTCAGCCTCTGTGATATCGATGCGGGGAAGAGAGACGATGGGCAGACTTGTGGGTCTGGTACGGGTCACTGGATCTTCTTCAGGCGTTAGCGACCTGACCTTGTCCCTCTCTTTTTCCGCTTGTCGCCATGACAACGGAGGCAGCTGCAGGTTCCCAGAAAAGCGCCTGTGGACTTTGCACAACTCTACCATGAGAGTACTGCCTATAGAGACTTGTCCCACAGTAAGTTCCTTATTCTCCTGAGAACAGAAAACAACAACAGTGACGATGAATCGGTGGGTTAGGTTTCCATTAAAATATCTCATATTATCTCACTGAGTTAGAAAATCAAGAGAGTGTGGATGAAATAACATCAGGCCAATGTCCTTTTCAAATATAAAAGGTGAATTAAATGTCGCTGTGTACAATATACAAAAACAACAAGATTAAATACGAAAGTCATATCAAGTAATGCAACAGAAGGGCTGTGATAAAAAGAAAATTTAAGAGGCCGATTGAGCACAAATAAACTTGCCTTTCCTGCATACAGTATACCTCTGTTACACACACAGTACGCTGTATTTATGGTCTTCACTATACAGAGAAGAATTAACCATTTTATCAAATCCTATCCAGGCTGTCAACACCAGAGCTGCCAATTGGCATTTTTAATGAGCTGCGCTGCACATAAATTGTGTGTTTAATGTGTCTGGTTGAGTGCGAAGGTTCCGGTACGGAGCCCTGGGTGCTTAACTGGACTGATGGGCTGTAAACAAACCAGGTCACTGAGGGGCTGCCTGAGCTCCATCTGCATTATGCAGCACCCTCCACTTTATAATCACAGGATGAGAGTGTAAATGAAATGACCCCACGGGCTTCAAAACGGACACGGGAGATAGGGAGGCACAATGTTGCCGATAGGGGGAAATGAGGGATCGAGGAATAATCTGCAACATGACATTGACAAACAAGAAAACATTCGTCTACTATGTGAGGACTAAGCAGAGAAGATGTGTGACAAGACAGCGAAACAGAGAGAGCAGGTCTGACAGCGCTCCACGACTTAACAGGACCAAGCCTGCATCAATCAACTATTACATTGTGTACAATACAGTTTCTTGTTGCTAGAAAACACGGATATTTAGGAGTTTTAAAAAAAACATACAAAAATCTTGCTACAGACTTTTTTTTTTTCATAGAATTGTGACCAAGTGGGACATTTTTAAGTTGAGAACACAACTTATCAGCGCTCTCTTGTGGTCAAACTCCATAATGTTTTTTTGTTACTTGCCGGCCAACATATACTGTAAACTGATGCACCTACAATAAGCTTATATCAACTGATATATTGGCCCTGGCAGATCGAAAAGGTCTCGCTCTAGTACTGTAGGCACTGAGGGTAATAATGATTTAAATTACAGATCAACATACTGCTAAATGTTCTTCATTTATTGATGCATTTGAATGTCAGAAAAAGGAGGAAAATGTCCATTAAAATCATCTTTTAGGATTCAATGAAAAACCCTCAACTTTTACATCCTAAAAACAAAGATGGCAGAAAAATAAAAACCCTGATGCCTTGTTGCATTTATATTTGGTAACAAGTAAAAAAAAAAAAAAGAACAACAATGACATGTGCAAATCTTTCTTTTTCACATATGGAACTGTGAGTTCTATCTCCCGAGGGAAGCTGGCAACACCGTCATCTGCTCCCATTAAAGTTTCCCCTTTGTTGCACCGAGATAAGTGCAGTGTTTCAAGTCCAAAATCAGCTCTTTGTCATGGAAAGAGATCCGCTCTCCAATTCTGAATGCCAGCGGTGCCACCACCGATGAAAGGAGGGATGAGGGTTCAAAAGGAAAACAAACAGTAAAGTTCACATGAATAGGCGGGTGAAGTGAAGTGAGACAAAGTGAGGTCACGTGACGAGGTAAGAGGGCAACAGTTGGTAAGCAATAAACAGAGACAACAGTCAGAAAGAGGAAGTCATGCCACATCCTCTATTGATAGTAAAAACACAACAACTGGTAAGCAAAGAGAGGGAAGCAAAGAGAAGGACTGATTCTGAATGAGAGGGGACGACGGAGTGACGCCAACGGGAGCCTTCCTTCCTTTCTGATAACACTGTTCTGCTGACTCCTCTGCTCCATCTAGGAAATGCAATTAGTCTGATTTGTTGTGGCCGTCTCTTGAAACACACAATCTTCCAATGAAAAAATGGGGGGAGGGAATTAAATCTGGCAAAACATAAATCTGTTTGACCGGATTTTCTGAGTGGAAACAGTTGCAGATCAAACGATACAAGCAGAGATCTAAATAGTCTCTTGTCTAGATGACACAGTGCCATCGCCGTTTCAGTTCTCATTGCCAATTTATTCATCAATCGTGTATTGATTGTCCATCTGATATCTCGACATGTAATTCTAGTTCTTCATCGATCCCGTGTCTGTGGTCGGAAAGGCATTTGAGGAGGGAAATACTGCTAATGTACTTGGAGAGTACGTCTGTGTATAAGCCCGGAGGAGGATGCAGAGGTTGCTCATTTTTGAACTCGAAGCAACAGTAAATTTAGAAACCCAGATTTATAACATGTGCCAGAAGACGGTCGTAAAAAGGACAGGAAGTGTCCTGAGATGAAAGGTAAAACAATCACTCTGAAATGGAGGTGGAGTAGCTCCAGTGTCAAACAGAGGTGGAGAGTGGGTGTTTTTGTCGATGGAGATGAAAGGCCTTTCTTGGCCACGGAGCCTGAAGAAGTCCAGTTTTCTCTGGGATACTTCCAAAAAGCCTTTCTGAGGAGGGTGATATAAATGAGACAGCTTTAGGAGTGAAGCTCTAACAGCATGGCTTGATGCCGTGGTTGAATTATTGAATCTACGAGCCAAAGGAAAAATCAGAGACTGCTTTAATTATTAAGAGGCAATAGAATCTCAATGTAAGACGGGAGATGAGCACTCGAGGGTATTAAGGGGTGAAGAAATGTCTTTAGAGAACTATATTCAACATTTCTGTGAAAGAAAGAAATTACATGGGCATCCATTACCATGATAAAACAGACAATACATTGATATGATTGAATTACTAGTTCATTAATGTTTGCATCTTAAACTACGTCACACAGCTGTTGTCTTTTATGACAGGATTTCATCTTTGGTGTCTTTATCGCTTTGCCTTTGTTTGATTTCTTTATAATGCAAATAATTATTTGCATTGATGGAAGAAGAACTCAGATCTTTCACTTTAGTAAAAAAAAAATAGCAATACTTTCATGCACATATTCTCTGTTACAAATGAATGTTTCATTTAAAAATCTCGAGGAAAAGTACATAATTATTAGCATCACAATATACCTTAAGTACCAGAAGTGAAAGCATGCATAATTTACAAACTGGATTATAAATAATAATAATAATAATAAATAAAAAATAATATAAAACGTGGATATTTAAGGTGCTGTTTTTCCCTGCTGCCTGTTCACCAATGCCTCCCATGTATCTTCAATACTACAGGAATGATCTAGTGGTGTGAAAGCTGTTGAAAGTGCTTATGTGACCCATAACATTACGCTGAAATACAAAAACATTTTAAGCATTAAAGACGTCTGCACAAACATTCCTACCAATGGAGTAGAATGAGTATTTTAGGCCCTACTAAATGAAGGTTTTCATTCCAAACTGAGATGCCGATCTTTTGAAAAATGTGTCTGCTGTTACAGAAATCACTGCTGCATCAAGCAAAAAAATGTCCATTAATCATCTGTGATATTACTGGTCATTTTATGGAAGAAACTGTGCATTTCATGCATAGAAATTGAGAAATTACCACCGTTATCCGGTGTTAACATTTTTGCATTGCCACATATTTTCAGTGACTAGCCTGTTATGCATGCAGAAAAAACCTCCATCATGCAGGATGTAGCGTGTCCCGTTGGCCAATGTCAAAAGTAAAAAAATCTGATATGCCTGCACAGTTGTAAACGGTGTGGAGGAGAAACAGATGGGCCTCTCGGTCAGATCTGTCCTTCCTCCTCTAATCCATGTTTCCAGTCAGTCAGTGTCCTAAATGTGGACTGGTGTGAACTGTCTTTTAACGCCTCTCCTCCTCTTCATGCTCTCTGCCTCCTCCTTCTAAACTCTGCATCACTTATCAAGTCTTTGTCATCTTAAATCTGAACTCTCTCTCGCATAGACACACACACACACAAATATACTCGGTCCTTCTGTGCCCATCTCTATTCCAACACACACACACACCATCTCACTCTCTGCAGCGTGTCCAGATAGCGGTCTGTTGTGTACAGTACAGTCATCTGTTTATGAGTCACTGACCACCAACAGACATACAGCACCTTGCGTTCTCTGCGTTTTCCCACCAGAGATCACTGTATTGTTGTTGGAGAGGAAAATGTTACGAAATTTACAGCAAACTGTGCAAACTGCAGATTTGGGTGGCAAACTTACAAGGTGAGATGCAGATTTCCAGGTTGTGTAATGAATGCATGAATGAATGGATTCCAGATTGAACAGATGGATAGTTGGAGGAAAAAAAAAAAAATCAATACTTACATCACATGGTGTAATTCCCTGTGTACTACTGCTTTTCTTCATCCTGGGGAATTCAACCAGACTCTCTCTCTCTCTCTCTCGCTCGCTCACTCACTCTCTGATCCTCACTCTGAAAACGCAGTTCTGTCTTGCTTCTACTGCTCTCGGCAGCCTCACCGGTACGCCTGCACAATGGAAGCAGACAGGAAGGTGGGGGCAGTGATAAGGTATCCAGCACTAGAAGTTAGTCAGGCTCCATCTCAGTGAGGGTAATCTGTGTGCAGCAATCAGACAAGTCTACACTGTGTTGAATTGCATAACTTGGCCTAAACAATAGACATTGCAAAGCCTCTGATGGATTATTTATCGTAGTAGTTAAACATTTATACATGTAGACATTCAAACAGTAGTGAAATAAATGTAAATTGATGTTATATTAAGGACCTGCTAACAATATCATAGCAATACGTCTTTGTTATTTTACTTTTAGAGATATTTCAGCCACGCTAGCAGTATGGCTTTAGGGACGGCAATGCCTTCCACCACCTTCACTCTAATTAAATTAATCAAATCTAATGACTTGGGAGATCCTCTGTCTTTTCTTTTAGTGCTACCATGAGGTGGACATTTCACATTTTAAGTGAAATATCTTAACTATATGGTACAGACTTTTATGTCCCCCCAACAAAATTAACTGTGAGAATTTTGGGGATCCCTTTATTATGTTCTAAAGGCCATCATCAGGTAAACATTCAAATTTTTCCAAATCTTTGATTAATGACCAAACACCTGAATCAACAATCAGCCACAGCTGCACTATTTATAATGGTGAACAAGGTAAATATCAAGGCTTTTAAACATCAGTGTATTAGCAATGAAAGTGAGAGCATGTTAGCATTGTGTGGAAAAAGACAAAGAGTGATATGATATAGCTTAAGGTGTATATATATATATGCCTGACGGTCTTTTCATGCAGTCCCATCTCTCAGACTCTTCTGAATGCAGTAACGTTATACTCATCAATTATAGAATTACCACAGTGGGTGGAAAGGCACCAACAGGCAGACATGAGTGACTAATCTAAAGTCACAGGAATCCATCAATATTTTTCATGTCAATCCCCCCCCCCCCCTGTGAGCGCTGTCCAGCAGCTGCCAAGTCAAGTTCTGTGAAAGAGTGCCAATCAATGAATCGCTCTCCCTATAAAAACTCAGATAACAGTAAAAATAAAAATTTTGAATTTAAATGGCGTTTTTCTCAGCATTTCTGAAAAGGTGAGAACTTCAAATTGCATGTTCAGCCCAACCAATAGCTGCTTTTAAATGTATAATAATTAAAAGTAGAGGAATTAAATCTTTGTGATAGAATTAGCTGGAACCGGCAAATGTTTGGTATTTCAGCTTTATAAACGACTTAAACAATGAATCCATTACCATAAATTTCCTTCAATCAACAAATGGATTTATCAACAGCACCACTTTTCTGTCAGTCCCGTCTAGAAATGATGTAGTTCTAATTGCTTGCTTGCCAATAATATGATCATTTGTCAGTGTTGGGCCTCATTTCCAAATATATAAATGGTTGTTAGAAATCAATTTTTCTAGCGAGACTTTTTCCTTGACATCCTCATTTAAGTGAAAATGTCAGGGGGTCAGGAAGAATATCCAGGGAAGGAATGAGGCTGAGACTCTGAGGAGCATTTGAACCACTCACTCAAAACAAAGGAGGTCATTGGACAAGAGAAACTGGAGTAGAAAGGCACTCCTGTCTCCACGTTTTAGAGGAGCAAGCTTCGCGTTACCTCTCCTCTCTGTAACCCCTGCAATACGTCATTTCCCCAACGGTGGCTGCCTGAGCCTCTACAAATAATTGGGTTGTTGATGTGAAGCGGGCAACGGAGTGAAAAGTCATGAGGAGGCAATCGAGATTCTGATTATAAAGCTTTGGTTTGGATTTTTGAAGAGAACACAAGAGATCACAATATCACTGCAATAAGGAAGACAAACAAACTGGAGCAGACGGCTTTGGCTTAATTCACTCAAGCACAAGTGCAAAGGCTATGGATGGACTAAGGCTATTATTTCTTCTATTAAATGTGGGTGCTTTAGAAAAAAAAAAGTAGGACATATGTATGAGAGCAGTATGTTGTATATATGTAGCATAACAATCTGTTTAAAGACACTACCATCGGCTCTATGGAATTAATACAAGCATCTCTAGTGTTAGAAATTTTATAGACCAAATAATTAATAATTCAGAGACATAACCGGCCAATTGATCAATAATTAAATGTTGTGTTGTGTGGTTTCCCACTGGTGCTATAGCTTCCTGCCACATGTGCATTAAGTGAACTGAAAGCTCTGAATTACCCACAGGTGTGAATGTGAGTGTGAACGGGCTTCTGCATGCAATCCACTTGTGACTTTGACCTTTGACCACATGTGTACTGGAACAGATATCGGCACTGGCCCACCATCACCATCACTGGCACTGAATAGGAATGAATTCAGTAGGCATATGGATAACTAAATAATGTAATTGCTGCTATAAAATGACACCCATCTCGTGTCACCCAACACAATCTTACCACTATAACAGCACGCAATGCGAATGGGTAACTAACACCGTCAATAACAACCAATGTTTGCACGTCCAGGCACAACGGAGAGCTGTGAAGGGGTGAGTCAGCGGACCGTCATACAGTTAAAATAACTGGACACCCACACAAAGGTAGCTTTTGTAGCACAAAAGGCTCAAGAAATCATGAGTGGAACTGGGTTAATGTTACACTCAAGAGGAGTCAGATGTGCTACTAAATGAAGGAACCATTATGAATACTTACCCAGCTTTGATCCCGCTGTTTGTTATATACGCTTAGGAAAACTCGCTCGTCGGTGAAAGGGAGAAGTGAGCTGCGCTATAGTCACAAGACAACAACTGGTGAGAGAAGCAGAAGGTCCTGTTTGTCGGCCGGGCCTGCCCACATTTATTCTATTCTATTAACAACCACCACACCCACTGCATTTACACCACTCACTGGTGCCATAACCTGTTTATACACATTCAGAAGTTGCTCAGTGAAGTTCACTGTCCACAGATGTCGCCGTTCCTCCAAAGTAAACTTTCCTTTAAAAAGGCTTTGAGGTCATTTTCTGACACCATGCGCTGAACTTTAATGAGCAAACAAAAGATTGTGCAATCTTGTTTTATCACCTCAGAAATATATACCAAGATGGAAGAGTTTCTCCGCATGACCTTGAAAATAATAGCCGTAGTTCTTCCTGAAAGGCCTTTCTTGGAACTGAAATGCACCTCGAGGAGGAGGAGGAGGAAGAGGAGGAGAAGGGGGCCAAAGCCACCATCACATTTCATATTCGGTTCACAAGCAAGACTTCAGTATTCCATCATATTGCATCCACACTGGAATCGTTTTACTAACAACATTTAAAATCATTTTAACATTTTAGTGTTTAATTATAGTGAATCATCTTTTAAAAAATCACCACTGATAATCCCTCACCTCCGGCCTCATTTGGCCCGAGGGGAACAGACTGAGCTGTTTGAAGCACAAAGTCTTCTCCCACGGTGCACTTCTGGTGTTCACAACCACAAACTACTTGCATTACATTATAATAATGGTCTATTTAACATGACACTGGTGTGCAGCCTCTTGTAGGATTTGTTTTGCAATATGCTCTTTGGCAACAAAGTCGTTTTAGACATAGCAGCTTCAGACAGCAGAAAACAAATGTTAGACGAATGGCCAGAGGGATACACAATCATTTATTATTGCGCACGATGCAGCTCACGCCTGCAAAAACACTGCAGCGATGGATTACTCCTTTAAACCAGGGATAAGAGACAACTTTTCACAGACTCTTTCTTATTTCTGAAACATCTACATGGGCATTTGATATAAGATGAGGATTAATTGTCATACAATTCATTGCATTTTATCCCACAATTGTATGATGAGTCAAAAACACCTTATGAAGAGGAAGAGCCATTTTAGGGCAGTGTCACGTTTATATATTTAAGACTAATGGTCAATTGCAGCTGTGGCTGCCTGTACAAGTTCAGTGAATTGGGTGCGTGGTAGATCCCACATCAATAGATGCTCAACAGAACGTTCAGCGCCTCTAGAGATTAACAGTCAGAGGTTGTAAAGGGTCATTTGATTCTCCATTCATAGCAGAATACATGCGACCAAATGACGTTGTTAACAGGCGACAGTCAAACATCAAATGTTGGAAAATGACGTGAAAATTGTTCCAGTTGTTTTCATACAGATGAATGGAAATGATTCCAACGATTAGGCAAAAGAAGAATATTTAAGAATCGCAACAGGCCTAATAATATAAAAAGAAACATTAAGCTGAGCTCCTAGGTTGCTACTAGACTAAATTAGCAAGTGACAAAATTAGCAACAAATTAGCAACAACCCAACACTGCTGTATTCACTGGGTGCCATAATCGATTCATCACAGACAGACATTCTGTGGTCTCTAAGTCCTCGCTGGGCAACGAACCTCTTAAGACACATCCATCGAAATAAAGTTCACACAGAACAGAAGCTGATACCAATCAATATTTGTCCAGACTTGTTAAGTGGTAAATATTGTACGTTTAAATATACAAGCTGCTGAGAAATTAAACACCGTTCTAATCTTATCCCTCCTTCCCACACCGTTTGTGTGGGCATGTTCAGCACACTAAGCAGTTGTTGCACTTCATGCAGGTACACCCTTACAGTCACTATGTCAGGCAGGGAAAAAAATAAACACAGAATAATACATTAGTACATCTAGAAGTATAAACCGCTTCCACAGAGGGGGACGATTTAAAAAGAGCTCTTGATTTAAGAAGGGCTGAACGTTTTGGCAAATTATTAATTCATGTATGAATCTTTTGTAGATCTAATTAGTTAATCACTTGAATATTTTGGGTTTCGGTCTGTTGTCGGGACAAAACAAGCAATTTGAAGATGTCACTTTGGGCTCTGCTGAAATTGTGATGAATTTTTTAAAATTATTTTCTTACCTTTAATAGACTAGATAAATGATCTATTAATTGAAAAATACTCATTGGTTGCAGGGTTTTATAGTCGTAGGGCACAAACGGCTGGGCTGAAGCAATAAAGTGGTAATGTAAATGTTAATTTAACTATCAAGATGTGTGTCAACACTTCGTCTCATTTAAGTAGACACCATCAAATATCATTCAACAGTTTGAAATTAGTTATGACACTAAACTTTATGACTGAAAAAAAATAAAATTACAAAATCAGCATCTGAAACTGAGCCGCAGTGGAAACTCGGGTGTTTGTATTTGCATTCAGTTCAGTTTCAGCGCTGCAGATTCCAGCAGAGCAGAATTTCTGAGTCGAGCGAGGACTGAGAGGAGTTTGTTGAGGAGGGAGAGAAACAACACACCAATTTGTCACAACTGAAAGATGACGTCACTGTGGAGGCCAGAGGCAGGGAAACCCTTTGGCCTACTGTACGGACATAAGGAGAGAGAGAGACTGAGAAGGCAAGACTCGGTGGAAGCAAACTGAGGAAACAAAGATATGAAGATGAAACACATCTCTGTCATGTAATTACAATATTTAACAGCATCCTCTACTATACTGCTACACCCACAATGTGCTCCTTTGGCCATATTCAGTTTTCATCACACATACGATCATTTGTCCTTTCTTGGTATTAGATGAAAAACATGAACAGATGCTTAATTAATCATGAGCTTTCAGTATTGTGCTTTTCCCTTAATACGGATTGAAATAATGTCTGTGTCAGCACTTTATCGGTGATCCATTCATTAGACTAAGTTGATTAAAGCCTTTAGGGTGAATCATAACACATGTCTGCACCATTTGAGGCACAGACGACTGTAAACCCTTCACATGGCAGCCGGGATAGAAATGAATCTGTGTTCAGCTTGCACCTGAGCTATTTTGAGAGAAATATAGACGTCTGTTACTTATTTGACCATTCAATTAAATATCAAGTCTATAAAATGTCAAAAACAAAGAAAAAGGTCAGTCAAGATTTTAGGCTAACATTAGCTAGCATTCTTCTGCTCAACAGATAGATAGACAGCCCACGATGACCGACACATTTTCCTTCTGTTTTTATGTTTTCACATTGCAAAGTAAGCCGATTGCTCGCAACGTCGCCAGTCTGTTGACGTTAAACAGCGGCTTCTTGACAGATCACATGATGCACGACGCACTCATACCTGGGCATGGGAATCTTGATGAAATCATGCAGTGTGTGATGCCCTGTTCATTTTTTTTTTTTTTAATCTTGCAAGGTGTGCATGTTTAAGATTGAAGAGAAAAGTGTGGAGATTCTCGTTACGTACGTGATGAAACCAGATTTCCCAATGTCAGGATTTTAAAACTCCTGTGGTGTGAGCCGGCCTTACTGGTAAATGTACTTTACTGTGGACTTGATATAAATCTTTCACCCAGCAGCTCCATAATACAGAGAAAATTCAAGAAATCTTATTCACCGTTTAGTCATGGAGGTTGAAAACCCAGACAGACAGAAAAATGTACTCACAGCTGAAGCCCTTGGCCTTCAGTCAGAGTTGAGAAGATATGCGTAGATTCGTGTCAATAGACTGTCTGCCTGAAATACAAACAGTGTCAGATGAAATTACAGCAAGAGACGGGGTATATAGACAGAGAGATCAGATCAGAGATCAGAGATATTAACACATGATTTCACAATAATAAAGCATATCCAATGATCAGATACTACATAATTTATTGGCCCTGAAAGCTGTGTGCAATTTAACAGATTTTTTTTTTTTTTTTTTTTTACTGCAAAAGCAGCCAATAATAGCCTGTAACTTCAGGCATATTGTATCAGTATCGGGAAGGGAGAAAAAAAAAAAAACCCAGAACACCTCTATTTTAAACTGCTGTATTCCTCCTCTTTCTTAACAACAGGAATCCAGCACAATTTCTAAGCTTCTCTGATGCATGGCTTTGAGTCGTCAGATTTGCCATCCAACACTGTGTCCTGGCAAGAATCTGGCAATAGGATATGTATCACAAAAGAGGAGCTATGATTCAGCAGATTGTCGTATAATGCGATACTGAAAGCAAGGCCAGATATTGCATTTCTTTAATCCCATTTTAATATGATCAAGAACACACCATCATATACATAAAATCAGAGTCAAAAGTTTATTTTTTTAATGCAAGTGGGCAAAGTCAAATAAACTAAGGACAAATCACAGCACTGCTATCTAGCAGACAAGAGTTTGAATACAACACAATATTGAACTCTGATCAATATTTGTATGTAAATTATGAATTATTAGACAGTATCAAAAGAATTATATTACAGAATTAAAAAAAACACACACACACCACTTCCTGTTTTCACAATCAGCTGTTTGTTTTCGTCACATTTCCCAGTTACATTCATTGAGTCTGTATTTATTCATCCAATGGGAGCAAAACAACAATGTTCAAAAACGCCATAGTAGCCACATCACCAGTAAAGCCACTGAGCTGCCAGAAAATGAGTCATCAGTTTGGCAGCCAGAGCCTTTTAAACAAGAAGCTGTATGCATGTGCCTTGTTGTTTCAGCACTGTCTGAGAATAAAAGGACAATGGCCAGAGTTCACACCATGTGACCAGCTGCACAGAAAAGCCATCAACTGAGCTTGAAAGAAAGTGCACTTCTGAAATTCAGGAGTGCACTTTGATAGTATGTCATGGCAGTGAAATGCCATTACTGTGGCATGATTGAAAAGTCTTTTGAATGTTGTAAAACTGATGCACAGCTCTAAGAGATGAGGGAAAACGCTCTAAGAACGAAGAAATGTTGTTGTTGTTTTAAGTCGTATGCATGCAGTGGAATGGAAATAAAGCGCATTTTAAAGAGATGAAGACATTCAAATCAGATATTTCTCACACTCACAAACTGCAGTCCAAAGACTCAAAACTGTACACGTTCCAGCAGATGTTCTGGTTGATGTTTATATCAGCAGTAGCTAAAGCAGCTAAAGGTACATGTGCTGGAGAACCTTGAAGGTTTTGCTACACACACAAAAAAAAATTACGCACAAACCCACATACCATAAATCTGAGACAAATTTAAGTTGAAACATCTGCGAAACTGGACTAATTATTTGTTTATGTGGGACAAAAGATTATTGAGAAAATTATTTTTTGCACCCACTTGTCTCAGCTGTACTCACAATATCATGACACTTAATGTAAATGCAGGGCTTATACATGAAGGTCAAAGTCACTGAACTACCACCGATCCCAACTGCAGTTATTTCAGCTTGATTAATATTTCAACATGCATATTCTGTTCATTTTACCTAAGCAAAAACACAATATTCCATGGGCCTTTATGCAGTAAATAATGACTTCTTTTATGCCAGTGGAGACCTTGACCATGAATTCCCTGACTTAATGTACAATATGTCCCTGTGGTGGATGTCAGAAGTCTTCTTGAATACGTGTAGCTGACAAATGATGGTAATTTAAATGTATAAGCATGAAAGGTTCGGCACAATCACTAAAATGCAGATGATTAACGCAGTCCCCTGTCATGCAGTCACATTAAGTAGCTACATAAAAAATTGTTGATTTCTCATTTAAGGTGAATATTTGACCGCCCATGTGTTGATTGTCCCCCATCTCAAATATAATCCACGCTCATTTACTTCTCTACAGAAGCGTCATTAGACCCATTTTACTGGTGCACTTGGCCCAATATTGACCTGTGGTGGTATTGGATTAGCGGTGGATTCATAAGGTTGGATGGTTACTAGGACAGTTTAAGCAATGCTATTTATTTTACTTCAACTCATTTGTGCTGACAGGGCCCTCTGAAATTGTTTTTTTTATAAATTATCAATGTGGAAAGCAGGAGAATACAAATGTGCAACCGTTTCCTAAATTGAGTTGGGTTTTGTTATTATGCTGCATTCAAGTTAATGGGTAACTTGACAATACCAATTTGTTTATTTACGCCCTCTGGAAAAACATGCATCCACATGATCAACTCAGAAAACAATAATCCATGCCCTGACAATATCAATCGCCAATCATGTTGATATCAATAAAGCTCGAGTAGACTTGTTGGCTTATATCAATTATTACAGACTTCTTTGTAAAACCGGTAATGCTGGAAAACTTCACTATTATATTAAGAATGCACACATATCACACAGAATAATAAATGACTTAACATCATTAAAGCGCATTTTAATATTACTGTCACCAGTCAACAGAGGTAGCCATGATTATTCGCACTGAACTTCCAACAACCCGACCATGTGTTCATATCATTTTGTCTGAGTCTGAGCTTGTATTTTCCTAATTTCAAATGTGTCATAAACACAACATTACCTACATATGTGGCTTATGAAGTTTTTACTTTATAAGCGTGTTGAGAATGTTCATAATATATGTCGAAAGAAATATTTTCACAAAGATTAATAAATGCACATTTTTTACCTTCACCAGTAGTTGTTTCAGTTTTAGCAGTAGCACCCAATGGGTTAAGCATGTGCCCCAGAGGCGCTTTATGTGGGGCAACGCCCCTGCTAATCTATATGAACATCTCTTCCTGTAGTGAGAGAAAACACTGCGTGGGAATGAACATTGTTTGACCTCATCATCATACTTCTGGGGAAGTGCCCCTAAAGTTTGTGTAGGCTGCGGTCAATGAGGCACATCATTCGGTTTAGAAATGAGTAGTGGCCACATTGAACAAGTGGTCCTCGTGAGAAATTAAAACATGAAACGCACAGAAGCTTACGTGATGCGACTGAGTGAGAAGACCTTTCACTGAGGTCCTGCTTTGCTATATTTTGTTTGAAAAAAAGACTCAAATGACGGGAAACCTACGACAAATCCCGTATCCGTTTACATAAAAACATTGATAAGAGTGCATGTAAGGTAAACTCTAAAATACCGCTGTGGTTAAATGCCATCTTTGAACAGTTTCTGTGGTCTTACCTTTAGGTGTATCGGCTGTCCCACGCGCTGATACTGTTCTGACTCGCCCTGCCGTCTCAGCTCTCTCTGCCGTATTTTGGAGGCACGCGCCCCTTTTTAAGAGGTTCCATTTGTTCCATTCGCGCCTGTTCCCATTACCGATGCCACGAGGGCATCGATTGGCTTTGACGCCGACACGCAAATTCTTCCGTTTACCAATGGCTGCCAGTGGACACGCCCTCTCTGCCATACCGCCGCGCTCCCCCCCTGCGTCCCTTTCAATTGCAGCAAGGGGGGGAATGTGGATGTATCCGTCTCACTAATTGGATTAAGACCCTCCACCTGCCCCGTTGTCTGTCTTTCATTGACTCCCTGATGTGTTTCAATTAATTGTCTCTTTAAATAACAGTTACGTATATTATTGCAGTAAAAAGCGCTCCATTGTCTGTCTGCCTATGATTTAGTAAGGCGAAGTTAGATTTAAGTTTGTTGTAGGCAGCTCACCTATAGAAAGAGCAATAGTTAGGCAGACTCATCAAGTTGTGATAAATAGGTCATACTAAAACTAAAGCGAGCACACAGAGAGATCCTATTATGTTATTGCATGTAAAGCAATAGTCCCATGATAGACCCTCATAATATGACTCCTTGACCACGATAACCCAGCGAAAATCTTGTAACCACAAAGGTATTGAATTTTTTTAAATAAATTCTGGATCAGATGGTAACTCAGATCACAACCAAAATCTAACGGATTGTTCCTTGGGCCATACCCCACCTCTCCAAAGAATTTCATCAACATCTGTTTTGGCTTTTGACAGACAAAAAAAAAAAAAACTCCAAGAATATCATTATGACACAGTATCACATTATAACACATAATAACACAATATGATTATCATATCTTATCACACTTTCTTTAACATTATGAGAAAAGTAATGTTTTCAACATTTTCCCAATATTATAAAAAATAACTATAGGCTAATCAAAATTTAAAAAAAATACTCATGATATTTTACTATTATGAACAAGTTAATCCATATCTGCATCTGAGAGATTAAAAATCACAGTCCGGCAACAGAGAAACAGGGCACTGCCACCAATATGTCTCTGAGATAATGCAGATTCAGAGTCATTCAAATGGAAATTATGTTTTTGTTGATAAATCAAACTGCTGATGTTAAACACATGATTCCTAATGCCAAGAGTAGGTTTCCAGGGTCAAGGAATTAGATGGTATTACTCAGTTTGGCAGGAGGCAGATCTGAATGAAGCAACAATCATCATGGCAACATCACCATAGCGTGTGTTATGCCCTGGGTGGAATGATACAACTATTGATTAGAGATAATGGCGTTGGCGGCGGTATGCACTCTTAGTGCCCTCTAGTTTGAAGTGTGTGCCTTGTTGCACTGCATTACACTGAATCCGTTTGTACGACCTTGTGCTGCATTGAATTGAGTGAGTTCAGCTTTCTAGCTCAACGGTGATGCGTTGCATTGAGCCACGTGACTGACCTTGCAACTGAATGTTGTGTTAGACGTTGCAACCCATATAGTTGCATTTTATGATATTCAAGACCAGATTCAGGAGTCTTTCAGAATAATTTTGATGCCTTGGCTGTTGCTAGGCAACAGCTGTCCTGGAACAGAAATGAATTGGTGTCCCTGAGCTCTTTCTTTTTCATCATCTCCATCTTTGCCTTCATATATTTTTTTCTTGTCAATGTCTCTCTCTCTCATACAGACATTTATGTTCTGTGTAAATGCTGTTTTCATCAGTCAACCTCACTCTGAATACACTTTTATTTCATTAAGGTGTCGTGTTATGGGTTTTGGGACATAGAAAAACTTCTGATTCAAATGGTCTCAGTGTCACCGACATAAATAACGGGGTGGATTTTTCTATCATCAGTTCTGCTGAATGGGCTAAGCCAAGATTGATCAATCACCAGCTTTTCTTTATGAAATATGTGGGTGGTTCATCTCCGTCAGCTACTTTCAGGTCTCTCTCTGGTTCTGATGGACCTCATTTTGGACATACCCTCATGTGAACTTGGCTTGAACCCCAAGTGAGCCAAGGTGTCCCCCCCTTCCTGTGGCACCGTTCGTCACACGTACTTGGTTCTGCTCACAATGTTGTCTGCTCTGTCACCTCTCACCTGTGGTGATGTTTCATACAGCAGCATGTCTTCGTCTTTTCAAAGCTATTTCAATAGTTTCTTGACAGCAACCTCCAGAGACCAGCTTTTAGCCGATAGTCCTTAGTAACCAAGCATTTCCATGCATTAGAAGGTATTCATTCACCTGTACACCTTTGTTAATCTTCGTCTGTGCTTTTCACAGAGCAGCGCTGAGACAGCTGCTATCCTCTCTCTGGAATGGGAGTCCATACATACTTTGTGAAATGCAATCAATGGAGAAGGCTAACACAGATGTTTTTCATGGAAAGACTGATTCATATGCAAAGTGTAGGATTTGTTTGTTTACAGAGGAAATGCATTTGGCTTAACATGCAAATTGTTGGGGCAGCTTCACTGCATTCATGACACACGTGAACAGAGAATGAAATTAAACCACTTAGGCTTGTATGCAGCTGCGTGGAAGATTTCTATCGCATCCTATTTAACACTGAATAGATAATGCTGGCTTTTCTCATTTGTTTGTCATACAGCTTGCTCACAACTGGCAAAGTTGTCAATCTGTAGTCAGTAATGTTTGTGTGTTTGAAAAGATCAAAACAGACAGGGAATAGGAAACATTATTTTCAGTGAAAATTATAGTTTGCTAGGCTAAACATGGAGCTGGGGGTTATAGTATGAAGCTGGAAATAGCCAGGCTTCATTTTCTTTTTTTGCATGAGATGGCTCAACAAAAACCTAAAACCCAATCAGATAATTAGTTTCACAACAGTGGTTCTCAACTTTCTTTGTTAACCCCGGTTTTCTGTTTCAGGCTCTGCACACGTTCCCTAACAGACTAGATACGTTCGATGTTAATCAGGGCCGAGGGTTTGCTTGCATAACTGGGCCAGACAGGAATGTATTTAACCTAACCCAGTCGCACACTCACCTACACACCACCCCTCCTTCTTTCCCAGTCTGTGTAACATGATTATATATATATATGTATATAAACATTATGGAGATCTGCTGCAGTCACTCCTGCTGCTGTACTATAACCAAGCGTCTGTTTGATTGCATCATCCATCACCACTACCCGGAGACAAGCTTTACAAAAGACATATCACATATTCCATCCACTTGGCAAATCTTAGATTTGCTATTCTCATTACACCATCAGCATTAAGACGGAGCCTGTAAATTTATTTAGAGAGTTTTAATCAATGTTACAAAATAAACTGCAGTCTAGAGCGTATAAAATACATTTTGAGAGCTCTTTAGCACTCATTAGTGAAGGTATGGGAGTCACATAGAAGGAACTAACATTCTTTATTAAGCATGTCAGTTGTGAGACATCACATATATTTGCCCTTGTAAAGCAGTTATAGAATTAGGAAATCATAAACTGTAAAGCACACTACCTAGAATTTTCTGTGACTTTCTCTAACAGGTAGGCTAATCATATGAACCACAGAAACTCATTAATAGTCAGTTGCTGACAATGATGACATAGAACATAAAATATCTAATAACATACATGTAATATTGATTCACAATTACAGATTTCATCCCCCGATGACGAAACACAAAACACTGACTTGAAATCAAAGCACAGCGATTTCTCTATTAATCAAAATTTACACTGTGAACGACAGGCACTTATGAATGGGTTTGCAGGTAATTCCCCCTCCTTAAGGACAAACATACATGGCCTAAAAATATACATTTACTATATTAACATTAACATTCAATGTATGAAACACTGACAAATTCATATCTCGCTCCTGTATGAATTTCCTTGTAGGTTGCAGGGAAATAAACTTGATGGTGGTGCTTTCTCTGACCTGGTCACACAATAATTGAACATAGATGCTTTGATATATGATATTCAGTATCAGCGCATTCTCAGGGCCTGAAGCTTGCTTTTGAAGATCATGATGCTGTGTAACACAGATCAAAACCCACAGCTCAGTGGTAAATTTGCTCAATTTCTGCATTCTAAAATGATCTTTGGTACGGATATAAACAATTGCAGCAGAATTAAAAGTAAGGCTTCAAAGTCTTGTGGAAAAACAAAAAACAAACATATCATCTCCATACAAATAAATCTTTACCTGGCCAGGGTCCTATAACTAGTTATAGGATGGTATGGATCAAGATTGCCCTGCCTTTACACTTTAAACAAACACTGCTCATAATAAGGAAGCCATAATTAAGTGTAGCCACTTCTGACTTGCAACACGAGGCCACATAATGCAGCAAGTATTTTGGTGTACATTGCAATAGTTACTGTTTAGGATCTCTTTATGATAATAATTAACTGAAGCATAATGAAATGGCAGACAGCAGCAACGAGAAGGCTGATTTGGGGGTTGCCACAAAGGCGAGACAAGCTAAAGTTCTCAATTTAAGGTGGATGTGTTAGAACACGTGAGGGCTAGAGGAAGAGTAGATTCTGTGATCTCAGACATAAGGCACATTAATAGGGTACATAGTACTGTTTTCAAACATAACAACCCTTATATAATAATCAGCCTGAAAATAAACCCAGGAATTTTGACTTTTTTGCTCCCTATAATGTACATAAGCGTCATCCCCTATTGAGTGCAGGGCATGTGACCCTCAGTCTGCAGACTATCTTTAACTATCCATCTACCCACCCACTCAGCCATTCATCCATCCGCCCTTCTGTCCATCTGTTATTCCACCTGTTCGCTGTCGACTCTACCACTGCTCCCAGCTGAAATCATCCCCACCACCGAAGACGACAAAAAAGCCAAAGATGGTGAGGAAGATGACAGCATTTCCTGTCATCACCAGACCACAGGCACCCCACTGGATCTATGGGAGAAAAGTATTGACACTGAGTCTCTCGGCACAAAGAAATCCATTGTCCTCTATTAGTTTTCACAACACACAGCTGGTACAGCATGCATCTCTCAATATACAGTGAAAGACAAATATACCAACAATAAACATGACGCAGAAAGCATAGGGAAATATACACAGACAAATAAAAGCCAAGAATGGTGGCTGAGTTTATTAAAATGGAAATGAACATCGAAAATATTTCAGCATGGGTATAGTGAACTTACTACGCTTTTACGGGCAAGCACAATGGGAAGCCCAAAAGATGATACCACGATGCCAGTTGTTAAAAAGTAGGCCAACTCTCTGCATGCATTGCTGGCGGATTCACTGTCATCACTGAGGCGTCTGGATATGAAGGTTGGGATGGGACTTAATATGTAGAAAATCAGGACAAACATCGGCCAGTATATCCTGCAAAAACAGGTGCGGAACAGTTAAAACGATGGAAACAAAATGCAATAATTCAAAGAGTCCTTGAAAGTTTTGCATTCCACAAAATCACCTCAGTTTATTTTATTCATTATTCTACCAATAAAAAAGAGAAACAATGGATAATATCTTCTTTGACTCTGAAGGCGATTCCATTAGTATGAATAAAAAATAACCCTGATGACATCAGTCATCTCTGCTCGGGCTCAAGGTTTAAAAGAAAACATGCATTATAGTCTGGGGACGTGGGTTAAAGAGGTGGGCGCTGCATTATGGAAATCGAAGGATTCTGCATTTCTGGAGCATTATCTATATTAGGGACTTAATTTCTGGGAATCTATGTTGATTTTGGGGATGCTTTTAAAATCTGTCTCTCAAAAGTGAAATATTAAAAGGGTGGTGGACCTCTTTGAGGGTATTTTTTCAATTAAATTATGTTGTTCATGTCTTTCTAAATAACTGAAGCCTCATCATGTATTTTAAATCAGTTCTGTCATACAATAATATACTTAGCTATTACAAAGAACCTACCCGTACTGTTCCAGTGCACATCCCAACAGAAGAAATGTAAGTCCAATGGCACCACTGAAGGACAAACCAACCAGTGCTGAAAGAAGAGACACATCACGTTAAACTAATGGACAATTTTAGCTTGCTAAAAATCTTAATATCCTTGGACAGTGTTATGTTTGATGATGATTAAGCAAACGCTTTTAAAAATGTTTAAAACTAAGCTAACAAAGTTTCTGAGGCATTGACGGCAAAGAAGAACGTCAGCGTAACTAAACCAACATAACTGTCCACTGACTCATGAAAGCATTCATTAAAATACCTTTAATGCCTGCCATTGCGATAAATTAACGAAACTGTATCCTGTTTGACTTTCTTTTTCTTTGTTCGTGTATTGTTTAGGTGCTTCTCTTCTTTGTAGAACTACTTCCTGCTTCCTCCATCGGGGTTTGCTTCTCTGTCATGTGATTTCCTTAAAGCGACAGTAACCCAATAGTCTAAAGGAGGCGCTCCTCGATATGCGTTCTTGCCTGGACTTGTGTTCTCGTGGACTTGTAAAACGTCGTCAGTCACAGCCCAAGTACTGTTCCAATTCATTAGCAAAGTACTAAGCACTATTGACAGCCATGTGCTGAACGTGCATCATAATCATTAGTTGATTGTAGGCAGATAATTTGAATTAAAAAATGGAATAAAGTTTGCTTCAGTGGTTGTTGCCATCCCTCAAGGGCAACAAAGCAGGCGCATTGCTAGTCATAAGGCTCTACTGGTGCATTGGTCCCCATTACTCAAATCAGATTTTCCCTCTAAATGCCTGCTATAGTAAATGTGCTATTGACCCATGCTTAGCCCACTTTTTCCTCTACTGCCATACTGCAGTGCTGCTGCATGCTCAACTTGTTTTTATGGCATAAAAGTGCACATTAAAGACTCTGCATATATAAATAATAACAAAACCCAACTTAATTGATTAAACTATTGCAAATATGTACAAACATTCCACAATAATGATAATAATTAATAAAAGTAATTTCAGAGCAAATATAATTTCAAACAAACAATCATCTACTAACTTGAGACAAGTATTTCAAATAAAGTATATAAGTACAGCATACAAGTATAATCTAAAAGTAAACAAAGTATTTTAATACTTTATCAAACAATACTTGTAGTTCTATGCACGTTATTACAGCCTACTTATTCCACTTTCATATTTTCAAGGTTAGGTTTTTCTGATGATGTGATGGTGGAAATATGTGCCAATGATTTTTTAACAGATGTTTTGACATGTGACAGAGGGATAAGGCATGGGTGTAAATTCCTATGACAAATTACAATTTCTGAAAAGACCTCTTCTCAGTTTTGCAAAGTGATGATTTATTTCCTGTAAATATTCATTACATGTGTTGGTTTTATTTTCCATTCCATTTTCACACAGCTCATTGTTTAAAATGTACATATCTAGGGGGGAAAAACGGTTGAAAAATTACTATGACCGTGCAGTTTCATTGACTGTTCTTTCACACAGTTGTGCCATCACTGATTGATATTTTCCTGAATATTTTTAGTGTAGGCTGAATTACAACCCACAATAAAGTGACCTCAAATGAACTAGAGCTTAGCTTAAAGAGAACTGTTGGGTTTCAGGTTCAGTGTAATATGGAGATAAAAGCAGCAGAAAGCCACAGTACATCAAAGAGCATGAGTGATCACAGAGCTGCACCAGATGTTAGCAAACTGATGTTGTTTATTCACCAGAACTGAATAAATTAAAATAGTATCAACAGCTTAAATGTGTTTTACTGTCAAGAAGATGTGACAATTGTGAAAGTAAAATATTGGAAAAGTTCCTTGTCATTTTCAGAACAGATACTCCTAATGAGGAAAGATGTGTTTGTGTGTCTGTCTATGCTTGAGTGAACAAGTTGTTGTCACTCATCCTCCAGCACCACAGACTCGACTGCAATTTCAGATTGTTATTCGCTGATGAGTATGGATGATTCAAATAGTAATTTGAAGCTTGATGGCAGGGAAATGAGCACTGTGTGCATGAGGAAATGTTATTCATGTGAGAAATGTGTTGCTCCTTTCATTTTCAAAATCAACCTCTCAACCGTCTTCAGTAGCTACTGCTTTCTACACAACTAGAAAACTGACCTCCTGAGTGGGCAGTCGCACAAAACAACATGAGAATGCACAGTGTTCTTACCTGGTAGAGATTTCCACACACTCATATCTACATCTTCCATGTGTTTCAATTTCCAACTAAATGGAATAGACAATTTGCTTCTACCGAATATAAGACAGAGACACAAATCTCACATGAACAAAAAATACAAAGCAGTTTAATGTGTCAGAGAGAGAATCACAGATTTTTTTTTCTTAGCCGAAAATGCAAACTACTGCAAGTTGTGTCGCTACAGCGCTCAGTTTATACAAAAATATGAAAAGAAAAACAAATTTAGCAATGATTAAGTTACATATGGGAGGAATCATGTGATGACTGACGGGCCACTTCGACCTGTCCTGTGATGGAGCTGGGAGATCTTCAGAGCGATAGTTGCAAGAGGGGCCAACATCACCTGTCCCAAACAAGGACGATTTGTTTTAAGACTGGTTGCCATATCCCACTGACTCATTTAACTATCTAACTATAAGCAGTCAATTACTGGTGACAACATATGTGACTGTTACTGTTAAGCATTTTTATGAAAAAATGAAGGCCTGTCACATCTGTTCCTCTCAACCACACATCACTATCAATGCTTATGCAAAATGATTTCATGCAAATACCAAGATTGATTTTCAGCCTTTCTGCTATTTTGGTCAAAATATTTCTGAAATTATCACAGTTCTATATTTTACCTGCGTGTCTTCAAAGATTTTCTCCTTCTCATAGCTGTCTATGTAGATCCGAACTGTTGCCCCGTCACTGCCTGTCCCACTGAGCCTGTAGATGATTCGAGACCCATCAGAGAAGATTATCCGCAGACCCTGCAGAGAGAACAGTCCATTACAGACTATGTGAAGCTTTTAGGATCCGTGGGATCCATAATGACGACTAGATAAATTCAGCATCACGCTCAATCCTGTACCTGGTTCCTGGTGATGGTGCTGTCTACCGGGTCTGTGTACTCAAAGTTGTCTGCTTTTTCCACCTGGTAGATTTTATCCCCCACAGCAAATCTCTGCTTTATGAAGGACTTGTCGCTGATCAGCATCTCCAAATCCTCCATCATCTCACAGGCTGCATCTATGTCTACATTCTCATAGTCATATCTGGGCAAAAAAAAAAAAAAAAAAATTTAACAAGACAGCACTCAAACAACACAAACATCCGCCAAGGAAGTGCATGGGGATGTCATCATGTACTTTTGTTGAAGAATTTCAGACATTATCCATGAATTTAGGACATATACATACAACATATGAAAACTAAGAATTAGGAAAGCACTGGTTTATAATGAGAATCATCATTTTACATTTTTATTTACTTGAGGCTTGAATGAATATGTAATAGCACACATATTCCACTAGATGTCAGACATTTCCTGTATGTATATTTTTATACACATTTTTATACTGTGTGTGTATCATCAACCCAACCATAGTTTCTTCTGTATCAGCTAAATTACGTACAAAAACAATGTCAAGAATTTCTAATCATCAATTATTCAAACACTGTTTCTTTGTTACTTACGTTTTTATTTTTAACTATTTCTTTTTTTTTTCATGTATGATGGAACGAAACTCTGATGGACAAACTATGAGCACAGGTGTGTCCACTCCTCACCTGGTAAAGTAGTTTCTTCCATATTTTAGCCAGTGGTCCTTAAGAATATCCTCTACACTCTGTCGTCTCGTGGCCAGGATGGACAGCCATGCCAGCACAGCCCAAAGCCCATCCTTCTCACGGATATGGTCTCCACCTGATATGGATATGTAATTAATTTCACCACCATTATAAAGAAAATAAGTCCATCAGAATCCCCCTATTTCAATAGAAATTGAGCATCTTTTGATGTAGTAGCTTCCTGAGGAGATACAGTACCTGTACCAAAGCTTTCCTCTCCACACAAAGACAGCCTGCCTGCATCCATTAGGTTCCCAAAGAACCTCCACCCAGTGGGAGTTTCATATAACTCTATTTTTGTTGCCTTTGCTACTCTGCAGGAAACAAAACGTAAGAGTATTCTAAGAAAGCACAGTCAACATCATGAAATCAGAACAATATATAAACTTATATACACTTTTGCATGTTTAATCTTATGTAAAAGTCTTTTTGCACCAAACGTTTTGCATGTTTGATAAGGGTTCCGATCATAAATCACTGGCTCATTGATTTCTGGCATTGATGTGAAAGCAAAGTATTTTTACCTGTCTAAGGCTGCGCTTGTGGGCATGCTGCGGGCAAAGCCTCTCACCCCTGTGTGCTGGAAATATGGGATGCAAAAGATGTTGTCAGCGATCACAGCCACAGAGTCAGGTGGGCTGACGAAGAAGCCGTGCTTTCCAAGGATCATGTTACGGTCCTGGAAGGCCGACAGACAGACAGAGGTTATAAATCCACGCCTTTAGTTCATTCCAAGAGCCTTCTAGGCGTGAATGTGAACTATTTGTGTCAAATTACAAATATGAATATATCAATTTGATTTATAGAAAATCTAAAGACAGAGACTAATTGCGCTACACGCACCCCATCACCATCAAATGCTGCACCAAAGTCATACTGTCCATCTCTCATGCTGTCAACCAAATCTGCAGCATATGTGAGATTCGGGTCGGGGTGTTGACCCCCAAAGTCCTCCAGTGGGACACAGTTGACGGCAGAATTGGTTGTGCAGCCCAGTTCCTCACAGAGTATTCTCCTCACATACGGTCCTACCACTGGGGAGCAAACAGAGGCGACAGAGAACGATGAGAGGTGACTGGTGTGAAGACAGTGATGAACTACTTAAGTCAGTAAGGTGTTGGACAAAGTACTGTAGCACCATTGGCATTCTGAAAACACCAACACAAAAAGTCAGCTAGTGTTTAAAGCATCAGTTCAGAATTTTGAGAATTACTCTCAGTGGCTTTATTGCTAGAGTTATATGAGAAGACTGAGACCACCCTCATATATGATAAAAATTTAACTATGCAAGAATATAAATATGTAAATCATATACTGGTATATTTAATAGAGCACAGATGCACATTCTGGATGACTTTGTCTTCAACATTGTGAGATAAGGCCTTTTTAAATACTAATATCATGAAACATAATAATAGGCCCCATCAAAATAAAAATACCCAGGCATGGACAACTCATGATGTTCCACCACTATGCGCAATTGGATCCAGATCTGCATCATAATCCAGATCTGGGGGATTAAAATATATATTTGGAGGTGAGTAATATATGAGGTCACAGTACGGTAACAGAGAGGGGTAGAGACACGGCACTGCCACCAGATAATGCAGAATCAGACTCATTCAAATGGACTTCATGTGTCTGTGAAACGTGAGAAGTTATGACCAGACAAAAAAAAAAGAAGATCCAGATCCATCATTATGGAAAATGATATTTTGTTGACTATCTATTGAACATCATGTGCTCTCTGAGTGCTCTCTAGTTGCACTTGATACAAGGGTTGATTGGTCCATCACATCTGACCTTATGCAGTCATTTAAGGAACGTGGGCATCATGAGCATGTTGTTTTTTCCTGAGAGCCTATAGGACTAAGTAAACAGGTCATACTTAGTCTTGAGTCCAAGAATCTAAATTCACAGTGAAGGTTTGAGGTATTATATTTTACTTTAATATTTCCATTTTATGCTACTTTAAACTTGAACTCTGCTGGATTTGAGAGGGAAATATTGTGCTTTTTACTCTTTACCTTCATTAGATAGCAATTAGTCTTCTGATCATACATATATTTAAATTATCTTTTTTAAACTACCTAACAATAACCCTTCATAATGTTTTCAGAATAACAGAGAATGTGATTATCAATGAGATTAATATTAATGAGATTGCGTGCTCTTGGTAAATATTCTCTCACCTCCATGCATGGCATCTAGTCTTATATTGATGTGACTTTCACCAGACAGAAGATCCTTCAGTGCAGCAAAGTCAAAGATGTTCCTCAACAAGTTAGCGTAGGATTCCACAGAGTCCACAATTTCCACTGGACACAACCAGAAACAAGAGGGAAAAAAAGTATTTTTAATGCTATTATTACAATTTCTATGAATTTACATATCATTGAAAACAATAAGATTAAAGCTGGACAATTAAAGATCACGACAAAATGGCAAAAATGTGTTGCATGATTTACGAAGTAAGTTTTTAACACAGTAACAATAACACTATCCATTCACTTATTTATTTTGTTTTCTCTAATTGCCTCCATCTTTTATTTTAACGTGCTGGTTGACAGGCTGATGCTGCACTTCACCTGTGAAGGGTTTGAACTTGTTCTCCAGATCAAATGTTTGTTTGCCCAGGGTCGTCAGATCCACTTGTAGTCCAGGGCAGATGGCAAACTCTTCAATGGTCCTGCTGATCTGAAAGATCTTGTGTGTCACAGGCTCCTTGGCTGGGCCTGAATGCACAAGTTTATAACGTAACAATAACAGTGGCGTAGTAAAAACTAGAAGAACAAGCTAATATGGCTTGTCTGAGATGTTTATTGGTAAAACAATGCAGATCTTTTGGATGAACTTTGACCCATATTTAATGTCCAGATAAGTGCAAAGCTTTTAGCACTGTGTCTGTGCCACATATCTGAAAGAATCCAATCTTGTTAAATGACTGACTACTTTTTTTAACACTATTTTACTCTTGGCTGGTGTCCCTACATGCTTCCTCCTCCCCAGTTACCATACCTCCATTTGCAGTATTGAACTTAATGCCAAAGTCTCCGTCTGGTCCACCGGGGTTGTGGCTGGCAGTGAGGATGATGCCACCGATGGCTTTATATTTCCTGATCACGCAGGAGATGGCTGGAGTGGACATTATCCCATGGTGTCCAATGATCAGGCGACCCACCTGGGTAAATGTCACACAGGTGTGTGTGTGTGTGTGTGAATTGGCTGGCATGAGTGTGTATCTTAGTTATCTTAAGGGAGGGGATGGGATGCCTCTGAATATCAGGTTTGGTATGTAACGCTTCTTCTTCAAAATAACAGGGACTAGAGTTTCACTTCATGAACAACAGTTATGGCACATCAGCAGCAGGTTTTACTACATCCTATGTTAACAAAAATAATGGATCTCTGATTTGAAAAGAAGTGGTATAAACTGTGTAGTTTGTTTTGTATTGAATAAATAAAGTATAAAGTTAGATATATTTTTGTATGGGTTTTTCGTAAATGATCGTGACATACCATCATTTCATTATCTTAAAGAAATTATATAAATCACAGCCGACAATCTTTTTTGTTTTATCTGTCTTTTTGAGTTTTAACGTCAATCAAAATCTCCATATAAAATAACAGAATTATCTAATATTATGTAAGGTTATGAAGCTACAGTCACCATGCTAGCAGCTCTGTGAGGCTGTATCTAATGGCACAGAGGTGCTTTGAGCTAAATGCTAACAGTATTTGTATCATTTGAATTTCATTTAATATTTTTTTCGCTTTGATATACAACCATGTGCCAAAAATAAGGATGTAATTCACTAAAATATCTAAATATAATTCATAATAATGTAATTTACCAAAATATCTGCCAATTTGAACATTTTAATGAACTGTTTGGATTTGTTTTTTTTTTTTTTGTTTTTTTGTTTTTTTACAGATTATACCTTTTACTTGTTAATGTCATATCTATAATACAACATTTGTATCATTTGAACTGAACATATCTTTTCCACTTCAAATACAACCATATGGCAAAAATTACAATTGAGCACTAATAAGACATGAATCTGGTAAAAGCAGTGCAACAACAGGTGACAGGGGTGCGACACAGACACAGATATTCATGCTTTCAGCCACCCACACACATACCAGCATGCACACACAAAAAACACGCACTCACTCACACACACACACACTCACACACACACACACACACACACACACACACACACAAACGGTGACACTGACCCCATTGGCAGCTGCCATCTGTACAATGACCTTAATAGCTGTTTGGTTGAAGAAGCGACCATCTCCCCCCACCACCACTGTTGATCCCTGGCGGTCACGTAGGTCAATAGAGGAGAAGATACTCTGGATGAAGTTATGTAGGTACTTCTTCCTGGACTGAAACACATAGACCTTTTTCCTCAGGCCACTGGTGCCGGGTCTCTGGTCAGGATAGGGCGCTGTGGGGACAGTCAACACCTGCAGAGGACTGTTCTCCATTATTTCAAAATGAGAATCCAACCTAATGGAACAGCGTAGAGAGCTGAGGAGTCTGTTGTTTAGAGGGGAACCCCCTGTCAGTCGACATGGAGAATCATACACAGGGGCAGAATGGGAGGGAGAAATGTTGACTCCTCCTCTTATTTCACTGGAAGCACAGGCTTACAGTGGTACTTCTGAGGCCCAAAATAACCTTTCGAACTTATGTGTGTGCAGAGGCAGGGGGTGTAACCCAAGGCGCTCCTTCACACATGTGCAGGGAGATCACTGTCAAAGCTGCAGGCCCAGTCACAGAGAAGTGTATGTTGTTTGGGTCCGTCTGGGGGGAAGCACTGAGGTGTTATGGGAGCAAAGTGTCCATCTGTGAATGGCTGCAGCTGTGCTCCATGAAATGATATGCACAAAGAAGGATAACATCTCTCATCGTAGATACACTTAGCGCTATTTTAGGAGGGGATATTTACCTTTTCCTAGAGCTCAGTGTGTGAACAGAGAGTTCGAGAGGCAATTAGAGAGCCATAACACACACACATAGAATATAGATGTGGGTTTGGTGACGTATATGCTTACAAAACAAACATTATTTATAATTAGACATGCAGCACAATCAAATCAGAAAGGAAAATATGTGCATGAGACAGAACAACACTGCCCTCTAGAGTTAATTAAGAGCTCTTAACAACGGAAGTACGTCTACATGCTGCAACATTCAGAGAATAATAGCATGTAGTTCTAGCAGGAACATGAAGAAGTCATTCATTTACAAGATTTTATTGTCAAAACAACGTTCATGTATTTAGTACAAGGTCGACGTTACTCTTAGCCAAATCTCTGTTGACATAGATGGATCACTGTGTGTTGACCTAGGTCAGGAAATGACAGGCCATAATAAACAATAGGTCATTAGAAAAGTTTGTCAGTCAGGTTATCAGGAAAGAAATGTTTTCATTATATTTCCATTTCACGGATATCCACGCTTAAATGAACACCAGCATTATATTAAGTAACCATCATACTTTTATTTAAATTGGTAAAGCTCAGCAAATGTATAAAAATAAAGAATGTAAAGATGATAAAGTCAAGATGTGTGTCAGCAGTCGTTCCCAGCCTGCATGGGTTTTTTAACCCCTAAAATGTAGATGTTTACTCGGGATGCCCTTCGATGTATCTTTCGACCTCCTCAGGTTGTCCCGTCTCCCGTGTTGGGAACCACTGCTGTATACAGGAAGTCAATGTGACCCAATATAAAAACTACTCATTGATGGATGGATGTTTCCATTTCTTCTCCCTAACCTTAAACCTCTAAGATACACTGAGTGAATATATAGTTAATGCCAAATCCTATAGCTGCATTTATTTTAGATTTCACAAAAACATTGTAAAGCATTATACTACAACAGAGAACATCCTGGCATGAGCAGCAATATATTCCTTTGGCTTTCTCTTTATAGGACAAGACAACGTTTGACAATTAGAGGAAAAATCTCCCTCTCTGCCAACAAAGCCTTCTTAAACCATGGCTGCTCATAGGGAACGTTGCCATGGCTTTCCTTAGGAGGAGGCCACTGTTTGATGCCGTATTTTCACCGGAGAAGGTTACTACAGGATCGCTGAGGTGGAGGAGGTGGTGCTGGTGGAAGCCACAGGGTAGACAGAGATCTGGGAGAAAGAAGCCTTTTGGCCTGGCCTCCACTGAATCCCTCTCCGACGCTCTGGGCGTCCCTTAGGTCTTATTTGAAGATATCTCCCATTCAGGTTGGCATCTCCGCAGGCGTTAAACCACCATCCACCTGGAAGATGAAAGAAATTACATATTGTGCACCTGATACATGGATAGCAAGTTTTAAATGATCCCCATTCCTGTCTTGGCGTTGCATGAGGATAAACATATCTACTATGAGTAGATCTGCTTTACCTGTGTAGTTGTGGGCACAGTTGGAGTCCGGGTGTTTGTCATTATCCCTATCCTTAGTGGAGAACATCATGCCTGTGTGGTTTCTCATGGGGTCTGGCAATTCTCCAGACAGATGCATGAGGCGAATGGTGTAGTCCGTCTCTGGACCATAAAGGTAAAATCTGTATTCATAGAAGTGCCTGCCCTGTTTCCAATCTTCCAGCTGGATCTGAAGGACAGAGTTGCCCTGAGCGGCCAAAAAGTGGATCTTCCTGAGACCCAGCCAAAACTCCCCTGTGGGCGAGACATCATGGAGAGCTGAGACCTGACATGATTTAACAAGCATCTTTGTGATGTGATGCACACACTTAGATGCAGGTGTGCAGGCATGCTGTTGCCTACAGAAGTTACAATAATGAAAATGCTGCTAATCGTGATGTAAACCAAGTCATTCAGAATTTGGCAGTGCAGATTGAATATTTCAACATTAGAAGGGTAATAGGGGTCTTGAGAAAAGAGTGTTTTCTCTCACCTTGAAAATCTCCAAACCCATTGTCATAATTTTCCCACGTTTGATCAAAATTCACGGAACCATCCTTTCTTCGCTGAATGACTGTTGCACCATGGTCTACATGGAAAAAGAGAAGATTATCTTACTGTAAATCAAACAAAAATATCAGCAGTTATTTAACATATTCACAGACTGTAATTACTTCATTAATAAATTAGTGTTTGTTGTTATTGGCAGAGTCAGGCATTCCCACTCTGGAGTCACAGGAAACAATTTATACATGTAATCCAGCTTTACTGTTTGTAATTTCATCTAATTGATAGCAGCCTCACAGTTTCCTGTTCATTCTCTCACAGCTGTGTCACAGCTGTCATTTTCTCCTGATGCAAACACAACATTTGCTGCTGCTGCTTGTTTACGCTAAGAATTACAACTTTAAACCTGAAGTTAGGACCTCTGACCTCTGACCTCTGGTAGGGAGAGTAAGTACACAAACACCATTGTGCTTCTGGAGCCTTGTCGTCTGACATGCTCTTGTTTGCTGTAGCTATACACCATTATTGTGTCTGATGTAAAATACGTTGTTATTGGTGCAGACCCGAGATTTAAAGGATTAAGCACAATAAAGAGATATTCAGATTTCAAGAATTGGCTTAATTTAGGCCTATATGTCTCAGTCCTCCTGCACTGCAGGTTTTGTAGCCTATATGATTAATAGTTTGACTTAACAAAGGCTAAACAATGATTAACATTTCATCCTTAATCAATAAACAAACAATAGCCCTTGTGGAGGTAAAGGTTCAATTAGCACAGTACCTTTGCTCATGTCACAAAAGGCCATGAAGGGCTCTGATCCACTGGGTCTGATGGCATAGACACTGCTAACTCGTTCCCCTCTGTTGAACAGCTCACTGCAGTCTGATGGCAGATCTATTTAAAAATGACCACAGACCTGGTGTCAAACTTGAAACTGCCCTGGATAAAGATTAGCTGTAAAGTAATTAGTAAGTAATCAGGAACAGAGAGGAGAGAAAATACCAGGCATATTGCACATTCACTTGAGAAAAAAACAAAAAACACAGCAGAATTTTATTTTCTATGAAAACCTTTCCCAGAATTTGGAGATAATTATGTTGTTAATTCAGAAAAACAACAGTCTTCATGAAAAAATAAAATTCTGCTCTGTTTTTCTGAATTAATGAGATATTTATGTCATTAATTCTGATTTTTTTTCTTAAGTGAATGCAATATGCCTGCGTAATAAACTAAATGAATGTGAAGCAGAAAATTGCTTGAAATTGTCTGGACACATTGTTAAAATCATAAGTAATCACAATATATAAACATACATATTTGCTTTGTAATATACAGTATTTTGTGACAAATAGATACTATAACAAATCAGCATTTCCTCATGTTTTATCATCCACCTTACTCATCATTTTGTTGGTGCTGGAGGTCTGATAAGGGGTCAGTGTTGGTGTTTCACTGTTAAAGATTTCGGGAATCCTCTCAATGGTCTCTTGGGTCAGCATGTTGGCTGTAAACTAGGGGAAATAGTTATGGAAACGCTTCAGATATAATCCTCAGAATGAATCTGGTGAAACTGCAATTACACATAAAATAAACTTTGGGTTGTTCTTCAGCAAAAGTACAAAAATCCAATCTTTTTTTTAGACATTTGACAGTAACAACATGAATTTTGAGCTGTCAAGACCAAGCACATAGCAAATATATTACACTACTGAGGCATTAAGAACATTAAAAAATATGGACAGCTCTTTTATTATGTCTTTACTCTCAAACATCTAAGTCTAAATTACAGACTACAGCAGAATGACTCATTAAAGTTTCTGTTTACCACACAGTTATTGCAGTGCCTTGATGATGACAGCTCATAACTCAAAAAGCAGGCAACAAGATTTCTCTAAATAGACATACAACTTCTGCACAACAACAACCACAAAAACAACAACATGAATAATCCCAGTTAAGTGGAGCCTATCCAGTCTGACCGAATAAGGGACTGTATGAAAATTATCGGGATAGAGAGGGGTGGTGAAACTTAATTTTAACTTTAAAAAAAGCAAGACTCTACCAAGAAATATTAATATTTTTTATAATATATTTTAGCAAATATAACACAATGATGACTATTCCACTGATGCTCTATTTTGAAAGACAGTAAACAGCTCTTACTGAAACAGGCACCAGATCTGTGGCTATCAAATATCAAAATAAAAAGCATCTTTGTTATCTAACCATCTTATTTCTTTCTTTTTAGAGTAACTCTTACAAGGAAAGATGATTATGGTTGACAAGTTTGCACAAAAAAAAAAATGTATCCAAAGTATCTAACCCTTCCTTGAGCCCCCCTCTCCCTTCCAATAATTTCCCTGCAGACCCCAACATTTACCTTTTCCTCTAGACTCTTGATCTTGACCCTCTGGTGGTTGAGCTGGTCACTCTGCTCCCTCACTGCTTTCAGCAGCTCTGTGATGCTCCGCTCCTGGGCTTGGATCACGTCCTGATAATGAGAGTTGGAATCACGGGAACTGTTAAAGAATCATGCCGTTTAAGGGTTAAGTCTGCATCATAGCAGTCCTATATTGGGAGGGGGGGGAAAAATGAAAACAAAGCATAAACAACAAACCACTAAACAATGTCATTAAAAATTCCTCGCAGATTGCTAAAAGCTTGTCTTCAGCTGTTTTTTAACAAAGAACCACATTTACAATTTAAGCATAAAATAAGCGATGAAGAGTCGTGTCATCTTCCCATTCTAATTTCTTCCTCTGCCGAAAAGAATGTGTCAAAGTTTTCATGTTTAATGTGTCATGATCCAAATGATTTTTCAGAGGATTTTCCACCCTTACAACAAGAGAAAACGTCCAGGCTTCCTCTCTGAAAACAGGTGACTCACCTTGAGGCCATTGATCTCTGCCGCTTGCTGGCTCGTCACCAGGCCGTTCGACAGACTGCTCAGCTTCTCCTCCAGGCCGTCCAGCTTGTTCTGCAGGTGACTCTTCTCCTGCAGCATGCTGTCGACTTTGGAGCTGATCTCAACGGACAGCCCCTTGATCTCTTCATTGTTGGCCCTCAGCACCACTGTGGTCCTCTTCAGCTCCTCTTCTTCCTCTTTGATTTCACTGGCGAGCACCGACAGCTGGTAAAAGGAGTGGTCGAAAATGTTGAGCTTCTGGAAGATGTCATTGATCTGGCTCTTTGTCTTCAGCACAAACTCCCGCAGGCTCTGACCCAGCTGGAGGAGGCCGTTCGCCAGGAGACGCACATCATCCAGACCGGCAAAGCGGGAACGGGTTTCAGCTGCAGGGGCCTCGGGCTGGGGGACAGGCTGCTCCTCTCTGTCACAGAGGGCAGGGACACAGGCAGCAAGGAGCAACAATAATGGAATTACTGTAATTCTCATTTTGTTGACGTGCTGCTTCCCCAGCTGTGTGTTGGTGATGTCAGGGGAACAAACGGCAGCTCCTCTGCTGGGACAAAGATTCTTTGAATGAGGATTCATGGCTTTATATAATATCTGGAATCAGGTCAATGATTAACTAGTTCATTTGATCAATATTCTAATTGGATGATGCTGTTTCCTCCCACTGATGGGACTGGTGAAAGTTGGTTAATTCAACTAGATTCAAATCCCTCTTAGTTTTGACATTACAGTAAAAATTTCATACAAATTGGATGATGTGAAACTTTACTCAAATCTGATCTTTTTGCCATGAAAGTGGCCTAAATCAGAATTGAGTTAGATAATAAGATAAGAAGAAGCTACCCATAAGTGACCCATCCCTGAGGAGCATTGGGCAGCCCTTGCAGCAGCCCTGGCAGGGAATGATTTGGATTTGAATCACATATGAGAGGAAAAAAAATCTGATTTGAGCCACAGTAATTTAACATTTCATCTGCTCGTCACACAATGATAAGCACAGCAACAAAACAACAAATACATTGTCATTTGCACTGCCTGTGTGTAAAGATGTTTTCCTCTGACCCAGAACAATGTGACATAGTGTTGACCTGCTGTCACCCACTGAGGCCATGACACATCTCTGTTATTGTTGCTTGGCTGTGTCATTCTGTAACAAGAGGAACATCCTGTTTACATGTACAGTAGGATTGACTGAGAAATATGACCTACAATTTCATGTCTTTGCAACATTAAGTTTCTCCTTTTTTTTTTGATCCAGTAGTTTGTAAATGTAGTTTAAGTACAAGTTTAGCTACATGCAGTATCTACAGGCAAACAGCTGATGCTCAAAATGAAATCAAGCAACGTGGATTAATTCTATGTCAATTCCTGTCACCTCTTATTTATTTTATCTCTGCACAGAAGCGTCATTCCATTCAGTAGTTTGCAAGAATGGTTGACGTGTGTTTCTGCAACACCACTACTTCAACTTTCACTCTACACACACAATGTAAGAGAACAAATGGCCCAACTGTGGTGCACAATCCCTTGCAGTTTTAAACGAGGGCACTGTGAGAATTATAAGCCCTGCTTTCCTCTGTTAAATGTTAACTACTCGTATGAGTACAGGGTTACATGAGCCCCACAATGTGTACACAGGAAGCGCAGTCCACAACCCTGACTTCAGCGAGGGGCCCCTTGCTTTCTGGAGGGTTAGATACATGGCTGCATACACCAGGGCCCACGTTTATGAAACCTCTAACAGAGCAGCTCCGGTCTGACTCCAAAGAGTAGGGGACGTATAGTACAGGGGCCACAGGGGGGTTTGGGGGGCGTGTGTGATAGTCAGAGGAAGGGGCGTGAGACAGTGACCATTATACTCTACATGTACGTGGGTTGAAGGTGAATCATTGAGCTCATGGCTACTTATTTACATCATCTATCACTGAACATTTGGGTTTCCTTTTAATTGTTGGGAAAACAAACACATTCCCAAGACTCCCTGTTATGTGTGCGTTTGTTCATTTCTCCAGCCTCCTCTGCTCAGGAGGAAGGTCAGTGTCATGCAGACAGTCGGGGGAGGATGATAATGTCACTAACTCCATTCTAAACAACTCCCACACTCTGTACTATATCATTGGAGTAATAGTAACAGTAGTAGTACTAGTAGTAGTAAACTATATTACAGTGTATTATATTACTTATTTCACTACATTACAATACTATAATTCTACAAAATTATTATACTATTTTCATATCAATACATGATAATAGTATTTCTTCCATTTCTATTACATACATTTAAGAGAATTATACTTTTATATTACTACTTATTGCACTGACTACACTTCATACTTCAAGATGTATATTGCATTTATTAAATATACTTATAAGTATATACCTAAAGATATTACATTTAAAATACAGCAGACTTCAGATGTGCAGGCCAGGCCTCATGATGTAAAGTTCTGTATAGTGGTCTGATGCAGTGACAGAGAATCTTTAAAGCTCTCTTCATCTACTTCAGGGGGAAAATATGGTGTTTTCTGCTAGTAGCCATCAGACTGTATGATGCTTGCTGCATGAACAGCCTGAACAGTCGCATATGTGCTGTCTTGGATGCCACTATAACAGATAAAACATGATAAAGTTCCCTCTAGGCCCTTCCAGTGGACCAAACCTGATAAGGATGCTTCTAGAGTGCCCCTACAGTCGAGGGGCCCTTTAAGGTGGGCTGCCATGTGCCCTCAAGGATGACTTCCAGGGGACAAAATGTGATAACATTCCCTGTTGGTATCATTTCAGTGGCAATGCATATCTACCTACATGATAGATAAGTAGTTGGCCTCCCTTTGCCTGCATCACTGCGTAGATTGCCTGTTGAATTATATCAGTGGTTTTCCTGAAGTGGGGTCCAGGGACTGTCATAGGTCTTTGAGTGGGTTCCATGGGGTTCTCAGAAAATGGGAAACAATTTATTTTCACTATAATTCCGTACACAAATCATTGACAAAATGCATGATGGATGTATTCAAAGGTCACTGTTATACCTGCACTTTTTCACTTGGCAAATGCCCTGATCACAAACAACAGTTACATAAGAGACATCATTAAGGGGAAGAGGTCAGCTGTGACAGACCATTAGGACTGAACTCATTTCAGATGTTCCTTAAAAACCGTTGAGAAACAGTAAAACACCGTGGGATTATTATATCAAACGTTTTCAAAATGTCCAGGATAATTTCAGTGACACAAATCTTCCGTGAAGACTCTGCAGCTTCCAGTAACGTCACATCATTTTTTGCTAAAAAGAGGAGCTGCCTCTTGGCAGTGTTTAACTTACCTCCAGCTGTACTTTCCACCAGGAGGCAGCTTCCACGAATGGGTGGAAAATTAATGCCCTGCAGCCAACAAGTTCTGTGCTTTCAGCATTTCACTTGAGCCAAAATCTATTTTTATGTAAGTTAATAGTTAGCAGCTCATATTCCACTTAATAGTTTAAGTATTACGTGTGAATTTATATTTTGAATTTCTCTCAAAAGTGATGCTCTTTTTTTTTAAATTGCCTTTGAGAACATTTCGGTCTTTGGCCAAGTTTTTTGGGGTATGTGGTCGGTTTGTCAGCAGTCATCTGGTCCAGTAAAGACCGTTTTGTCTCTCTCTCTCGCCCTCAAGTCAAACCACAAACCCTCTCGGAGTCAGTTGTCTGCTTTGGTAATGGAAAAGAAGTATTTCTTGCTAATTCTTACTAATTCCTTTTCCATCCATGCATAAGGCGGTGGTTGCAGTTCTTTCTGAGACTCTCCTGTTTCATCATGTCATACACTCCGCTATCATTGCCCAGTTTACTTTACATTCAAGATAGGCTCAAGGCGGATGTTTCCAGTTAGTGACTGTGATGAATAGTTTTCCTATTATCACAATGGGAAAAACATTTCTTTTATCTTAAAGAAACAAAGTGAGTGAGGCCAACACAAATATGGCCATGAAGTAAAGAGATGCAGAGAGAAAAAAGAGGAGAGATTAACTCTTAATTGAGGTATATAATGAACAAAATGAATTGGAAAAAAAAAATTTAACGCCTCAAGCCAAAATTCCCATTTCCTCCAAACCATCAATTGTCATTCCCTATCTGTCCACCAGATGCCCTCAGCCCTTTTCTCTACACTTCCTCATTCACCTGCTCACTTGATCTCACTTTCCCTTATTAGTCACTTACTAAAGACACCAGCCTAGATCCTGTTTATTTTGTAACTTTTGGGAGTGCAGGCAGCAGGTAACGGACCCAAACACAGACAAAACAGGAAGACTGGTTCATGTCAATGATTTAAAGTACATAAATGAGCTCATAGCTGGTGCAGGTAGTGGTTGACAAGCTGGCAGGCAGGAAGGTAAGGGATCAGATTGCTTAAAAACTATAGACAGAACAAGGCACCTGGCAACAAGGATGAAAAGCCAAAGGAACAATAGATCTGGGTTGGTATACAGAAGGTAATGAGAGACTGATGTAGGAAATGAACAGGTGAATGAAGTCTGGTGAAAAGATCTGAAGGCATCTGTAGGATGTACAAGGCTGTACTTTGAATGCTTTGAACTATCTCCAAATGTTAGCATGATAACATGAACACATTGTAAATGCTGGCATGCTAACATTTTTCATGCTCCCCATTGTAGTTTGGCATGCCAACGTTTGCTAAATGCATCTCACACGAAATACAGATACGGGAATGTCATGTGTTGCAGTTATTTCATCCATCCATCCATCCGCCCATCCATCCTTTTTCTATAACCTCTTATCCTGTACAGGGTTGCAGGGGGGCTGGAGCCTATGATCTTGGAAAGTTATGGGATCGCCAAAGCCATTACGATTCAGGCTGAAGGGGACATGACTGTTTGGTCGAGATTTTATGGCAATCCGTTCAAATATCATTTAGATATTTCAAATAAGACAACAAATGTGAACTTCATGGTGGCACTAGAGGAATAGTCAGGAATGATTCATCCTCTGGAAAACCATGAATGTCTGTACAAAAGTTTGTGCCGATGCATCTCGTGGATGGTGAGTTACTATTTCACCGGTTGAGTCAAAACGTTTTTGATGTCTGCACAAACTTTTCACAGCAATCCATCTGAGAGTTGTTGAAATATTTCAGTCCAGGTTAATTGCTGCCAGTAAGGAAAAAGAAGAAAATAAATTTTCACTTAATGCAATCAGACCAGATAGTTATTAAGTATGTTCCAATGTGCTTGTGAACAGGAAGGGAAAGGCATGATGGTAGTTCCCCAAAGGAAGGCGTTGAAAGAGGAGCTATGAAGAATGAGAGATATGCACCGAGAGATTTAACCCCCATGGAAGGCATCAAACCCTCTGCTCTCCCCCCTGTTTACGTGATTATAAAGGACAGAGACCACATATCACAGGGTAGGATTACACATTCTGAGAGAGAAAGGTCTACAAGGCACTGTGTGGTCGCTGATGTTATTTGAGAGGATTATGGACGGTACACAGTAAGGTGACTCTGGTATACTTTTGCTTACTTCATACCAGATGCTCCATATTTTGACATGTTTTCATCCCAGCCGGCTACAAGTCTGAACTCCTATTGGCTGCCGTTTGAAGAGGTGGGTGTGGTTCTGTACGCCAAGCCCCCCACATGTCAGTCTTGTTGGACAGGAGGTACAGAAGGAAAAGCATGTTCACAAGCCCCTCCCTGCTCCGGGCTCCCTTTTACACAAAAGCAGACCCAGCTTCTGTTATGGCAGGGGCTTATGCACACTGGCATTTACCAAACAGCCGCGGCATGCCAATCTCCTTGACAGCACCACCCTATCCCTCTCTGAAGACCGACAAGCAGGCTGAACTGAGCTGAGAGCAGACTGTGGAGCTGAGAGTGGACTGCCTGACAAACACACCCTCACATCAGCAAGAAAAAGTGCAAGAAACTGCTGGACACAGATCACCTGGTAAGCTCTGGTTTCATTTTCATTTTCTGTCTCTCAGTCAGTGGAGGGCTGTTTGATTGGATAGTTAATCAAACCTGAAATGTTTAATATTGTCCTTAAAAGTCTTTGATTTGGGACCTCTTGATTGAAATTAAGGCCCAGAAAAACTTTTGACTTATAAGCGATTCATCAAATGATGTGGAAAGGACCTCTGGACATGTGCTGAAAAGTAATCTGACATGTAGGAGAATAACTTTTTCCTTTTTAAAGATGTTGAAATACATTTACATTTTATTACAGCTATATTTACACTTATTGGCTAGAAATGCACCAACACAATAACACATGTCCATGTGAACAGACACACGCAAGGCAGCACACTTTCTATTTTAACCTTACCATGTCAACATACCACAGTTTTCCTCCCTGCATGAAGTCCCTGGCAGCTGTTTCATCCTATGAGCTTTCACTCCACATACCACACAATGAGGCTTGGATGCCACAATGCAAAATCTGACCCTGTTGCTGTTGGACTTCGACCAGGACGGCTCCAGCGGCCCAAAGTCTCAGGACAAAAACACGCAAAAGTGGAAAAAGTCCACATCAGGGGATTTCTAGGAAGTCTTATGCAGGCAGCGAAGAAGAAAATGAGAGTTTGACAGGAAAAAGATGAGACAGATAGAGCAGGAGGGAAAAGGGAGCTTGAATCCAAACAGTTGGTTTTGGTTTCTAAATCAACTCAGAAACAGAAAACACAGCTGAGAGTTATGCACTGGAAAAAATTACTGCGGTCTGTACAGCCAAAAAAGTCAATGAAAGGAATGTTGTTGTTTTTTCCAGCAACAGAACATAGACAGGGAAACATGTAGGTAAATATATTGTACAGAGACATGGACCATCAATGAGAAAGAAAGAGAGAGACATAGGGGAAAAGTTGTATGGGGAGAGTGTTGAAATTTTGGAGGTCAGGCATTCACTCATTATAGTTACTGTCCAAACACAAATACAAGTGGGTGGCTGGGACAATGTGATAGCGTTGTGCAAGTTCACCCCACATGAACCCATGAAAAAAAAAAAGAAAAAAAAAAGACTGGATATAATTCTATGAGTTGCTCTGTGATCAGTTGTTTGAGCTAAATGCTAATATCATAATGCTACTGTAACAGGCAGATGTACAGCAGATGTATAATGTGTAATATTCACAGTCTTATTTTAATGAGTTAGCATGCTAATGTTTGCTAACTAAACACAAGGTAAAGCTGCAGCTGAAGGGAAGGGAATCCCTGTACACAGGTATTCTCCATGACCAGTCCCAACTCAGCTCACCTTCAACTTTATTTGTCCCTGAAGGGCAACTGATTGTGCAAGCAAGACATTAAAAAAACAAGATAACAAGACATGACAACAAGATACATAAGGCTTAAAGGGGTACATAAATGGGGTGTAGGGGGGCACTGAAGTCACGGGCTGCAGGACAACAGCAGTGGGCACAAGCTGGCCTTTAAGTCATGCAAGCCATACGATATTAAAGTGCTAAATTTAGTGCATCGACGGTAAAATCATCATAAAATTCATAAATTAGCTACATAAAATATTACAACATAAATAAAATTGGTTAACCTATAAAAACATCCATAAAAAGCAGTGTCCTAATAAAAAAATCAAACTAGTCTAAAACACATCAGCATTATTATCCATAATTATCATTACAGAACTCCTTGCATGAGGGCATTGTTCCTGTGAATACAAATATTTTTGCATGTATTAGAGGTATTTTATTTATTATTTTATTATGGTGCTAGACAAAAAGTCAAGGGATCAAAGTTATTAGAATTCATTTTGAGCAAGACATGAATCTCTGTGCCAAATCGGCATCCATCCATTACTTTTTGGACACATTTCACTCGAAAAAAAACCCAAATGTCAACCTCGTGGTGGCCCTAAATGAAATGTCAGAGGATTCACTGAAGTCTCAAAGATTCATCCTTTTGGAACCATGAATGCACAAAATTCTATGGCAGTCCAATAGATGTCAATTTCAGTCTGGACCTAAGTGATTGACCAACAACCAAAAAACTGCTCCTTGGACTTTAATTAAGCCATTAATGTGGCTAAAATGTGTACTGGACCAATAAACCTAATGTTATGTGCTGCTGACTTCCATTTGAATTCTAAAATTATTACTTTGTCCTTATCTGAGATTCAAGTGTTTATCATCGCTTCAGTGGGAGGTCGCCCCTTTTGCTCTGTCAGGAGTTCATATTTGTGGCCTTGGTAAAGAATGTTGTGGTTAGAGATGTTGTGATTATGAGGTTTGTGCTGATTCAGGAAGTTTAAATTGTATGTGTAAGAAGGGGCCAGAGGAGGAGGGCATCTGTTGGGGGAATAGAAAAATGAAAAGAAGTCAAAATAAAAGATGTTTAAAAAGCTGTGACATTTCCTCATTCAAATACAAAGGAAACCTTTATTCTGAAAACTCAAAAAACTGAACTCACGCTGATGCTTTACCTTGGAGTGAGTTCACTGTGTGCAGAGGTTGTAGTACTGGAGCATTGTACAGTACTATTGGCTGGGGCCTGTTTCGGGTACAGCAAATACTTTCATATTTCATTTCTTGAGTTTCCTGTGAGCCGGGCCTTCTGCTCCAAGCACAATTAAAACCTGGGCCACAGAAATGTGGACAGAGCTCGGCAATGTCTCTTCGGAATTGCCCGAACCCTAACTCTTCTATATTGTTTTCTCTGTGGTAAAGAAAGTACCAAGTAAGGCTATATTTATGTGTAATAAGCTTGTGGGCTACAGCAGTGTGGATTTCGCTTCACTTGTCTTTTAGCAAGGCAATAAATGGTCTAAAAATTTCATTTCTCTTTCTGAATGTTATTGAAAACATTTGCTGATATGGATATTTTGATTTTTCCACAAGGAATGGTTTAAAATCTTTGTGAAATAAGATGGTTCCAGGCCCTGCGATGAACTGGTGACTTGTCCAGGCCCCGCCTCCCGCCTGAATTCAGCTAGGATAGGCCAGCCCCCCCCACCGACCCTACACAGGATAAGCGGTTACAGAAAATGAATGAATGAATGAAGATGATTCCATTACTTCCCAAGAGAGAAAAAAAATAACATTGATACCGCTGTCATATCTGTACGCTAAATATGAAGGTCAGCTTAGCTTAGCATAAAGACTGGAAGCAGTGAGTCACACTCTGTGAAAAGATATTCTCATGTCAGCCCATCAGTACCTCTTAAGTTCACTTATTAGCATGTTTAATCTAATTTATATGATCTATACTATTTCCACAATCACGACCTTTAACCACAGCAACTTTTGACAAGGTAGATGTCAAATCATGATATAAAATTCTCAATCTTTTATGTCAAAGCACAGAAAAATCTCCTGAGAGCCAGCAGTGAGACTGATTGAGATGTCTGGTGCAACAGGTGCTTGGCTGCCCTGCGCTGATTCAGAGTCAGTCTGTCTGCTTGTAGTCAACATTTGGCTGTTTAACTAATATTAATGCATTACTGTATAGCTCTAGACATTTCATTGAAACAAAATGATTTATATTGTTGTCTTCTCAGTTTGTGTGTCTGCCTGGAGGACGTTCAACTCAATCTTCTATTAGATCATAAAATAAAGGCACATGTCTGGGTTTCCTCTCTTCACATGTGCTTTACACCCACATGTATATAGGCTATACTTAGACTTGTCTGATGGAGCACTGAAAGATTCATAAAACCCAACTGGCATTACAACATGATACCCTATTAGTTTCAATGTAAAGCGTATATTAGGTTTCTGTAAGGGCAACAGGACAGAACATACAGTGACATGGAACTCTACCATGGTGAGTCCTTTTACCAGATCAAGAGAAATAAGTTTCAGTGTTTATTTTCTTCAGACAGGTGGGGCTGTATACAAACTGTGTATCAGACGCAATAATTCTTTTGCTACCAGCAGGAAATGTGTCCCGAGCTTCATATTTTGAAAACGAAGTGCTGAAATCTGGTCTCTAATTCTTTCAATTGTGGTTTTCACAGCTGTAAATAGTATGTTATTTGTCAAATGTATTGTTCTTGTGTTTGACAACATTTGAGAACTTTGACTTCTTTTAGTAGAAAAAGTGTTATGGACAAACATGACTTTATTCCTAAATGTAAAGTATAGAGAGTAGTATTTTAGATCAGTACCAAAACCCAGCAAACAAAGTGGCAACAGTATAAGAAGCTGTATAGAGACAATATAGAGCTCTGTGGTAGCATGTCATCGTAGCACTTTCCCCCCCATACGCCTCTGGTTCTTATACGTTGTTGCATCTTCTTATTCTTTTACTGTATTTTTTTTTTTATATAAGTGCCTTTCTAATGTTTTGACACTTACAAAGGGAGTTCTAGTGAAAATTGAATTTCGTTTCCCATCATGTCTTGTACATCTTGTGACAACGACAAAAAAAAAGTCTTTGATTCCTTGAATTCACAATGTAATATCAGAGAAAGAAGTGACATGACAGCAAAAAAAGGCCACATCAGTTAAAAAGTGTCCACTTGTTCACAACCCAAAACTAGAGGTACACAGATTGCATATCTCTGCCAAGGTACTATTGACCCACTAGAAGTGTGTGGCGATATCTGCAGAGACCCTGTATAGGCCTGTATATTATTTTTATTTTATTTTATTTATTTATTTTTGAGGTTGTAGACCCCAGCCAATGTCAGTGCACAGGGTGTGTAGTCAGACTACGCCTTAAAATGTAGCAACCAGGTTGCATTGCTGTCTCTGTGTCCTCTGCTCTGTCATGGATCTATAAAAGCTGCAGGTGTGTGTGAGTGTGTGTTGTGTGTTTGATCTTTGCATGATCAGCCAAAATCCAGCATCTTGGCACCTTCCTGCAGGGTTGTGTGAGTGTTTTTATTTGTGCATTAGAACTGAAAATACCTTTTTATTTCGAAGATTTCCTACTTTGTTGTTGCCAGCTCCCCTCCCTCTCTCCATTCACTGTCCTGCTCCCTCGACCACCGCTGCTCTCTTGAGCCAGGGAGGAAGGGTGAACCCACAATTACATCCTACTAATTCCTCTAATTTTTGTATACACCCACGTGATCCAAATCCATTCCAAACAATATAATATAATGCACCCTTGCAACAAGTTTCGTGAATATTGGGTCAGTAGCTCTTCCGTAATCCTGCTGACAAACAGACAAACAAACCAGATTGAAAACATGATGACTGTGGTGGAGGTAAAAATAAAATACCACACTACTGTGAACACTCAGGGAATATCAGCTTTGGTTTTGTCCATCAGTCAGTTGCTTTCCTGTTGCAAGAGATTTATGTTGGTGACAAATACATTGCCCTGGGGATGCCTTCACTGCGGTCTGGATGAAAGAGTACGGGCTGGTCAAACATTGTTCAGTTACAGTTGAGAATCAATGGTAATATATTAAATAAAAAATAAGTCTGTTCCTTTTATGGCCCAAACATTTGCAGTTGTTGTAGTTTGGAGTTTTTTGTTTTTTTCGGTAAAAAAGTAATTCAAATGTAGCTATACTACTAGTTTAATTACATGATTCTCACATACTCTTGGAATTATCTACCTTGTTTTTGTAATATCTGCCCATCCTATATGTTAAACTCCACCCATCCAGGAAGAAGAAAGACCAACATGTTGACATTGTATATGTAGGGACCTGCATGTGCACATGTGTGTTTTCAATGTCTTTAAATTCAAGTGTACACACACCTATCTCAGTCTTTACATCTTTGTGTTTGAAAATGCATAATATCCATATGTGTAATTTATAGATTTGTTACTATTCATTGCCGGCAGTGAGTGTGTGAATGATGGGAGGTCAAAATTCCCCCAGCAGAGCCGTTTGGTGGAGTTTGTCTGTTTACTGCATAGCTGACATTGTTTGAGGCTGCGGCTCGGTGGCTGTGGTGCCCCAAGAAGAGCTGCCAGATAGGTTGGTGGTCAGGAGAGAGGAACACAGGGGGAGGGAAGGGGTGAGGGTGGAAGGGAGAGCCACTGAGAGAAGGAGTTAATGGAGGCAATGACTACACCTAGACAATTCTCTATCATTTAGAGAAGAAGGTAGAGTCAGCAGAGTCAGTAGAGCCATACTGTAGAGAGGGGAGGAGGAGGGGAGGAAAGCAGTGAGTCACAATAACAGTTGTCTGTAGTTGTGTCTGTAGGAGTATATTTGCCCCGCCAGCCATTGCTGGTGGACTAAACAGTCTGGAGCTATTTTCATCTCTCGTCCTGGACGGCAAGGCTGTAATCAAGTGAACATCAGGCCTGTCACTGTTGAATAGCAGCAGCTTGATGCATGGAAGAAATGAGGCAGTTAGAGTGTGAGAAAAGCCAAGAGAAAAGGAAGAAAGGAAGGAAGGAAGGAGGAAGAAGAGAGAGAAAGCACTTGAATGTAATTAAATGTTTGCGTTTCGTGCTGTGTGCTACATCTGAAAGTGTTAAAAGGTTTGCTGTCTGGAATGATTTTCCATCTGGTGATAACATTAAGACTCAGTCTTTTAGCGAAAATAACACGGCTAAACCTCAAGTGAATGTCAGTGTTAAGATTCATCTGCTTTTTCCCTCAGTAATCATGACTGTGTTTATTATTCAAGCAATAACCACTTCTGTCGCTTGTAAACATGGCATAATGTTTTTTTCATATGTTGCCTGCTCAAATTTGATTTGATTTTTCTTGTTTTTGACGGATATCGAAGGTCCGACCACATAATGTGACAGGAAATCATTTGGAAAACTGAAGACAAGAAAATGATGGAAGCACACAACGGTAAAACAAAGACCCTAACATGAAAGGATTTCACTAAATCAGACATGTATTTGTGATTGATACTAAATTACTGTTTTAATGTTTACAGGAAATATCTTGACCCATAAAAAAACAGAGAATGGAGTTAAAGGGAAGCCCCCATACTCAGTTGAAACCCCTTATGGCTATCGACTTGACCTGGACTTCCTAAAATACGTAGATGACATTGAGAAAGGCAACACGATCAAAAGGGTCCCCATCCAGCGACGAAACAAGGGCACCCGAGCAAGCACTCTTCCCAGGCACCTCAACCCATCTGGGTACGGCTACCGCTCAAGCCCCTGGGGATCTACTGGAGCTCTTGGCCCCAGGTCCCGACTGTCAGACATCCATCATCATGGCTACACTCCTCGTGTGAATGATCACAGGTCGCCCATCTCTCCCACAGGACTCAACTCCCTCACTGAAATGGAGGCCAGAATCAAGGAGTTTGATGAGCAACCTCTAGGTGAGCACATCAGACCTCATCTCCTCCGTGCCTCCAGTCTTCCACTCACAGTACTGCTGAGACAGAGATCAGAATCCACCGATGACCCCGGCAGCCTTCAAAGTTCGAGGGATCACCTCGGGGGTAGAAACATCTCCTGTGAGGATGTCTTCTACTCCTCAGACCATCCTCAGTCACAAGACTGCCCTGAGCTGCTGAGGCATCTGAGAGAGGCTATGGAACGTGTGGGTGAGCTGGAGATGGAGATAAGGGTGATTCCAGAACTGAAGGCGCAAATCTTCATGCTGCAGGAAGAAAGAGAAAGGATCCGTCTGGGCCTGAATCCACACATCCCACCCTCTTCAAGGAATGGAACTGCAGACTCTTATACCTCGTCCCACTACGGTGCAATGGATATCAAAAGGCCTCGGCACGAAAGTCACATCATGTTTCCAAGAAATCACTTTGGTCGGGAGGATTCTAATCCATCACATGAGTGGAGGACTAGCACAGATCTGGATGAGCTGCTAACAGTGACGTCCCTGCAGGCTAAGGTAGCCGCACTGGAGCAGAAGCTCCATGAGACTGGCCTGGAGCTCCAGAGGGCCTTAGGGCTTCTGAGGGAGCAGCAGGAGGAGAGCAGAGAGAAAGATGGGAAGATTGCGCACCTTATCAGAAATCCTGGGGTTTGGGTTTGTGCAGAGAGAGTAATGGTAGACCAGGATGGAGATGAGGCAGTGGTGAGATCCATTGAACCACACACCAAAGTGTCAACAAGTCCGGATGCATTTGTGACAGCAAGGACTATTACCACAAACGGACAAAGTAAAGTCTCTGTTGTTGACTCTACTGAAAGGAGCCCACTAGTATCTGCGGGGCCTGGGGACGCTTCAGATGATGGTGTAGACACAGAAGTGGTCATCCACCACATCAAGAAGATCAAGAGGCTCCTGGATCAGCAGTGGGAGTGCTTGTGTGAAGGGCGTCAGTCAGGAGAGGAGGGTAAACCTCTAAAGCACCCAGACCCCAAAGTCAACTCTCTGCAGCAGGAAATGATGGGACTTGTTGACATCCTGACCTCCTACTACACCCAGCATAGAGACAGTGATGGAGAGAGGATTCAGCATGGAGGTATTGTACATTCTATGACCCAATGATACTTCTATCTACTTCAGAATTCATGTTCCAGGGTTCATGTAGAGAAACCTCATCTTATGTAAGGACAATTGACTCTTAATGTTGTCTTGTGTTCTTGGTTTGGAAAAGAGGAAGTCAGTCTGTTTGTAATAAGGCAGGACATCCACCATAGTCTGAGCTGTACTTTTCTTCACTCCTGTTCCATGAAGATGAATTTTTGTATTGATTTAAATGACATCTGCAGAAACAGGAATTTGTTAATGGATTGGTTGACTGGTTGCCACGGTTATTTCCCACTAAAGCTTGATTTAGATGGTTTGAGCTGCTTTTATTAATGCCCCAAATTAATAAGCAATAAAAGACATGAAATATGTATTTCATTGGGAGAATTTAATTTCATTGTTCAGCTGTGTTTTGATATTTCATCATAATCTCTGTGCTTGTCATCAATGCAGCCTCTAAATCCATCCTGGGGACAGACGGATGTGCCTCGATGTCAAAAAGCCTACATGCTGGGGATGTTAATGAAGGGTTAGTAAATGATTGTCTCTGACTTTAGCAAACTTCAGAGTTATGATTACTGCTTAAACTAACTTACTATTTAAGCCACTATTGTACGGTTCTGAGAAAAGCATCATAATCTAAGACTGACAGATGTATGCCACTCCCTCTAAAGGGGTTATTTAGAGGAGAAAAGTGTTGACGCCCATCTTAAGATGACTGCATTTTCTACAACACTGTTTATGAAACCATTTTGGTTTTAACAGACAAGCCGGCTTTGTCACTTTAAAAGGATTGGGTTTTAAATACTGACTAAATTATTCTGAACAATATAATGTGAATAATGCATTAGAAATATCCTCCAAAAATCTTTGTCTTCTGAAATTTTTCCAATTTTGTGAGGGACAATGGTTTGTTGGCTTTATTTTTCATTTCTTATATTGAAATGGCGACAGTACATTAAAAAGGAGTATATTTTTTGAGACAATCCAAAATGGAGCAGTGTAGATTGAGTTGCCAGCATTTACCAGCAACCAGGTTGCAAATATAGTTTAAATTTCTGCCTTTCTTTCTTTTTTGAAAAAAAAAAAAAAATATATATACAAAAAGTGGAAATCAGCTCGAGCAGTGCTGTGAGAACAAGAGCGAACAGAACGAGAGCAGCATCAACCCCAGGGAGATGGCAGCTGCCCAGGTGGATGCAGACCCAGAGGAGAGGCGGATGGAGGGAGAGAGGCAAAAAAGCCCAGACAAACAGATGATATCAGGAGGAGCAGGATCAGGAGGGACAGATGGAGGTGTAGCATCTGTGGATGCTGAGGCTCTAGAGAAAACAGGCAAGATGAAACCGCAGCCCTCGGGAGAACAGGTGGAGGCCAGCTCTGGCTCAGAAACTACCACCAGGGGCAGGTGAGAGGACCGGAACAAACGCTTCATCACTGTTTGGTTGGAAAATGGAATTGTCATGCTTCCTCTTTAGGGAATAGCTCCTGTGTTTTTATATCATCCCATGGAAATATGCTCATAATGAAGTCTGTCCTTGCACATAAACACACATGCTCCTTCTTCTAGGGAGACAGTGAGTTCAGATTTTATGGCCGCTTGTCAGTTCCTCAAAGATCACATGGACAACATGGACAACCCCAATGATGACATGGTAAGCAGCTGTGACTCCTCTTCTAATCCAACCATACACAACCTGCTCAGCACCAAAACAATTTAGCAGCCAGGTAATTGTTGGTGGAGACAAAAAGCAGAGCTTTAAGGAGAGTTATTCCGCTTACACTCGACAGGTGGACAGAAACACCACATCCTAGACATTACTGCTCTGTGTCTATTGGATGTGGGTGCTAACATGTTCACTTTATCAAATTAATATGGCCACCGTGTGTCAAGATGTCCACAGCTTGTTCGGTTTTCAACCAAATGAATAGTATTAAAAGTTTATCCATGGGAATAAAGGTGATTGTGTGGATGAACATGCAGTATACATAATAATAATATAATAAGTATACTTAATCCTCAATAGAAGAGAGAAATGTCAGTGTCCTGATGTTCCTCTCTTTTCCCAGAGGAAGGCCCTGGTTGTGTTGTTCAAGCACTGGTTCAGTGTGGCAGCAGAGGAGACTTCGGTGTCCAGTGAGTTAGCCGTGTACCTGAGAGAAGTGAAGAAGACCACGCCATCTCTGCTGGCCTTCTTGGTTAACATGGCTGACGGCAACGGCAACACGGTACTCCATTACAGCGTGTCCCACTGCAACTACAGCATCGTCAGCCTGCTACTGGACACAGGTAATAGTATTATGTGGCTAAAACGATTGTACATAAGAAAAGTTGGGATGTAAATACTCAAGTTTTTCTTTTTCTTTTTTTTTTTTTTACAGGTGTGAGTGATGTGAATCTTCAGAACAATGCTGGCTATACAGCGGTGATGCTGGCCTCACTGACAGTCCCTGATGGCCCAGGTGGCATGGAGGTGGTACGCAAGCTAATGGAGCTGGGCAACATTCACATTCGCTCTAACCAGGTAATACGACCACTGCAAACACAGCTCATGTAACATGGATAATCAATGCAGTGGACTCTTTCAGGTGACGAGTGGATCTGGACTCTATGCAGGTTTTTTTTTCCAATTTTCTAAGTCGTAAATTCAACATTAATCAAACAATTACATGCAATACTTAAAGGTCAAACGTTTGATACTCAGTCTGTGAAAACATTTTTATAAATTCTTATGTGGCTGTTGAGGGAGCTTTGAGAAAATAACCCTGATGTTATTAAGATTATACCAAATTGGGCTACCAGAATTCTGAAGTGCAGGCATGGAGACCAGCTAGGGATTAAAAAATGATATCTCAGCCTCTGCCTTTTTTTTAATTTACTGTTGTTGTTAATCTCCTGCTACTTCTCAGACTTGATAAAAGTGTAATGCTACTAGTGCTAGTGTGTCCTATTAAAACATCCTTTAGCAAGACACTGAACATAAATCAAACAGCATATAAATAAGGGTCAAAGTAGAAAAGATAAATATAGTACTTTAACAATCCTCAAAGTTTCATCCATCCATCTATTCATTTTCTTCCACTTACCTGGGAGCTGGTCATGGTGGTACGGTAGAAGGCTACCTCTCACCAGCAACACTTTCCAGCTCTTCCTGGGGGATCCTGAGGCGTTCCCAGGCCAGATGAAATATGTAATCCCTCCAGTGAGTTCTGGGTCTACGCCGAGGTCTCCTCCTAGTTTGACGTGGCTCGGAAAATGCCTGAACCACCTCAAACTGGCTCCTTTCGATGCAAAGGAGCAGGGGCTCTACTCCGAGCTCCTCATCCTATCTCTAAGTCTGAGCCAAGCCACCCTATGATGGAAAATCATTTCAGCTACTTGTGTCTGGAATCTTATTCTTTCGGTCCCTACCCAGAGCTCATGACTGTAGATCGACAGGTTAAATCTAGAGCTTTGCCGTCTCTCTCTCTCTCCACCTAAATGCCTGTCTCACAGCCCATTTCCCCTTCACTTGTGAACAAGACCCCAAGATACGTAAACTCCCTCACTTGAGGCAGAAACTCACCCCCATCCTGAAGGGGGCAGTCCACCATCAGATAAGTTAGATAAGTTTCATTTTATGTGTAAAAGCTATTGTCTGTCCTTCTCCATAGACAGGCCAAACAGCTCTGCACTTGGCAGTGAGACACGGGCGAGTGGTGATGGTCCGTCTGCTGCTGAGCCACGGAGCAGACGCCAACATCCAAGACAATCAGGGAACCACAGGCCTGATGTTCGCATCCGAGAGGGGCCACACACACATTGCAAGGCTGCTGCTTGAGAGGAGCCAGTGTGACCTCACCCTGACCGACAAGGTGATACAGCACAAAACCAAATCCTATTGACAATTTACCTCTAATATTATCCTCTTAGTCATTGACCAGAAAAGAAAAAAACCTGTTTTAACTGCCACTAATGGGATACAGGCTTCATGTCGCAACTTTTGAATGCAGGACAACAGAAGTGTGACCAAAATACAGACTAGAGACAGAGCTGGTGCAGTTCAAATAAATTAATATAAGGATATAGAAGGGTTATTCAGGCAGGCAAGAGTCAAAACCATAAAGGCAGTCCAAACAGGCACCAGGTCAAAGTCCAGCTTAATCCAAAATAGGCAACAGGAACAGAACAGATACGATGGCAAGAACCCAAAGACACGAGGTGTTGTGCCAACAGAAATCTGGCAAAGATGAGTGGCAATGGTCCAGTTAAGTATCTGCAGGACACGAGACAGAAAATAAAAACCAGGCAGCTGCAGAGCAAATGAGGGAAGTGAGAACAGGTGTGTAATTGGGTGTGGCAGTCAAGTGATTGGGAAAGTCCAGGGGCATCTGATGGACACGTGGAGAATGGCAATGAATGTTGAGGAAGTGGGGGTGTGGCTAGGGAGGGAGGGAGGGAAGGGGAGGCTGATTGTGGCAGGTTGTGTTATGATATTAATCGCTTAAGGAAAATATATGAAAAAAAATCAGGTCATTGGACAGGCAGCACCCCCATCAAATTTAATTTCTGAACACATAGTTCATATGATAATTCCAACACCATTTCTACTGCAAAATCCTGTTAAACATGTTTTAAAAAAAATGCATATCTGATTCTCTACATCTACAAAATGGAGCTTAGATGCATAAAAACTGGAATGTTTGGACTGACGCCTCGTGGACGTGGGTGGGCTGAGAGTTTGGATGCGGTTGAAAAGAGGATTTTATCAGAGCAACAGGAAAACATCTCACTGGGCTGAGATTAGCTAATCTGGGAAGAGTACTTTATCTGCCAGTCTGGACGGAGTGGAGGCAGAGAAGAGAGCAGGAAAGAGGGTGTAAATGTAGCATCTACTGTTGGAGAAGTGTTTTGTAGGAACACATTGCTACTTTGCCATTGTAGCTTGATAGCATGTGTCACACCCCGGCTCAATGGGGGACAAAGGAGGGGAGAACACTCATGAGTTTGAACTAAAAGTTTATTTTAACTAATTAAAAGGAGCATATGATGATAATGACAAACTAAATACAAAGGCCGGTGTGGAAGCCGAGGGCGGCCGACACCAGTTGTGACACAAGACCAGGTGAGCTGTATCACCCTGACGAACCCAACTCTACCAATCAGCCTCCTGGATGGAGAAGCCCACTCAGGGGGTTGTCACACATGCTACCATTGCTAATTAGCACTAAAGAAATAATAGAGATGATGGCGATAGGGATTTGCAGGTATTTGGACATAAACCAATGTTTTGGATAAATTAAAGTGACCTTTTAATCATAATTATATGTGTCATCCTGTGTGTAACATGAATTTCTGTATGACATTTGATGCCAATTAATCCTGAGATATTTCAGTCTGGACTTAAGTATGGTCTGTGCCATCATAGACCACAACAAGGATAAAAATAAGTGTTTTAATGTGTCTAACTTCATATTCTGATGGGTGTGAGATTTGTGTCTTGATCCTCCTCTCTTGTTTGTCTCTCCCGTCCCCCAGCGTGGTCGAACTGCACTCTCCATCGCCATGCACGGCTCCCACACGGATACCGCCGCGCTCCTGCAAGCCCACGCTAAAGCTCGAGCTTTGTAGTTACTGGAAAACTGGGAAAGATCCTGCAGACATACAATATCCTTTCTAATCTTTTTTTTTTTTTTTCCATTTGAGGCACTTCAAAATCCACTTTAATGTTGGCTCTGGTTTTGGATTGAGTTGCTGTTTTTGATCACATGACATCATAGTAATTAGTAATAAAGCTGAAGCTTAGATGTGTGTGCCATAATTGCTGATTCAGTATTCAGTAAATGTTTACTTTTCTTTTTTCTTTACTCTTGAAGCTCACAGTTTTGTCTGGTCATGGCACATCTAAGTAGCAGCTTAGCCTTGCAAACCATGAAATGAGAAATATATTTATTAAGAGGTATGTTGACCACGATCAAAAGGTCTGTGCTTTTATGTTTTTTAGAGGAAAACTACAGAATTGATATTGTGTAGTTGCTGAATTTCTATTTGCATTATTGCAGCAGCCGAGCACTTTTTAAATAAAATGTGTGAAACATACAAAGAAATACCAAATATTTGTCTCATGCTGCATGCTGAACACATGAAAATATTTTGATGCCAATAAACCAAGTTGTTGATTTCGTTAACTAGTAATCAATATATTGATGTGTAAAGTGTCTGCTTTTAATAAAATGAGAGAAAAGATAATTATGATATTGTGGCACTGAAGATGCCTTAATCTGCTTTTTGCTGTGAAGACCAGCAGGTGGCATAGCCCCTCTATTTTACTACCACTATACTGCCAACCAAGTAACACACACAAAGCCTATGGAAAGTACATGCCAAATTCTAAAATGAGCATCTACATTGGATTACATCTGGACAATTATAAACATGACACCCACCAAATACTGAATCCACTGTGAGTGGGTACACTGAGATTCACTTATGGTCCAGCACTACGGCAGCTGGAATGGCCCAATCAGGCGTGAAAGCAGATGTGTTTGATTGGCCTTTGTTACCCTAACCCCCTGGGAAACAGTAAAGGGGCAGAGGTTTAGTCTTTCTGTGAGGACTTGTGATCATGTTGGTGAGATAAAACGAAAAGGATTGGGTTTAGAGATGTGGAGGAGGCTGGATTTATGTCTGCAAAGCCACCTCCTTTACCCGGAGGATTTTTACCAGTCTGCTTGACTGACTGACCTGCTGCTGAAATGATCCTAAGCAAATATATATATAGAGTACTGGACAGATGGAGATGGAATCTTTTCCATCAACCCACCTCACGTATAAAATCTAGCATACGCACACAAACACATGGAATTTAGTTCTGCTCTATCAAACAAAATATCTTTTGCTTTGAATGGATGACACACATTTATATACAAACCGCACAATTAAAGAGTTTTGACAATACATACGTATTCATGTGTGCCTTTTCCACAGATGTTTAGGTGTATACACACCATCCCCCCACCCACCAAAAGGCCTTCATGCTACAGTGAATTAAGGTGTTCATCTTTTACAGCAATGAGCATCTGTGGCACCTATTTGTCTGCTGCATGAACCACTGGAATAATATAAAAAATATCTATTACATAATATCCTAATGAAGAGCAAGCAAGAGTTTGAGGGCATTTGCCTCGCTTCAGTTTAATCATGATAATGGACTGGATTTATCTACCATCATTTTTATGTCTGCAGATGAATCACTTTGTAAGTGGATGACTGTGAAAAGCAGCTCAGAGAGAATGGACTGTGTGCTTTAACATGAAAGCTGGACGTGATAAGCAACAAGAGCGTTCGGAGACTGCAAACCTGCAGCAAGACTGAGCGTTTCCTCCAAAGGGTCCCGTCTCCACACGAGTTACATTCCTATTTATATGCAACACCTGTGTTTAGAATCTTTTACCATGAAAACATAAGGTACCTTGGATCCATCCATAACTTTTGTTCTAAGGAAAACAGCTGTTCCATTGAAGTCGACATCCTGTTCTGCTTGGTGGATTCTTCCCAAAATGTAATCATCATATGTCTGATATTTGACATTTTGTAGAAGAAAATGAAACAACATACATGAGGGAAATTTTCAGTCAGATTTTATATATCAATATAAAGAGATATTCAAAAGTAATCCATAAGAGAAAAGTGGAACCAGTTTGTTCTTAATACAGTTCACCTTTTTTTGTTGTTGCATGTACAGTTGTTGCCTGATGCCTTTTCATGAAAAACACTACAGGAAAATGAAAAGTAAACCAAAAGGCACAAATACGAAAATCAATTTTCTCTTTAACACCAAGGTTGGGAAGCGTTGTAAAGACGTGGGAGTTTTTCGGGAGGGGACACCATGTTTCATGTGGGCCGACGAAGAAAAAAAGGTAGCACACAAAGAGAATGTTAAATGGTGCACAGCAAGAAACAACACAAACCAGTTTGGATTTCTCACAATCAGGGAATGCAGTGCTCTCCTTTTATAGAAATAAATCAATATACCTGTCAACACTTTATCTAAAATCTTATGTACATCTTCTCTTTTACATAATTATAATATACATTATCAAAAACCTTATGAAAACATATTTACAAATCAATGAATCAAAAAGCACCCTCAAAGTCACACATACAGCGCACACACACACACACACACACACACACACACACACACACACACACACACACACACACACACACACACACACACACACACACACACACACACACACACACACACACACACACACACACACAGCTGTGTAGCCACACACCTTCGCACACTGTTTTCTTCCATGCAATACACAATACAGAAGGCATTCTAAGAGGGTTGTGCAACAAAGAGCATACAAAACTGTTCAAATATGGCTGAGGGATGAACATTATTACTCACATGCATAATAATGAACATACGCACACACGTACACACACACACACACACACAAACAAACACACAGACTTTTTCAGGTTTACGAAAGGAGTAACAGTGTTAATCACAGGACTAAATCAGCATGACGCACGGTCACTGTTGGGACAGTTCGGTCTCAAACTCTTACATCAGCGTCTGATGTTTGTTTTCTGTGGTTACATCACATGACGGGTCCTTTCATCCATGCAGCCACCAGCTGGGCCCTCCTACGTGGCAAAAGTGTCTGCTTGGATGTCGGCCTGCTCGGGAGGAGCAGACCAGGCTATGGAATCCAGCTTGCTTTTGTGATCGTGTGTGTGTAACATGCGTGGATTTATGTGTGTGCATCTCCAACTATTGGCTGCATTGTCAGTCGGTGAGCGATTAAGCATGCTGTCTGAGTTTTTGGAGGGCAGGTGTACGTTTTCTCCGTCCTCTAGAGAACAGCATGAATTTGCTGCACCCTTTGTGTGTATGTATATATATATATATGTTTTTTTTTTTTCACAGTCAAAAGTGGGTGTTTCAAATAGATACTTAACACTGGAGGATTTTCTTTCAACAATGTAACACTGCAGCCTGACTAAAAGCTGCAGTCTATTGCTTTTCTCAACCCATTTAACGCCTAAACAAGTCACAGTGAAGCCAGAGCACCAGCATAAAAACTAATGCCCTCTAACTCTGCATCCTCTCTGCTCGTAGGTGAAGGTCTAAACATTGCGTGTCTCAATTTTCTTCGTTCCACTCTGTGAATATCTGCCGCACTCTCAAAACTCTGGGGTGCTGAAGGTCAAATGAAAAATACAACCTCTCAAATCAACTGTGCTCCGCTGCAACTAAACCTTTGGGGCTTTGCTCTGAATCAGAGAGAAAGCACATCATGTGGGTGTTCTTTAGAATAACATAAAATACAAAATACAGCTCCGGTAATGACATTTATGATCCATTCTATTATGAGTCTGTACAGATTGTCCCATAAATGCAGATGCCGTCCCAGTTTCAGAGCTCCTCCTTCCGTTTCGGTGTTAGCGGCGCTCCGCCGCCCACCAGGAATAACACAAAGCCCAAATTAATACATAAAGGATGAAACAGAACCTCTCAGTAGCCCCGTCACAAAATAGGAGACACATAGCACACACCTCACTCAATCAATGGAAAAATCAAAAGAGGAACCAGTCTGACTCCATATTCCAGTTTAGGTCGATAGCTGGGGACACTTCATGACACAAATAAATAAATCTGTAATCAATTCTCCTTACTGGAGAAAAGGTATGACACAATTCAATGTTAGTCTTATTGATTCTGCTGTTTGTCAATTGGCACAGGAGATTGGCTGCATTAACACTGAACACGTGATGATATGTTGTTCGTCCCTTCTTCGAACTCAGTCCAAGTCGTCCCCTGACCTCTCTGTGTGTGCGTGTGCCTGAGCGGCCGCCTCCCCAGGTCTCCGCTCTTGTGGGTCACTTAGCAGTGGAGAGCATGGGCTGCTCCGTATACCAGTGAGTCCCTGGGTCAGGCATGCTGCCCCCCAGTGGCAGGGCGATGAACTGCGGGCAGGTGCCTGCCCCTGCACCCACAACGCCCATATTGATGCCCTGAGGGTATGGGTGGTGGTGGGTGTGGTGGCCCATGCCGTCGGTCCTCCCGATGTGGATCTCGTCCTCCTCGCCCTCGCCGGTGGTCTTGCGGTAAACGGGGTTGTCGAAGTTCATGCTCTTGGTGGAGTTGCGCCGCCAGTTCCGCCACACCAGGTAGACTCCGGCACACACCAGGCCGAACACCACTGTGGCAATGATAGGAACTGCATGCGTTTAACACACAGCGGCAGGGACACGGGAAGGGGGAGCGTTAAACAAGGCAGAACGAGTCCATGGCATGAGATGAGAGGCACAGAGAGGAGCAGAACAGGCATGCAGGGGCCAGAGAGGGCAGGGACAGTGGTACAGAGGGTGTGTGTGTGTGTGTGTGTGTGTGTGTGGTGTGGTGTGTGTGTGTGTGTGTGTGTGTGTGTGTGTGGGCGCCTCGGCTAAACATCGGGTATAAGTCGTTTCATACACCGACTCTAAACCAACTGTGTGAAACCTCATTAGTGGCACGGCTGTAGAGAAAATGAGTTTTAAAATATCCTTGGGGAGCAAAAATTTAAACTATCATTGCATCACAATCTCCTGGCAACTCATCCTCAGCAAATGTGTCCTTGAATGAGCAACGCAATTTAATAATGCTTTATTAAATTACACAAATTAAACACCAGCAAAGCTTTCATGCTTTATTGGCCTCTCTCTCCTGTACTGTCAGTTCACCTATGAAATATATGATAAGAACAGCCCATCTAAAGTCATTGGCTGATTCTTTGGTTTTGTTTTGATATGGTTTTCTTTTTGCTTGTTTAGCCTTTAAAGATACAGAGTCATATATGGTGAGATTTCAGTTTCAACAAATCTGGGGAAAACTGCATTCTCCTACTAAACACAGTGGGCATGGAACAATTTACAAAAGGATCCTAATTAGATTCGCTTGTATCAATTGAAAAAGTTTAAAGGCATTATGAAGAACGTGGTGATTTTCTTGAGAGGCCACTATGTATGAATAGTCTATGTTGCTTTATTATGGACTTCTGTATAACATGTTGTATTCGTTGCATTTTAAGAGGTGTGATTGGCTGCTACCTTGGCCAGGTCTCTCTTGTGAAAGAGATTTTCAATCTCAACAAGTCTTCCTGGTTAAATAAAGGTAAAACAAAAAAATAAATAAAATTAAGTATTGAATATTTTATGGATGGAATGGATCCAATGTTTAACTAGATTCCTACAGCTGATGAAATCTGCTAGCTACCACTAGTGATGAGCAAGAAAAACTTTTCTGTAATTTAGGTGCACCAACCTTTTATATGCTTTATTACTGTACAGTAATGCACTAAGCACACAGGGATAAAGGTCCACTGGCTGTAGCAGAACCCAACACAACAACACGGTGTGAAGTGAATAATGCTTTGTGGCAGCGATGTCAGACAAACAGAAAATGACTACTGAGAAATGTCAGAGAGGAAGACCTGTGGGCCAGGCTTCTCCCATGCTGCCACAGCAGCGTCAGTGTGAATGGACTACAGACAAAGTGGCCATGGGCAGCAGGTAAACAGCAGCTATACGCAGCCCTGCAGGCCTTTAGTGTGGACGGACAGACAGGGACAAGGAAAGCTCTAGGTGACTTACCAATGGGGATGACCACTCCCAGGACGGCCACTGTCAGGTTCTCACCCAGGAGGAAATGCTCGCTTCCAGCTGAGGGTAGAGATGGAAAGAAAGGGAGAGGAGTTAGAAAAGAGGGCGGGAAGCGTACGGAAAAAAAAACAACCCAAAAATGTGTGAGAAATAGAGAAAAAGCAGGGGAGGCAGGAATGGGGAGGTGGTGGAAGCAGAGGGAGATAGAACAGACACGCAGGGAGAGGGCTGGTCATGTGTTTTATGAAAAATGATGAGTTGCTTGGCGGTGTGACCTTGACTCTGCCACTGGCCTTCCACACTTCATCCATCCAGGCTCCACCTCACACTCATTACATATCAGATACTTACTGCCACTTATACAGTCATGCCAGTGCATGCATGCCCTTGCAGCCTCCAGCCTCCAGCACACAGAACAATTTACGGAGGGAAGGATGACATTTTCAAGACGACGCAGCACCATCCATCACTCGCATTAAGCCAGCCGAGCATGGCTGTCGGGGCTTGTAGGTGCGTCAGTTTAATGCCATCATTACAGTGAGAGTGGGGTTGTTAGCTACATTATGAGTACAGTAGACTAAGGAATGTGGTACTTGGCAGGAGATGAGGAAGCTCAGGTGAAAGTGCCTCTTTATCTGAGAATTAGGCCAGTCCTGAACGGGCCACTCTGCTCTTCCCGAATCATATGGAGGGAAAATGTTAATCACATAGTGATGGATTTATATTGAGCTAAATGAGACACACAGGCAGCATTAAGAGGTCACTCACAGTGTTGAGAGACGCTGCTGTCCCCCGCAGGCGTGGTGGAGACGACCATAGTGGTGGCGGTGGATCCCAGTGCCTTTGACTCTTGTGACGACACCGGCTTCAGAGTGGAGAGAGGTGTGAGGGGATCAGGGGCGCCGGGGGGAGCTGTGGTCAGGTGGGGAGTGGCGTCCGCCTGTGATACTCCCCCCGAGGGAGGTGTGAAGTCTTCAGCAACCGTCGTCCTGGTGCCGGGTGTGACTCCAGCAGGAGGTGAGGATGCTGGGATCATGTCGTTTGTTGGCGCTGCTGCAGAGAAAGGAAGATGAGTAGAAAGCTCTGGACACTGAATTATTGAAGATGTGTTAAAGCCCCTGGAAATGCAGTTTCTCTACAACCTTAAAGTAAATTGTCATTTTGAGAAATGTGATGTGTTCACTTTCTCGTGCAGACTTTAGGTGAGAAGAATGTTAAAAAATGAAAAATCACGCTTCCATCACCTTTGAACCAATATCGGGATCGATCTTCTCGTCTAACTTTCAGCTGCTAAGCTTCTGTTAAACATCCTTAGGTGTTATTTATTCTGCATTTCACAGTTAAAACTCAGACTCTCTGCTTCATCGGGACTGTGTGGTTGAGGTGTGATGAAATGGAATTGACAGCAGGCTGCCTGCTTACAGGAAATTAGATCCTGGTTCTCTTGCAACTTTCTCCAACTTCACAGTAATAAAAACTGAGGCTCTCCTCCTGGCACTAAACCTACTTTGGCTAAACCAGATTCTGGTTCTTCCTTCTCCTCAGGTTAAGAGCCTGTCCATCATCCTGGACAGCACGCTGTCTTCTGAAGCTCACACTCATGATGTTACTCGATCTAAATACTTCCATCTGTACAATTTTAATCGTGTGTGCATGTCACCGAACACAGCTTTTCTCATTCACACCCTTGGCTTTTGCAATAATAGCTAAATAACTTTTAAAAAATGCATCACCTATACTATGCTGGTGAAATTTATGTAATGATTTTACATTTTCTCATTGTCTTTGTTATTACTGTAAAGCACTTTGTAACTGTGTGTAGAAAAGTGTTATAAAATAGATAAGGGCTTCATTGAGTGAAGCAGAATCTTATTATCTATATCCCATGAGCACTGTTGCACTCTGCCCATCAAATCCCAGTAGGTGCTATTGATTACTTAATAGTCTCAATTACCGCTCCTAAACACGCTCACCTGGCACACAGCCCCTCATGTCGGGCCCCAGGTCCTGTCCGTCGGGGCAGGCGCAGGTGTATTTGGGTGAGTGTTCGGTAATCTGTGGAGCCTTAAGACACAAGTACTCACAGCCTCCATTGGCCACGCTGCCCAGATTACAGCTGTCTGGGCCTGGAGACAGTGACAGGGAGAGACATGGAGAATTAGAGACCCAGTTAGGGTTATAAAAGATTATCACCTGTTCAACATGGGGAGATAGCAGAGAGTGTGAACACTGCTGCATCCCCTTCAACAAAAGCGTATTATTTTGCATGAACACAATCTAAAGGAATACAAAGAATAAAATGTTGCAACATACAGACACTTGCTAAATGTTTAAAACCAGTTCTCATCCCAAAGTCTTATTTCGATTCAAACTGGGAAAGACACAAAAGATCTAAGCAGAAATACGGTGATGAAACAGAGTGACGGATAAAAAAAATATAAATAACAATGCAGTTGACAGGAAACAATAAGAGGGGACAGGCAGGCAGAGACAGAGATGGAAACTGACACACCAGAAAGGAAATACACATTGTCCTGTTAGAGAAAACCAGGTTGGAGGCAGGGTTCTGACAGATGTGTGAAATCACTGCAGCTCCCACTGCTTTGATCACAGCGCCACAGTCACATGCCTCAATATCATTTATTCATGTGTCTGGGTCATCATCAACCCACAGAGGACACATAGTGGCAGAGATGTGACTCAGCTCACACAACCAGAGGGAGGGGAGGGAAGCCAACAGAAACACACTCATACTGCACACGCGCGCGCGCACACACACACACACACACACACACACACACACACACACACACACACACACACACACACACACACACACACACACACACACACACACACACACACACACACCTTGCGGCTGGCGGAGCTGGTGGAAGACAACGATGTCATGGGGGTCATTGAGGTTTTCAGCCAGCGTGTGGATGTCCTGACCGTTCAGCCTGTTGGCCATGAAAACCGCTGCCCTGTCTCTGTCTGTCCAGTAGATTCGATCCTGGAAGACAGGGAGGGGCGTTGTCTTATTGTGGGTCTTATTGTGGGCAACTCATCCCTACAATATACAATTACATCTCTACAATATACAATTTTAAAAAGACGCTCACTGTATGGCTTTTGGAAAAAGTGGAATTGTAAGGCTTTTACTTGCAGGGATTTATTGATGAACAGCTACAACAATAAACAGCATGCATGCGATAGATGGGACCTGTGGACGAAGATGTAATCGATCCATTGGTCTTCTTCTACATGACTTTATTAGGTATTTCTGTGTATCCTTGCTGGTTCATTAGAGCGTTGTGTCTTCAGTGATTAAACCACATACTAATTAGGCCAAACTGTAATAACTCTAAGGCATATTTTTTATGCTGCTTGTTGTTTATTAATTGCTTGTTAGTTCGTCCCCCCCAACAGTTTAAAAAGACAGATTTAGAGCGGAGATGACAATTTTTGTGGTTGCCTTAGAAACCACAGGATAATCTCCGGTGAGTGTCGAAACAACAGACCTCAGAGCGTCTGTGTGTGTGTGTGTGTGTGTGTGTGTGTGTGTGTGTGTGTGTGTGTGTGTGTGTGTGTGTGTGTGTGTGTGTGTGTGTGTGTGTGTGTGTGTGTGTGTGTGTGTGTGTGCGCGTGCTTGTGTTAAGTCAGTCACTGAGCTAGAAAGAGATGGTGATGTGATGTACACTCTAACAAGCTCCACTCAATAACACAAGGCTGGTTCAACATCCAGAACAAGAAGGTCGCCTTGTAGTTACAACAGGGCAGAGAGCGGAGGAGCTTTGGATCTATTATGTGCAGCGCTACACAACAGCGTGTTTTTCATCATTTTTGTCAGTTGCCTGCGGGGTGGACTAAAGTTCAGTGAGAAAAATATCAAAACCGTGATTTGGAAGGCTTAACAGTATTGGCAATCTAATAGGTTAAAACTGTGAGAAAAACAAGACACATCTTTGAAAGAGAGGGAAATTACAAAATGCAGCACAAATTTTGATCCTTCCTCTCTTCTTTCCTATTTTCTCCCATCCTGTCCTATCTTGTCCTTTCCTTTCTCATCCCCTCCTGTCCTACTTTCTCCCATCCTATCCCATACTCCCTACCCCTATCCTATCGAACCCCATCCTATCATATTTTCTCCCATCCCCTCTTCCGCTACCCTATCCTGTCCTCTCTCATCCCATCGAATGAGAGAGATGCAGATATGATGGGATACAGAGGGCTGGATGACATCCAGGCCTGAAAACATTGAAATCTATCACACACCAACCTCAAAAACAGCCAGAGCGTAGGGGTGTCCCAGTGTCTCCGCAGACGACATGTGGGTCCTGCGGTGAGCTCCGTTCAGATCCACACTGGCTATGAGGTGCAGCTTTGAATCCACCCAGTACAGACGCCTGTTGGCTACGTCTGAGAAACACACACACACACACACACACACACACACACACACACACACACACACTTGGATAGGACTTTGCCAAGCTTGAGTAGAAATTGATTGTCTTCGCAGTAAGCACTTGTGGACTCTGACCAACAAATCCCTTTAGGTGATATCGATTACATTTTAAAATGTCAGATTCTCACGGCTACACCGCTGCAAGATTCACTGTGTCGATCTATAACTTCTTAAACACTTCAAATATCACTCAAAAGCATATATGATGACTTCATAAATCTTTATTTGCCATATGATCATTTAACATTTAAGCCGACTATTTCACTCGCTGCTGACCTTTACCTACCATTGATTAGATTAGATTGAGTGCTTTGGCTTCAGGGTCATTTACTGTATAGCAAAGTGCAACAACTGCTAAAAAAAAAAAAAAAAGAGTGAAATATAACACTGTGTAACATATAATGTAAGGACAAGAGCAGCTCTTCTCTCACCTAGAGTGATGCCGTTGGGCCATTCAATGTTATCAGCCACCAGCACCTGTCGGTCCACTCCGTTCATCCCGGCCTTCTCTATCTTGGCTTGCGTGCCCCAGTCTGACCAGTACATGAAGCTGGATTGAACAGAGGAAGCAGACTTACTGTGTTAACATGGAGTGTTCACATTGGACTGCTGTGCATAGCTGTCATGACCCTCATGTAGGTCCCAGATTTTCCCTGTGATGCATCAAACTTCTGTCTCTCTCTCTCTCTCTCTCTCTCTCTCTGTTTGTGTGGCTTTGGGCTTGCAAATCATCTTGCTCTTCACCTCCACCACTCAACTCCTCTCCTCAGCTCCTCTTCATCGACCCATCTACCTGCAGTATTTAAACCCTGGATTTCCTGCCTCTCATCACCAGAACGTTCAGTCTACTTGTGTGGTACAGATGACATACCTGCTTCAGCCAAGTGCCTCCTCCTCCTCCTCCTCCTCCTCCTCTTCTCTCCATCTCATCATCTGCCCCCTTCTCATTCCCCCCTCTCATCCACCACTCCCAGCTCAACCAGTTTCCTCTGTTAAATGAACTAAATATCATCCAAACCTCTCCTGTCTTACCTGCTCCTGGATCCAAAACTAGCAATCCTATTGGTTGCTAAAATATAAAGAGTGTAAAAGTAATCATCTAAATTAAATCCCATTCAGACATATTTAGAAGCAACGTATTCAATTGACCTTAGATGATCATTGTTTGTAAATACTCTGCTGAATGTAAGACAATCAAACTTCTTCAGTCGTGGTAGGGATCTGTTGTAGGCTTTAACCAAATCCAAGTGTTTACACCATCACATTTAAAAGCTCTTATTGTTTGAGTTATGTACAGCTGGAATGGTTATTGGGCGAAATTAGTCAGCGATCACAGCTGCAAAACACACAGTGATTCACACCGAATGTGTATTACTGACTTTAAATGAATTTTCCTGCGGAGACACAACTCATTTGGTGTCACAGTTAAGAAATCTGCTGACTTCCCGTTGGGCAGCTATGATTGGGTTTGTAAATGTGCAGAAAATCTTGCTCTGTGTGGGTGCGTCTCAGTTTAGGTTGTGTGCATGTTTATTTGAGTTTATTCTTGAGCCGGTTTTGTGTTCGTCCCGGTTTGGATCACCAGAACACAAAAGCTGCAGAAGCACATGCTGGCACGATATCATAAAGCTTCTCAGATTAGGAGTGATCATCCAAGACAGAAAAAAAAAAATGGGTCACAGGCTTGTTACACTGGATTCCCACATCAACAAGAGTTCTCTTATGTTCATCATTGGATGGGGTCTAAGAAGACGATTATGTTTATTCGATTCCTGGGTCCCTGGCTGGAATCACTTTACAAATATCTGTGTCGAGTCATTGAATATTAAACTCAATATTATAGAACAGCAAAAAAACACTGTATGGTTTTATGCTGACACACTGCTGGGAACATTTATAGATAGGAGTTTATTAATTAACACATGTATGAAATTGGCTGACAGTGCATGTCAGTGTATGCTAGAATCATCCTAACCAAGAGAGATCAATTCTAATGTCCAGAATTATTGATCCTGTCATTTGCATCCTCAACATGAGGTATGACATACCATGCTCAATATTTCATGATTTCCTGGTTTCAAAGCATTTCCTATCGTGTTCCTAGACAAAGAAACACACACAAGCACACACATCTGATCGTACATACCCGTGATGGGGATCCAGCGCTATACCCCGGGGTTCACTCAGGTCAGTGTTAATGAGGACGCGTCTCTTGGTGGCGTCCACTGAGGCCACGGAGATGGATTTGTCTCCGGAGTCGGTCCAGTACAGGTTGTGTTGGAGCCAGTCCAGAGCCAAACCCGCGGGGGTCTGCAGGAGCGAATCCACCAGCGGCACCTGCTGGGAGGGGTCACTCGCCTCGTGGATGAAAGCACTGCAGGGTAAGAGGGGAGTGTGATAAAGGGAGAGTATTTTGAGGGGAGGATAATATGGAAGCCAGCAGTTATTGCAAAATCGATATGCAGTGGAAGGACGCTGATTTACTGCTGAGGCCTCTCTTTCTCTCTATGCACTATTCTTCTTATGACATACCACCCTAACAATTCCTTCATGTAAAATATTGTATTATAGTCATTTAATTACAAGCTAAAGCATTTTATTAACTTTCCCCCCCAAAAATAGTAAGTGTAACGATGTAAAAGTAACTGATTTCACACCAGTGAAACACATCTAGTGATAAACATGAACCTTTTTGGCACATTGATAAATTGTGAGTGGATATAAAGTTGCTATATGAGCACAAATAGGACAGTGACAGGACAAGGGAATAATCTAAAGATTATGCATCATAACCACCAATGAGTAACCTAATTGTTCTCTGTAAAGTGACCGCAGAGTGGTGATCAGGATGTGCGAATGTGAGCTGTAGCCTTGGGCGATGAGCTGAGCAGGTTCATCCCGGGGTTAGCATCCTTCATAGACAAACCACTTATCAGAACAGACAAGGTCTGACTCAGGAGCTGCCCTGCTCGCTAATGATTTGGGCCCCGCAGAGGTGTGAGGTGAGGGCCATGAGAGCTATGCCCCCTAAACAGGAATTTCAATTTCAGCTTCCCCTGAGATCTTTTCTCCTAACATCCATTTCATAAAGAGAACAGAGTGCTCCAATTAGAAGACACTCTGGGGAGAAAACTTGGCATAACAATAGGAAGGGTGGGATCTAATCTAATCTAAAATAATTGAAGGTCCCAGCTATGAAGGCAGCTGTATAAATTCGAAACAAGTAGATGCCGAGTACATCATTTAAGGTTGAAATATAAAATGTTGTTTTAACAGTAAAAGTGGTAGAAAACTCAAATATTCTGCTTTATCTATGTAAAACCTGGGGCATATCAATAATGTCTGTAAAAGTGATCTACAGTACCACCTTAGAATAAAATGTAAGTGCATCTTTATGTATTCAGGTTTACATGCATTCAATGTTGCATTCATGTTGCAATGACCAACATCAGAAAAATGAATCTTATCTGTAAATCTTATCTGTAAAAGAAAAAAGATAAGATATAGAAAGTGCTTCTGAAATACATTCTGACACTGAAAATTCTAATAAACTTGAATGTAGCAAAAAAAAAAAAAGCATACAGTCCAATTATGCATTAGCCAGGAGTCCTATGTGAAGTCAGGCTGTTGCCTTAAGGCCTTTATAGTGAGGAGTGTGATCTGAATTAAAGCTGTACCCTTTAAATCAAAGCTGGTAAAATGTAATTGTAAAATCTAAATTGGTTTCCAAAAATCCAAGATCAAGTTTCTGATTCCTGTTAACGTTTCTCTAGACAACGTTCTCTCTTCTTGGTTTACCTGTAGATTTTCCGGTGAAAGCGATCACACCAGAAGACGCGGTTGTTGGCTACATCCAGGTCCAGAGCCACAGCGTTCTTCTGGGTGGACACCACCTGGCTGTAGTCCCTCTTCACCAGGTCGATACGACGGATCTCGTGCCGGTTGGTGAACAGCAAGTACGGGCTTTTACCTGCACACAGAGCAGACGGTGTTTAATGCCCTGCTTATGTACAGAACTCGCGTTCTAAGTATGGGTGTGTTTAGCCAGATAGAATTTACAACCACCATCGCTGTGCAATGTAATTTAGAGCAGGGGCTGAAGTCAGATCAATAGATTGTTAGCAAGAGGAATAAATTATTCTTAGGCGGAGTTGGGATGTGCTTCAATAATGGCCAGTAAAATCAGCTTTGACAATTCGGTAAAGAGCCACAGGAGGTCAAAGTCAGCATCTCCTGAGAAAACTGGTCTCGTCCAGGAGCTGCACAAATCCTCAGATTTGTGTGGTGTAATGAAATAAATCCAACCTCAAGCCGGTGCGATTAACGACAAGCATGATATGGTTAACAATTGGATTAGTAATCAATCATCACTAAATCCTAATTAAACCCAAAACAAGCGAAAAAAAAAGAGCATTATTCTGCTGGACGGCTGGACAAAACAACAGAAGATGCCAGTAAGTCTGATTGACCGTTTCTCAGCACAGCATCAAAAAGTAATCTATGCCTCACTGAAACACTGTTGACCATGATGGGAGATGCTGTATGTCTGTGGATGATGTAGCCATCCCTCTACAGTCGAGGCGCTTTACTGTAGCCTTTACCACAGCAAGCGTTGCAGCTTAATCCACCGCTGCCTATTTGTAGCATGGAAGATGATACTGTAGTCTGTCAATGTCATCTTCTAAATAATTCAACAAAGCTCAGGTGATGCAGCTCAATATACCCCTCGAACAAAACAGAAGGGCTAATGATCCTTCAGTAAAAGCTGCTGAATAGCTGTCGCATTGATCGGATGCATCCGTATGCATCATCAAGTTGTACGCTCCTTATTGTCTTCTCGCACGTATAGATCAGTGGTACCTTAGCATTCAGCTGTACCTCTTTGAACAGCAACCTGTCAACGTTCACACAGGCGGTAGAGCTAAATAGACATTGATGAGCGCACACACACACACACACACACACACACACACACACACACACACACACACACACACACACACACACACACACACACACACACAAAGAGATTAGCAATTACCTTTGATGGCTGACAAACAACCTTGAACAAAGTTAAAGCAGACAGATTTCTTTTGTAGAAATCTAACACAAAACAATGAAGATCACTGACTGAGTTCCATCGTTACACTCTGTAAGAATGGCACAGAATGCAACACAATAATGTTGAGCATTATACCTAGTATCTTTTTATACCTGCAGTGTGTCTGTTATAGATGTACTTATTGTCTGCAGGCCTCACCTGGCACTTGAATGCATCTCATCACTTGTGATTTTTTTTTTCCCCAACCCCAAATCCCATAGATTTTTGTCAGCAGGGAAACTCTGACCACCACTGGCTGAGTAGTGCAGTTGCTAGCAGCTCTGTGAGGCTGTATTTGGGCACAGCACAGCAGCGCTTTGAGGTAAATGCAAACATCAGCATTCCAACATGCTTATTATGAAATGCTAACGTCCAGATGCTAAGCAGGTATTGAACGATTGAAAATTTGACCACATGGTGGCGCGAGATTAGAGGGCATCACCAACACAGTTTATCCTGAGCTGGGCGTGAATTTGTTCTAAAATATGTGATATTATGGCATTTCATCCATTGCTGAGACATTTCACTTAAAACCACAAATGTGAGCCTGTTGTCTGTGAAAAATTTGATGGCAATCCATCGAAAAGAAGTTAAGATATCTGAGTCCAGCCGGCCAACTGAACAACATTTTAGTTCCTAGGCTTAAACTGCTTGCATGGCATGGAGAAATTACATATTTGCTGTCAGCCACAGAGCTACAGAAGTGGACTATGTGTTTGTGCATTTATGCACAATGCACCATGCATATGACAATGTAGCATCACACTCATTTAACTTCAGGTATAGACTGTGTTTGGTAGATGTGTCTTGTTACAGTATTAGTGCATGTAGCTTTCAGCACTGTTGCCTACATCAGAGTGTGTCCTTGTTTCATTTTGGGTGCATTCACGCTTATTTTTAGAGCCGTCCACTGGTGATGAGGTCACCTGGGTTGTACTTTAATTAGTCTGAACAGGAGGCCTTTATATTATCATGCCTTTGTGTTTTGCTCCTCATAATTCTGGGAGGAAAAAGCCAAGAGGGCGACAGATGCACTAACAACGAGTGTCTGCAGGGAAAACTTTATCACTCTGGCAAGCAACTACAGCACACCTTTGTCTTGTAACATCTTATATGGAGCCTATCTTCTCTCTGACACTGGTTGGTAATGGGATGGCAGCTGCAGCCAGTTATCTCTAGAGGCAGATATGATATTCTCTCATTAATGGCCCGCTTGCCTCCGTTTCCCTTTTGACAGTCTGTCTCGCAACCTCATTGTAGCATCTTTCTCCTGCATGATCCCTCTTCCTTCCCTTTCCTTCCTCTCCGAGCTTAAAGCCTGAGTAACAACAGTGCTGTCGGGGACTAAATGCTCTAAAAAACAACAACTGGCCATTACAATGACAACATTTGCAACGCCTCTAAAGAGAAAAATGGTCTCCTGCTGGTTTTATGGGCTGTCACAGCGGTGGCATCGCCTCTAAACCAAGCAGTGGAACTGCTGTGTTCACTGACATTCAGCTGTCGCTGCTTTTGACACAGGGCCAGACAGAGTTCTCTCCTGGCCGTGATGGACTGATAACAAACATGTTGTGCAGCCAAGCACAGAGGAATAGTGTAGACAGAGGCAATCCAAACACATATAGTGTACAAATGCAAACACACACACTCAATTGATTGCTGTACTTCGATGGGAGCTCTATTAAACTGGGAGAAATTGAATCACACATTTCAAACCTTCATTTCATTTGACTTCCTGTTTCCTGCCAATTAAGTAATGCACATTTTGAAGGAAATGAAGTGTAAACATATCAAATTAGCCACTCACCTTCATACTTGCTAATAGCTCTTGGCCATAGTTGGCCTCTTAGCAGTTCACTTTTTTCTCTCTACTAGTCTGTTGTCAACAAGCCTAACAGGAGACCAGATTAAATTAGCTGTAATTAGCCTCCACTGTGACTCAGCAAGGTACCCACGAAGAGTCGTAACACACAATTATAAATGTTCAGCATGGCTGATCAAATCAGCCTGTCATTTACGAAGCAGTGGAGGACACATTTTGGCCTCGGAGAGACAGTGTATGGTCACCTTGTTGATGCTTTGATTTCTTATTTTTGCATGATTTAGCTGTTATGTCAGGTATGCAAGCAAGTGCAGAGCAATGATAAAAACCCAGCAACAGAAAGATGTTAGCGATTATAAAAACGAGGAGGGTTTGACAATGTGGCACAAACGCTGAAAGTTCAGATACGCATCAATGAGGCGAGGCAACATCTAAAAGAATGTCATGTTAAGAGCCAAGATTCATCTTTACGGCATTGAACCGGTTTTTAACAGAAGCTATGTAGCTTCGAACAACAAACATTATTTACCCTATAATGGAAGAACGATGACGAAAGTAGAAAATTTGTGTTAAAGGACACAGATGCCCCCGCTACTGGAAAAACTCTGTGCTGAGGTGGATGGACCATAACCTCTATCATCAAGTTTAAATGTGCTTAAAAATATTTTTAAAAATAAGCAAACTGAGGAAACTAAGTGTGAGATGCTCACTTTTATGGCCCCTAGAAAGCAGGTGTGGAATTTCATTGAATTCTGAGCAGAGTTTTAGAGGAGATGTAGGCAGTAACATAAGGAGGGACTGTTTCTGCCCCCTTTGATGGGGTCATAAAAAATCAGAATCTCTGGTACTTCTCATTTTCCGCCTTTAATATAGGAACCCTTAAATCTTTAAGACTTCAACCTTAATGTCTCAAACACCCGATTGGCTGATCATTGAGCGTTTTGACTTACCCTCTGCCTTGCAGGTCTTGGTAACAGGGTCCATCTCATAACCTTCATAGCATTCACACTTAAAGTCCCCCTTGTAGTTGATGCAGATCTGACTACAAGCGTTAGGATTCTCACACTCGTCAATGTCTGCAGGGAGGAGAGAAGACGCAGATTAACGACCGACTGCGACACAGAGAGAGACACAGCCGGTGACTAATTCATACTCATGAGCTGCACGACATGAGCAAATTCCTAAATATTAAATAGAGAAACAATCTTTTGAGAATAATGAGTGTAATGAGTGACTACAGTAAATATGCACACGACTACTAGTGCTGGAGAAACACACAGAAATGCCATCCTTCTCCGTTAATGGGATGAAAGACTTTGACTGGGAGACAGGGTGTGTCCCTGTTGATTTCTCTGTTCTGCTTCCTTCAAGCACACCTCAGGCCTTTTTCTTTCCTTGAGTGTGATGGGGAAACATTACTGTTAAAAGGATTGGGAAGGGTGTGAAGGACACAGTGTGTGTGGGAGAGCAGTATGACTGCTATGAGAGCAAGCTTCCCTGTGGGAGTGACAGGCTGGGCACATAACATAAAGACAGCTAGAGAGCTGAGAGCAGCCTAAAGCTACACACACACACATACTGTACACACACACATACTGTACACACACACACAGACACACACGGCTGCCACGTATTTTCTTCTACCTGTCTCTCTATTATAAGTGTCTTTATTTACCGCCACAAGTCTTTTTGTCCAGCAGCTGGTAGCCAGTGGGGCACTGGCACTCAAAGCCGATTGGTCGATCCATGCAGACGTGGGAGCAGCCGCCGTTGTTGATCATACACTCATTCAGGCCTGGAAGACAAAGGGAAGAAGCCAGTGGTCAGATGCAGCCAATCGTCAGTGCTGGGACAGCTACTTGGAAAGTGTCGTGAGCTAATCTAACAGTTGCTGTAGATTTAATGAAGCTTCACTACACTGAAGCTAAGCTAAGCTACAGTAACAAAGCAAAAGTAGTTTACTGTAGTACACTGAACCAGCTTTATTCAAGTCAGTGTTGTCAATGATCAATAAAAGTGTCAGTCAAACAGATAGGCAGGAAAACATGTTTAATTGTTTATTAGTCAAGACGCTCTGCTCTCAAAATGGTGACAAAAGTCTCCACATAATAACAAAAAGTTGTTTGTGTGTGAGTGCATGTGTTTGTGTGTGTGTGTATGCACACTGCTTGCATGGGTATCCAAGACTAGATTCACGCATTTGCAGGACAAACTGTACATTAACTCAACTGGAACCACAGCAGCAAAAGAATAAAGATGCTGAATCTGACTGGATCGATTCCTCTCTGACCTTTCTGCCACAGGTCCATCAAGTAATCCATCTGCCCAAGGATTGCCCACGTGATGTCACATGTGTGGAGGTGGCATCACTTAGCAGTTTCATTTCAGACCAAAGTGCAGCAAAGCCCTGCTGCACTTGAGCTTTAGACAGGCCTGAGAAAATGTAGCTTGTGAGGACGCTACCTCATTACTGAAAGAGCTGAGCTACTGGAAAGCTGACACTGCTGAGAAATCTAGTTAAATTACTGACACCGCTACTGCCCAACACTGCTCATCATAGAGGAGGTAATGGTGGCCCAGAAGGTCATTTAAAATGTAGAAATAAGATTTAGAAAAAGACCTCCACCTTATTTACTGTCAAATATTGTAAGAGCAGCTGGCTTGTGATGTTTGATGAAGGTGTATAAACGTGTGGTTCATAGGTGGGGAAAATGGATTTCATCTCCATAATCTTCGTTTCATCTCGGCTCTCGTATTCAGCTCTTTTCCATCCGTTTTGAATCCTAATCAGAGTTTCTCAAAAGTGAAGGAAGGAATCAAAGAGACAGCACATCACACGCGGCGAGCTCTGAAACCGAGAATCAGGTCCATCTGCAGGGGTATGAAAAATGTGTGTGTAGAGGGGATTAATACTGCGAATTAGTATTCTGAGATGTCTCATAAGCATCTACAGTATCACAGGAGTGACGGAGGGCATCGAAATTAAAGAGGCACACTGCTTGAATGGAGACAGTGATGTAAAGGCATCTCGAGAATGAAAGTTGGCAGACAATAAAAAAGACTGAGGCAGTGAGATTTGACTGTGCTGCATTCACTGGCTTTGTGAATTATAGTAGTTGATAGGGCTTTAACGTAACTAATGTTTTGAGGTTAGGTTTTTACACTGTAATTTTGTTCAACACAACTGAGGTGTAAGGAAGTGCAGTCTAGCAACTCCAGATGCTGTTTCACACTTTTCTACATTTCACTGCAATGAATTAACAGCTGCTTAACACATTTTATTTTCCATGTTTGGTTTGGAAAAAAACTATTGCTTGAATGAATTATAGAGGGTAAGCCAAAAGAATGAAAGCAGGAAAAACAGTGTACAGACTTTCCTTTTTACACAAATGAAAAATGAAAATCTTGCATATAAAATAAATTTAAAAAAAAAATAAAATAAATTAAATTAAATTAAAAAACCTTTGTTAACAGCCATTGAGCTTTTTATCATCATTTAAAGCAGGGATATTGTCTGTGTGCGAGCTAGTAAACATCGCTGCCACTGGCACTGCTTCCAAAATGAAACTTCACTACATAACAATGAATGCACAACAAACAAACTGAAAATAGATTATATTAATAGTCCTTATTTATTAGCTCTTCAGTTTTCACATTTTCAACATAACATACATCTGTAACACGTTTTTTTGAGTGTTTGTCTGAGCTAGTGTACTAATGTTAAGTTGAATTAGACTTTTATTTTGAAAGGGAACACATATATTTGCATGTTATAAACATTTTTAGGGAATAGAGTATAGTCTTAAAGCTATAATATATTATATTTTTCAGACTTCCTCTTTCTCTGCGGTCTTTTTTCCTGGGAAGGTACCTATTATCTATATCCACACACTTTATGTTGACTATTTTTGCTTGGAATATGATGGGTTATTTCAACATTTTAAGCAAATACACTTTTTGTATGGGGACACTATCATATCAAAACTTTTTGCAAATGTGCCTGAAGAGTAGTGTAGCTGTATCTGACTCTCTGCATGTGTAAAATAATATTATAATGTATACAGAGGTTTGTGAATGTGTCCAAGAATCTGCAAATGTGTATTCAGAATAAGTGTGTGAATAATGAGGTTTGTAAATGTGTGGACAAATTTATCAAAGAGTAAATAGATATTAATGGTGGAAAAGTCTACTGATCTTTTTATACGTTTGTTAGAGTACCTCAGTAGCGATACAGTCTATTTACCACTAGTAGGCAGTAGCACAGATTGGATTGGACTGGAATGCCGTTTTTCTGAATGAAAGCACTGTAACGTTTACATTTCTCAGCAGATTTCAATGGTCTTCTTTATAAGTGTTTACAATCTACATGATTACACGTACAAATGTTAACATATTCAGGAATCATTTTGTACGTTTACAAATTTAGAGATCATTTTACACAATTACCAATCTGATTACACACACACACGGATTGAGATACATTTACAGTTACATGCAATGCTCCACACATATTTGCTAATAGTTTTGCGACAATACTGGCGACTTATTATTGGCCTTCTTGCTGAGAATTAGTGGCATGTTGTTACACACTACAAAGGCACAAATGTTATTTAGACAAGGCAGATCCTGCGAATGTTTGTTTCTCTACAGTAGCAGTGCTGTTTCTTGTGTTACTATAATTTATTGTAATAAAATGCTGTAAGCCAGTCTAGGAGAATGTAGTCCAGACTTTGACTTTATACACTGACTGCAGGGATTCAGTATGACCCAAGATGATTCACCTGATTTTCAGCTTTGAGGAAAGTTGTTTTTGGCACAGCTACACAATTTCTTTCTTCATTTATTGTTTTTCAAAAATAAAACAAGGTAGTCGAAAGTTGACTCTCCAGAGACTGGCTGACGATGCTTTAGTGGGAAAAATGTCCTCCTTGTGTTGTGTAAGTGCCAGAAGGCTTTGAGCAGAGCCACAGCCAACATAAAATTCCTATCTCTGATTCAGCTGGATGGGTGACAGCAACCTGCCACTCACTGGAGTGAGCTGACTCTCTTCATGCCAGCTGAGAATTAACCGCAGACTGAAGAAAGACCAAGATGTGGATGTATATGAGGACTCACTCATTCCTGCTATTCTGAGAGAACGCCTCAGGAGAGGCCCTGTATTACAAAAGTCTTTTCCAGGCTGCTTCCAAGGACAGACAGACGGGCGGACAGACGGGTAGATATTAGACAGACAGACAGATAGATAGATGTTAGATAGACAGACGGGTAGATATTAGACAGACAGACGGGTAGATATTAGACAGACAGATAGATATTAGATAGACAGATAGATATTAGACAGATAGACAAATAAATATTAGACAGATAGATAGATATTAGACAGATAGATAGATAAGTATTAGACAGATAGACAGATCAATATTAGACAGATAGCTATTAGACAGATAGCTATTAGACAGACAGACAGATAGATATAAGACAGACAGTCAGATATTAGACAGACAGACAGATAGATATTAGATAGACAGATAAATATTAGACAGATAGACAGATAGCTATTAGACAGACAGACAGACACATATTAGACAGACAGACAGATATTAGACAGACAGACAGATAGATATTAGAGAGACAGACAGACAGATAGATATTAGAGAGACAGACAGACAGATAGATATTAGATAGACAGATAAATATTAGACAGATAGCTATTAGACAGACAGACAGATAGATATTAGACAGACAGACAGACACATATTAGACAGACAGACACATATTAGACAGACAGACAGCCTGTTTTCAGTCGTTCTCTCAGTGAACGTTGATGATGTTGCAGTGCAGACGAATGAGTCAGTACTGTGGTAATATGCCACTATTACTAATGAGATCTGAAACAAAGAAAAACATTTGCTTGCATCCAGAGAGTTGTCTTCATTTCCCCTGATGCTGCAGATATAATCACACCGTGCATCTACGGCCGTTTCAGAGCAGTGTGGAGCATTCATTGTTAGTTTTTATGTTTGTGTCTTTCGGTTGGGGAACATCTTGCGAGTTTACGGCTGAGCGAGCACAGCGATGAGCTAGGTGTGTGCGGACACGCTTTTAATGAGCTGAGAACAAGACCTCAGTTGAAGGAGAAATGGTGGGAGATGTGAGAGGAGGGGGGGGGGCAGAGGAAAATTACTCTCTGGAACAACTGTTTGGGTCTTTGCAATATCCGTCCCTGGTAGAGGTTAGTCTGTCAGCTGTCACTTTTCCCTCGCCAACTGAATGTCCCTCTGAGGAAATGTCCTTTCATGAGAGTTTATGGCTGCCTCTCAGTCATGTCGGAAACTTTCTTAGAAAGCTCTTCATCATAGAGGTAAGGAAATAAACACTCGGTTTTTATGACATCACTTTAGTTCACTCACGGTCAGTAGAATAGGTTAACAGACGAAGGCATACAGAGACAGGAAGAGCGATGGAGAGCAGAGAGATTATCACAGAGCAGAAGAAGCCTTTTGCTGCCGTTTGATGGTAATTAGTACATGCAGGCTCCTATTCTGATCAGCGGAGACTGCTGCTAATTTGAGTGCACCTCTGAAATGCAAGGTAATAGGAGGGAGGTAGTTGCAGTTTGTTATGGCAAACACGATTACGCTGCTAAATTACCTGCTTGAATCCATTTTGCAATAGATTGCATGGGGCTGAGACTAAAGCTCTGCAGACACACACATTTTCACTCATTTCATACAGCTGGAAAAAGGCTTTTGACTGAAAGGAGATCCAACAAAGAAGTCATATAAACTTTATCTGCATTAAGGGTTGAAGAGCCTTTGTGAACAGGTGATACAAGCTTCTACAGAGAACCCTCTTACCGCACTCTTTCTTAGGCTCATCGGATCGGTCCTTGCAATCCTTGACAGAGTCGCACACTTTTGAGCTGTCGATGCACTCTCCATTCTTACACAAGAACTTCAGGGGTCCCTCACATTTGGTGGCTGCAACACAAAAGCAAAACGACACAATTAGCACCTACACTATGAACTCCACTAACGTTTATTTCCATAAGCTATTGCAATCTGATTCACAACCTCACAGAGCTACAAGTTTGTCAAGTTGTCCAGTTGGTTGGAAAGTGAAAAGGAAAAAATAACTCCAATTCAGATATTTATGCCATCCCATGTAAAAAGCTTTGTGCACTGAAGATTTTACTTGAATTTGGTCCAATTTTCAGATCCTGGGCTTAATTTACTTAAAAATAAATTTGCAGAACCCTGGTAAAGTTTGCTCCATTGTCAGAGGAGGGATAAGTTCTGAGATCAGCTTACAAAAAAGCTGAATCCACACAAAACAACATGAATGGTCGTTGTAGAAATTAATAATGTCCAGATGAATTATTTTCATGGATGGACTGTTCTTACTAAGAAGAAGACAAGTAAATAGATAGAGAGGAGGATAAATTCAGGAACAGCGATAGCAGGTATACGCACCGTTGACACATCCTGATTCATCACTGTGGTCAGGACAGTCATGGACCTTGTTACACTGCTTGGTGCCGTGGATGCAGGAGCCATCACCGCACTGGAACTCATCGGGGCGACACGTCAACAGGGCTGTAAGAAGCACACACACGCGAAAAACATGGGACATTGGCCTGTATAAATCCCCTTTAATCTTTTCAGACAAAGACACATGAAATAAAAGACCTTCTGTTGCATTTCTCTACATTCCTCTAAATAATAAAGGGAAGACATGAAAAGATTTTTTTTTTTAAATCACGTACAAAAAGAAGTCATGCGATAACAGTCAGTGCTGTATTTCCATTCACTGCTTGTGTCGGCAGAGACAGTCAACCTGAAGGCGTGTGATGAATGATTTTCAATATAGTAAGGCAAAGATGGAGGCTGCATGAAGCCACACCAAATTTCATTAATATCCTTAGCAGACTACCTACTAAAAAGCAATATATATGACTGAGGGGGATATGATATGGTGAGAAGAACAGAGGGAGTGTAACGGAGACAGGGCCGCTGTAGCTTGGACACGCGTGTGCACATACAATCACGTGACGTACAATGTTTCTCTGTATCTGGGAGATCAATCTAGAGATCTGATGGACCAAAAAGAGAGAAAAAAAAACATGCACACGCTGTATAGTTATATACTGATGAATCAGAATAGCATTTGTCTCCAATCCTCATACAGACATTTATGTATGTGGATATAGCAAAAGTAGTGAAGGTGGAGCAGAAATGGTTTGCACAGTAACCTCTGGACGCACACAAGGCTGAGTCTCTGACTGTCTGCAGGTCTCTCTCTTAATGCAGGGATCCAGTTGACTAACAACAGATCAATCTCTTGTAAGTGCTGCTCATATGACACCACAGAGAGTGAGAGGTGGGTTTGATGTGTGCGCCGCTCATCTTGATAATAAATAGTGGGACTATCTGGGATTAACACTCAGGCTCAGTGAGACGAGTGAGCTTCAGGGCTCCCCTATCCATGACCGGCTAATGGGAAAACCTTATCAGACGGCCCCATCTTCACATGGTGCTATCAACAGAAACACATTCTTTTCCTAACACATTTTAAAAACAACAACAACAACAACAACAAACCTCAGCTCGTCTCCCAGCAGAGCAGAAATGTGCAAATGACAAAAGTAACACCTCATTTGAGGGAGGGAATATTATATGTAGAGACTTCTTCTATTCTCAAGGCTCCAAGCAAACAGATATTTAAACACACACAAAGAGATCGTGTAAAATAAAAGTGACCTTCAGCGTGATCACATCTGAAGGTGTTGGAGTTTGAATATAAGTGGAGATATCTGCCTTTTCAAAGATGAATAGAGCGATAGCCCTGGTATAATAAAGAACATAGAAGCTCTTGCAATAAAAAAAAAAAAAAGAGGGAAAAAAATGGGTGCACAAGAGAGATGGTAGGGGCAGATGAATAGGAGATGAAAAGAAGAAGAGAAAGACAGAAAGAGAAACTCACGGCAGTCAGATTCATCAGACTTGTCCTTGCAGTCTGGATCTCCATCACATTTCCACGTCAGCCGCACACACTCCCCGTTGGCACAGCGAAACTCCCCGGCGGTGCAGTTTGCCCGGCGGTTAGGCAGGTACGGGACTCCGTCGCCACCGCAGCGCTCCGGCCCCTCATCCGAACTGTCAGAGCAGTCGGGGTCTCCGTCGCAGCTCCACATGAGCGGTACACACTCCGAGGTGTTGCAGCGTAGATGATTGGGCCCGCAGGTCAGAGGGGATGTACACTTGAGCTCATCGCTGCCGTCTCCACAGTCGTCGTCACCGTCGCACACATAGACGGTGGCCAAGCACTTCCGGTTGGCACACATGAACTCACCACTGGGGCAGGCTTTGGCATCTAGAGGACCAGCAGAGAGGAACACAAATCAGAGAGTTGTACTGTATCAACAGTGAAGGAGGGGATGTGTAACATTTATTTTGAATTAGCAGTTTTGTCAACAGGCTGTTAACCTCCCTTAATTGCTGAAAAGTGCAATTTAATGACTGTGTCTAGAGGCCTGCGCTTTAAAATGAACTGAGACGTAACAAGCAATTTCACAGACATAAACATGCACATCAGAGTTTCAGTTTCTGCTTGCAGTGTATGGAATAAAAGATGAGGCTACAGCTGTAGATCGATTAAAAGCTTATTAGCTATAAATAGCCTCAAATATAGTGATGCGGAGATTGAAATATTCGTATAACACTGGGAAAAAGACAGACAGGAAGTGCTGGACAGGTGGCGAGGGGGTGATGTTGAAAGGTATGATGGCACTTCCTCCTCTGTCAAAAGATGACACTCTCTCTGGTGTGTTTGGTTTTTCTTGTCTGTTCCCTGGCTCATCTTCCTCTTGTTTATGACCAAAAAGGAAACACTGGTTTTCCATATCCCAGTGAGCAAACCATTGTCCAGATTTATTTTTCATTTTATTTATTTATTTGGATCCCCATTAGTCACCACCTAAGGTAGCAGCTACTCTTCCTGGGTTCCACACAGTTGTGTAACTGGGAAACTGGGTATGCTGGTCGTGTAGAAGAAAAAATGCGCCTCACATCTTATTACTGCAAACCCCCACAAGCCCACTTTGGTATTTACTCATAGAACCATTAGCCCTCTGGTTCACTGCCCTCCTGATCCCATTGAAGTCTCTCCTATTGGAAAACGTGAGGAATTTCACTCCTTTGTCGATAACGTTTCCAGCATTAGGGCCCAAATCTTACCATCTACAGTATGGTTATTTTACCACCCAAGGAGGTGTATCAAATTCAATTTTATAATTTCAATATGCTGAAGACAATTAATTCGGCATGAAACCTTCCTCCCCTCCTTCAAATGTTTTGCCCATGAGACTTTTAAAGGTGGCCTCATTATCGTCAGACGTTTAAGCAGCATTCATTAATGAAGTCTTTACCTTCAGGTGTGAAAGCATGGATGGATGGATGGATGATGGATGGATGGATGGATGGATGGATGGATGGATGGATGGATGGATGGATGGATGGATGGATGGATGGATGGATGGATGGATGGATGGATGGATACCTCCGATTTTCTAAATCACTTTGCAGGTGAGAAGCAGCCCACCTGATCGTAAACATCTGAAAACCTACAGATGCTCCAGTGGCAATGATGCTTAATGCTGCATGATGGGATGAATGGACTGTCCTTGCACTGCTAGAGGACTACATTATGTGAATGGAAGAATTAACTACACTGTATGTGCCCTCTAGCCTCCCCCTCACCCAGAAGCACAATGAGTTCTGCATCAGAAAAATACATTTTCCTCTCCTTATCCTTTTGTACAATCTTCCTCTCAGTGCAGACATGAATCACCATACAGAACCACTGATCAGCAGGCTTATTTCTATTCATCAACATTCATGAGGTGCTTTGCATTGGCCTCCAAATGGTTGAGCGTGGGTGTTTAGAGAGCAGGATATGAGGCTGATCCACGTGCGTACTTGTACACCTGGATACACCTCTGTCTCCAGGTGGACTGTCATTTAAAAACACATGACATTTTCAGCTTTAGTGCACAGCAGGGCTGCATGACACTGTGAAAAGCATTGGTGATATTTTTAGTTTCTGCAAAATATAATAGGATTTCACAAAATCTTGGAATTTGAATAAATGAAGCGAAGCCTGTGAGCTAGGTCAGGCAGACAACTCGAGCTGCGTCGCGTCCACACAATATTCACATGATAGGCCTCATTCTCCTCAAACATCATCTAACACATCCTCCCAGTTGTCGGTCCGTTTAAGCTGCAACAATTTCCCATCTCTCCATCTGCTTTGCCAATACTGCTGCTGCCCTGCAGGCGTATTGCTGCCTGCACTTTCAGCCCCACCACCAGCATCCACCTCCAGTTAGGTGGTTCATGAAGTTTGCTCATCACTCCCCAATGCCTCAATGTAAACATATCTGCGGGGAGTGATTAAGGTGGGAGCCTAGACGGCAAACCCAAACTATTGTATGTTCTGCTGTTGTGACAATAAACATTTCAAACTTGTGAGTTGTCTGACTGAACTGACGTCTAACAAATGATAATAAACAATACAAATAAAAAAATAAAATAGCTTTGTCAAATAGTAAAAGTAAATTATGTAAAATCAGACGGACCTCTTTGGTAAATTGTAGATTGGTCATGGAAAATGAGAACCATGAGAGTTTTACTTTTGTATCGAGCAGCAAAAAAGTTGTAGCTTGTCATGTTTGAGTTAATTTGCATACTGCCAATCCTGCAATGTGACTATTGCACATACACACAGAGCAATATCGATGCTAAAACAATATATTCTGCAGCCCCAGTGCTCTGGTACACTTTTAATATGAACACTAGCTACTGTTTTATGAATGAGACCTCTAGTCTTGTCTCACTTTTGACTAACATATCGACCATCTTTCTTACTGCAGGAAAACGTTTCTATGGAGGAAGGAAAAGTTTTTACTCAGCAAACCTCAAGGCTAACAGACACAAATTCTTTTTCTCTCTCTCTCCCCCTCTCCCTAACTTTTCCAGCTTTCACTGTCTAAATCACATCTGGCCAAAAGCAGTCAGGCTTGTGAGGAGAATCAGGGTTCCTGCTGTGAACCGATAGCGGCACAAAGGCCAGCATGGGGAGTAGCAGAATTTGATATTTACACAAACCGCGGGGAGTTCAGCTTCAATACTGCTGCCTTTGGCTGTTAAGGCTGGTTACAGGAATGGATTGCTGTTTGGAAACATTTCACAGAGAATCAGCATTTGTTATAAAGTGCTAGCATATTGTCAGTGACGTACAGGAAAAATCTCATATCTCACAAACATCATCATAGAGTAGACTCTGTATGCGCTTGCAGGTATTTTTAACTGATGCTGATTTGTGGATCAAAATATTGTATTTGTCAGAATTTAAATGGCTAAAGAATAAACCAGTTTGACACTAAACAGCTTCATAGAATAAAGAACAATAAAAGATCATAGGTGAGTGGAAAAATGATAAGCATTCCCATTTGCCAAGTTTAACTGGGTGAACAAACCTTGGATACGAGATAGCAGGGCTGTCCTGAATCCATGGAAAATCGGAAAACTGATTTGGATGTTCAATGGTGGGGAGTTTCAAACCATTTAGGTCATCCCTACAAGATAACTACTGCCCTATGTAATTAAACCATATGTTAAAGTCACAATACTTTCTCCCACTGCATACATCAGTGGTCACTTAACTGACATGATTACCGCAGAAGCACAAGGAAAGCTACAGAAACCAAATCCAGGTGCCATGGTTTAATTTCAGTTCACATTGAGGTTTATACTCATTAATATTTAAGAAGTTCCATCTGATTCTGATGGTTTTTATAACTACAGTCCCCCTTTATGCCTCTACCCTCCATTCTAATTCAGCACTAAATTATTAAGGAGATTCAATAGACTTGTACATCATTGCACAGGGGGCAAACCATTACAACCATTACGAATGTACATGTGTGCCTTGGTGTAATCAGGTCACTCGTGTACTGGGAGAGGCTTTTTTTTCCCCCTCTGGGGCACTGAGTAGATGAATTTCAGAACTTTTCAGCACCTTTGAGGCCGCAGATGTATAATATTGTACAAGACAGTGGGTTTTTAAACGATAAATAATTCACATAGGGATCCAGCATTTCACTCAGTGAGTTTCAGATTTATTATCTATTTACATTATTTAAAACGGCTGCAACAACAAAAGCAGGAAAATGACATACTGAGCACCAAATGGATATTTATCCATGTATGCATGTATAGATTGCATGTACAATATGTACAGTGTATGTGCACACATAGAAATTGCACATGTATTTGCTGTAATGTACACTATAGCCACTAAGCAGGAGGGTTCTGTCAGTCTGTCTTTTGGTCCACCACTGAAATGCATATCTCAGACTACTGGATTAACCGCCATTACATTTTGTACAGACACTTATGGCTCAGAGAGGATGATTTCTACTGACTTTAGGGATCCACTGACATTTCCTCTACTGTCATCATGATGTTGATACTAGTTGTTCAGAGAAAAGTGTCTCAACCACCTTTAGTGCAGACATTCGTGTGTCCCTGTGAAGTTCATTAATGTTCATTCATTCACAATCCCCCCCCAAGCATCTTCTTAATCAGATGACCCTGAGCTTTTCCTCTTTCAGTGAAACAAACCAGATTTTGCTGTGATTTTAATCAGCTAATCATGTTGTTGCTGTCAAGCCTTGAGCCTGTTCTTTGCAGCCAGGTGTGAAGACATAAGGAGTTGTTGACATTCCTCGCTGTACAATGTGGACGAGTCCTCCTGCATGTCACCACAGTTTGGAAGGGGAGATACGCTGGTATTGGAGACAGCGGTGGATTGTAGGGGGCGATAGCAGGCAGGTTAGTGGAGTGAAATGCGATCGGAAAAGCAGAAGAAGAGGAGGTGGCGGCTTCCGGTGGGTGTGTGTGTGAGAAGTAAACAGTCAGACATGTGAGTAGGACAACACCGCATGCTGTATGTGGCTAGTTAGCATCCTAGAGCCCAGTCTGTTTGGGTGGACGCCGCCCCGTTTGAAGAAGGAACTCCGATTCCAAAACAAGTTGAATTTATCAACAAAGACCACATTTTGAGCTCTACAGGTGGACTGCAGCCAGGTGTGAAGACGTAATGGGTCTACTGAAACGACCCACACCGCGGCCGACGGTGGGAATAGCACCTGAGATGAAGACTGATTTGCCAAATATGTTTGAGAAGATCGAAAAGACGGCCGAAGTCCCATGTGGTTATCTCTGATTGTAGAAGAGCCGTGTCATTTGAACCCACGTGGACTATTATTCTGGTGATGGAGGCGGAAAGTGATGGTAACATGTCCTGGAGCTTCTTAAAGATGTGGTGGGAAACGGTATGTAACAGCGTTAAGGAAGCGCACAGTCCTTGTGATAGAGTCACCAATAATCAGTTTTTGTCAATGGGAGACAAAATGAATAGAAGTGTGCATAAAGTTTCATGAAAACTTTAATGAAATTTTTGACTTACGGCCCAGAAACCCTCATGTGAGCCAAATCCCACACAGACTGCGCTGCAGCTCAACCCGTTACCATGGAAACGAAAAATTATGGTGATATTACCTCGTAAAGGTCGTTTGGTTACCATGGAAACGAAAACTAATGATATTACCTCATAAAGGTCGTTTGGTTACCATGGAAACGAAAATGAATGATATTACCTCATAAACGTCGTTTGGTTACCATGGAACTCCTTGTCATAAGGAAAGTGTATCAATATAAGAAATGTGGGTTCATTCCACCTGCACTCTTTAGCTTTTGAATAGACAGAGAGAAAACAACAGTTCAAACAACAGAAAGAGATTCAACATGACTCAACACAACGTGAACAGTAAGTAGATAAACTGATAGCTTTGTAGCTTAAGCTAACCAGCTAAATACAAACTAGTGGAATTCGCGATGCTACGAGTTGTAGACTCTTATTCTACTGTAGATGATTAATTCTGATGCATTTAAACAGCATTTTAATGTTTTCTTCATTGATTCTTTATTCCTTGGGGTCTGATTTAAATTTTTTCTAACTAGCTGCTGTTGGCATGAACCGTTTTTGCTGATTTAACTTAATTTGAAGTTTCTTTTTGTGTTATGCTGGAGTGTTTGTGGGGAGTACAGATAAATGAATACAGAAAATAAGCCGTTTTTACAACTAATACATCTAACAATATGGATACGGACCACATATCAGGGAATTTGAAGCAGAATTATTCTAGGCAGTGATACAGATTGTTTCTGTCCTATTTCCCTGACTTCCTGGGTCCTTTTCAAACCTCTTTTGTCCTGCCTTGCTCTCCCTTACTTTTAATCCTGAGTTTATACCATGTGAGATTAGCACAGCGGTCTTTTAATTTTGTTTACTTAATATCGACCCTCTGCAAATCACAAACATGTAGATTCACTAAATGTTTTTGTTCATCTGCATGAGTTTGCTCTAATGTCCTGCATGTTTCTTGTGCTTCCTGTAGGTACTTTATTGGAAATGGAAAGCCCAAAGTTCGAGCAGATCCAGGCCTCTGCAGACGATCAGCCCGACGGTTGGGTGACTGTGAAACCAAAGCGCAGACAGCCAAAACCGAGGAGCAGGGACACCGAGACTTGTGTCACCTGCAGCGACGACGGGAAGGCATGGGTCAACAGATACTGCTTCAACGAGGAAGAACAACTCCTCTATGAGCAAATGTTTGGCTCCTCCTCACAGCCAACACAGGTACCTGCACTGTCTCACACATTCAGCTCAGTATCTTTAGCATGAAGCTGTAAGAGCTGGACAAAGCCAGACTGGCGCTGGTTTCAGATTTTAAATGTTGATGCAGTCTTTCCACTGTGCACATTTTAACTTTGGTTACTTTATACTGACTCTTGTCAAATCACAAACATGTAGATTCCATTCACTTAACATTTTAGATCATCTGCTTGAGTTGGCTCCAATGTCCTGCATGTTTCTTGTGTCTCTATGGGACTGATTTAATAGAGACTGTATTGATTGTATTATCATACATATTGATAACAGAGTAAAAGTTAGTGGTTGACGTGGATTAATTTGTATTATTGGGTCTAATAGCTCAATCCCTTTGTGACTTTAACCATTCCTGTGTCTCTCTAACTAATCTAGTACTCAGAACGCAGCTCAAAGCACCACCGTAAGGAGCTCCCATCCATTCCTGAGTGTCAGCTTGATGGAGAGGGGGACAGGAAGACTGAGACTGAAGTGGAGGTGGGGTCCTCTGAAGACGTCGCTGCCAGCTCCTCTGACATAGTGGAGCCATCAGATGCTGACCAGGCTCCCATCTCAGGGGACAAATGTCCAGATGTGGGGTCCTCTGGAGACGTCGCTGCCAGCTCTTCTGACATAGTGGAGCCATCAGATGCTGACCAGGCTCCCATCTCAGGGGACAAATGTGCAGATGTGGGGTCCTCTGAAGACGTCGCTGCCAGCTCTTCTGACATAGTGGAGCCATCAGATGCTGACCAGGCTCCCATCTCAGGGGACAAATGTGGAGATGCGGGGTCCTCTGAAGACGTCGCTGCCAGCTCTTCTGACATAGTGGAGCCATCAGACGCTCACCAGCCTCCCCTCTCTAGAGACATATGTCCAGATGTGGGGTCGTCTGAAGACGTCACTGCCGGCTCTTCTGATGTGGCCGAGCCATCAGACGCTGACCAGCCTCCCGTCTCAGGGGACAAACATCCAGATGTGGGGTCATCTGAAGACGTGGCCGAGCCATCAGACGCTGACCAGCCTCTCGTCTCAGGGGACAAACATCCAGATGTGGGGTCGTCTGAAGACGTCACTGCCGGCTCTTCTGACGTGGCCGAGCCAACAGATGCTAACCAGCCTCTCGTCTCAGGGGACAAATGTCCAGATGTGTGGTCCTCTGAAGACGTCGCTACCAGCTCATCTGACAGAGTGGAGCCATCAAACACTGACCAGCCTCCCGTCTCAGGAGACAAATGTCCAGATGTGAGGTTGTCCGAAGACGTCACTGCCGGCTCGTCTGACATGGCCCAGCCATCAGACGTTGCCCTTTATGTCTCCGCCTCCCCTAGTCGCCGGAAAAAGTTTCTGAGAAGGATTCGCCGTTTCTTTAACGGAATCAAGACCGTTTTCTGCTGCATCCCGCGTGTGGAGGAGTAATTTAATTTTCTATTTTTTTTGTTAACTAGATTGTAGAAATCGTTGTGGTGTTTGTCTTAAAGCTGTTTGGCAGTCATTTCAATGATTTGTTTGTGTTACTGTGAAAATGTAATGTAAATAAATCTGAAGAAATATATATGATCACTTTCTGAAATATTGATTTCACTCATGTGTTTGCTGTTAACATTCCTCCTCATAACCATCTACACAACATAAAAGGCAAAAGGACGCACTAGGAGTGAAACATTTACATTGCTATCAAATATTTGAACTGAAGTTAAAACAAAGGTAAACATGATGAAAATGATCTAATCTAGCACTGTTGGTGTATCATTATGTCTATAATGAGAAGGATGAGTGAAACGCCACCATTACCAATAACAATGATGCACAAAAGTAAAAAACTGCATCCCCCAGCCTCTGGGGACTAGGTTGAAAGAATAAGTTATATTTAAGAATTCACTGGCAAGATGGTTAGATGTGTCATCGACATGGATATTGAAATCACCAACCATGATAATTCTGTCATATTTAGGTACAATGGTGGATAGAAATTCAGAAAATTTCAGTGAGAAATTGTTAGTTAACTTTGGTGGGCGATACATTGCAATACAGCAGATGGGATTTTTACAACTGATTTTAAACATAAGCATTTCAAAGCTCTGGAATGTGTCAGATGGTTTTTGATTGCATTTTATCTGATTATTATAGGCAACTGCAAGCCCTCCACCACGGCCAGTAAGCCTTGGAGAACTAAAATAACTATAATTGGGAGGACAAAGTTCAATTAACTGAGAGCAATCTCCAGACTTTAGCCAGGTCTCAGTCAAAATTAGAAAGTCCAGATTATATGAGTAGATCCGTAAAGTCATTCAGGATAAAGGTTTTATTAGACAGAGACCAAGCACTGAATAAGGCAAATTTAGTAGGATTTATGCTGGTGGTGGGATCAGTTGTACACTTTAGGTAGTGGAGATTAATTTTGTTGACATTCCTCGCTGTACAATGTGGACGAGTCCTCCTGCATGTCACCACAGTTTGGAAGGGGAGATGCGCTGGTATTGGAGACAGCGGTGGATTGTAGGGGGCGATAGCAGGCAGGTTAGTGGAGTGAAATGCGATCGGAAAAGCAGAAGAAGAGGAGGTGGCGGCTTCCGGTGGGTGTGTGTGTGAGAAGTAAACAGTCAGACATGTGAGTAGGACAACACCGCATGCTGTATGTGGCTAGTTAGCATCCTAGAGCCCAGTCTGTTTGGGTGGACGCCGCCCCGTTTGAAGAAGGAACTCCGATTCCAAAACAAGTTGAATTTATCAACAAAGACCACATTTTGAGCTCTACAGGTGGACTGCAGCCAGGTGTGAAGACATAAGGAGTCTACTGAAACGACCCACACCGCGGCCGACGGTGGGAATAGCACCTGAGATGAAGACTGATTTGCCAAATATGTTTGAGAAGATCGAAAAGACGGCCGAAGTCCCATGTGGTTATCTCTGATTGTAGAAGAGCCGTGTCATTTGAACCCACGTGGACTATTATTCTGGTGATGGAGGCGGAAAGTGATGGTAACATGTCCTGGAGCTTCTTAAAGATGTGGTGGGAAACGGTATGTAACAGCGTTAAGGAAGCGCACAGTCCTTGTGATAGAGTCACCAATAATCAGTTTTTGTCAATGGGAGACAAAATGAATAGAAGTGTGCATAAAGTTTCATGAAAACTTTAATGAAATTTTTGACTTACGGCCCAGAAACCCTCATGTGAGCCAAATCCCACACAGACTGCGCTGCAGCTCAACCCGTTACCATGGAAACGAAAAATGATGGTGATATTACCTCGTAAAGGTCGTTTGGTTACCATGGAAACGAAAACGAATGATATTACCTCATAAAGGTCGTTTGGTTACCATGGAAACGAAAATGAATGATATTACCTCATAAACGTCGTTTGGTTACCATGGAACTCCTTGTCATAAGGAAAGTGTATCATTATAAGAAATGTGGGTTCATTCCACCTGCACTCTTTAGCTTTTGAATAGACAGAGAGAAAACAACAGTTCAAACAACAGAAAGAGATTCAACATGACTCAACTCAACGTGAACAGTAAGTAGATAAACTGATAGCTTTGTAGCTTAAGCTAACCAGCTAAATACAAACTAGTGGAATTCGCGATGCTATGAGTTGTAGACTATTATTCTACTGTAGATGATTAATTCTGATGCATTTAAACAGCATTTTAATGTTTTCTTCATTGATTCTTTATTCCTTGGGGTCTGTTTTAAATTTTTTCTAACTAGCTGCTGTTGGCATGAACCGTTTTTGCTGATTTAACTTAATTTGAAGTTTCTTTTTGTGTTATGCTGGAGTGTTTGTGGGGAGTACAGATAAATGAAGACAGAAAATAAGCCGTTTTTACAACTAATACATCTAACAATATGGATACGGACCACATATCAGGGAATTTGAAGCAGAATTATTCTAGGCAGTGATACAGATTGTTTCTGTCCTATTTCCCTGACTTCCTGGGTCCTTTTCAAACCTCTTTTGTCCTGCCTTGCTCTCCCTTACTTTTAATCCTGAGTTTATACCATGTGAGATTAGCACAGTGGTCTTTTAATTTTGGTTACTTAATATCGACCCTCTGCAAATCACAAACATGTAGATTCACTAAATGTTTTTGTTCATCTGCATGAGTTTGCTCTAATGTCCTGCATGTTTCTTGTGCTTCCTGTAGGTACTTTATTGGAAATGGAAAGCCCAAAGTTCGAGGAGATCCAGGCCTCTGCAGACGATCAGCCCGACGGTTGGGTGACTGTGAAACCAAAGCGCAGACAGCCAAAACCGAGGAGCAGGGACACCGAGACTTGTGTCACCTGCAGCGACGACGGGAAGGCATGGGTCAACAGATACTGCTTCAACGAGGAAGAACAACTCCTCTATGAGCAAATGTTTGGCTCCTCCTCACAGCCAACACAGGTACCTGCACTGTCTCACACATTCAGCTCAGTATCTTTAGCATGAAGCTGTAAGATCTGGACAAAGCCAGACTGGCGCTGGTTTCAGATTTTAAATGTTGATGCAGTCTTTCCACTGTGCACATTTTAACTTTGGTTACTTTATACTGACTCTTGTCAAATCACAAACATGTAGATTCCATTCACTTAACATTTTAGATCATCTGCTTGAGTTGGCTCCAATGTCCTGCATGTTTCTTGTGTCTCTATGGGACTGATTTAATAGAGACTGTATTGATTGTATTATCATACATATTGATAACAGAGTAAAAGTTAGTGGTTGACGTGGATTAATTTGTATTATTGGGTCTAATAGCTCAATCCCTTTGTGACTTTAACCATTCCTGTGTCTCTCTAACTAATCTAGTACTCAGAACGCAGCTCAAAGCACCACCGTAAGGAGCTCCCATCCATTCCTGAGTGTCAGCTTGATGGAGAGGGGGACAGGAAGACTGAGACTGAAGTGGAGGTGGGGTCCTCTGAAGACGTCGCTGCCAGCTCCTCTGACAAAGCGGAGCCATCAGACGCTCACCAGCCTCCCGTCTCTGGAGACATATGTCCAGATGTGGGGTCGTCTGGAGACGTCACTGCCAGCTCCTCTGACATAGTGGAGCCATCAGATGCTGACCAGGCTCCCATCTCAGGGGACAAATGTGCAGATGTGGGGTCCTCTGAAGACGTCGCTGCCAGCTCTTCTGACATAGTGGAGCCATCAGATGCTAACCAGGCTCCCATCTCAGGGGACAAATGTGCAGATGCGGGGTCCTCTGAAGACGTCGCTGCCAGCTCTTCTGACATAGTGGAGCCATCAGACGCTCACCAGCCTCCCCTCTCTAGAGACATATGTCCAGATGTGGGGTCGTCTGAAGACGTCACTGCCGGCTCTTCTGATGTGGCCGAGCCATCAGACGCTGACCAGCCTCCCGTCTCAGGGGACAAACATCCAGATGTGGGGTCATCTGAAGACGTGGCCGAGCCATCAGACGCTGACCAGCCCCTCGTCTCAGGGGACAAACATCCAGATGTGGGGTCGTCTGAAGACGTCACTGCCGGCTCTTCTGACGTGGCCGAGCCAACAGATGCTAACCAGTCTCTCGTCTCAGGGGACAAATGTCCAGATGTGTGGTCCTCTGAAGACGTCGCTACCAGCTCATCTGACAGAGTGGAGCCATCAAACACTGACCAGCCTCCCGTCTCAGGAGACAAATGTCCAGATGTGAGGTTGTCCGAAGACGTCACTGCCGGCTCGTCTGACATGGCCCAGCCATCAGACGTTGCCCTTTATGTCTCCGCCTCCCCTAGTCGCCGGAAAAAGTTTCTGAGAAGGATTCGCCGTTTCTTTAACGGAATCAAGACCGTTTTCTGCTGCATCCCGCGTGTGGAGGAGTAATTTAATTTTCTATTTTTTTTGTTAACTAGATTGTAGAAATCGTTGTGGTGTTTGTCTTAAAGCTGTTTGGCAGTCATTTCAATGATTTGTTTGTGTTACTGTGAAAATGTAATGTAAATAAATCTGAAGAAATATATATGATCACTTTCTGAAATATTGATTTCACTCATGTGTTTGCTGTTAACATTCCTCCTCATAACCATCTACACAACATAAAAGGCAAAAGGACGCACTAGGAGTGAAACATTTACATTGCTATCAAATATTTGAACTGAAGTTAAAACAAAGGTAAACATGATGAAAATGATCTAATCTAGCAGTGTTGGTGTATCATTATGTCTATAATGAGAAGGATGAGTGAAACGCCACCATTACCAATAACAATGATGCACAAAAGTAAAAAACTGCATCCCCCAGCCTCTGGGGACTAGGTTGAAAGAATAAGTTATATTTAAGAAATCACTGGCAAGATGGTTAGATGTGTCATCGACATGGATATTGAAATCACCAACCATGATAATTCTGTCATATTTAGGTATAATGGTGGATAGAAATTCAGAAAATTTCAGTGAGAAATTGTTAGTTAACTTTGGTGGGCGATACATTGCAATACAGCAGATGGGATTTTTACAACTGATTTTAAACATAAGCATTTCAAAGCTCTGGAATGTGTCAGATGGTTTTTGATTGCATTTTATCTGATTATTATAGGCAACTGCAAGCCCTCCACCACGGCCAGTAAGCCTTGGAGAACTAAAATAACTATAATTTGTCTATATAAGTTGTCTTATGTCTTCTATTTTATGAAACTTGAATTTGAGTTTGGGATGTTTTGCAAGTTCTTTTTATTTTTCCACTCTGAGATCTCTGGAGCTTATTGTTTGGACACTAGTACACATTTGCTTGGGTTAGCTGAGGCCTGGTTTCGCATGTGGTTTGTTTGAAGCCTGAAGTTTTTTTTCTGTAACCAGCCTGATAGTGCATGACCCAGCACTGGACTGTTTGAACTGTCTGGATTGTTTTAGGCCTTGAACCTTTTTTGGAATGTTGCCTGGTGGTGTGTGCTAGCAGCAGCTGGCTTCCACTGCCTCTGCAGAAGCTGGCCTCCACTGGCCCTGCAGAAGCTGGCCTCCACTGGCCCTGCAGAAGCTAGCTTTCATTAGCCCTGCAGCAGCTAGCCTCCACTAGCCCTACAGAAGCTAGCTTTCATTAGCCCTGCAGCAGCTAGCCTCCACTAGCCCTACAGAAGCTAGTTTCCACCAGCTCCACAGCCGCTAGCCACCACCAGCCCCGCAGCCGCTAGCCACCACCAGCCCTGCAGCCGCTAGCCACCACCAGCTCTGCAGCAACTAGCCTCCACCAGCTCTACAGCAGCTAGTCACCACCAGCTCTACAGCCACTAGCCACCACCAGCCCTGCAGCAGCTAGCCTCCACCAGCCCTGCAGCAGCTAGCCTCCACCAGCTCTACAGCCACTAGCCACCACAGCTCTGCAGCAGCTAGCCTCCACCAGCTCTGCAGCAGCTAGCCACCACCAGCCCAGCAGCAGCTAGCCACCACCAGCCCTGCAGCAGCTAGCCACCACCAGCCCTGCAGTAGCTTGCCTCCACTAGCCCTGCAGCAGCTAGCCTCCACCAGCCCTGCAGCAGCTAGCCTCCACTAGCCCTGCAGCAGCTAGCCTCAGATATTGTTTCTCATCATGGCAAATGTATTGCCTGCTCTTCTGGCTCTTTTCTTTCTGCCTACTATCAGCAAACTTGAAGTGGTTGGAAACAGTTTTCTTCCCATTGAACACGGGGAAGATTGCACTTTTTTTAATCATTGCTTGTTTCCCAGAAAAAGTACCACAGGCTGGGATACCATCTTTTTCAAGTTCTGTGTCACCAGGACTATGTATTGTACTGATGATGCCATTTTGCCTCACTTTGTTGTATTATTATTTAGTGCATATGATTGGTTGTTATCACTTTACTCTTATCCCCCATGTCTGACCAGTCCAAGGAATAGGCATAGTTCTATCCAATCAGTATCTACACACTCTGTGAGGAAGAAATGTTTTATTTTTCTTTTGCTTTTACTGTCTGGTAACATTGAACTCAACCCTGGTCCAGATATAAACTGTCTGAGTACTCCAACTGATTTTAAATCCAGATCAGGGCTTGGTGTTGTGCACCTAAACGTTAGAAGTCTATTGCCAAAACTTGACCTAGTTAAAATCTGGACTAATTCGACTGATACTGACATTATTGTTCTATCTGAAACCTGGCTAAAGAAATCCATCACAGACAAAGACATTGCTATTAAAGGTTACAATGTTTATCGTTGTGACCGTCCCAAAAAAGGTGGTGGCATAGCAATATATGTCAAGCAGAAATTTCATGTTACTGTTCAATCATCTCTTTCCCTCAGCAGTCAATTTGAATTTCTCGCTCTGAAGTTGGAGCTTCTAAATGGCCACTTTCTCACCATTGTAGGTTGCTATAGACCACCCTCTGCTAGTAGTGAGACTTTATCCTCATTGAATAAACAGCTTTTGACTTTAGACTTCAATGAGATTCTTCTCACAGGAGATATGAACTGGGATTGGTTGTCTTCTGTTTCTGACAGTTTTAAATCTATATGTGATTCTTTTAACCTAACACAATTAGTTAACGGGTCAACACGTCCAAACCTTAAATGTCCAGAGAAATCCTCTCTACTTGATTTATTTTTAACTAATTCTCCTCATATATATTCAGATATTGGTATTTCTGCAAATGATATGAGCGATCATTGTGTTATAGCTACTATCAGACGAGCTAAGCTCCCAAAAGCAAGGCCACGTATTATTTTTAAACGTGACTATAAACATTTTTGTGAGCAGGGTTTTCATCATGATCTATGGCACTTTGATTGGTCCAGGATCTCACTTTTTAATGACGTAGAGCTGGCCTGGAAGTACTTTTATAATGCTTTTAGTATTGTTATAAATAAACATGCCCCTCTACGTAAATTTAGAGTGAAGGGTAGAAATAATCCTTGGTTCTCCCCTGAGTTGTCCAGTCTCCTTAAAGCAAGGGATGAAGCCTGGGCTAAGGCCAGAAAATCTAAACGCCAGGATGACTGGCTGATATTCAAACAACTCAGAAATCGCTTTACTTCCCTTGTTAAAAAGGCTAAATCTGATTTTTATGTTGATAAAACTACCCGTAACCTGAATGATCCTAAGAAATTTTGGAAAGTAGTCAAATCTTCATTCGGGGATGAAACCAAAGACGAATTACCTGCTTGCATAGTAAAAGATGCACATATTTTAGCTGACAAACCAGCCATTCTTAATTATTTTAATGAGCACTTTGTTTCTTCAGGATCTCTATTTGAGTCCTCACATCCACATCAATCGAATGTGTTAGGGGTTTGCCCTCAATCACCACCTATAAATGCTATGGTTCCTGGATTTGATCTGATTCCTTTCGATGTAGCTGAGGTCCACAGGGCTCTACAGCAATTGGATTTAAGTAAATCTGCCGGACCTGATAATCTCGAGCCTTTCTTTTTGAGGTCAGCTGCAGACTTCATAGCAGAACCTCTGTGTCACATTTTCAATTTAACCATTTCTGAAAATAAGATTCCCAGAATATGGAAGTCTGCTTATGTTCTTCCCTTACTGAAAGGTGGTGATCCCTCCATAGTTAACAACTATAGGCCGATCTCTAAATTGTGTGTTCTCTCCAAAGTTTTAGAAAAATTGGTCAGTGACCAACTTAAATGCTTTTTAGATGCTCATGGTCTCCTCTCACAATATCAGTCAGGTTTTCGTAAACAGCACAGTACAATAACTGCCGCTGTTAAAGTGGTAAACGACATCATAGAGGCACTAGATGGACGGAAATATTGTGCAGCTCTTTTTATAGACTTGTCAAAGGCATTTGACACAGTCGACCATGCCATCCTGGCAGATAGACTCCGCAAGATTGGCTTATCTAACCAGGCTGTAAACTGGTTTTCTAATTATTTATCAGATAGAATGCAGTGTGTCCAGGCCGCCGGGTCTTTCTCCTCTTTCCTTCCTGTTGTAAAGGGCGTGCCCCAAGGTTCCATATTAGGACCACTGTTGTTCACAATTTATGTGAATAATCTTTGTGATAGTTTGTCTGATGCTGTGTCCCATTTTTATGCTGACGATACAGTAATTTATTGCACTTCTTCTTCAGCTTTAAAATCACTTGAGTTGTTGCAGTCAGCCTTTGACACTGTTCAGTTACGTTTGACACAGCTCAAGTTAGTGCTAAATGCAGTTAAATCAAAGACCATGCTATTTTCAAATGGCAAGCAGATTCCGTCTCACCTTCCTAAGTTGTTGACTGTTCACGGGGTTGAAATTGAAATGGTCACATCTTATAAATACTTAGGCATTCTAATTGATGAGCATCTGTCTTTTAAACTGCACATTGATAAACTTGTTTCTAAGCTGAAATTGAAATTGGGTTTCTTTTTTAGAAACAAATCATGTTTTTCACTTCAAGTCAGAAAACATTTGATTACCACAACGTTTTTACCCTTGTTGGACTATGGAGACCTGGTTTTTATGAATGCTCCTGATCAGTTTTTAAAGAAATTGGATTCTGTATACCACTGTGCTTTGCGTTTTATTACTGGCTGCAGTTATCGTGTACATCATTGTTCCTTATATGCCGTTGCACATTGTCCATCTTTGCATGTCCGCAGACTCTCTCACTGGCTGACTTTTATTTATAAATCCATTCTTGGACTTCTGCCTACATATTTGTGTTTACATACGTGTAGAAACCTCAGCCGACATGGCCTGCGTTCTCAGGACATCATACAGATGCAGGTCCCGAGAGTCAAAACTGAACTGGGCAAAAAGTCTTTTAAATTTTCCGCCCCGTCTACCTGGAACGATGTGCAGAAGGACTGGAAATTGACACACCTCATAGCTCTGGGGGAATTCAAGTCAATTATAAAAGCCAGAGAAATGAGTTCAATTGGTTCTTGTGATTGCACTGTGTGATCGTGAAATCCCATTCTTGTTTTCCTGTAGTGTGTGATCATATTTTACTTGTGTCTTATGTGTTTGGTGTAACTATTCTGCGTTTGTGCTGCCGTCTTGGCCAGGTCACTCTTGGAAAAGAGGTTTTAAATCTCAATGAGTTTTTTTTACCTGGTTAAATAAAGGAAAATGAATGAAAAATAATTGGGAGGACAAAGTTCAATTAACTGAGAGCAATCTCCAGACTTTAGCCAGGTCTCAGTCAAAATTAGAAAATCCAGATTATATGAGTAGATCCGTAAAGTCATTCAGGATAAAGGTTTTATTAGACAGAGACCAAGCACTGAATAAGGCAAATTTATAGGATTTATGCTGGTGGTGGGATCAGTTGTACAGTTTAGGTAGTGGAGATTAATTTTGTTGACATTCCTCGCTGTACAATGTGGACGAGTCCTCCTGCATGTCACCACAGTTTGGAAGGGGAGATACACTGGTATTGGAGACAGCGGTGGATTGTAGGGGGCGATAGCAGGCAGGTTAGTGGAGTGAAATGCGATCGGAAAAGCAGAAGAAGAGGAGGTGGCGGCTTCCGGTGGGTGTGTGTGTGAGAAGTAAACAGTCAGACATGTGAGTAGGACAACACCGCATGCTGTATGTGGCTAGTTAGCATCCTAGAGCCCAGTCTGTTTGGGTGGACGCCGCCCCGTTTGAAGAAGGAACTCCGATTCCAAAACAAGTTGAATTTATCAACAAAGACCACATTTTGAGCTCTACAGGTGGACCGCAGCCAGGTGTGAAGACGTAAGGAGTCGACTGAAACGACCCACACCGCGGCCGACGGTGGGAATAGCACCTGAGATGAAGACTGATTTGCCAAATATGTTTGAGAAGATCGAAAAGACGGCCGAAGTCCCATGTGGTTATCTCTGATTGTAGAAGAGCCGTGTCATTTGAACCCACATGGACTATTATTCTGGTGATGGAGGCGGAAAGTGATGGTAACATGTCCTGGAGCTTCTTAAAGATGTGGTGGGAAACGGTATGTAACAGCGTTAAGGAAGCGCACAGTCCTTGTGATAGAGTCACCAATAATCAGTTTTTGTCAATGGGAGACAAAATGAATAGAAGTGTGCATAAAGTTTCATGAAAACTTTAATGAAATTTTTGACTTACGGCCCAGAAACCCTCATGTGAGCCAAATCCCACAGACTGCGCTGCAGCTCAACCCGTTACCATGGAAACGAAAAATTATGGTGATATTACCTCGTAAAGGTCGTTTGGTTACCATGGAAACGAAAACTAATGATATTACCTCATAAAGGTCGTTTGGTTACCATGGAAACGAAAGTGAATGATATTACCTCATAAACGTCGTTTGGTTACCATGGAACTCCTTGTCATAAGGAAAGTGTATCAATATAAGAAATGTGGGTTCATTCCACCTGCACTCTTTAGCTTTTGAATAGACAGAGAGAAAACAACAGTTCAAACAACAGAAAGAGATTCAACATGACTCAACTCAACGTGAACAGTAAGTAGATAAACTGATAGCTTTGTAGCTTAAGCTAACCAGCTAAATACAAACTAGTGGAATTCGCGATGCTATGAGTTGTAGACTATTATTCTACTGTAGATGATTAATTCTGATGCATTTAAATAGCATTTTAATGTTTTCTTCATTGATTCTTTATTCCTTGGGGTCTGTTTTAAATTTTTTCTAACTAGCTGCTGTTGGCATGAACCGTTTTTGCTGATTTAACTTAATTTGAAGTTTCTTTTTGTGTTATGCTGGAGTGTTTGTGGGGAGTACAGATAAATGAAGACAGAAAATAAGCCGCTTTACAACTAATACATCTAACAATATGGATACGGACCACATATCAGGGAATTTGAAGCAGAATTATTCTAGGCAGTGATACAGATTGTTTCTGTCCTATTTCCCTGACTTCCTGGGTCCTTTTCAAACCTCTTTTGTCCTGCCTTGCTCTCCCTTACTTTTAATCCTGAGTTTATACCATGTGAGATTAGCACAGTGGTCTTTTAATTTTGTTTACTTAATATCGACCCTCTGCAAATCACAAACATGTAGATTCACTAAATGTTTTTGTTCATCTGCATGAGTTTGCTCTAATGTCCTGCATGTTTCTTGTGCTTCCTGTAGGTACTTTATTGGAAATGGAAAGCCCAAAGTTCGAGGAGATCCAGGCCTCTGCAGACGATCAGCCCGACGGTTGGGTGACTGTGAAACCAAAGCGCAGACAGCCAAAACCGAGGAGCAGGGACACCGAGACTTGTGTCACCTGCAGCGACGACGGGAAGGCATGGGTCAACAGATACTGCTTCAATGAGGAAGAACAACTCCTCTATGAGCAAATGTTTGGCTCCTCCTCACAGCCAACACAGGTACCTGCACTGTCTCACACATTCAGCTCAGTATCTTTAGCATGAAGCTGTAAGATCTGGACAAAGCCAGACTTGCGCTGGTTTCAGATTTTAAATGTTGATGCAGTTTTTCCACTCTGCACATTTTAACTTTGGTTACTTTATACTGACTCTTGTCAAATCACAAACATGTAGATTCCATTCACTTAACATTTTAGATCATCTGCTTGAGTTGGCTCCAATGTCCTGCATGTTTCTTGAGTCTCTATGGGACTGATTTAATAGAGACTGTATTGATTGTATTATCATACATATTGATAACAGAGTAAAAGTTAGTGGTTGACGTGGATTAATTTGTATTATTGGGTCTAATAGCTCAATCCCTTTGTGACTTTAACCATTCCTGTGTCTCTCTAACTAATCTAGTACTCAGAACGCAGCTCAAAGCACCACCGTAAGGAGCTCCCATCCATTCCTGAGTGTCAGCTTGATGGAGAGGGGGACAGGAAGACTGAGACTGAAGTGGAGGTGGGGTCCTCTGAAGACGTCGCTGCCAGCTCCTCTGACATAGCGGAGCCATCAGACGCTCACCAGCCTCCCGTCTCTGGAGACATATGTCCAGATGTGGGGTCGTCTGGAGACGTCGCTGCCAGCTCCTCTGACATAGTGGAGCCATCAGATGCTAACCAGGCTCCCATCTCAGGGGACAAATGTGCAGATGCGGGGTCCTCTGAAGACGTCGCTGCCAGCTCTTCTGACATAGTGGAGCCATCAGACGCTCACCAGCCTCCCATCTCAGGGGACAAATGTGCAGATGTGGGGTCCTCTGAAGACGTCACTGCCGGCTCTTCTGATGTGGCCGAGCCATCAGACGCTGACCAGCCTCCCGTCTCAGGGGACAAACATCCAGATGTGGGGTCATCTGAAGACGTGGCCGAGCCATCAGACGCTGACCAGCCTCTCGTCCCAGGGGACAAACATCCAGATGTGGGGTCGTCTGAAGACGTCACTGCCAGCTCTTCTGACATAGTGGAGCCATCAGACGCTCACCAGCCTCCCCTCTCTAGAGACATATGTCCAGATGTGGGGTCGTCTGAAGACGTCACTGCCGGCTCTTCTGACGTGGCCGAGCCAACAGATGCTAACCAGTCTCTCGTCTCAGGGGACAAATGTCCAGATGTGTGGTCCTCTGAAGACGTCGCTACCAGCTCATCTGACAGAGTGGAGCCATCAAACACTGACCAGCCTCCCGTCTCAGGAGACAAATGTCCAGATGTGAGGTTGTCCGAAGACGTCACTGCCGGCTCGTCTGACATGGCCCAGCCATCAGACGTTGCCCTTTATGTCTCCGCCTCCCCTAGTCGCCGGAAAAAGTTTCTGAGAAGGATTCGCCGTTTCTTTAACGGAATCAAGACCGTTTTCTGCTGCATCCCGCGTGTGGAGGAGTAATTTAGTTTTCTATTTTTTTTGTTAACTAGATTGTAGAAATCGTTGTGGTGTTTGTCTTAAAGCTGTTTGGCAGTCATTTCAATGATTTGTTTGTGTTACTGTGAAAATGTAATGTAAATAAATCTGAAGAAATATAAATGATCACCTTCTGAAATATTGATTTCACTCATGTGTTTGCTGTTACCATTCCTCCTCATAACCATCTACACAACATAAAAGGCAAAAGGACGCACTAGGAGTGAAACATTTACATTGCTATCAAATATTTGAACTGAAGTTAAAACAAAGGTAAACATGATGAAAATGATCTAATCTAGCAGTGTTGGTGTATCATTATGTCTATAATGAGAAGGATGAGTGAAACGCCACCATTACCAATAACAATGATGCACAAAAGTAAAAAACTGCATCCCCCAGCCTCTGCACCTCTGCATGAGCTCCATCACCTACTCCTGGAGGCCTCCTCATCCTACGGCTGCAGTGCTGCTGCTTCCAATGACACCAGGGGGAAAAAAGCACAGAAGAAAACACAACGGTCTCCCCCTCCAACAACGTGGCGTGGGATGGCTGATAGGGACGTCCTCAGATCAGTGGACTAGGTACAGGTTGGGGTGGGTTGAGTGGGTGAGGGCAGACACCACTTGGAGATGCACTTTTGACCACTCATGTTCTATGGTTACTTTTTAAATGCCTCAATAAATAGAAAAAGCTTAAATATAATAAACTGCTACATCATGTTGCTGTAGCTTAGCTTTCGATGTAGCGTCAGTGTAGAGCACTTCATTTAACTGGTAGCTGAAGTCACTTGCCCAACACTGGAAACATGGAGAAAAAAACAACTCTTATCTACTGTAACAATCCAGAGAAGGTAATAGGACAAGATGGGAGTGAAAGTGAAGGGAGTGTTTTAATCTCTTCTCTAAGATAACTGAGGGCTAATTGAGGAGGCACAGAGGGAGTGCTGAGACTTTTAAACACTTGGTTTTATTAGGAGAAAGAAATTAGGAAGAAATGTCAATAGAAGTTACCAGTGAAATCTTCTTAATTGGGGTGCAGAGTATCTATTAGTCCTGTTTCACTACAGGGGCAGGGAGACAGCTGTGAACGGTACAGGAAGTAATTGTTTGCCTCATATAATCCAAGCAGTTTAAAATATGATTAAAAGAACAAGCCAAAATGCAACCTCACAGAAATACTATATGCACACACCAGACAGTCAACTCAACCTGACACTGAATGCAAATGCAAACAAATGTGAAAACACACAATTCCAGTCCAGCTCGTGTGCCTCGCCGTAAATCCCAGCGGACAGGTGTGCACAGGAGATACGCCGCAGTGAGGAAGTGCACATTTATCTCCACATCTCTAAGGGTTGAGGACAGTTCGATGCTTAAAGTTATGTTGATCAGGGAAAGCTTCCTTTGATGAGGGCTAGATTCTACTTAATACATAATTCAACATGTGGATGAGTCAATTAGCAGAATGCCTCCACAAGATTTGCTTTTTCAAGTCTGCGGCTATGCACTCTGTAAATGTCTACTAATGGCAGAGCATGCTGGGGTTAACTGGGAACATTTAAAATGTGAAGTGTGAACTGTTAACTCACATTCAGGTAAATACAAGTTAAAGTGAGTTGTGAGTTTGGATGTTTTACTGGCAAGTAAGCGATATTAAGCTTGAGCATGCTCACAAAAGCATGAGAGTGAAAGACAACAAAGTGCATGGTCACATTGAGGACGCTCTCACAACTCACCGGTTTAGTACAATTCCAACCAAATCTGGGGTGAGAACTGCCATTCAAACTGGTGTCTGTGCAGCAAATGCTAAGAGGATGACTATAGAAATGTGTGACTGTGCACTTTCAGTTGAAAATGAAAGGTGTGCTGCACTTGACATGTATCATCTACGATGTTATCTTAATGGTTGTTTAGAGCTACAGTATGCAACCTGTATAAAAATAACCTTTTCTCATATTTTCTTAAATTGGCACCATGTCCTCAGAGTAGTACATGAGACAGAGAATCTATGAAAAAAGACTCCTATAGCCCCACCTAGTGGTCCTAATGCCATCTGCAAGAATCCACCATGCCTGAATCTAAACTACCAATCATGTACCAATACCAAACCAAGTGTCAATCACTCTCAGGGCAGACTGTGGACACCTCCCCTCTTTCCACTCATACTCTCACTTGGTCAGGCACTGCAGCCTCCTCTGTGGGGAGGGCCTCTGGAAGCTATAGCTGTTCATATTTTTAAGCTAAATCCGCCCTAGTCTCAGTCTGACTGACTGCAGCTTTATGAGCTGTCACTCACCACTAACCAATCACAAACACACATTGCGAGTCCATGCATTCATTGTATCGTAGACACATGGAGAGTGGATGTAGCCTGTGCTTGGTAGGCGTACATGGTCACCGCACCACAAAGTTAAATTAACGTGACTGAAAAAATTTGTGAACAAACGGTGACAGGCAACAAAGTAGAGACACCACCAGCCATGTTGTTAGACTTTGTTGCAAGATATGCATCATCATCCCTTGCATGGCGGTGGTTTGGGTTTGAAAAAAAGAATGTTGCTTAAAAGATCTGTTGCCGTTAAAGACCACAACCAACTTGTTTCACCTTGTTTCACTCCAAACAAATCACCACTCAAAATACGAAGAATATGAAACGCTTTGGCAGTCAGCTGCTCACATCAAACGTAAACCAGCCAAGGTACCAGCACGAAAACACACTCAGCAAAGTTCAGCAAAAAAGTGACTTATGACAGGAAAAGCAACAGATGGCAAGACATAACAAACACTGTCACCAAGTACATCACGAACGACATGGGTCTTATTTGAATAACTCAGTTTTAAGTAAATAAATAATACATTTCTTACTTAAACATGTTGTTTCCACTCATATCAGTAGTAGGTAACAATTAACATCCTATTAATAAGAGTGAACTAAAACAACATAAGAATTTATTTTTAAAAACATTTTGAAGGATAAAAATAAAAAAAACATTGTATAATAATCATTATCAATAAAATCCTAGAATATATCTAAATATCATTATTATAGTATAATATATCACACAGCATACAGCAATATATTGCTCAATTTCGACATTTCATCGTTAAAATCTGAGCCAAACCAAAACAAAAGCATTTATAAAGCAGACAGTTTCCCACATTTTATTGTGGTAGAAAAGATCTCATTTCTCTGTTCTTCATTATCTAAGACCTGATCTGATAACCAACTATTACCTTGTGAGGTGTTTTGACTACAAGAGAAATTAAATTAAAATACAAGGTGCAGTGCTGTGGAGCATGAACTGATGTGTCTGTCACTATAATAAACTTTGTTTTGAATTTCCTCAGCAGTGCACAGAACACTGCAGGATGCCAGGTTACCAGACATGTCCAATGAAAGATTTGTGTCAGTACAATTCGATTAAAAAATGTGGAGGTGAAGATCGAGTGTGACTACTGGTATGGGAACTATTTTGAAGGCACACACCTTAAGTGGTCTTGTCACTTTTAAATGGAACATGAGAAAAAAGAGATTTCAATGTTTAGGCCTCTGCCAATTTGTAAACCTGTACAGAGGGCGAGTGGAAAATCAGGTTTAGGAAAATACCCCAGACATCCTGAAAGGGGCAGTTCACCAGTTAAAGCCTATTTAATGAGCATGTTAATTTATGCTTCAATAAAATAGAATTAACTGCAGCCAAAGATGATTTGGAACTACACTTGCAGCCTCACTCAAGGAGGTTTGCAACCGAGTCTTTGCTGGCAGGCAGGAGCAAAATGCAATTGGATCCATACAATAGCTTAATTATAAATTTGGTACAACAACTGCTGCTGCATTATTTGACTTCAGTCACTCATCTTCTCCCTCTAAATACAAACATACAGCAGAGTTAATGCTGCTTTGAAGTGAATATTCCAGCTGTGCCAGTGCCAACAGCCATCCTGTAATGAACAGACACAGTGAGACATACTCAGACCCACTGGTAAGTTTATACACTGCTTCTCCCTCGGCTCACTGCATGGCTGTAAATGTGAAAGATCTAAAGCCTTCAGTCTGCAGCACTTAGGAATAATACGGCACACTGTGTTTTTGACACATAAGACAATTATCTTGCATGGCCAGCTGCACTCAATACTGAGAATGCTCATTTGATGATTCTGCAAAAGATCTAGCTAGGCATGGTCAGCACAGCGTGGGTATGGTCTGGATAAGTTTAGGCATTAAAACAGTTAAAATAAGGAAAACTCCTCGTTCCTGTTCAGCTCAACTACAACTACAACTTTTGCACAATTGATTGTGCAGCAAGACATAAAAACAAAATAACAAGGCAGGATACAGAAGACTTAAAGGGGTATATAAATGGGGTGTGTGTGTGTGTGTGTGTGTTTGTGTGTGTGTGGGTGTGGGTGGGGGGGGTCCAACAGCACTGGATATAAATGCAATGCAGCAATGTCCAATATGATCATTCCTTAGGCCGCTGTGCTGAATCACAAACATAACACTAAAGAATCAATGCTTGGTACCGTAGGATTGATTTAGACATCAGCTTTCAGGCTGACATTGGCCCGAGTCAGTCCCCAGATAAACTGGCCTGAGCAACATTTAAAAGGCGTGATTATCTAGCTGTTGCTGGAGTCACCTTCTCCCTCTCAGTCACACTGTTTACCTCGGTCCGATTTTTGGCTTTCGCCTGGGTGGGCGGCAGCCGCCCGCCTGCCCTTATGTCACAACTGAGAGGCTTAAGACTGCCGCGTCAATACCTACATTAGAATGAAGAAAAGGATTAGCGCAGGCTAGACTGGGTCTCAATGGACGGCGCAGTGAACAGCCATCTAAGCTTGAAAGGAATTAGATCTAAAGTCAATGGAATCGCTTGCTCTGGCGTAAGGATGTGGGGCCACTTTGAGACGGGGAGTCATTAACAGTCCACTTATGGGCTGATCAAGGGAAATATCTTTTCTGCATGGCAAAGTAATAGCACTTATATCAGGTATACATCTGTTGAAGAAGGTAATGATTCTGATTTACGTTTTCAATTTATGTCAAATTGATTTGGCTTCTAGTGTAAAAGGAAACTGAAAATGATGTGTATTCTTATCACTTAAATATGAAGAGCTCAGACACCAGCCAATCACAATCTGAATACACACACACACACACACACACACAGACACACACACACACACACACACACAAACAACTAACCAGGGAGCAGATGCTTCTAAAAACGAACATCATTTATAAAGGCTTAATAATGAGATGGCTTATTTTCTCTCCCTTTGTGCATTTTAGCACCAAGTGCCATTCTAACCATCTTCAAAGTCTAAACACCACACTCCCTACAGCCCTGTTGCCTCAATCAATTTTTTTTTCTGACATGAAGGGGCAAGGGAGGGAGACCGAGAAGAAGAAGCCAATTCTTCACAGCGTCTCAGAAGTAGGGCAAGGATTGTCCCTGCAGGGAGCTGGGGGTGGGGGAAGCACACGGTTGAGTTGTCGTATTGGGTGGGAAGGAGGTGATGTCATTTTCGACGGTTCTGAGGGCCCTGCAGTGGAGAGGCTGGAGTGTCGAGGTTCAGAAATATGACAGAAACCTCGAACTATCAACACAAAGCTGCGGATATCTGATATCCCCCACCAAAAATCATTCCACATCAAAAGGGGACTTTATTTTCGAGTGCAGCCGGCTTAAAACTGAAATCTCCCTCTAATTACAAAGAGCTCCCTGCTGTGCTTTAATGTCTCTGGATGAGAAGCAACATCAGAAAGTATGAAAGCCTATAAAGTACAAAAAGGAAGGAATCGGAATATTATCCTTATTCTCTGAGGCTCATCATGTCATTCACTTCCTGTTTGAATTAAAACACCTTCTAGAAACGCAGGCAGCAGTGAAGCATGTTGGGTAACCAGCAGAAGCAATGGTTTTTATTTGAGGTTATTTCCATTACGGCGGAGATCTGGAAAACTCACCAGAAGCGCAGTCTTCCTCGTCAGCCCCGTTCTCGCAATCCTTCTCCCCATCACATCTCCATGACAACGAGACACACTTGTTGGTGGATCCCCCACAGTCAAATTTCTCTGGGGGGCATGTCTGTTTGCCTGTAGGCAGAGATAAAACAAACAGAAAGGGAGATTACTGCACTGGTTTTATGGTTCCTTAAAGGCAGCAACAAGAACATCTACTAGAAACTGCAGGACTTGATTTCTGTCGCCCCCACGATGCTGTTAAAACTCATCTGAAACTCCACTACTGTGTCCAATTGATTTCACTGTCTGGACTGCCTCTATGGAGACAGGCAGGAGGATCATGAAATACAGCGAATGCACAGTTGGCTGTAACGCAAAAGAACAACTCAGGCGCCCCTCCTCTTTTTCCTGCCGATCTGTTCTAGTTGGCACAGGCTGGGTTTGATCAAGATTTCACTGCGTTTAATATGAAGCATGTTGTTAATTATACATATTTGCTTACAGTGCAGCCCTAAGCTTAATTAAATCAGAGGGTCAGCTATAGGAAGCAAATAATTTATCTTTTGATTCTTATTCTGTCCGATGAGCTCAAGCAACCCTTCACAAACACCACAAATAAACCGGATGCGATTCAACCCTGAAATAAAAAGGGACAAGGTTGTGAAAACTTTGAGAGAAAGAATTACATGGTGTCTGGATGAATTCAAACTAATGTATGTCCAAACAGGACTTGAAAGAAAGCAAGAAATAGAGAGAGGAAATGAAAGAAAGGACGACAGAGAGAGCAGAGCAGAGAAAGGAGAAATTCAGAGGGCAGCTTTCTGGGAAAAGAATCAATAAGAAAAGGAGACAGACTGAGAGCAAGATACTGTATGAAGAGGGAAATGAAGGCACAAACTGCTGTATGACCTCTGACTCTTATCCTAAAGCAAAATCAAAGCCATCCATATCATGTGGGAACAGATGAAGGATGAGGAAAGGTAGACTCGAGTCTGATTCAACAGAGGGACTCTTGGATAAAGTGTGAGCTCTGCTCCTCCTAAATGCAAATAAAGAAACTAAGACAAAGCAGTGGTTCTTTACTGCTCCTCTTGACAGCTGCTGATTTGTGAAACCTCAGGATTTACAGAGACATGGGTGTAATGCGTTTTGGCTTGAGAAGATAAATAAATAAATAAATGAAAAAAAGCAGATTACTCACTGACTGTCAGGCTGTTGTTTACCGAGTGAAAAATGAGGAATCATTTCCACTGTGGTGTTTTGGCAGGAGATCGGTTGAGACTTATTTAACTAATTCACCTTTTACAGACCCAAACTGGGCAGTGTTCACCTCAACAATTACTGTGACACTCATTCTTATTGGTGAGGAACGCTTCAATTTGTCAGACATCACCAATACTGTGATACAGGGGGGGCCTAAAAGTCACTATGGAGCTAAATAAAAAAAAGTGTTCCACTGCTCTGATATAATGAACTGTGGCACCACTACACTGCAGCATGATATGGACTTCCAGAAGGAACAATTTGCAGCCTGTTGATAGAAATGAATGTTTATTACACTATTTCAAATGATGGCGACAGCCTCTGGTCTGTGTATGGTAAGCATGTTCCAAAGCAAGCAGTCCTGTCTGGTTTCTGAAGGTGACGGCGATAAATCAGCGCTGCTGCCTAAGAGCCAAAAAGGCTCAAATCGCTCTGAGTCACACTCAGATTCTCTGCTTCGTTAAACTGGGTTACTGTGGCCATGCCCTCCTCTGAATTATAGATCTGGTACAGCAGATAACACTTGCTGCTTGCAAACTACAAGATGGAAAATGATCATTTTCAGCAAAGTGCATTAGCAACTAATGTACTGTAGCATGTACGTCTGCTCAGTATCGAGTGCTGTACCTCAGCTGCTTGGCTGTGACTCCAGCTGAAAAAAGCCAGACTAATATGTTGCCAGTATGGCAGTCTATCAGAATAAATGAGGGACTAAATCAGAGTGAATCGGCAACTACTCCAAATAGATTAATTGTTGTAATTTTTTTAAGCAAAAACACTAAACTTCACCTTATTCCAGCTTCTCAAATGTGAGGATTTGATGGATTTCTTCACTTATGTAACTGTATTCTGGGCTGTTAACAGAAAATGTGAACATAAAGACATCATGATGGATGTTTTTGGACCGTTTTCAAGACTAAATGAATAATTAAGAAACTGTGTTGCAGATAATAAAAGTAATCATTAGATGCACTCCTACCGCCGTATACAGTATTGTATATTGTATGTGCTGATATACATGCGTACTAAAACTCTGTGCAGCGTGTGTTCATCTGTTGTTATTGATGTTGACATAAAAAGCCAATCCTGAATGTAGCTGCAAACAGTTCTCACAAAGCACTTAATGTAACCACCCACATCTCCACATGAAAGGAAATCCAAAGGATTATACCCACACAGCCAGTTTGTACAATCCAAACATCTTTAGCTATGCCCTTAAAAAGTCAATAAAAAGCGAGCCTTTATTGTTTATTCCCTCAGAAAACCTCAACAGGGTTTGAAACTCAATATCTACAAAAAGGTTTATAGAATAAAAAAACCCTCACAGGATATTTATGTATATATCTATAAATCCATCCATACAAAGAGTGAATTGAAAACAAAATATGGTGGATTTAAAATACAAAAAAAGTTCTATCTATCTATTTGAAGAGTTTGCATTTTCAAAAAAAAAAAAAAGACTCCTCACGAAAGATGAAACGCTTCAGCTTCCCTCTCGCCGGCCAAACCTTTCAAACTGAATGTGAGAGCAAAGAGGACAAAGTGCCACGCAGAATAGAGCTGAACTCAGCAGCTTTGTCAGAAAGTGTCAAGAAGCTAACACCCTTTAAATCCTTAAAATTGACTGCAGCTACAAAAATGTCACTGCTCTGGCCAGGGAGCTGCTGCACAGCTGGCTGCAGTGGCCCAGTTCCACCTTGATTACACATTAATCTTATAGGAGAACCATGAGCTCTGGCACTTCATGTATTTCATTCATTTTTCAGTGCTCAAGAGTAACTCCCTCTGTGTGGCCCCAATTTGAATTCTTAATACAGCAGGGTGACACTACTCCAGCGTGTAATTGGGAGTCCACTCAGTGAGCCAGAATGATTGTGGCACAGATGTCTGCAGCACCAAGTCCAAAATGCATTTGCAGAGTGTGTGTGCAAATGTGAGTGAAGAGTCTATGTTTGAGCACATGTGAAACTTAAACAGAAAGTAGAGGAGAGTGGGAAGCGGGGGGGGGGGGATAAAATGAAAGACAAGATGAGAGTTTTCTGCATGTGAGAGTGCAGCCTGGATTATCAGGCTTTGGCATAACTGGAGCATGATGCATTAAGGTGTATGCCGCACTACGTGTACACAGTATGTAATTAGCCCGTGTAAAACAGTCATGCATTCACGGGTCTCTGTAATATGTAATGACACATGTTATATCTCTATCACGTTAGAGATTGGATGCATGTGAAATTCCACCCTTCCCTCTACTGTTAACATGGCAAAACAAGTCCCAATTTAGCAAAATTTAATTTACAAACGTGAAGCTTAGTAGCGTTTGACTTTAAGTTATAAGCCAACTGTTTTTTTTAAAGTGTAACACCAATAACGACAAATTACATTTACTATTCATTGTTTTCAGAAAAATTACTTTATTTATAGAGTATTCTTTCTACTCTCTTAAGTTACATACAAATATATGTAGAATTACATTAACTGTAATTAAATATATAGCTTGTTATATAAGGATTTATGTACTAAAGATTAAACATTTTTCTTTGTAATTTGAAGGTAAATCTTATTAGTTTTATATTAATCTGTACTTTTACATTCAAACTGATTCTGAATGCAAATTTAGCTTTTTTTTCCACATTGCATCAAACATAAGGTGGCCTTTTTGAATGATTATCCCGAACGAGAAGGCGCTGCAAGGCATCAGAAGCTCCTCACACACATTGTGTAATAACAGATCAGTGGTGTAGTGGATATCAACGTTGCTTTACAATGAAAAGATCAGGCGTTCAAATCCTTCTTTGGACATAGGTCACATATAAGAGTGTGAGTGAATGGTTGCTTTTCTCTAAAAGCCCTAAATTAACAGAGATAAACCTGGAATGTAGTTGTTTTTAATGTTATTCCACTGTTTAATGAACATTTATCAACAATATTATACAGTAGTTTAATTTGGACTGTAAAACCTGCTCTGTGTTTTTGCAGTTTATCACATGTAATTTGGTGTTATGGTTATTTACCGCAATTTGACGATATCATCTGGAAACTCTGCTGCCAGTCCTTTGGCCATTTTTTTACAGTGTACATTTTCATGTCAGAAGAGATGTCTTTCCTGACAGATGCACAGCTCTCATTATGCCGTTATTATCTTACCAGGTGGCTCAGACAGGTAATTGTCCATTGAAATGAGGTTAAATACATAGATAACAGTAGGTTGGTTGCTATTACTGAAGATGCTGCATGCATACTCGCACAATGTCCATCCTTGAGTCTTTTTTCATTCTCTTGTCTCTTCAGTGTGATTATGGCTCAGTTGCATCCACTCCACACTGAAAAACCGCTGTGATGAAATGGATCTCATTAGAAGTCTTTTTGTTCAGGATGCAGCCTTGATCTGAACACATAATTAGGAAACCTAAACCGGGGTGAGGAGCGCCTTGTAGTTTGATTTTTAGGAAGGCAGAAGAGTGTCAGAGTGTTTCCATTTTGCAGACAGCACAGACAGACACTTAGATTCTCCAAAAAATTTGTGAATATATACCGATTATTTTTTGCAGAGACAATTTCACTGTTGGTGTTGAGAAAAATCTTTACATTCCAACATCATATGCACACATGTGGGATTTCCATATAAATGGCTTTCTCCTCAACCAAGATATCAATCTCTTTACTCTGCAGCCAAGAGATGAATCCTTCTTTCATTTATCTTTAATTGGATTTCCAATATAAACTTGTTATCCTTTGGAGGTCCCTTTATGTCTCCCTCCTTCTACTCAACTTTCTGGGGTGACATTAGAGGCTTTGCTCGGCTGTTACATTATTCATCAATCCGACCCACACGTTCACAGCCAATAAAATGTAACAAAACTAGAATGGAAATCCTTTGAGAGATTCACTCAGCATTTTCTTGATTCATTTTCTGCACCGCTTGATGCATTTTAATTTCTTCCCACAACAACTTTTTAGAGATCAAACATGATAACGGAGGGTAGAACCAAAATATTCAAGCTGGTTAAACAATTTGTCATTTTATCCTGTCCAAACAAGCTTAATCAAGATTTAAGTATTCTGAAAAGTCCTTCTGTTTTAAAAACTGCTACTTAAAAAACAAATTGAGGTTGTGCATGATCTCAGATATGATTGTAAATGTATTATAATGAGGATAACATTTGCCAGGTGACCTTGAGACACCTGTAACACATTCATTGTAACACATTGTACAAAACACATTGGAACACGCTCTCGAACTTCATGGATAATTCCTACAACTCTTGGACAAAAAAAATAAGATCTAGCACACATCAGAGTCTGATCTGGATCCAAGTAATATTCCAGATGTGGTGATCCAGAAAGATTAAAATTACAGGGCTCCTGGAAAATGTGCTACTGTGAGATAACAAATAATAATACAACACACTTTCAACTAAGATCAAAATGTAGCTGAAACTGACATCTTTCAAAAGTCTCTGAGCTGCATCCTGAAGAAAACCAGTTAGAAAAAAAGTTTTTCTTGAATAACTATCAAACTAATAATGATACCACTGTGATTCCAAATTCCAGGGGTAGGTTCAATGACATGATGGGGAAACTGAGCTGCCTTGGTAGAGGTTTATGCTCTCTGAGCGCCGTCTAGCTTATAAGTAAGGTGGTTTCATCTCAGTCTGATATCAGTAAACCCAACAGAGAAGCAAGCAGCCATGGGAGAAAAGAAAATTAGAATAAAAAAAAAGTGAAAACAACTTCTAACTCTTCAGGCCCTCCACTCTTGAGCCCCTGCTTGGCTGCAGAGATGTCAGCAACTTAAGTCCATCAGGGCCCGTGTGTGGGTGCGCGAGACTGGCAAGGGCTTAAAGTGAGCTTGCCAGATATCTTCGGCTCTAACAGCTTGGCAGAGAGGTAATGGAGGCCTTTCTATCCAGACAGCATTGAGCATTGAAGCGTGTGGGCGAGTGGAGGCATATAAGGCAGCTTAACTACAGCTGGAGCCGAGATAACAAGGAAAATAGCAACCTGAATACAGAAATCAAATTAAAGCATGTCTGAAACGATTGAGATGAAGACATCACAGTGTGTCCAAATGCCACATAAAAAAATGCTAACATACTTTTCTTCTTAAAATCTGATGAACTGAATTTGATCCTCTGTTCCTCTCTGATGCTCCGGTTAAGATAACAAACGGACGACAATTCAGAAGAACCTTAAAGGGATATTCCAGTTTCAGACAACCTGGTTCTTAAGTTTGTACTTGATGATTTCTATCCATAATTGTATCAAGTAAGGAAGAAAGAATGACAAGGAATGGTGTAATTATTATTATTATATTATTATTATAATGGTGTAATCATTATTTCGTGTATGGAACAACTTCCTGGTGTAACCATAGTGACCACCAAGGAAGTTCCGTTTTCACTCGTGCCTCTTTTTTGGTTGGTTTGTCTGTTAGCAGGATTATGCAAAAACTCCTGAACCATTTTACACCAAACTTTGTGGTGTTTTTTGCAAAATGAATGCAGAAGACGCTCTTGATGGGAGCAGCTGTGGCTTAAGTGGTGTGAGCGGTCATCGATCCCACAACCCCTGCAGTCTACATGTCGACGTGTCCTTGAGCCAGATGCTGAACCCCAATTTGCTCCCGGGCACCATGAGGGCTGCCCACTGCTCCCCAAGGATGGGTCAAACGCAGAGAACAAATTTCGCTACACTGCACTGTGTATGATTGCATGTGACAAAATAAAGCTTCTTCTTCTACTGAATACTTTCACTTACTGCAGGTCTCCTCTGCCTCATCAGAGCCATCGGGACACTCTGGTTCCCCATCGCATCGCCAGCGTCCCGGGACACACTGGCCATTTAAGCAGGCGAACTCTGCAGGGGCGCATGTCTTCCTGGCTGCTCATAGAGAGAGAGATAAACACAGAGAGAACAGGAAGCGTGAGGACAGTCGACTGGGTAAGAGCATAGTCAGCCCACAGTAGAGATTAATCTCTGTCCAAAACTGGTCACATCTTCTGAATCCCAGCTCCCATCAGAGGAGATCAGGCTAATCATCTCTCACATTTTCCTTAAGCAGCCATCTCAGGTGTTCTCTCTCTCCTGATAACCGTCATTATCTCCACTTTTGCTATTTTCTTGACACTTCTTTATTCTGCTCGCCAAACCTCCATCTGCTGGCCTTCAAAAGTCTAATATCTCCTTCTGGTTGTCTGTCTCAGAGCAGCGACACACATCTTGATTGCTGAACACTGCAAGCCTGCGGAGGTGAACCCTTTTACCTCCCAAACCCGTTTACCACAGAGAGCTACAAGCCAGCGAGGCCACGGGCTGGCAAACACGTCATGCGGGCTACGAATTGGAAATCATGTGAGGAAAAGGCTTGTTTAAGCAGTGGGAAGAAAACAGAGAGAGATAAAAAAAATTATGTAAAAGCCCAAAGCTCGTCACGGTTTCTACCCAAACCTTACTAAGCGGACGTGTTCAAAGTGAAACATGTACTCAACACACATAAAAACTCATTTATCACCTGGAGCAACAAAGCGGCAAGCTTGGCCAGAGAGCCAGAAGCCGACAGAGGTCAGAGCCATTCAATTTCCTCAGCCTGTTCCTCTTGGAGGACCGGCAGTATAGTCTAATAAATTACTGGCTAAAAGGCCCTCAGCGGAGCCCTCCGGTGTAGTTACACAGCCACAACTGCTCCTAAGCTGGCCTCATCTTGGCTCTGATGCTTCGAATTGGATAGACTGTTTAGAGATGTGCAGCTTAAGCTTGGCTGTGGGGGCTGAGAGGAAAGAGAGTTGGTATCAAAGAGCAAAAAAACAAAACAAAAACAAAGAGTTTGTGTGAGCTCAAACTAGTGGAGGAGTTATACTTCAACTTTGCCAAAATGGGTTGCACCATACACTTTCAATACGAGATAGAATTAAAATAGAAGTTAAGACGGAACTTTTGTCATGATGGAACGGTTTAAAAAGGTAGGAACATTTTTTTGATGTCAGGCACTCCAACATGGTCGGATGGCATTACATGAACCGGACCTCGGTGGACTAAACTGGGGCACATGTTTGTTTTATGCTGCTTTCACTCGAGACGTTAATTTCTACTGGCCCCTCTTGGTTGCTTGTCACAGACAAAATTAAATATTAAGGTGTTGACTTCAGTCAAATCTTTGCAGCACGATGGACGATGGAGTTTTCAGAGACTTTTTATGATAGTTATAATTTATGTCCATATTTAAGGGATCCAGCTATCCTTACCTCCAATCAATCAATCAATCAACCAATGAACGTTTCTGGCAAATCAAGAGATTTTTGTATTTAATGTCCTCTTACTTCTTTCTCCAAGCTTCACATATAACAGAGAAATCATGCCTCTGATTGGCTTACCTTGATACTCCCCTTACTAACTGATGCCTATAAACTTAACCACCCCAACCAATGAAAGCAATGAGTTCTTGCCACTCAAAGGCATACATACAGTAGTAGGATGGGTCAGAACTCAGGTAACATGGGCACATACCAATAGGATGATGAATCCAAATAGATAGCTATGCTGATTGGATAAACTACTTCATGTGGCTTTTCCTTGGGTGATGCATTGTAAATAAACAAAATGTAAATTATAGCTTGCACCATGGTGGATGAGGAGCTTGTGCCTGTGATAAATAAAGTGATGACTGGGCTGCTTAGAGAGATTTCAGCAGAGTAAATCAAACTGTGGGCAAAAGTGAGGGATAGATCTCTAGCTGCAGATCCCCTTTTCAGTGTCATCCTTCTGTGTTGTTTTCTCTTGAGTCTGAAAGATACTGACAAGTCATTAAACATTTTCCGTATTGGCAACTTAAGCATTATTTATCATGCAATTGTATCACCTAATTGCAGTCAAGTTACAGCACCAAAAAGCATGTGTCTAATCCTAATTCGTTTAATTGCTCCATTCTCAATCCTCTCCTGTGTCAGGAGTGGCAAAGTCAAAGCGATAACGGCTCATCTTGGCTTGTTAACGCTATAAAAAGAAAACGATGAAGCGTCTTAAGAGTGTTGCACTAATAGGACACGTGTTTCAGTGGTAAATGTGTTTTTTTTCCCACTTCAAACATGTCAACTAACATTCTTCCTCGCCTTTTCTGCAAGACATAATAATAAACTGACCCCATTCTACTCCTGGGACAAACACTCCTCCCTTTCCTCCTTCTCTCAACCCCCACGTCTTCCACCACAGAAAACAAACACATCTTTTTCACTGTTATTTTTCATAACTCACATAAAAGGTGTAGGTTTTCCGGAGTGCAGCTTAAGTGCTACTTGTGTCCTCATTAGAGAGCAGGAATGCGAGCCTTTGTTAAAGGTGAAGACAGATGATTATGTGGCACACGAGGACTGTGACAGTCTTTTAACCGATACCTCCCTCAAGCTTCTCATTAGCGGTGCGCTCACATTAAAGAAAAAAAACAACAACACACATGCTCTGGTTTCCACACAAACACACACATTCGCAAACCATGTGAATGATTTAAAAACCTATTTATCACTCATGTAGGCAGGTGTGACGGCGGAGGAGAGCGAGAGACATACAGTCAGAGAGACCCTGAGGCTTAACACCAAGTTTAAAGGAAACAGAATAATTAGATTCACAACATCCTACATATCCAGGAAGATTCGGAAAATTCTTATTAAATTAATTAAAGGCCCCGAGGGCAGAACTGAGAACCTAAGAGGAAACAGGATACGCTGGTGCTTAAGACTTTATTTGATTGTCGACATAGACCTTGAAACGCTCTGGCTGATCCATCATGCAGCCTTTGCAGGTCAGATGCGACCACTTTGTGCGCTTCCTCTCCGGGACTATCAGCTTCTTACCCAGTTCAGCAGCTTGCTATTCATTTCAGTAAAGGTCTACGGGGCCCATGGTTCACTTGCCAATAATTACCTGAGCCAGCTCATGCCATCTGCTTGGAACGACTTTCTGGTTTAATTAGATGGGTTGTTTGTTTGTTTTTTAAACGTTATGCTCACGAAGGGAAGCGTGATGGTGGGCTGAGGGGGAAGGTGACAGGAGAAAGAGAAGAGGCCTTTAGATTATTAAAAAAAAGAAGAGAAATAACACAAGTGAGTAATAGTGGCAGTGATGGAGACTGACACACAGTAATAATGCTTTATGGAATCCTAATGGAAAGTGTGATACTGAATAAAAACAGGCAACATTACTGAAGATGGCGAGGAGAGCACTTACTGAGCATTAATCCCTGTGACATGCACTGCAGGCATGTAAACCAACTCACTCTGCCTCTGTCACACACACACACACACACACACACACAGACACACACACACACACACACACACACACACACACACACACACACACACACACACACACACACACACACACACACACACACACACACACACACACACACACACACACACACACACACACACACACACACACACCGTCTGCCTGTTCAATGATAAATGAAAGACTTAAACAGGGACACACATCTTGCATCTTAGAAAAGTCTAAGAGAAAACAAACAGCTATACTCCGTGTTCTCACCTCTCGTGAGCATTACAAATAGGATGTGACACATGCAGAATGAGGATCTGCACAGGGGAGTTCACCCAGGCATGCTACACCTCCTGAAGGAGGGACGGGGCGAGGGAGATCCACGCTCCGACAACCCCACCTGGAGCCTTCTCCTCCGGGGGGGGGGCCGATGTTGTCAACGTTTCACCGCATCCTTTTTTTCGTCTTTCTTGAACGCAGTTGACGTGGATGTGTGCAGACTTGGATACAGCGTGGGTTTTAGCGTTATGTTGATGCTGCTGTTGCTGAACTTCGTGTGATTATCAGATATGGGGCGTCAGTTTTGCTCAGCACTGATGTCACAGATACATGATTTTCCTCAGCAGCTTAAGGGGAAGCGTAAAAACTGTAATGAAATCTGCTCCATCCTGTCATTTTTAACCAAGCAAGCGGTGTGGCTGAAGGGCTGGCATGTCATTATTATGGCCTGTATGACGGTCGTCTACCACTTCAGTCTGGTTTTAGTGGTTTTCCCAAATTTGTGTGCCGATTTCAAATATTTCTTTTCGTATTATCTTCAAATTTACTTAACCATTCCTCAACAAATAACAAGTTTTAATAAATACACACAAAAAATCTCCCATCCTGAATGAAAAGGAGCAGAAGGAACATTCATCTTATATGATCTGCCCCTTTTTCACAAGACGTACTTTAACAAAACCATAATAAAATAAAAATAGTTAAAGGCCAAAACAGCCTCTCAGAGTCTTCAATTACATCCTAACGTTCAATTCCAAAGCTCCATTTCATTTCAAAAGAAACTCAGAAGCACAACATAACAGGACAAAACAGAATTAACACAGAATCAACGTCTTAGTTTTAATTGTTTTGTTTTTTAAATATACTCTTTGCTTTAGACTCTTTGCTTTCACTGTCGAGATTGTTCCATAAACTGGGTCCAACGTTCCATTAATTTGGTTGTGAATCTGGGCTTTTTAAAGATTCCTTTTAAGTAATAATGGCGCAAAGTTTTCTTATGAGCTTTATACATAATTTGCTGAATACTATAATCTACCAGATCATGTTGGATCTGTCAGTTTGGTATGTTCAATATCTACCACCACGCCATATTCATGCACACAGGCTTGCAAAACTCCAAGCCTTGATGAAACCTAGGTTCGGTTGATTTTATTACTGAAAGAAAATTTATGATGAAAATAATTTCAAAATAATTTTTTTTTGCAATTTCTTTTGGTAGATATTGTGAAATAATATGACCATGATGTGATCTGAAAGGGTTAAAAAGACATTTCTCATTTCAGTTCGACATTAATGCATCCTGTCCAGAACTGAGACTCAGTCATCTCAGTCATTCAGTGAAGTTCAAGAGCAGAGCAGCACTCCTCACTCATCTGACATTCATATACTCTCTCACCCCTTGAAGACCATGAAGGGTATTAATGACAGCCCTTTTCATTTGGAGGCCACAAGGAGCTTAATAGGTAATGCAGTGATTTGCTCATTCGCCTGGGCATCGGAAGACTAATGGCCTCATTAGCTCAGACAGAAGTAGGGGAGCGTTGCGGAAGCAGGGAAACATAATGTTTCCTGTTGGCTTAAGCAGCATGCCAATGACTACACCATCCAAAATGAATAGGATATCATGGCAGCACACAGAATGCAGCATGGCATTAACAAGACTCGGGGCATGCTGCTCCTGAAATTACTTTTGCGAATAATTACATGATTTAATTGGGCTGATTTGAGTTACGAGGTTTACTTTAAGAGGCAGATGTACAGGCAGACATTTTCTAATATTTCACCTTCTGTAAAAAAGCTCAACACCGCTGATTTGAGAGGTTTCCAAAAAGCGAAGTAATGTCTCCTGTTTTCCAGCCCATTATCTGTCAATACGGGAAATCACTACATATCGTCTCCTGTCAGCCGGGCATGTGTGGGGGAGCAGTGAGACGCTGGAACCAACAGGGAGACAAAAAAGAAACAATGAGGCTGAGCTCTAACTCAGTCCTGGTTGATAGAGTATTGATCCGGCGTCTACAGATTAAATCTCTCTCTCTCTCCTTTTTTCTCTCTCTCTCTCTCTCTACTCCCTCATTGGCTGTACCTTCTTGCCCTTTTGGAAAAATTGCGCAAATTAAATGTTAGAGATAATGGTATGACATCAGATTGCTTAAGCTCCCATGGAAACCAAATGAGCTGCAGACTTAATCACATGCAGGTTGCGTTGTTTTCTAAACCACGGCCAATTCTTGTTTTGTCCTCATCCAAATTGAGGTTGACGTGAAAATAAAGGCAGACAGTCGACCAGTCTGTCCATGATTGATGACATGGTATGTTTTCAAATTTGCAAACTCTGCCTACTTGTTCAAATCCAACATTGGGGAGTATCAGACATGAGTTTTGTTTTTCTGTTGGGGGAGAGCAAAATAATAGTCCTTTATCCTTTTTGGTTCAACTTTGGTAAGTGTTGGTCCAATATGAGTGCAGCCCCATATGAACGACCTCTGCAGATGATCAGTTTACTTTGTGACTGACAAATGTCATTTTACTTTTAGTATTTTTTCCACATGACGTGCCATTGAGGTGTTGAACATTGTTGACCAGTAAATTGGATTTTCTTCCTTACAACCTTTCCGCTATTGTATGTTGTATTTCTATTTATGTGTTGATGTGTTTTGCAAATCTGTTGCCTCAAATTGCCCCTTGATGGATGAATTGTGTGTGTTGAATGGACATTAATTCAAAAGTGTCCCTGATAAACCTCCTCATATCTTCACTGCGCCAAAGGGCAAATAAACTAAATCAGCAACACTAAAATATGCCAAAAGTTATGCCTTATACATGCACAGTGCAGGAGTTATGGAAAGTAAGCTGCCCAGCATTTACTCTGACCTTGTGTACTGTTCAAAGACACAAACTGAGTTAATTATAGCGCTCAGGCTACTAAAAGACATATTTTCTCTTGCCCTGTCAGGTCACATTGGCACAGACCACCTCCTGACCAAGAGGGAGAGTGCCCAGCAAAGCCTCTTAGCTCCTCCGAGGCAGCATGAGAGTGATTTATACTGAAGACAGTTTGGTTCAGCTCGACTAAACCCCAACAGATTTAACCCTAAAATAAGATAGAGCAATATCAGACAGAGATACAGGTGGTTGAGCTCCGCCGTCTGAGAGAAGACTGCTGAGCTGCATCCACATTCACAGCAAGTCTTGAATCTGCAAACAGATTTCAAGCTTCAATGCAATTTTTTTTTCTCTGCATGGACACAAATACCCTAAAACAATAGCACAGAGCACCACTGCTCTATCAGCAAACACACAAACTCACACACCCGTGACCTTCACCGCATGATGCCTCCTCCATGTGACCCACCTTCTGCTGCACTCCCTTTAGCCTGCATGTGTTTGCTGATTTAGAGGGGCAAAATATGCCATATGTCAACATTTCCATCCTACAGCTTGACGTCTTCACTGCGACAGAGTGTTCCTTCACATAAACTACAGCTTCAAATACAAAGCTTTTAAATGGAGGAACACCGGGGAGCTTTTACTGTCTAGTAACACAATACATCTGATCCAAATCTGCCTGGAATATGAAGGAATATAACTTTGCAGAGCTCAGACATGCCTATAGTTGCCTTGCCCATCATTTTTTACTACACATCCAACGTGGAGAAATGCAATGTGACATGCATTAAACGGCTGTCGAACGGGGGCATCAGTAAAGAAAATCACATTATAAGAACAGAGAGGAGGAGACAGAGGCAAGGTGATTTAGCTTATATAGCTTACATACGCTATTTTTGAAAGCAGCATTGGTGATGCAACCCTGCTGTAATGTCATCCAATCCTATGCAATTACCATTTCTGCTGGAAAAGCCTAACCTAGATTTAGCCAGGAATTTTACATTAAAACAACTAATGCTGTATGTGGCGGCGAAGGTTCTGCTCTCTGTTCGCTGCATAGATTCCCAAAGGCCAGGGAGCAAAATCAGACGCCACACGAGACGGAACAGAGCTGGGCAGACACATATCACTGAGATATGGAAGACGTGGCCTCGAGACAAACGCCTCCAGGAAGAGACGAGAGGAAGCACACCGGAGGAAGGTGTGATGGGGGAGGCAGCACAGCCCCGTCTGCAGCAGAGCACCTGGCACAAAAATATAGAAAATTACTCAGCATTTAATTGAGAAACCTTCAATTTAACACATTTTGGTAGAGGAATTTAATGAGAGGCAAGGGAGGCAAGGGTTTAACCAGCCCTCACTGCTGTTTCTTAATCCATTAAGGGTCAGACAACGTGTACTTTTCTGCAGTGGGAGAGCATGCATCCCCCCAAAATCCTTCTTTTTAATCACAAAAAAGGACATAAAGACAGGAAGCATCCTCATAAAACTAATTCTGCTAAACAGATGGAAGATTAAACGTTCAGAGATTCAATTTGATGAAGGCTCGATTCCCCAAATCGAACGCCAGGAGGAATAAAAAGCAGTTTTGAAGCAAACTATGCAGATAACGACACACTGTCAAATAATAGAGCTCACATCTATAAGTGGTAACTTTCCAACTGAGGTGTCATCCAAATGAGAGGTTGGTGCAATCTGTCACCTGCCCCACAATTGTTGCTAATAAAGTCTCTCTGGTGTAGAAAAAGCAAGGAGACACACAACGTGAGGGCGGGTATCCCTCAGCCAAACAACTGACACCTCCACTGCTGCCATTCCCTGCAGAGCCTCTCCAGCATGCTTCATGGACTTGACTCAGAATAAACACAGCAGCTCATTCTGCCTGGCCTGAACCAAACACAGTCTGCAGCCCGGAGTTTAAATCAAAAATCCTGGTAAAATGAACTCCTGCAGAAGTTGCAGCCTCCTGCTTTGTGTGCTACTGTGTGTTACTTAGACCTGAGGTCTTGTATTTCTCATCACAGTCACAGCATTCTACCCAGGCTTTTCCCCCCAGAGATGTATTGATCAGACTCTGTGTTTTTAACCTTTAATGATTCAGCAGAACCTGACTGCACACGCATAAAATTCCTCAGAGATGCTTTGCACATCTACACCATTCACACCAGCATGAAGCTGCTCCAAATGTGCAGGTGGGGATTCAGAAGCCTGCCTAAGGTACATAATGAAGGATATTTGAGAATAGAAAGGCAGGGGGATTAAATTTCCCAAAGTGGAGCTTAAATCTCAAATCTCTAAAGACAACGTCTTCAACATCTAGGTTATTGCTGCCCGTGCATTTCAATCTTGGTTTTAAAGTTGGAGAAGAAATGTGGAATGAAAGCTACAAAGATAACTTTACAATCTGACAACCCAGTTCAGAGATTCAGAAAGAGAAAACTTTCAAAGCGTCATAGAACGTCTCCTCTGAGGTTGCAGTAAAACAGATCTTTGATTAAGGAAGTGTATGAATTCACTCACATGAGCATCCACTTCAGAGGAGTGACTACAAAACATCTTGACTCCAAAGACAACCTGACATCTTGATCTAAATATGTTTTGGGCTGACAAATACCATCTGAAGTGTGCCTTCATCCCAGCACACACTAACATTTCCATTCACTCTTATAGAATTAGGGGGAGAAAAAAAGACACAAAGCATGCATTTAACCCTCTTCTACAGCAATTTGAGAGCAAGAATGAGTCAAAAATGAGAAAAACAATTCAGATTAATGAGGAGAATCCCGACATGATAAACCCTCCTCTATACGTTTCAATGCCGATGCACACACCAACAGTCTTCTTTACAATCATTACGCATCTGTCAGAAGTAATTATGACTCCAGCACAAAATGCTAACACTCATCATTAGGGCCTGACTGACGCAATCCATAACAGCTGCAACAACCAAAGAGCTGCTTGATTCATCATTTTAAGAAGAATCTGTGATGGAAACAGCCTCATTTAACCTGAACCGCTTCATGAGGCTTATTCAAAGTGGATATAGCAAACATATATATATATATATTTCTAAAAACAACACCCTTAAAGCTCTTCAGAGGTTGATATCTACTCACTCTACTTTTAAAGTAGTCTTCCATTATGCGTCTTCAATATGTCTAGAATTCGAGAATGAGTGCTTGAAAGAGTCTTGCCACTCAAAGTCAAAGGCAGATAAATGCATTAGGGATCATATAGCCACTGTAGTACGTGGAGATGTGTGGCACACTGGATTATAGTGTCTGTCTACTAACCAAGGGACTGTAATGAGAATTGGGAGATTAGCCTTTTACCCTGCAGAAAGAATGAGACACGTCTCTCTCTCTCTCTTTTCTCCATCTCTCCTTCCTCGTCCTCCCCTCTTTCTCGCCTGACTATAATAACACGAAATACAATGCCAGCATGCAGACCAGATTTTCAGAGAGACCCTCACTGGCCTTAAGACTAAGCCGTTCAAGTGGCGAGCACTGATAGCATTACCCACCGCCGACGAAAATTAGCATAACTGTAAAACTGCCCGAGGTGAAATTTCTTGTTCTGGAAAATCTGCCCCTAGCAACGAGGCAGCGTAATTAAGGCACAGTCAGATTTTGGTCCCAGCTGCTGTTTGCCTTTGAACATAACTCGACAGATACATGCAAACACCACGCACACTCACACGCACATTCACCCACTGCTGCTCGCATGTGGGTAGACATCCATCTCTAAGCATTTCAAGCTTCATACTTAATCTGTTTTGTTTTTTTGTGTTTTTCTCTTTGCAAACACATGCAAACAGCACAGAGGAGTCAGACTGGAGGAACAAAGTCACAGACAGCTGCCGATGGGGCACTAATTTCTGTTGTCCATTGAAAGAAGCCATAGGAACAGATCAGTCATACCGTTACTTAAGTCTTCAGTCGATAAATACATCAAGGATGTAAATACATCTTGACACCCTGAGGGTTAGAAGGGCAGGGTATTTGCTAGCAGGCACAGAAAAAAAATGACTTGGATGTAAAACACCTTCATAAATTATCAATTGTCACATTCAACCACCACTCATTCTTGTCTAAACACACAGTACTCTCTCTTCCCTTTTTGTAATGCAAGGCTGTACGTCTGCATGTGCTGCATATTACATCAGTAACAAATACACGGCATCTTTGAGCGTGAAAATACTGAAGGTGACACAACAACTGCTGCAGTTTCAGTCATGCACGCAAAGTTCAAATGGCTCGATTAAAAGCTGGGTACATTTGGTTCACATTTAGGGCTGACCTCACTGAAACCAACAGGAGAGAAGTGAAGCGATGCATCAGCTGTTTTCATTCAATCTCACTCAGACCTTGATGGGCTGAGGAACACTGCAGCAGCAATGCATCTAAATTCCTGACGACCGAAATGTTGGGTTCAATGTAACACCAGCAATCATCTTCCTAGGCCTCGTCTCTAAAGGTTAAAGGAAAGTGAAATTGGCTTTGGCGCTATAACACTGGATTAATCAGTGGATTATAAAATTAGAAACTTGTTTTAAAGCATGTCTAAGTCAATTTCACCTATTTTAATTTGTTTTACAACAGTTTTTACAAGCCGTGGCATTTATAAAATGCATGCTTGTGCATAAATGTTCATAAACTAAGTGATTTTAGGTTGAGGAGTCTTGATGTTTGAGGAGGCGGAACAGCTGCACACCACAGAGGGATCACCTGCACCTGCGTAGAAGTGAAAAGCTGCAGAAACAATCCTGCAACAAACACCTTCTTTTGTTGCTCGACTTATGTGCTGCAATTTGCTGTTGTGCATTTTGGCTCCACTTCAATTACAGTTAATGTATTTCAAAATAACGTACGCCTGGTGTTCCCAGCAGTATTGTCGTCTGACAGGATGAGAAAATGTTCTGCATTAACTTATAACCTCCCATAATGATGCTCCGTTTGTCTTCATTCGAGCCAAACAGTTACATTGGTTTCAGTTTTGGTGCCTTATTGTTTTATTCAGCTTTTGGTCCAGATTGCAGTGTGAGACAGAAAACACATTCACATCGTTGACCTTTTTACAGCAGACATTACAGGTTATTTTTTATTAAGCTGTTCATCTTATCTGCTACCATTTTATCTAATCTGTGCAAAACAACCACTCTAAAATCAATGACACCGCAGCACTCCTCACCCCTGCTACCACCTCCCACCCCCCACCCCGGACCCTGCATGCTCCACAATAACACCCTCCTTGGCTTGCCTCAAAAACTGTCTCCCCTATCTCTCTGTTTATTTTTCTTCACTCTCCATCGCACTGTGTCTGGCGATCCCTGTCAGAAGAGATTACATCATTTTCCATGCAGGATAGGTACACAAAAACCAGAGGAGTGGAGGAGTGTCTATAGCTTAGACATGAGTATCTGGTTGCGTGAAGCCTGTGAGTGTGTGTGCATACATCTTTGTGTGTGCATGCGTGTGGCCAATGGTTATGCACTTAAAACATATCTATCTCTAGGCAGAGCTTAGCTGCTGAGCTTTGATCACAATATGACCCCAAAAGTACATGAGTGCAGGCGGAACACAGAGAAACCATCTGCCAGCAAACATTTCCCATTACTCTGCTCTCCATTGCCGCTCACCTCCTGCAACTTTCATCAGAACTTTTGCCAAGTATACCGAGTTAACAACCGTGGTGTGTCGGGATGAATCTTGAATTAGCATTAAATTCTTTATATAGCCATGATTTAAATATAAGACTTCTAAATCAAAACAGACATGCTGACCTTTTCTAAAATGAGATCTGCCTCCTCCTTGAGGAGACTGGAGAAATCTATTAAGAGCTGCACATTACTGTCATTTCAAACACGTTTATGTTTGTATCCGAATTGTCACGACTTAACAGGTTTTCAAACCCTTTTCAAAACACCAAAATCGTGACATTTTCATTCCCAGTGCATCAAACAGAACCCATTTCACTGTACATTAATATTAGCGATGCTCCGATGGCGATACCAGTAACGGGTATCGGTCCGATACTGGTTTTTTTGTACATAACATTAAGTTCTGTTAGCTGAGCAGATAGGTGAATAAGGGACAATGTTAGCAGAGTGGAAATATTTTAATGTGTGATGATGACAAAAGTAATGCAGACTGCAAACTGTGCTCTGCTGAACTGTAGAGAGGTGTGAAAAATATCCCCATTAATACAAGTAATTGGATTGAACACCAGAAAAACAACATCTTGCTGAAAAAGTCTTGCTGAAAAAAAACAACACACTTCGACAGTTTGAAAAACAGACCTGCAGGGGGAAAAAAAAAAGCTGATGAGCAGAAAAGCTCAGATCTTTGCACAGAGCCAGTAAATTGTGTCAGAATGTGTTAGATTCCCTCAGACAGATCCACACTGAGCAGAGAGTGAGGCATCAGGAGTCTCTTCTACTAATTGGAAAGCTAGTTTTGTAGAGGAATATGATTTAATTGCACATTTCTGGCTTCTCATATAAAAACATCTACAGCGGAGTAAATTAGCCTAAAAGGCTCATTCTTATTTGCAATTGTTATTCAGGTAATGTAATATTTGACACCATTAAAGACCCATTTAACTTAGGTTTAGCTCATAAATCCTGCATATGTGCAAAAGCTGAATCATAAATCATGCCCTGACAGGGAAGAGAAACTAATTTGGCTAAACCTGCAGAACATTTTACCCCCATATACTACATATAATGGATGAATGTGAGCACGAATGGTGGTTTGTCTTTCTGTGTTGGTCCTGTCACTGGTGACCTGTCCAGATTGTACCCCACCTCTCACCTTACTGTCAGCTGGGAAAGGCTCCAGCTCCCCCCGTGACTGCAAGGATAAGTGCTTATACACAGTGGATGGATGAGGTTCTAAAATGACCATTTGACATGCATGCACAAACAATTGTGACATGTATACTAAAAATACCTCAGACCAAAACATCAAATCTGTGTGGAGCGCTGAGGAGACTCTCATGTTGAATTAATTAAAATTAATAAATGGGAATACTGGAAATTTTTTCATGTTGTGCTAAATCTTCAATCTGAGCATGGATTTTAAATCTTTTCATGTTTTTTCTTCATTATTTTTGTTTTATTGTTTTGAATTTTATTATTAAGGACACACTGTATTGCGTTTGGTTGTAACGTTTTCTTGCAAGGACCCCAGGAGGACTAGCAGTCATTAAATTGGCAGCTACTGGGGATCCTAATAAAACAATAAAAAACAAAACAAACATATCCACCCCCCACCCCCAGCTCCTCCCATGATCATATTATAAGCGGGATCTGGATCCCATTGTGCTTAGTGGTGCAACATCATGAAATGTCCATGTCTGGGTACCTTTTATTATGATTGGTCTGCTATTAGCTATGATATTGGCAAAATTCCACTGAAAAAAAATTCAAAACATGGGCCAGAACAGAACCTCCTCCATCTCTGGTTGATGGAGATTAATTGATTACTCAAGACAATGATCGGTGTAACGGCTCATAGCCGAAGCACTACTTTGATATTGAAGAATACATAGATAGATAGATCTCCCTGTCTAACTGTGACTGCATCTAGTTGATCACTGCTGAGTCCCTTTGTGTTTACCGTCTTTTTACATCCAACCTTTATTTATACAACGTGGCCAAATGAGTCGTTCACTCTCTTTTCCAAGGTGCTCTGTGTAAAAAAAAAACATGCACAAATAATACATACACAGTATGAAAAAAACAAACCACAGTCCTTCAAGGCCCTTTAGGAGGCATGCATTGGCTTCAGATGATCTCTAGCCAGGCATAGTGGGTCTGATGGGTGCAATGATGGTTAAGACATGAAGGCAGGTGAAATAAATTGAAGCACAGCGACAGCCTGCATGCAAAGCTGGAACATTCCGATGGTGGCGGAGTAATGAGTCACTGCGGAGCTGGGCGAGAGGATGCCGCTGTCGCTACTTCTGTGAGTGGAGGTGACGCTCGTATTTCATCCGGCTACACTGACTCATCAATAAAGAGAGAAGTGACTCGGCGCTTTGGTTGCTTTGTCACAGCCATTTGCTCATCGTTTCAATTCACAACCATGCTCGGTGCTGACACTCTGTTAGCCTGGCTTGACTTGGCGATGGCATAATGCCCGCTGTAGGTCTTTGATGAGTGTGTGTGTGTGTGTGTGTGTGTGTGTGTGTGTGTGTGTGTGTGTGTGTGTGTGTGTGTGTGTGTGTGTGTGTGTGTGTGTGTGTGTGTGTGTGTGTGTGTGTGTGTGTGTGTGTGTGTGTGTGTGCGTGCGTGCGTGCGCTCATCCACACAAACAGATGAATAAAGATAAAGTGAGACTAACACAGCCAATCCCAACATCCCCGGAGCCGTCAGAAAAGATTCACAAGCCGCCCTGTTGAGTCACATGAAGTGTCATTTTTAACAAACATTAGTCACGTGTTACAAAGGACAACAGCTCTTGCGATGTGCACACCAACATCCTCCCTCATGGGTCTGTTGTTTCCTGACAGTGATTCTGGTTGAAAGGTGCTGTCTGCCTGCTGCCCCTGGCCCCAAGTCCTGGTTTGACCAAACGTCCAACGTGTGCCTTATTATTACAGCCATGAGTAGCAGCATCTACTGTTATATGTTCTTATATACTAAATAGTGGGATTTCAAAACCAGCTCACCTGACGCATAAACAGACTCTTCTCATTATTGCAATTTAACAAAAACTCCATTGTTAATATTTGAATGCACTTGACACTGTTTTACACAACCTGTACTGTTGAGAAAATATTTTTTTTGTGTTAAATGACAATCAATGAAGCTCTAAATAAGTAGAACTAGAATATAAAAGGGGAAATAGGAGTCATCAACTTCGTCAGGAGGGGTTAAAAAAAAGTAGCATTTGGAACCTCATGTGTTCATGTCAGCTTTTTAAAGTCTTAGTTATAGTTTAAAAGTGACAATCAAGTGTTGAAACCACACAGAAGGTTGTTGTCTTTAAAACCCCAGACTGCAAATCATGCTGTTATTTTAATACCATGCAGTATTTCAATGATCAAAATAATTAATTCAAGTTATTTTTAAGGTGATGCAAACAAATTGTTTCTTCTTACAGTACGTACTGAGCAGCAAACATTTAAGTGTAATGGAGGATAAATACATGACAAGGGAGGGCAAAGGGTTGTGACTGAGTGATGTTTTATACCCCCACATTAATCCCCTCTCTCTCTCTCTCTCTCTCTGGCTCATCCTCTCTCTCTCTCTCTCTCTCTGTCTCTCTCTCAGCATCTTTGCTTAGTGACGCACACTAATCTCAGATAATAGCTCAATTGCAGGCTTCTTAAGGATCACTTTGGGCCAGCCGGCTTTGAGACACAGGGCAGTAGGCCATCAGGGCCATCAGGGCCATCAGGGCCATCAGGGCCATCAGGGCCATCAGGCCCAGGGACCAAGCAAAATAAACTAACACACAGTTGCACATACAACACACAAACACACATGTGGATGGGAACTAGAACCAGAGCAACGGCTTCTTGGAGTTCTTTTAGACGACTGATGTCAACAAATGTGCAAAGCATCGAAGGGCATTCTGGGAGAAAATGTCTCATCACTGTTTGGAGGTTTGACTGGGATATTATTTAAAACTTTATTGATACTTAACAGCACAATGGGTCCTCCTTAATGTTGAGTGTTGTGAAGGGACAGATGTCTAAATTGCTATCATTGCACAAATCAACACTACGTGTGCTACTTGTAAAATATATCATTGATTGCAGAACATACAGGGCTCTGATGTGATCTCTGTAGCGGCTGAAATTACTTTTATTACAAGGAGAGCATAGCATGAAAAAAGTACAGCTGGGTACCAGTACAGACACTGGTATTGGTTTAAAAGTGAGCATTATCCAATCCTATAGCCGCAGTATCGTTATCATCGTTTATATTTACTGACGTGAAAAGTTTCAGTTCGACTTTAATGACTTATTAGTAGCTTAACTATAAATAAAGATTTTCTATTTCAAATTGGTACATTAATGAAGGCTCTATCAAGATCATGTGATCTTCAAGTGATCAAGTTACCAGAACATAAAATGATCTCAGACCCAAAGGGAAGCACTGCATGGAGAGATAAAGGCGTAATCCTGTTGTCAGCAGCCACTGAGACTACAGAGAGAGTTTGATAAGGACACAAACATCCTCATGCTGTGGGTCAAAATTATTTATTTTCCCAGCTTTCTATCACATTGACTTCAGTGGTATTTATCCGATTCTCTTTGTGTTTCCACATCATCAACGCGCCTTCACTTCCCCGCTGTCAAACACATCCCTTTACATCACAGACAAGCAGAGGCAGAGACTGTGGGAGAAAATGGATGCTCACAAAACCGAGACATGATTTCAGCACCGATAAGTCAAAGGATGAAGCGTCTCTCGCCTGTACCAGAAACTTTATGAGCTGAGTGTTACTGGGCCTGTGCAATATCAGGAAATCTGGGAAAGCAGTTTTTCAATGAGAAGATGATGACATGATCTGTGATAACTAAACAAATATTGAAGTGCCCATATTAGCTCTTCTGTCTGTCCCCAGCCAACACGTTCGCTAACCTCACAGTCGCCACCAAAATGAAAACAATTCATTAATCCGAGGGTAGCTGACGATTGGCCAAATGTTTTCATCTTATAGATCAAGTGTTCGGAGAGAGGAGGGGAAAAAATAGGAGATGTAGGTCACAGTTTTCTCATTAGAAGAAGGAGAGAGCAGCTGAGCAACACAAAAGAAAGACAAAAACTAAATCTCATGGTCTGTCACAGTTATTACATAATCGGATGATATATATACACATATACATATGTATATACTATATATATATATATAGTATATACATCATGTGGTTGCGCTCATTCTGCTATGAGTGGAGAATTAAATTAGCATTTATAGCACCACCAACTGTTTATCTCTTGAGGCGCTATAACTTTTTTCGATGAGCATCTCTTGACGTGAACATCATTTAGTGGCAAAGCCAAAACACCACTGCACTGCTGTCTGTGCTGTGGGCACTTTCTTTTTCTTTTTTTCTTTTTTAGCCAACTGAAAAAGGAGGAGGTGATTTGTTATCTTAACAATAGCAGTCAAAATCCCACAAAGGAAAAAAAAAAAGAAAAAGAAAAAAACAATTTACTGAATTTGGACAGACGGCGGCGGCAGCAGGTCGACTGTAGAAGAAGCATTCAGAGGAGAGTCGAAAGTGCCAATCAATGTCTATTTTTAATGTTAATAAATAATATAATATTTATTTAATAAAATAATATTAAACTGTCAGAACTGAACAGAAGAAGACAATTAATCATCAGGTAAAATTTCATAACCGTGACCAGCTGGATTCTCATAAATCTCAAAAACAACACCAGAAACCAGAAGAAAAAAAAAAAAAACAACCAGAAAAAAATAATAGTATTAGAAATGTAAGTCAGGAAGCATGTAGTGACTACTGTCAAGAGCTGAAAAAACACTTTCAGTGGGAAGGACATGATCTTCCCCCAAGAACACAGCGAGACACTCTGGTGAAAAGCAACAATACTGTTGGAAACCAAAAACCTCTCACAGATTATCTAATCAACTTACCGAGAACATCCAACATGACAGACCATGCACTTGAGACAACGACATTAATAAAATATAGCTACACATTGAATTTACACTTGTGGTTTTACTTTACCCTCAATTGGTGTCAGATATAGGCTTTTTTTCAAAAGTGAGTTTTCCTCTGAAGTATTTATTAGGTAAAAAAAAAAAACACAAAGCGAGGAAGCTCACAGTTTGTTGCTGACTCTGCATCACAGAGGAAAACAAAAGAAGACTTTGAGCTCGACGCGGAGATGTGAAACGCCCCCCTGCAGGTATACATGATAAATTCATGAACATCAACGAATCATTATCATATCTAGGGATGAAGAAGAAAGCCAAGCGGATGAGCTGAACTTTGAAGGTATGACGCCGAGAGATGGATACTGGGTGATACGGTGCTATAATCAGGATGAGGATTAAATGACGACTTGGCACAAATCTGACCGGGACAATTCAAAGCAGAATTCTTTTGTCGCCTCTGCTGCTGTCAACTCCAGACGAGGTGAGAGGCACGGAGGCTCTGCATCTCATCCTCACCAGAGAGGATATACAGCCAGTAAACAAAACATATAGTTTGTATTTCCCATCATGCAACTTTTCAATTATCTTTTCAGAAAAAGTGCATATCGCCGCGATGCATTCATGGTTCTGTGTGTATTTATACTCACATACGTTTGGTCCACGCTTGTGTCCATGCATACTTATGAGTGCAATTATGCATGTATGAAAGTATGGGTGCATGCAGCGAGCGACTGGTCAGTGGGGAAATGATGGGGGATGGTGATGGGAGACTGCAGACTGGGGATGCAGACTGGCGGGGGGGGGGGGATACGGGAACAGGGTGGAGGACGGAAGAAGGTGCATACATTGCATGATGTATGAACAATAACAGTGTTGAACATGCTTCAGACCTGCTCTGTGAGGATCAGCTACAAGCACCAGGCAGGTTAGAAACAAGGTGACACTGATATGACAGAAAAAGCAGCTGTGGCTACAGGTTTCCTCCTGTCAGCATATTTCATAACCATGGTCTGTGTGGCACATTCAGTCACTAGATTCTTATGGATGTCGTGCTGAAATAACAAAATACTGTATTCTATATACTACTAATGGAATAAAACGTGAGACAATCTACTGAACTGTTTATAAAATGAATTTAATATAGCAAGCACCACCACAGTCAACAAGACAGTGTATGATTCCAGCACAGGAATTAGCTGCGTGTCAATTAGATCCTCACAGCACTCCCTCTGTGCAGCATACAGTATGTCGCACAGGTTTACACGTCACTGAACTAACTACCCTGCCTGTCCCTATACGTCTCTCAGGCATCTCAGATGGAGACAAAGAGTTTGCAGAACCAACAATTGAGTATTAACAACAACAGCAACAAAAGGAGGATGAGGAGGAGGTCATGTGATCACCCATGTCTGTTTGTCTGTCTGGATATCTCAAAATGCTGTCAATGGATTTTTTTTGGGGGGGGGGGATATTGGGTCAAGGAAGAGTTGATTAATCTTTTAAGGAAGACCCGGGTACCGATGTGGATTCTGGATTCACTTTCCTCAAAATAATAACTACGGCGTTGGCAGAAGTATAAACGCTCTGAGTGCGTTCTAGTTTTAATAATTGCACATTCATTAAACATTGCAAAAGCCACACGATGAGCCAGAGAAATTCCTCCGCATCAAACAGGGTCAAAGTTGAAAATATCCCCAGAAAAACACGAGGATGCCATGCAGAGACAAATGTAACACATCTTCTTCCTGCAGATACAGCAAGGCATACAAAGAAAAGGACACTGAGTGAAGGCCACTCACTTATAATGGCAATTAATGCTGGGCTGCCGTAATGGTGCGTTGACAGGAGGAGTGTTAGGGTAACAACGCCAACACCTCCAAACTAACGCACAGCGGAGCCATGAGGTAGATCAAAACAACAGGTCTGCATATGGAAGAGTTAAAAAAGGTATGTGTAGAAATATGTATGCGTATGCATGTGTGGAGGGGTGCAGAAATTCCTCCCGAGCCTCAATTAACCCAGACACAAAAGAGCACAGCTGCACAGCAAAACATGCAGAGCTTTGATTCGGGCTTTGGCACAACTTCACTGGTTTCAGCGCAACCATTCTTCAAAATATAGGCCACTGGCTCGCAGTCAGAAAGAAACGGGAATTCTATGGTTTCCACACAAAAACAACACATCCAAAATAGCTCTGTGCACCAAACCAAGGAGCTTAAGTTTTCACCTGTATCCGTTTGTTTGTTGGTTTGTCAGCAGGATTGGGCAAAATCTACTGACTGGATTCCCATGAGACTTGGCGGAAGGATGGGTTTTGAAGTATTATTAAATTTTAGTTCGTATCCAGTTAAAGGAGCAGATCCAGGATTTTTTTTCTTCACTTTCTTTAACTGTAAATTATTAACAGGGCCATATGTTTGATTTTGGATAAGGCTTGACTGAATTATCAGGAACAGATGGACCTTGGTGGAGGTATGGGCTCTACTGAGTGCCATTTCTAGTTATTTTAAGGTAAAATAATTTTTTTTTAAATAAAATAGGACTATGCAATCAACCCTGATTTCAAATACATGCTTGTGGAGCTTTCTATATATAGGTGTAGTAGGGATGAAGTCACCTGCACACGCTCTAGGGCTGAGGCAAAGACACACAAACACTAATCCCCCCTCAGAACATGATTTTATTTGTGCCTCTTTGTAAACCCTAAAAAAATAAGGCACTGAAAAAATGGGGGAATGCAAATAGAACAACAAATCCACCATAAAAATAATAAGAAATTATGAGGACTGGGGCTTAGGGGAGATACTGGTGCGTTTCCTGGTTCATAAGCACAGATTCAATACACATTCCAATCAGGAGACCATTAAGTCAAGCTCTGATGGGCAAGAGACGGCAGCAGTTCCATGCATCGTCTCTTGATGATATTTATGATATAAATATGATTAGAACAATTAATGAGGAAAAAAAAACACCCAATAGGATGAGATTATAGGAAAACAATGTGTGGGTGTTGTTATGGTTCCTCAAGTGCACATTTTCAGTGAGTGGGTGGGGAGGGGAGGGGAGGGAGGAGCTGTGGTGACCTAATAATTTAGAAAAACAACAATTAAAAATGTTTTGTGCCATTTTGATACTGTTGAAACAGGTAAATCCTATTTATTATGATGTTTGGACAGCACTTTTTTTTTAAAAATCACATTTTTTTAAACAATATTTGTCTCCACTGATTTTAACACTTACGACAGTTTTCTTCATCACTGTTGTCTGAGCAGTCGTCATCATCGTCGCACCTCCAGATGATCGGAATACACCTCTTGTTGTTGCACTGAAACTGTCCATCCTCACACTCATCCGTTGCTGGAAAAACAAAACAAGAGAAGAGGATGAGGAGTGGGGGGGGGGGAGAAGAGCGTCCAGATGGATCAGCAGCACACGGGTATAGTAGACTGGTAACTGCTTGTAGTTCAACTGTCATTTGCAAATGAATGCCTAATTAATATTCAGCATTCATTCGGGTCAATTGGCTGCGGCGCTGGGAGCGACATGTTCTGTGTTTTCCTCCAGCTATTGATCTACTTTAACCAAGATGATTATAAAAAAAAAAAGTGCTCAGGGAGCAGAGGGGAGCAGCATCAGAGGAGGCCCTGACACAATTCTCCACAGCATGAAGACAAAGATTTAGTGTGGACCACTACCTCTGATGCAGTACGGGATGCTCACAGCCTGGGAACACATGACAGACGAGCAGAGGCGTCTGAACCCCGCAGTTGTTGCACAGCATTCAGGGACCAAGACAACACACGTTAGAATTAAATAAGAGTAAAGTATTTTTTTTTCTCTCTTTCTATTTCTCATAAGCTGTGCAGGTAGCGCTCCAATGCCTCACCTCTACACCCCTTCACACACACGCGCAAAACACCACGGCTTATGTTTTACATCTCTACCGTCTCCACGCGTAAGAATCAAACACCGAGGCCTTTACTGACCTGCTGAGAAATGAAGCCTCAGGAGAAATGGCTGAAAAAGTAGCAAGGTCCTTAAAAGCGTCCACATTTCTGAAGGAGGCGACGCGGCTCATTCACGTCCACAAAACAAAGCCCGAGAGCCGGTGTGGTTGTAGCGATGCTGCGACGCTGCTGCCTGCCTCTCCGCTCTGAAACACCCCCTCCCTCCCACTCACTGGCTGCCTGGGGCGTGACGTCACCGCGTGGGGCGGGGAAAAGAGAAGAATAGAATAGAATGGAATAGAATAGAATAGAATAGAATAGAATAGAATAGACTCCCACCCTTCTGCAAAGTAGTTTGTTTTTTTCATAATCCTGCTAACAGACAAACAAACAGACTGTGATGAAAACATGAGCTCCATAACTAAAAAATATGAATTCTGTTGTCCTTTCTGAAAAGAAAAAGAACCAATAAGTTATGTGGGCTGTTTTCTGATGGAACTGTCAGCTAGAGACGTGCTATGCAGGAAGCCCAACTGCATGGTTGAGCAAAATAAATGGAAAATCAACATCAGACAAATTCATTTCGGTGCAGCACATTCAGAACAACACAGCTTTTTCTCTTCTTCTTTTATTATCAACAAATATTAACCAAGGAAGTACAAGTATGCTGATACATTCATGTGTGAGAGTCAGAAAAAGACAGAGGGGACCTCAGGTTGTTCATGTCACACCCACTCAGCCAGTGAAATCAATTTAGATCTGTAACAGTGGTACAGTGGTAGAAACTAGCAGGAACAGATAGGGGAGATCAGGAAGGCAAGCAATTTTCTGACCCTGTGCTGTTTGTGTGGCCGCCTCAAAATTTTATCAACTCTTCCTTCACCCAAGATCCACCCCTACGCAAAATTTCATCAAAATCCATTCTCAACTTTTCATCAGTGATGACATAACCTCCTCCAGCTTTCATCAGCGGAGGCAAAAAATGGAAAGAAGCGAAAGAAAGTATGGAAGATGGACAAAGATATAAGACATAAGACACTTTTGGTCCAACATGGCTTCAGTGAGGCATGAACCAGCCCTCCTGGCGCCATCTGTTTCAGCATCAATAAAAGTCTCCTGTACAGTACCTGTTCAACAACCTCATTATTTATATGAGCCCAATGAAATAATGTGATATGATTGTCATCTACCGATATATATGCAAATTATGCATGGTTTAAAGCAGGTATAAGGCTTCTCAGAGGCAGCTGCAAAAGGCCACTTGTGCCTCTTTCATTATCCAAACTGCAGCCTTGTTGCTCTCACTAAACACAATGAGGTAATACATGTCTGCACATAAAAGTACATCAGTGGTATTTACAAAGTCTAGTGGCTCCCGGCCAGAGCGAAAGAGGCAGTCTTTCAAATCTAGGCCACAACCATTACTATAATCATTTTGATGGAGATAAACTGAAGGATAACTTAATCCTCCTCCCAACCTCAACATGCAGTTAATACACAAACAGACACTGGAACACATATGCACATATGATTGTATTCACAGCCACTGACGGGAAAATCATGATGGTCGGGGGACTGTTGTCATGGTTTCACAGCAACCAATGCGGCAGGAATGAGGCAGCAGGAGCAGACTGGAAGTGGTTGTGAACAGGTGTTCAATCTGTAATGGTAATTATTGTTTGAAGATTAGTATGTTAGCAAAATCAGCCAACGTAACACTGGCTTGTTGTAGACCTGCGTGTATTATCAATTCTGATTCTGAGCTGTGACAAGGGCGTTTGGTTCTACAGGAAAATATTCCAACTCAAACAGCTGCCTGATTTTCTGAGACTCCCTTCAAGATACTGTGAAAACAGATACGTGGAATATACTGAACACATGTACATATTTGTCAACAGAATTTGAGCGGAATAAGCCTTTTGTGTACATAAACATATTCTTAGATTTTTTTTTACTTCAACTCATGAAAAATGGGAGCAAAAACAAAAGTGTTTCATTTATATTTTTGTTGAGAACTTTTCAATATCCAGTGTTTCCCATGCAGTTGTTGTTGAGGATGTGATTCACTTGCTGAGCGGAGGTTTATGTGGAATAACCGTCTGCTTCCCCACAAATTCATACGCTGCAGCCTTATACTGTAAAACACTTCATATGATTCTGCAGAGTACAGCACATGCCACATCCAATCCCTCCTGATTCAAGCTTTTTGACAAACTGTCTTCAGATCAGTGCTGTCACTGAGATGAAGTTACTCCATCATGCATTTGCACGAGGGACATCCGGTTAAACTTCATTTGTGCAAGGACTCATAATTTTGGGGGTAAGTTGAAGGGAGTGCTAAAAAAAACAACAGGATTTGTAGGGTCTGTTTGTGTTTGTCTCATGTGCTACCTGGGCCTCAGAACTGGCACTGAATCCTTTTCATTTGTCACAGCAGCCAGTCTGGATCATGTGCCATACTTTCTCAATACTGTGGATTCAAGAGAGGCGTCCATCATCCTCACATACATTCATACCAGTAATGGAAATTTGCAGAGACTCTTGCATGAGAACAGCATTTCCAGTAAATGGTGTGACTCCTACTTGTGTTATTCAATTAACCTTCGAGGGACATGTGCTAATCATGCATGCTGTTTTTCATGCTTCAGATACAGCCTATCCTTTGGGCTTCACTTAACCAAATAGCTTTTAGTACCTTGCTGGAGAGCACCTCAGAGCTGCTGTTGAGAGATGAGAGCTCCACATGTGCTCATATTCCTCCCACCTTTTCACCAGATGGTTGAGGGGAAAGTGGAAGTGAAACTGGAGCTCTGACCACAAGCCCTGTTTGTCTAACCCAGTGGTCTGCAGCTGTTAGATTAGTTCATCCTCTCTGGTTGATGTTGCACCTGTCTGTGAAATCAGCTGCTGGGCTGTGAGGCCAGAGCGAGAAACTGTTTGCAAAAATCTCTCTGTGGCACATTCTTGGATACCCGTTTGTCAAACTGCTGCAGGTGTGAGGAGGCTGCTGTCTCTGCTCGACACTCCTCCAGTCCCCTACTTTAATCCCAACCACAACCAACTATCACTTTTTTTTAAAGCTCTAAGCAACTTTTATCGTTATTCCGCAAACCCAGCACAGTTTAAACATGTAAAAACATGAAGGATGTGATACTGAGCAATATACATGTGGCCTTCAAATATGGGAATATTTTACAGAAATACATGAAGAGAGTTGATTGAATTAAAAATGAATTAAAGGAGGACTCGGAGGGTCTTTGTTTCCGATGGGAACAAACGCAATCATTAGATTCCTTATGCTCCGAGCCGGCAGCCATCTGCACACACAGGATTCAGTGAAATGTAATCATATATTCCAAGAACTCTACTAAAGATATATTTTACTTCACTTGGGTATTTCTGTCTGCTATTTTCTTTATGCACTACATTGCAGAGGGGAATGTTACCCTTTTTTTTTTACTTTAAAACATTTATTTGACACATTTACAACTTTTTCCATATTTTCACACATAACATATGATCATCCCATGAAATATGATGCATCGCCATACATTAACTCACCCAACAGAACAAGAAGTAGGATCATCGAGACTAGTTAGTTCAACAACAAAGGGAATCCAACACTTTAACCGCATTTAGTTCTGTAGTTTTATTCAACACTTTCACTCGCATTGTAGTCTTTCTACATAAATGCAAATGAAAGATCACATTCTGGCACTGCATCTATAGAAGACAAAGCTATAGCAGCAGTATTCCCCTGGCTGTTGCTTAAAGTTACAGGCTACTGCCCTCTACAGGTTGAGCTTTAGCATACATCAAGCCATTATGTATGAGCCAGGCCCTGGAACACCAATATTGACGTGACACCCATTTTTAAAGAGGCAAATTGTCCACTGTGAGAAAAGCCTGTTGAATTGTCACAGTTGAAAATTGATTAGAAACAAACCAAAACCATAAAGTGCTCTACAGCCTCTCAGATCACATGAAGAAAAAGTATGTATAGCAGGCAGGTGATGTGTGGTTAAACAAATGATTCATTTTCTTTATGCTTTATTTTTCTCTCCAGGAGTTGTATGTGGAGATTGATACCACTTGCATAACTAGATGGAAGCTACAGCTGAGGGACGATTTGAAAGAATGTAAACAGAAGGAAACAGGATGGTTTGCCAAAAATATCCGTTTTTATCTACCTCCCCTGCTCCTGATCTTTATTCTAATCTAAGCTCAGTCTGCCGTTAGGGGCTGGAAAGCAAAACAAAAAAAATAATACCTCCCTAAATTTAAAACTAATCCTTTAAATTCAAGGCACAACGTTTCGAAGAATATCCTCAGCTTTTCCAGGTGGATCACTGAGTGACACAGATACACAGATCAGCAGGCCTGATTCAGTGAGCATCTCACTGAGGAGAGACAGCATTCACGCTCAGCACACTGTGTGAATGACGCTATCCTTAGGATCACAGAAACACCATTATCAGCGCTCACTGACATCACTCAGACCTCCACAACAGCAACACAACACCCCTCACACACACCACCACCCGCCTCCTGCAGCACAGTCATTGTGTTCACCGGCCAGCCCATTGTTTGTGTGGAGGCGCAGTGGACATGTCACCATCTCTGCCCAAACCATGATCCTATACTCTGCCATTGTGACCTTGTTGTGATCTTCTTCCCACAACCAGACGCGATGGTATCGCTGTGTGATTAGAGGAGGAGGAGGAGGAGGAGAGGGATCCTCTGTTCTGCCTGGCACAGGGGTGGAGAATGTGGAGAGGGCACAGACCATCCATATGTGATGCCGTGGACGAGCTACGTGCACAACTCCCTGCCAGTAATGTCAACATCATCAGCATTTCTCTACCGATAGTGAGTTTTACACAGTGAAAGTCGCTGCTTCTCCAAGTTTGGATCCTCTCCTTTTTTCTGCCTCCAGTGTGAAGTCCGGATATTTCTACCATCTACACTATAATCATTGAAAGCAGCCTGAGAAGGAAATATTTACTTGACTGTTTGAAGATTTTCATCAAAGCTGGATGATTTCTTTTTTTTTTTTACGTCACAGAATGGAAACAACAAGACCAAACACCTGCAGGATCGTCCAAACTGACTGATGCAATGCCAAGGTTGTGTGATGGGATGCAGATGGGATGGAACACATGACACTCATCCAACACCAAGTGAGTAACTGTTTTCACAAGTTGAGATGAAGAACAAAATGTTCCTTCTGATAAAGCAGTTTGCTCTCTTGTGAAATCATCTTTTTTTTTACATTAATTTGAGTTAGATTAATGAGATTAATTTGTTATGAAGTTGTATTCTGATCATTCACCAAACGTCTGCTCAATGCTACAAGGTTTCTGTCTGGTTTGGAGCTCGCTGAGCTGCCACTACCTCGCCTGACATGCAGACCTTCTACCAGCCCCACCACACCATCAGGTATCCCCCGGGTCTCTTCCTGGAACCCACCCTGTTGCAGCGACATGTGCTGGAGGATCAAGTGGAGCTGTGGTGGTTCAGAGACCCCGGTCACTCCCTGTTATGCTATTGCGCCTCTGTGGTCCTCATACTGGGACTGGGCCTGGGTGGCGTGGGCCTCCTCTCCACCACCACCACCAGCCTGTCTGGGGAGTGGCGCCTCGGTGTGGGCATTACGCTCTGCCTCTTAGCCCTGGCTGTTCTGCTCAAGCAGCTTCTCAGCTCCGCCATCCAGGACATGAACTGTGTCCACAGCCGACGTTGGATCGACCAGCTGAAGAGTGGAGGGAAGGCTGACCCTGCGCTAATCTTAGCTGTAGGGCTGGCAGTGCTGCTCTGTGGGACGGTGCTTCTCTGTGTGGCCACAATCAGCAGCCAAGGTCATGACAGCAAGGAAATGTTTGTGTCTAGCCTGGTGCTGATGGCTGCTGGGGTAGCTATGGCTCTAGCTGTAGTGGGCTACAGCATGTTCATCTACCTTAAAAGAAGAAGGGAGCAGAGGAGGAGGAGGATGATGATGAGAACAAGCAGGGCGAGGAGGCTGGGGAATCGAGCCATCAGGGTGTTCAGTGTCTCAGGAGGACAGTTGAGCGAGGCCAGGAGGGAGACATTCTCAAGCAGAACCAGCCTAATCTAAATGGACTAAATGGGTTAAATCACTGAGACAGAAAATATGAAGTTTATGCAGCTGATGTAGAAGAAGAAAAACAGAGATTTGAATTTAGGAGAGCATCAGTAGCCTTAGTCTTAATTGTTGGGGCATCTTTCCACTCTTCTTCAGTGGTATTAAATTGGCTGCAAATAGTGCAAAGACTGCTGCACTGCATGCTTTCAACAATGGTGCAGCAATCCAATGCACACACCTTCATTTCTGTGTCAATATCACTGACTCAAATAGTATAGTTGGCGAAGATAATAAAAAGAATTGAAAGGTTTGATATTGGAATTTATTCATGAAGGACATTTTTAATAAAAATGATTTTAGACTCATACAAATGTGTTTAAAAAAACCTTTTCCCTATCTGACATGAACACACTCTTATTCCTGGCTCACAAACAAATTTTACATTTAAGGGCTGAAATCTGTAACTTTCTTCAGGTATCAGACCACAACAAAGATAATGAAGTGTCAAGATGTTGCACCGCTTCAACCAACCACATGACTTGAATGGGAATACTTTAGTTACTCAAGTGATTCAAAAATTTCTCATTAGCAGCTTCCAGCAACTCACAGATGGATACACACGTAATATATTAGTTTAAGAAATGTTACAGATTTCAGCTTCAGTGGAAGAAAAAAATGATGCATAAAAGGAAAAATAGAGATTATAGGAGGATGAGCAACATTTCAATTTAATGGATATTCGTTTGGTAAAAAAAGTCAACCCAGTGTCAAACCTTTGCTTGTCTCGGTCCAGTAAAGTGTTCGGGGCTTAAATCCCATATGGAGAAATGTTTGCTTTTTCCTTCACTGAATCTACCTTGCTGCACCCACCAACGTATATAATGGGATGTGCTAATCATCTACTTCTGTTCTCACTCAAAATAACTCGATGGCAAGCAGTAACATTTGTCAAAAAAATCTATTTACTTCTGGTTATATATTTTTGTTAATACTAATCATATCATGCTGTTGAAATTTGCTCATTTCAGACCAGCTTTGGACGTTTTGAAGCAACATTTGCTCCTCCAGTTTTTACTTTTATCTTATCATCTACTGTGCACTTTCTGTAGATCCCAATCTATCAGTCAGGATCTCTATGTAAGGTCACCTGATAATCGTAGAGGGAGCAAAATCATTAATTGATAAAAAAAAAAATATATATATATAAATATATATATATCTATATATATTTAGGATATTCTTTTTGTGATATAGTTTTGCCTATTCTGGCCTATAGCAATTATTTAAGTGAAACATATGATACTTTTTAAGACAAACTTACTCTCAGATACAACCACTCTCAGTTCTTAGACATATGCATTGTGCATACATAGCAGACAGTGGTTCATTTTAGCCACAAATCCTCTCTATTGCATCATTTCATCTAAGTTGAAAATTGGATGTTTTTGGTGAAGGCTCCCTTTAACTAATCACCCTATAGTGAACTGAAGATCATCATCGCTGTCTTCCATATCTTCCTCCTCCTCCTCCTCTCTTTCTTTCTCTGCCCTCTCTTTCTCACTGGTCTGTATATAGTTATCCTCGATGAAGCCATCGTCGTCATCCAGCTCTCTTGTAGTCGCTCCAACCACTTGCATTCTGCCCATCACCCTGTTAGGGAAGGACAAGTCTGCCTGGCCGTACTGGCTGACCCCATCGGTCTCCTGGAGGAGGGAGTGTCTGTAGCTGGCCAAGAAGCGATGGAAGAGGCGAAACTTGACAGTCATCACTATGAGGAGTGAGATGGTGAGGGCTGTGGCCAGTCCTGCAGCCAGATAGGTCCAGTCCAGACCATGTTGGCCTTCATTTTGGTCAGAAGCCTCTGCGAAGAGAAACAATATTGCATCTGCATGTCAATAAAAACACAGAGAGGTCAATACCAGTGCATTCAAACTGCTTCCTGTAAATGAAGTGTTATAAAGTTCAAGGTTCCTCAAACACACCTAGTTGTAAATACTTAAATGATTGTAAATCATAAATACCTGAGAGTGCCTTTTGGTTCTTACTTCGAATTACAGTGCCGTTTGTGCTGTCGTTTTCCATCAGAAGGTTTCTCTGGTTGCTTTTGTGTCCCCCAGCGTCATGTACAGGAGTCAGATGGGCTTCTCTGGTCAAAGCCCCGCAAAGAAAAAACACCACAAAGAGGCTGCAGCTCCACCGGCTCATCTCTGTGTCCTGAGGGGAAAACCTAAGGAAATGAAATAATCAAATGGTCACATTTTACTGAGTAATGACTATGAGTAATGAATATATATATATATATATATATATATATATACACAGCATGGAGAGGAGGAACAATTATAAGCAACCAGTAAGTCTTTTAATGTACATTCTGTATGTGATGGGGGAACTGGAATCCATCATTTAATGTATGACTCATGACGAAACCAATAAACTATTTACCAATATCCTGTGACTTTCAATCATATTTTAATCTGAAATTGGAATATCATATCATAATATTAGTGATATCGTGTGAATTGAAAAAGCATGTTTCCAGCTGTTAAGTACAGTACATGTGCAAATTCCTCTTTATTGTCCAAACACTTTAATAAGGTTTTCTTGCATTTTCCATTTACACATATTCAATTTCAAAGATTTACCCTGGTTTACATAATGATCACCACTCTTGCCATTAATATCCTCAATGATGGCCTTTGTTTTGGGTAATCCTAACCCTGAAGTATCCATGATAATCCGAGAATTCAGTTAATCTGGAAATATAATCTTCATCTGATGATATATTTCACTAAAAAGTTGAAACAAACCTAATTAATCTGTAACCCGTGAGTTAACAGATACCATCAACTAGCCTGTCATCTGTCCTCTGCCACTGGAAATTACTTATTAACAAACATTTGACCTGATTAAAAATACGCATAAAGTTTTGTGATCAAAAAAAGTTCTGTGAACGTCTTAAGCAATGTTAAATATTCTAGTTAATAATGGTCCTGAACTGCATACTAAATCATTTTAAACACAGGATGAAGACACTAACGGATATTAATCCATACTCTAGAAAGCAGATGTTCATTTTTCTGTATATGTATATTTCAACCAAAGATATTTAATTTGAGGCAGCAGCAGTTGTGTCTCAGTCAAACACTCGTCATGTGACAGAAACAGACGTAGTGCTGTCTAACCTACAGCGCTGAGGCACATGTGTTGGTATATATGAAAAGAAAATCTAAAATGACTTACCTGTTCAAAACGGGCCGACTAGCAGGGCAGGTGTTTGTCTCCTGGATTTGACTTTTAACTGCTGTTTGTCTTCCTCTTCAGCTGCTTGTGGAAAAAACAGAGACCTGCTGGGCAAAGGTCGCGTGCCATAACGTCTCTCTTCCTGCACCGTGTCCTTAAGACAGAGATGTTAATGAGTAACTTTATTAGGTTTAACATCCATTTCTCCTTCTTACTCCCTCTTTGCTAACTATTCCAAAAAGGAGTGAATGTAAGCCCTTTTCTTCCATTTCACTTTTGAGTATTAATGGATGGCAAAAAAGTTATTTCCACAATTTGCTCTTTTTTCGAAATTGAGCAATAATGGAATATTAGAAAATTCAGAGACAGGGACAAAGAAAGCATTTGGATAAATTGTCGTAATTGTTGCATCTGTGCTCTGAGGCCAGACAGTGGCACTGTTATCACACAAGATGTGAGTGAAACAAACTACACAGTCACACGCTGTGTGTTTCTGCATATGACAACTCTGGCTTTAGATTGCTCCACTTTACTCTCATCAAAAGGACTCTTTGTTTTTTGAACCACTTGCCACGACATCATCAGGTCTATGATGGGATTTTAGTGTTTTAAATCATAAATTATACTGAAACCTCCTCCCTCTGATATCTCAAACTGTAGCTTCTGATCGATGCAGCTCAGTCTGCCTTTGCTTTCCTAAAAAAGCAACTGTATGATTCAATTTAAAATCTTTATATAGTTAACTTCACAATAGGCACCAATATCGGTAGCTATTTCCTAATTAATCCAACATAATAAAAGGCTGGGGGCCACGGAGGTGCTGTAGTTTTAGCACTATAGACACCAAGAAGGTCTGGGTTCAAATCCAGACCTGGAGCCTGAACATTCTCCCCGTGTCTCTGTGAGTTCCCTCCATGTTCTCCAGCTCCCTCCCACAGTCCAAAAACCTGCAATATAGGTGGATTGCTGACTCTGAATTGCCTGTCAGTGTGGATGTGAGAATGACAGGTTGTTTGTCTCCATGTGTCAAACCTGTGATGAACTGTCAACCTGGCCAGAGGTTGGCCCACCTCTCATCGAATGTCATTTATCCATTGAAACACTGTGAAGGATAAGGATGGATAGAAGGATGGAAGGAAGGAAGGAAGGAAGGAAGGAAGGAAGGAAGGAAGGAAGGAAGGAAGGAAGGAAGGAAGGATGGATGGATGGATGGATGGATGCATGGTTTTTTCTGCTGTTTCTGCTATTATATGTGCTCAAACACTGTAAACAAAAACATAGAAATCGATTAGTGTTGCTGTGCAGATGTTCATGTATATGCATCATATATGTACTGTATATGATGCAGCAGCATCACATCAATGTAACAAACTGGCATGCCATGAAGAAAGAAGAAAAACACACACAAAAGCACACACAAAACACACAAAAAACTAAATTAAATAAAATGAAAAACAGTAACAGCCAATGCCTCACTTTATGTTAATGGAAGGAAATTCCATCTCAAAATAAGACAAAAATGGTTGCCAGACCTTATAAAACGTCATGGTGGAGCCTCAGAAAGTGTATTTAAGTGTAATAGAAAAGTGTAGTTAAGATATGACATTACCTCCTCCTCCCAGCATTTATGGGATGGTAGCATTAGGTTCCTTCCAATTAAGAAGTAGCAGACATCTGGTGAGGAAGGTGGAAAAAGCTACGGCCTCAGCCTGGTATCTTATGGATGGTATCTCTTGTGGGATTGCACCAGGGTTTAGGATCGAGAACCCTATTACAGATGTAGGGAAGGTGTTAAATACACCTGTCCAGAACTGTGTCAATTTAGGGCATGAACAAAACATGTGACTGGGGCTAGCTGGGTCCCGATTACACCTGATACAAGTTGGATCTAGACCAGGGTAGATTTTTGCCAACAGATGCAGTCTATGCAGAACCTTGAATTTCAACAACCCATGTCTTATGCATATTGATGATGAATGAACCAGTCTAGCGGCAGCCTTCCAATCTATATCAGAAATATTAGAACCAAGACCTTCCTCCCACTGCCTCTTCAAGTGATTGAGTGATGGAGAGGTGACCCTCTGGTTATTGTTGAATAGCCTTGGCACCACGCTTTTACAGACTGGATTCATGTTGAGACATTCATCAATCCAGGTGTTCTGGGGTTAGGATGGATGGATGGATGGACAACAAAAAGCTGACCTTGAAGAATGATATAGGCCAACTTGACACACTTTTTGTTACGATGCAGCAGAAAGCGAAGGAGAAACCGGCATTTATCAGAAATGACATTTAGTGTAATGCGTGGGTAAGTCCCAAAATGAGACTATTCGATCAATCCTGAAAGAGAATGTTAAAAAATATAAATCTGGGAAACAGTAAAGACCCTTCTTTGCCAGAATACTCAGACGACCCTCTCCTCTGCAAAAAAGAAAAAGTCCTTCCCCCTTTCCTGACCTCCCCTTCAATTCAAATAACGTATGTATTGATCGGTCTTTATTTAATCAAATGTAAGGACGGCAGTCAGTGGATCTTAAATTCTGTATAATACATTAATACAGGTAAATTTAATCATTCCATCCAGTATGAATTGCTTTTCTTCAATCTAATACACATCTGCTAGCATTCCAGGATAAAGATCAAGTCATTTGATTCTATTTTATTTTATTATATAGATCTTTTTAGAGTCTTATTTGAAAACTTAACCGCACCAGTGGTCTCAGGAAGTGAATGAATAACTGCTATAAAATCATCTATTCATCATAGCCCCAGTCTCTGCAACCTGCCTCCGGCTGTGATATCTTACTATGATGCTTGAACTGCACCAAGCCTTTCATCTGTGATCATTACTTCAGGGCATTCGTTATGATCTAAGACCAAACCTGGTGATTCATAGGCTTGTTATCGTGAGCTTAGTGCAGATTTGTAAAAGGCAAATGTTTAACTAGACAACACTCAACGACCACAAACCTCCATCAAGGCAGGTCAATTTCCCCATATGTCATTTCACCAAAAAGCAACAAGCCCAATGATAGTTTGGCCCTCATAATATGACTCAATGACTATGAAAACCTACCTCTAGAATTTGTTATCACATTGGTGTCATTATTAGTTTGATAGATATTCAATAAAAAATATATTTCACCAACTGCAGTTCAGATCACCACCAAATCAAATGCACAGCTCCTTGGGACATACATACAAATCACTTTTGGCAAACATCACCTCTTTGGCAGGTAAAAAGCCAACTTATTCCTTATTTTATAGTAATTCCTCACTATAAAGTCTGCTATGGAGTCTGTTATACTCTGTGGTTGGTGTGCAGTACTGTACTGTATGTGCTCCATGTGGCCAACCATGGCATCGAACTGTAAATAAATTGGAACATGTTGATGCAGTCCTTTCTCCAAGAAATTATGTTGACGTACATTTAAGTTGCAGAGTACAGCAACCTGTCCCCCCTTCATCTATTTAATGTTGACATATCCGTTTGGACCTCATACGGTCGTAGGTGAGTGGGGGTTATTTGTTCTTTTTCTTTTTGTTCTTTGTTAGGTATTTCTGTTGTTAAAATAGATATTGTGCCTGAATAAAGATATCTTCTTTTTTTTTTAAAGTAATTTTTAGAAGACAAGGCTGTTTGATGGCATCATTGTCGTTGGTACCATCTGTGCAAAATACATGAGAGCTGAAATAGAGTTTAAACAGGTTTTAAATTAAGTTACAATTTAATTTAATAAAGTGAAAGTTTAATTTTATTTCTTTTAACACACACACACGCACATTGACAATTGTTCTTTCATCAAACAGGACCAGACCATGAGACAGAAGTAGATAGAAAAGTAGCTTAATGGGCTCTTATTAATGGGTCACTTTGCCTTCACTATTTCACCGCTCTAGTATATTAGCATCACTTATTAATACGTGGACGTGTCTGTTCAGCTTGAAGCACAATACATTGTAATGGAGTTTTACAAGTCAGGATTTCTATTTCAGAAACACAGAAAATGTTCCCTCAACGTGCAGCTAGACTGTCAAAGGAGATCCATTCAAATTTAATCCGTTCCTCATTCGGCTCAGTGTCAGATTTGAAGCTGAGCAAATTTGTCTTTGGTGCAAATAAATTGTCATTGAGGGATTCGTGTTATGACTGTATTAAATCCTATAGTTGTAATAATGCCATTAAAAAAGACTGTTTAATGGTTGCCACAATGTTCAAAGACATTTTGTTGTCAACGTCGTCCTTTTCACTGTCGTCTTCTGACTTTTCAAGGTTATGCAATGAAAGAAGTCAAAGCCAACAATCTGAGATGTCTGACCTTCAGTCTCACTGGCCCATCAAGCCTTTTTCTCTCAAACTCTTCAGTGAACATTGTACGAGCTGCTCAGCTGGATGTTTTCATGACAATCTCGATTCCATAAATATGGAAGCGTATTGCATTCACTTAAGAAAAGAAATTCTGCTGTGTTTTTTTGCTTTTTTTGACTTAATGAGATCATTATCTCAAAATTCTGGGAGAAGTTTTCATGAAAGAATAAAATTCTGCTCTTTTTTTTTTATTAAAGAGATAACTATGTTATTAATTTTAAAAAAACAGGACAATTAGTTTTTTTCTCAAGTGAATGCAGTACGTTTCCCAACAAAAACACTGGGATGCTGTGTAAAACATGAATAAAACAGAATATGATCGTTTGAAAATCGTCTTCAATATACTCATCTAAAAACAATGTAGTGTAATGATAATATCTTTACCTCATCAACTTCATAATTTTTTGTAAATGTATGCTTAGTCTGAATTTGATGCCAGTCTAAACATGACAGGGGAAACAAAGATCTGTGAATGTTGCTGCTAAAAACACCTGATTGGAACATTAAACGGGTGGTGAGGTTTGTTAGTAAGAAGTATTAGTATCATGATTGAGTGTAAAAAAATGGGGTGAGCTTCACCACTGAGAAGCATTCATTGCAAAAGTCCGGAATCTATTTATTGACCTTTTACACAGCAGCCCAACTTATTCAAGCATTGTTAGAAAACATCACCATGGCAGTGGAGTTTCTCAATAAACAGTTTCTCTGAAAAAAAAGAAACATTTGTGCTAAGAAACCTTATATAAACCACAAAAAGAAAAAAAAGGAGAGATGAATTCCTTCCAGACTGGAACGCACTTAGAGAGCGATTACCGTGTCAACGGCATTGTAAGAAAATATTTTTTCAGGCTGTCAGAAGAAAATTCTTAACAGCTATTTGTCAGCACGCTGACAGAAAAAGAAATGTGTGTGCTTGTGAGTGTGCACCATACGCACACCGCATTTTGTATCGCTGTGAGGAGTTAATCAATTACTGTATCATTGTACCCAGGGCATAGCACACACTATGGTGATGTGACCATGATGACATCACTTTACTTGGATCTGACTAATTAATACCACCTCATTCCATTTCTCCTTTTGGAATCATGTGTTAATCAACAGTAATTTATGACTTATCAACAAAAAAATAATTTTCCATATTTCACTCCAAATATTGCCAGTAATACATGATGGCAACAAAAAAGCAACACATAATAATCTTTATGTCCAGATTTTGTTATTTCTAGCATTCTATACCTGTTGTGTGGTTTCCATAATGATACTCTTTTTTAGGTAACATGAGTGGGAGGAATCAGAAGCCTGCAAAACTGCCACAGCACTTAATGTGAATTATATGAGGTGTAACTTTCTTGCCCCTTCTCCACCACATGACATCTGGCCTGTTCAATCTGATGGAGGAATAGAAGCATCGCTGCATAATTATAAGGCTGCACTTAAGAAAGCTTAAAATAAACCAATGGGGGGGGAAAAACATGAAGATGAACTCCTTTCAGAATGTCTCTCTGTCCATGAATGTGTCTGTGTCTGTGTCAAAGGCGGCCTCTGCACTTTCCTGTCCGGCCTCCTCCTTGCTGATGATTCACTCCACCTGCCCCCTGCTGCACAGTGGAAACCTCTTCATCAATCAACTCCACAGTACTTAAGCCCTGGTTCCTAATCTCCTCATCGCCAGACTGTCAAACCTGTCGCAGTGCACCCGCCTGCCTGCCCACCAATAAACCCCCTGTTATCCTGTTCTGTTCTCCCCCGAGTTGTGTGTTCCACTTGGGTCCTCTAGTTTGACAAAACATAACAGCATCAATAATATTCCACAGCACTTTACAATGTAAATTATACGCACTGTAGCTTGTTTGATGCATCTCTAGCACATGATATCTGGCCTTTTCAATCCAGCAGTCGATTGGAAGTATCACTGCATAATAATGAGGTTGCATCTTTTGATCCAGGTTTTACTAATGCTCTTTCAAGAACTGACTGGGGGGGGAAAAACGCCGTGCATTTATGCCGTGTATGAACAACATTGCTATCTGACATTCAGACATATGAAAAATTGAACAAAAAAAAAATACTTTGAAACGTATGGTGCAGCATATTTCTACACGCATGGTTCTGAGATTTAAAAATGAACATGATGCAAGAACAAGAGAATCTCCTCCAAACATTCGACAAATAATCCAGCAGTTGATAACATTTATTAAGGGAACTTGTACACATATTTTTTTTTAACTCACTGTTAAATGAGGCCCTTTACAGGTTAATTTTTGTGCATTTCAATGGAGAAAATGACAGACTGTTAAAAAAAATCATTGCAAAACATCATGAGGAATACAAGACATTACATTTTGCATGAATTTAGAAATACATAAGCTACCATTCTGAGATACAAAAACAAGGGCACTTAAAAGTTTTGAGAAAAAACTGACTATTCAGAACAGAGCATAGTGTGTTAGTGCGTCCACAGAAACAGCTTTGGCCCTCTTAATGTGAGCCTATACCTCTTTGTATACATTAACACTGTAAAGCAATGTCTTCAGACAGAAGATACAAGGCTGGTGTAACATTTATGACATAATGTAATACAGTATCACGTGCTGTGCAGTGGCATTGGCATGGTTTTAGTGACATGGTGCTGTTGAGTGCTTTCTAGTTTTCATTCATACAGATTGATTGAGACAACTCCTAGTGGCAGAAAAGACATACGGTGCATTTGAAGGGAGGCAACTGCTGCTGGGAGACAGAACTGTCTCTGGTGTTTAAATGAGTCACCTCCTACCTTCCTCTTTGACTTCAAGTCAACCCTAATACTCGCATGATTACAAGATGACTCGTGAAAATGTAAACACAGATCATTTAAAGCATTTTTTTTATATTGTTACACTGTTGATCCACATCAAACATCCTTCAGTCCCTGAGTAAAATATAGTGGATGTGGTTCAATCTACAAATCTACAGCTCCCTGACTTCACACCCTTGCTGTACAAACTTTTTCTTGGTATGACAGCCTCATTTTTCCTCAACACCCCCCTTTTTCCCCTCATTGTCCTACATATGCCCTAATGATTTAACCATTTTTAATCAGAATTTTAAATCTTTGGCTTTCTTGAGGAAAATGATAAGCATTCTCTTATAGAAGAAGGTAGCTAATCAATTTCAAAGCGTGTGATTTCAGTTCCAGCTGCATGGTGCTGAAACATATTAGACAGTCATGAGGAGGCGGTAGATGTAATGCATGAAGAAATTCATTAAAGCTTTTCAGAGCTCATATTGTACGTGCTTCTCTAAGTTTGGTCTAGAGCACTCAGACTGGTTCTTTTCTTCTCAGCAGATGTTAGCATTACACAGTAATTACTGTACTCAACCACCTCAATGCCCCTGTACACCAAATCATGCCAGCTACAGCTCCCAGTGTCACAATGGCAGTGCAGTCCGCCTCCAGCTCCACTTGTTCTTGGAGATCTGTACTGCTGGTTCCGCTCTTAAACAAGAAGTCTCAAAACGGCCTATGGGGGACTTTCCACTTTTACGCTGGTGACGTTTGGTGTGAAACACCTCTGGAACAGGATATCGGGGTCCGGCGGCTGGTTATCACAGTCCAGCTTCCTGCTCATCAAGTGTTTTCTGAATCCCTGAGGACCAGTGGCACAGGTTGGTCTTGCATGACTGGATCCTGCAAGGGCATCTCCTGCTGAAAAGCGTGCAATATGTGGCACAGAAGTGGATCATTTAAAAACAGGAAGTGCTGCCAATTGCAGAAAATGTCTCTGAATCAGATGCTTGTGGACAGAAACTAATTCCTGTTATCATGCTCTAGATGAGAGAGACTCACTGCAGAGACATACACTTACCTGGTGCTCTGAGGGGCAGGCCATTGTCAAGTCGACTGGGTTTGGTGGAGATGAAGAGGTAACAGAGGACACATACGGTGATGAGGAAAGCAAGGAGGACCACGGCTGCAATGGACAGACCAACCAGAGCACCGATACTGAGAGAGGAGAGAGAAACAGATAGAGAATACTGAAACAGTGACTGTCACATATTGCATTAAACTAATAATGCAGATGCAGATGCAAATAAAGAAGCAGACGGTCATCACTCTTGTGAATGGCAAACTTGTGCAAAAACAGACTTGGGATGGAAAAGAAACGACACTGGAACGAGAGATAAGGGATGGAAAATTAACAGCTAAATGTAATGGTAGGGGAATTAATAATAAACTAAATAGTCATTTGTTTTTTCTCTCAGAAGAAAGAAATGGTGTAGTAACTGTCTTGCTGGATTTAAGTATTCAGATAAAGTACACAAGGAGTCCAGTGGCTGAAGTAATTCGATTTTTAAACGATTCCAAGCTGTGAAGCTGAATCACAAGAGAATTTGTGAGCCAAGGTTCAAAACAGGTGCTGCTTCTAATATTTCTGAACGATTAAGAATGTAAACGAAATGCAATATTATCAAATAAGTCCTAAATGATTGGGAATTTCAGATAAGTGACCAAAAAAAAAAAAAAAAAAAAAAAGATTAAGTGATAAAACAATGAGAAAAAACACCAATAAGCAGAAGAAGAAAATTTCCTCATGCGCTTTACCTCAGCCACCACATGTATCCGTACTCATACGGGAAAAAGCTGTTGGAATCATCGCAGCAATACTTAACATCATTAAACCCGCAGCAGTAAATAGCGGTGACGGCGTTTCCCGGTCTGGGGCACGTGAATCCGTCCACAAACGCACCGTCAGCGTTGTAATAGCTGCTGCATTCAGTGTTCATGCTGCAGCAAAGGGGCTGAAAGACGGCAGAAGAAACACTTATTATCCGCAGATTGGAGTTAAATCCGTCGTGCATCCAGAGAGAATGTGCGCTCCGCTCCGTTAGACCGGTGGCACGGTGTGTTTCTCCATCGGAGATGTCTCCCGGTAAATGAACAACGCAAAGAGAAGAAGAAAATTAGATTCTCTCTCTCTTTCTCCTCACTCACTGACGCGCACATGGCCTTACTCCACTTAATCAGATCTTAATTTGGACTCTACATTCTCACTTGTTGATTTGAATTTGTCATTTTACTTCAGTTTTTGCGCCATGCGATTGAAACTGTCCAAAAAAAAAACTAAACAAAAAAAAGACAGGCGCACATCTTTTCTCCTTTGACACCTTAATTACCTTCTGTCTGTCCGTAAGAAGGATTAGGATTTTTGGAGGTTATCATCTGGATCCAGATTTTTCTTAAAAGAATTATTTTCCATTGAGCTGCAGGCAATTACAAGATTTTTGTTTCTAACTTAATGGATAATGCCGACAGAAATGTACTTGATTACATCCCCATAAGGTCTACCACACATCCGAGTATGATCTGAATCAGGGTCCAGAATGTTTCATATTTAGTGGCACACTGAAAATTCACCGACTATAATAATACTGCAGACCTGCAATGAAGATGAAATTATGATTTAAGCTGTGCTGATTCAGTGTGGAGTCAAATTTGATATATCTTTTTAAAAATTGATGTGCTTGATTCTCTTCTCTTTTTTTGAATAACTATCAATCTAAAAAAAATGGGGCAGCTGTGGCTCAGAGCGGACCCACTAATTGGAAGGTCGGTGTTTCGATCCCCACACAACACCTCAGTGCAGCCCCCCCCCCCTCACCACTCACCTCCCTGATCCTGTCACACCTCTCTCAACACCCCCTTGTTAGGATCCCAGACCCAATGTCTCCTCCACACTAACATCAGTCACACAGCAGGACATCTCCTTCTCACGGGAAGAGGTCAAAATAAAACTGCAGAAGCTCAGGGCTAGTAAAGCAGCAGGTCCAGATGGAATTACACCCCAAGGTCCTTAAACTATGTGCTGAGCAGCTGTGCGTGGTCCCTCAGTACATCTTTAACATGAGCCTGAGGTTGGGTCGCGTTCCGATGCTGTGGAAGACCTCTTGCCTGGTCCCTGTCCCAAAAAAGAGTCCCAGCACACTGAACGACTACAGGCCTGTCGCGCTGACCTCGCACAGTATGAAGACTCTGGAGAGGCTTGTATTGGACCATCTGAAACCAATGGTTAAGGATGGTTTGGACCCCCTGCAGTTTGCTTACCAGAACAGCATGGGAGCAGACGATGCCATTATCCATCTTCTCCACAGGACCTACTCACAGCTGGCCACGTCCGGAAGCACAGTGTGGATGATTTTCTTCGACTTCTCAAGTGCATTTGACAACATACAGCCTGTGCTGCCAGCAGACAAACTGAGTACACTGCAGGTGGACAGCTCCTTGGTGACCTGGATCACTGACTACCTCACCGGTAGACCACAATATGGGAGGCTACAGGGTGGTGTGTCAGACCTGGTGGTCAGTAACATCGGTGCCCCCCAGGGGACTGTCCTCGCTCCATTTTTATTTACATTGTACACCACTGATTTGACATACAACAGTGACTCATGCCATCTACAGAAGTACTCTGATGACAGTGTTATAGTGGGATGTGTGAGAGGGGGAGAGGAGGGGGAGTACAGGAGTGTCATCAGTGCTTTTGTAGACTGATGTGAAAATGACCACCTGTCACTGAGCACTGAGAAAACAAAGGAGCTGGTGATTGACTTCAGAAAGCGGAAGTCACCACTTACTCCTGTCTCAATCCGGGGGATGGATATCGACATGGTACAAATACCTGGACAACAAACTGGACTGGACAATCAACACACATCACACCTACAAGAAGGGCCTGAGACGACTTTATTTTCTTAGGAAGCTCAGGTCCTTCAATGTTTCCGTTAATATTCTGAACATTTTTCATCAGTCAGTGGTAGCCAGTGTTCTCTTTTTTTTAATAATGCTGTTGTGTGCTGGGGTAACAGTGTGAAATCTGCTGATGCCAATAGGATTGACAAACTTCTTAAGAAGGCAGGGTCAGTCCTATATAGGGGTCAGCCTGGTCACCCCCCTGGAAGATGTAGTTGAGAGGAGGATACTGTCCAAACTCCTGCACATCATGGACAATCCCTCTCATCCTCTTGTTTCAGTCTGTTAACAGCTGCAGCAGCACATTCAGTGATAGACTGATGATGCCCCGCTGCACCACTGAGAGACATCTTAAATCATTCCTTCCCACTGCCATCAAACTCTTCAACATATCACTGTCACAGTCATAACCCACCAATCATACACTGCACTGTAGTGTATATATTTCTACCTCTACATAATTTCATTGCGCTTGTATACTATTTATTGCAACTGTCACTTTAACCTGTTGCGTCTGCCTATACTCTGTTCTTTGCTGCTTTTTTTTCCATCCAGTGTGTATTGATGTTGTGTTCTATGCTGCTGTGACAAGAGAATTTCCCCTTGCGGGATGAATAAAGTATCATCTTATCTTATACTACGAGGGTCAAACTGCCATGGGACTAGTATATTGCCTTTTGGCGCTATGACATAATGGGGAAAACTGGCCTTCGAGTGCGTCCTGGTTTCCATATGTTACAAACAATAGAGAAGAGTAAAGGCTGTGTGAACCGCTTTAAATTTGACGGAGGCAGTCTCAATACCTTTTCCATTAGCAACAGCATCAGTAACACAGGGAGGGAGAACACGTATCTGTAGATTATACAGTCTATTGATATCAAAGTGCCATAAGAGCAATGCACCTCACACTGTTTGTTTTTTCCTAATGTATTTTTCATTGCATGACTCTTCATGTGCTGCAACATTTCCATCAGGATGAAAACAGAATGGCTGCATAATGAGAGCTGGATCCACACAACTCCCCATGGTACAGTACATGCAGGCGTATCAGTACAGTCACTCAGAATTCAGTAGAACATATTACAGCTGTCTTTGTTCATAGAACTCTGACTGCAAAGTAGACATACGATGAATTATCACATAATCACTGATTATTGGTCATTCAAATAGATTTTGCCTAATATGCCTCAACATGTTTCCAAACATTATTCTATAAACACCATATATATTTTTGATGCAACAGAACTCAGAGAGTCTGAGAAACTCAACCCACAAGCTTGTGATGAAAGATGTATGGCAGGCTTGAATGACAGCTCGATCACAAACACTCACAGCCTCGTGCCTCCATTTATCCGCCTCAAGACATGCTTTAGAAAAAGCTAGGACATGAAAGGGTAACAGATCAGAACGCTGACAGGGCTGCCAGTACTAAACAAGAAATGTATGAAGGCGGTTCAGGTTATGCAAAAATAAAAATGGCTAAAAGGAAATCATGTTCTACACTAAAATGTATATCTGGTCAATTTCAACAATTCTATTGTTAATATAGCTCAGTTCTGTTAGGGTGTGGTTCAAAAACAGGACCCAAATGCAGACAACAGACAGAGACAACGTGTAGCAGTAGTGATTCATTCTGAAAGCAAACTAAAACAGGCAACAGTGTCCACAGGCCAAAAACACAAAACTCTAAATGTACAGAAAAAATGCAAAGATGACCAAAAAACAACACAATCCAATAACTCCAGGAAAGGGCAAGGCAAAATCCAAAGCACAGGCAGAGACAACACAAGGACAAAACTTACATGGAGCAATACAGGAGATAACGGAGCAGACACGGGGCAAAACAGGGCAAGGCAGGGTAACACAGGGTAACACAGGGTAACACAGGGTAACACAGGGTAACACAGGGTATTACAGACAAACTGACACAGAGGACAGAAACAAACAGGCTTAAATACACAGGTGAGGAGATGAGGAACAGGTGGCACGGGGAGGAGGAGACAACCAGAGACAGGTGGGAATAATCAGACAATAACAAAGGAGGGAAAATGAAGAGGAAAAACTTAAAGAGAAAACATGAGGATACAATAATAAACTAACAAGACAGAACAAACACAAACAAAAGGAAAGGGAGCGAACTGGAACTAAACACAGATGACTAAAACAGACAGAGGAACCAAAGGGGTGAAACAGGTCATAAGAAAACACAGAACATGCAAAGCAAAAGAAACAGACTTTAAAAATAAAACAGGAAATGCCTCACTTCTGTCAAACTCCATCATTCAAGATGAACTCAGATTTGATGTAAATACTGCTATATTATCCATTTACAGCGTTTTTAAACCTCACACGGAAACACTGATGTAAACGTTCATCTCACATGTAATGCAAACTTCAAACTCATTTGTGTATTTGCCACAGACGGATGCTATGAGCCTGACGGCATGTAAAAAGTGGTGAAATGGCTTTAACTAAGAGCCAAAAATGAAGCAGCGTGTCTTTGCAACGTGTCAAAACTGATGAGAAAATCTCAATCAAATGAATGGAGAGAAGCTGTGGCCCGAAACGATGAGGGGTGTGGATGCAGATGCCAGCAAATGTGGCAACAAAAACATCAACAGAGGCCCTGCCCCAACATCAGTCATTATGAAAATCCTCCACATCAGCTCTTAGAAGTCACTGTAAGAGCAGAAAAACATCAGTAAAGTAAAACTGCTTCTCTGAAGTGTACTTAAGCCCAGAAAACAATAACACATCACAGAGCAATACAAGGCGCCATGAGCAAACATGATTCTTTTCAAGAGGTGACAAAAAAAAAAGGTTTCCTTTATTGAGGGATTATTGCGTCAGTGGTTGAGTCTTCAGAACAAACACAGTGGATAACTGGAGTGTTTGTGTATTAGCCAGAGGATGTTGACACAAGTGTGCTCATATCATCACATCGTGGATACACATTTCTGATATGTGGTATGAAAAGCTTGTCGACACAAGTTCAGCCATTTATTTGATACCTGCATCAATTAATTTTTGGCGACTTGGAGGCAACAAGTTGTAACTGAACCTTACGTATTATCACATTATTAAGACGTGATAGAAAACACATTCAGCATTCATCCTGAGTCATAATGGGTGTGCTTGGTATAAGTGTGCACAATACATGCATTCCATTTCAACTTCTTACCTCTAAGAGATACATGAAATCCATTTCATGACTATATAAACATTATCTCAGCTACATATTGGTGGGACCCAATACATTTTTTATTTTTTTATTTTTAAACTGTCAATGTCTTTGCATGATTTCTGCCACTCTAAGGATGATGGGCATACATGTACCCAATAAGGTTTTAAAAATATATATATATATATATATATATAAAACTAATGTGAAGAATTAACATGATACTTGAATGTGAAGGGAACATCCTCTGGTATGAGGAGGCTGCACATGAGTGGTATTTTCAGTCATCACAGTAAAGAGGGAAGGGATCGATCCATTTTCCTCACATCCTTCGTGATGAGCATTGATCCTTCTCTACACATCAGAGTGGAGACCATGAGTGCAGTCATTGTAATGCGTATGTGAGGGAGGTCTCGTAAAGTAAGTAATGTAATCCTTCAAAATGAAGACATACAGGAAAAAGTGGTCTAATAATTGAAAATTGAAAATTGAAAATAAGACCAGTTCATGACATTTGAGGAAGCAGACATTTCAGATTTTCAAAGATTGATCGTCATGAGTGTGGAATATATATAATTTATTTTCCATAAAATCACAGCTGTAAACTGTTTCTTCTCATTCTTGCTGGCCGCTCATCTGTTCATAGCAGTACAGAGCTACCAGAAACACGTTTGCCCAAAGCTCTTGATCTTTACAAATAAGATGTCTAAAACAAATTACAGTCATCGATATTTGCTGGATCTTTGAGCAAACAGACCAAGACGTAGAGCAGAGTAAGTCAAAGGAAATTCATCTTTCCCGCCATCCGAGACAACGGTTTCCATCATAAAACGCACATTTAATTACAGGGTTCAACAATGCTAGGATAGGATGGATAGCAGAGTGAGACGGCAACAGAGGGGAACAAAAATGTATTAACAGTACAGAGATGGATCAAATCAGAGAAATCTGTATCATATCTATCTATCTATTCAGGTTCCACTACCAGGAACCACACTGCCGAGTGGTTGAGGAAAATAATGTTTATTACATCAAATGATATGTGATAAATAATATGTTTGAAAGTCTTTGGTGTCAGAAAGTCTTTGGCGCTTAGACTCTTCAGGGAGATTGAGATCGAAGGGCATCTGTCCTGAGCTGGGGAGGCAGAAGACGTGCAGAACACCAGCATGGAAGAAGGAGAGACTCATATTTTAAAAGACAGCAGCGAGACGATAGGCTGACAATTAAACTGTGTCACTGTGCTATTGGATAGATGTGACCGGCTGATTGAAAAGACTGAACTCAATTGATGGCCCCAGACCATGAATAGGATTGAACATGCATGAGAGGTGTGTATAAAAGAATAGCATGAGAAATGAAGTATAGCCAGAGTGTGCAGCAAAGGTTCAGTCTTCGACTGAATTTACGCTCAAGCTTCATTTTAGCATCCAAAGTGGCCAAATCTGCCAAATTTAGCCCTGAGACTGTATGTGATAGAATATGTTGATGCCCACAGCTGATGACCTGTGGATGCTGAACATGTCTGCCCTTGTATAAATGAATGAAAAACACACCAGGCCTGACTGCTCGCTCTAATCCCAGATTATCTCTGCCAGTCCAATCCAGCAACACGGAAAAAAATTGGCAGAAGAAAGCGGATTATTTGCCAGCCGTGGAGAATTGTGAAGGGACACAGTTATGAGGAAACACACCTGCTTCTTCACAAGTATCTGAAGTAGATTTGAATTCATACTGAGGTCCACCAACACATCACTCGTCCATTCATTCATGAATGAATCGATCGATGCCAGAGGCGAGTGACATCACAGCAGTGACACGACCTCTGCCCCACTCTCCACCCAACTAGCTCTTCTTCATCCATCTTCTCCCTCGTCAACTTCGGCCTCCCATTCATCTCTCCGCCCATCAGCCTGCGGAGAATCACTGGTAAGCATCGCCGCCACCAACATCACTGTGTTCTACCACAAAACCAATAATGCGGACCATCCCAGTGCATTCTACATGCTGCACAGAAAATCACCACAGCACCGCAAATCCCAGCATGACCTTAGATGTGCCGCACTTCTCACTCTAATTATTTTATTATCCCCGCCATGAAGTGGGTGGAGGATGTAGGAATGGATTCCATTTGTCAGCGTGTAGGTGTGAACAAGTTTTCTCTGCTTAAGACAGGCAAATGAAACTTTGTGAGAGAGCTTTAATATGAGTTGGAAAATTACTGCTGTAAAAGTCATTTCAGTGGAGTTAAGGCCCTTAATTCACTTCTGGCATAGGTTTACAAACTGTTTAAGATAGGAAAAAAATGAAATTTTGTGATGAGCCGTATTGTCTATTGCTGTAGATTGAATTAATCATTTTTAAATGTTGTCTCGTTCTACAAATTCCGCACATTACAAACAAGCATCATGTGGACGGGGATATCAATGACCACGTCGTCGTGTTCATGTCTTGCACATATTGATCATACAAAAATATGAGCACTGCTTTTGATAGATTGATTTCCTTTGCCTTTTTCACTGAGAGCAGGGCATCTATTTACAGCGTGATGGCATCTCTGACCACTTGCTTTTTTCCCAACTGCATTTCAATAAATATCTCATTTGACGTGGGTGTGAGTATATACTGAAATCATCTTTCTCGAACGTAATTGAAAACATGATTGAAAGTCAGACAGGAGCAGAGTTAAATGGACACACCACCAGAGGGTCAAAGCCATCAACTGTACTCTTCCTCCTCTGCATCAAACAGCAGACAAAGTGTAAAGTGTTATCCAGATCCAAACTTTCATGTTTGTTTTTTTTTCCCCTGCCACAAGCATTTTGATTTTGGAAGAGATCCCCATATCCTCTACTGATTACAGACTGCTGTGTCAGCTGTAAAGGCCTCATTTTACACAAGCAGTGCTGAGGGCAGTGATTGATTTGTGAAAAATGATATTTTCTGCATGTAACAAAATTTGATCCTGATTAGCATTTCACACATTCTGCACGAAGCAGCCGAGTCAACATCTTTAGCCATGGAAGGGCACAACCTGGAGCCCAGTCAGGTATTACACAGCAGCCCTGCAGAAGATGTGGCACCTAGGATTACAATTATATCACTCATTATGCAGAAGCTTGTTATGTTAACATTACAGGAGAGCCTCTGTTTCTGAAAAGTTTTTATCCAGCATGTCAAGCTGCTCTTCAGTTAATGGACGTTTAAAATCCAATCCAATCATTATACAGTTTCCAAGTTTTGCTGAATTAACTCAGATTACTGGACGGTGGGAGGAGAACAATAACCATCTGCTGCTGCTTTGGGGTTTTTCTGGCTTCATTGGTTGAAGAGTTGAAAGGCCAGGCAGGCCAACAGAGCTGTGGAGGTCAGGGATGGAATTTTAAAAACATTAAGGGTCAGTTATGTTTGACCACATTTTACTTTCTTATCCACTGGATCCTTTCGCATGCTTGCAGAATCACACAGTCTTGATTGTGTTTGTCGATCAATGTCTCAAACAGAACAATATGTAACACACAATGTTATTGGTTTTCTAGACTGCATGCATCTGAATGGTGTGACAATGTCCTGTTTCTATTGAAATTTAAATATTTATGTTAGCATGCTTTATGTTACCTAATATCTTAAAAAGAGATACAGTCAATAATCCAGGACTGGGGGTGGTGATGGTCCCTTAGTCCCCCCTGCTTCTGGCGAGTGCCATCCGTACACTCCCCACTGTGATTGGTTGGGGGATGCACACACATGCTGCCCAATGGTTGATGGCCTGTTATGAATGAGGGGGATTATTTTCTCGATCTTGTTATTATGAAACTTCTCATTCCTCCTTTAAATCCACCAAGGGTTACCAGCAGGTGGGTTTGAGGAATGAAACTAATTAAAGGAAATAGGGTTGGGTGATGACTCAACTCTCCATCTATCAATAATATTACTGCATGGCATGCTCTGAATAATGTCTGGCAAATAACTGCAGCGTGCGCCTTCTGTTACTGTTGAAACCCAGAGGACCTATTAAGAGGATGTTTTTATATCTGAAGGGACTTACGATTGCTTGTAAATACACAGATTTTGTATGTGTGTGTGTGTGTGTGTGTGTGAGTGTGCACATGCTTTCATTTAATGCAGTAATGTTCAGATATTACTGTTTTTGTTTTACTTATAGTTGTATGTATGAAATAATCGACATCTGCGGTTGTGTCCATATCAATCAATTAACCAGAGCTCTTTACAGCTCTCAGGTTTCTTGGTTTATTATCACCCGCCACGGAGTGGGTGAGCGATGGAGGAATGGATTGCGTGGGTGTGGGTGTGGGCGTAAATGTGAGTTCATCGCTGTACGAGTTACGGCTCTTGATTCAAATTAGCACAAGGTGTTCATGTGAACTAGTTTTATAAAAAAAAAAAATGTTAAAGCTAGGCAAATTAGATTTTGTGAAGAGGTTTATTGTCTATTGTTATAGATTGACTTTTGAAATGAACTCCTGCAAAGTAATTCTTTACAAAATATATACATTAAACTCACACATCATGCAGTGGGGGATATCGATGACTATGTCTTCTCAATATCTTGCTCTTTTCCTGTGTATTTCAGTTTTTCTTTATTTTTTGCAAGGCCCATTGGTCTGCCTTCAGAAGACAGAGACAGCATATCAGGCCATTGTTAGCATCATGTGGAATAGAGGCCGACATCCCATCTTCTATTGCTTGATCTACTTTAGTCAAAGGTCTTTGAATTATATGACTCAGGTAATGTGAAAATTGGTGCCGTCTCAGTAATGTACCACTCCACACTATTACCACACTTTCCATCAGTGTTAAGATAGCAAATCTCCTGCGAATGCTTGAGAACCTAACAATGAATCAATCCTTATGATAAGCGACATCATACTTCTGTGACAGTGTGAGGTTTAACCCTCCGTGAATGAGCCACACTGTTTCTGGTTCACATGCTCCTTTGTAACTCCGTATAGAGCGAAGGTTCAGGGGAATGGTTGAAAATATCAATAATATAGACTATTAAGCAAAACAAATGTACATTATTACTGCTTCCGCATCACCTCTGCAAAATCAACCTGTGACACCAGTGTATAAACTCTTATACATTCATGTTAAATCTATATTATTATACTCAGTATGAATGTGTTGCTGTGTGTTTGTGCCACAGAACCTAAATTATGATTATGAGCGAAGAGGACACAGACTGACAGCGTGATTATGTGCCTGTTTGTGTGTGAGCACATACACCTTCTGTGATGTCATCAACATTATGTTCAATCATGTGTACTGTACCTCTGTGAAACATCAAAACTGACCAATGACTCACCGCGTTTGGACGGCCTTGCTTTTGTTTTGCTCTGTTATTTACCTCATGTCATTTGTTGTGTGATTTTTTTCTTCCCTTTTTTTTTTGTGTGATCTGGAACAATCCGCTGTCCAATTGTTCAAAGAGCTCTCTAATCCAGCCTTAGATCTGAGTCGTGCAGCGCGGCGTAATAGGATCGTAGTATTAACCCTGATGACAATACCACCAGCTGTCGCAGAGCCCCCTGTTGGCCACCAGGAAGAGTGTGTTGGGGGGGGGGGGTAGAGACAGGGAGAGGTAGGTGACTGGCAGAGACAGATAGACACAGATAGTCAGAGACAGAGTCTGTGTGATGCTCTTAGTTTGATATGGAATAACCAAGGAAGCCGCTCAACACAGAAACTCCTGAAGTGCTTTACTTTTGGACGACTACCTCTTTATTTTCACCTGTTAATCAAATCCCAACTGTCTTTTCTTTTTTTTTTATTTCTTTGCTCTCAATCACAACTTCCCATCAGGCTGCATCTTTCAATCCCGCCCCACCTGCTGTGTTCTACACTGCTTATTTCCTCCAGTGTGGTGGCGGCTGTTGGCTCTGCATGGCTGAATAAGTGGTAAAAGGGAGGGCTTGCTCTGGTATTTTCTCGGAGGGGGGTTGCAAAGTTGCCGTCAGGACCAGGAGAAGCAGGAGGAGGTGGTGGTGGTGGTGGTGCAGGAGGAGGATGGCGGTGGCTCTGGATGAAGTTTGGGGGCGAGTGAAGAATGTCTGCAAGCAGAACGGACTCCTCATCCTCTCTGTGCTGGCCGTGGTCATTGGCTGCCTGCTGGGCTTCTTCCTCAGAGGCAAGCAGCTCTCCGAGCAGGTCAGTCGGTTCAAATACCCAGTGGTGATTGTGACCCCCAGTTGCCCCTCACAAAATCCACCTGCCCACCCACCTGCCTACCACATGTCCCTCCTCAAGCACCCATTTGTGAACCCCTGTCTCTTCCTTAAAAGCTAAGATGAATTCAAGAGAGCACGTAATCCCCTTTTCTCTGCATGTGCCTATTTACCGTCAACCCCATGTGCTACAAACAAACATTTTTACAATCACACAGACAGACACATGCTATTATGATTGTGAAGGCACAAATGGCTCACATTCAGTTCCCAGAGGCGTCTCTTTAACTTCCATATGCCTAACCCCAACCTTTGATTTAACATACACCTGGATATGAGTCTAACTTTAATGTTACAACAAGTAAAACTCCTAAAAGGACCATGTGGTGACTTATCTTTTATCCCCAGATGGGATGGAATTCACAGTGTACACAATCATACCCACACATACACACACACACACACACACACACACACACACACACACACACACACACACACACACACACACACACACACACACACACACACACACACACACACACACACACACACATTCACTTAAAATAATAATGCTTTCAGCTTATTTTTTTTAAGCCAGCCTCTCTTCTTTTTGAGAGAGAATGTATGGGGGAAACAACATTAAAGACGGTCAGCCTGCTCCTAGAATGGCATTAAAGTTCAGACTCATCCAAAAGCCTATTTGTCTGCAGCCCCAGACATGTTGTAATGTCAAAACATGTCTAAAAAATTGCATCTTCTCCCGCTTTAAACATGAAACAGCGTGTAATCAGTCACCCAGATCGCCCGTATTCTCCGCTGGGCTCAGTGCTTCCATAGAAAGGTTGGGGGAGATTAGTCAGTCTCTCACAGAGACATCAAGTCAACAACATACCATTCGTGCTCACTTACATAATTCGCCAAGATGGTATGGGAAGAGGAACTAAATAGTTGGAATTCAGATAATGCAGAGATGAACAGAGAGATAACAACTCTGTAAAGGCAACTGGATGATTAATTCTCTGAGCACTTTGTGTTTGGTAATGTGATTATTATAAGAAAAAATAGATTGCTACAAATTGCAAGTAGAAAATGCTGAGAGAGAATGGATCAAATTAATTTTGAGCACTTGAAACAGAACAGGGGCAGCACGGTAGAGCTGTTGCCTCACAGCAAGAAGGTCAAATCCAGGTTCAAATCCACCTGAGGACCTGAGAGGTTTCTGTGTGGAGTTGGCATGTGTCCCCCGTGTCTGTGTGGGTTCCCTCCCACCACCAAAAACATGCAATATAAGTGAAGTGGTAACTCCTAGCCTCCTCCATCTGGTTCAATTACTGGTATTATGTCCTATAGTAGTTCTGAACATGCCGATGCAAGCAGATGTGTTTGTTTCTCTCTGCAACTTCAGGTAACGGAATTTTGGACCATGTGGGGGAGTTTTCCCATAGTTTCATACTTCAAAGAAGGAGGCACACTGGGACAGTAACGCTCTCTGCAAATGTACCCAAATACGTACAAAATGAACTCAGAAGATGCAGGAAGGCTCCGTTTGTATCCGTATCTGTCTTTAACATAGAGCATAAGGGGCCATGATGATCACATTTCGATGATGTATGAGGCAGGTAATGATCTGCATTGTCATTATAAGTTGATTTTTTTGGCATTAATGTCAGCAACATCAGCATATTTTTTCGCGGCAAACCCCTGACAAAACCAGTTGGCCCCCCCAAGGGCACTCTGGTTGAGAAAGGCAGGTATAGCACATAACTCTGCAAAGGCCTATTAATTCAGTCAAGCAAAATCAAACTCATAGTTTTAAGGTTACTGGATTTGTAACAGACAATCTTATAAATCTGTGTGGATCTCGATTTTTATTTGAATCCACACCAATTTACACACACTCAGACCAATCCCCTGCAATATTTCCCTGCAAGAAAATAAAATGTTGAAAAATGCCCTGGCAATGATAAAGAAATTCCTGGATCCGTGCCTTTATCTGGATCTATTAAACCAACATTTAATAGGTTCTATTCTGGCCCAGAACCCATCCCTTCATCAAATTTAATCAAAATCTGTTCAGGTGTTTTTGAACAATCCTGCTGACAAACCAACCAACAAACAGTCACAGGTGAAAACAATCTCCTTGGTGGAGGAAATGAATGAAATGTGAGCATGACTGTGCTCACTTCTGCTTTCATCGTCTTCCCACCAGCTGCCACACAGTTGACTCTAATCAACCCACCCTCTTCTTTCTACACTAAAGATTGAGAGCCATTTTTGCGACGGTGACCAAGGCAGAAGCAGAGCACTTCTTCATACAACAGAATAATTCTGCTCTCCTCAAGGGAATGAAATCCTCTCCATGTTTGACACAATTTTGCAAACCACTTGTTGTGGACATTCATCAAATTGAACTGTTCATTTTGAGGTCAGGGTGCTTCAGTGCCTCAGGTCCTGTCGCATCGCTGTTTCCAATTTCAGCTATTTTCTTTTTCCGGCTATAGGCTCTCGATTGAGAGCCTATAGCTAATTTAAGGTGAAGGCCAGAGTTTAGAGTGTTGGCGTTTGTTTGTTTGGTGTTATGCATGCTTGCAATTCTACTTAGTATTAATGAAATGTGTTGGTTTAGCTTTTTTTTTCTTTTCTTTTTTGTGAAAGTGGTTGAAGATGCAGATATATTTTTGCAGGATCTGTTTCCAGTCTCAAGTGATGACATAGATGAAAAATTCCTTTACATAAGAAATTAAAATAACAGTAAAATCAAGAAGCAGACTAAATAAATAAATGTAAATTTCCCCACTGTGGGACTAATAAAGGGATATCTTATCTTATCTTATCTTATCTTATCTTAAATAAACAAGCAAAACAGTTGTTGTTTTTTAAACAAAAGTTTTGATGCATGTGAAGACTGTAACAAACATCAAGCAGAAACAGACAGTTTGTTTACTTCACTTGTCTCAGTTGCCAGGCCGCGGTGACAGCTTGTCCTTCCTACATACAGACAATACACACAAACAAATACACTTTGAATGCTATGCTCACAGACAAACAAACAACACAAATCATGATGTACGTCCACCCCCATGACTCACTCACTCACTCACTCAGCCATTTGGCCTAAAAGCTCTCTCACTCCAAAGCAGAATCAAAAAGCTTTTATTTCTCCATCCGCTCCCTGCACAGATGTGCTGTACTCAAATTTCATTTTTTCATTCCAACTCTTCACCTTTGTTGTGTTTTGTTTTTCTGCTGACATGTCGCCCTCGTATGGTATATATATTTATATCATATCATGTTTTTATTTTTGTCACAAAATTGTTCATTTACATTACCAGTGTTTTAAGTGGCATACTTACTGCATTTCACATTCATACTTTTCATTGCTTGATACCTGCACTCTGCTGAATGCCCTCAGATATTTTATTCTTATTTGGAGAACCTTTGGTCAACCTATTAATCACCCTCCAGGTTATTTTGATCAATGTTTAAGCACAAAAAGTGTATTTTTATTTAACCAGCTGACACTGAGCAATATTAACATTGATTTGGATTTCTGGCAGGAGGCAATATTTATATATATATTACATATATTGTAATATATTACATATATTACATGAGTGTAAATGCTCATTACCAGATTTTATTACCTCCACAACCAATTACATTCACATACATACAGGATGTCAATGCACTGACACCAGGTGATAATTACTAAAGAATAATGAAAGAAGTGTCACAAACCTGCTAAATGATTACACAACTTAAGAAAATTTGAAGCACCGCCTCAGGCATGAATACAGATAAGAGCATATGGATCACTCCATGCAATTAAAAAGTTTTTATTTTATACACTGCAGCTAAGTGCTTTCATTTTTATCCACAGTAATATGGACATTATATATTATTATCATATCTGTTAGTGTTTGATTCCCCCAGCTACAGCAGACATTGTATTGACTTCCACCAAATATTCACATATTGAACATAGGGCCCAGATAATGCAGCATAGCACTGTCAAAAAGTGGGAAACAAATCATTTCTGTACATTCAAACACACCTGTTAGTGTTTTTGTTTTTAACCTCAATACATTTTATGATATTTTTTAAAGTATGACAAAATCCCCACATAAATGGGCATGACAGGGGCATACGTGCTGCAACTTAAGAAAACACATGCAAATAGACAAAACACAAGCAAATTAAGAAAACACCTTCATCAAGAAATTATTATTATTATTAGATTATTTAAAACAGCTTTCAGTATTGTTGATATATTTGTGAAAATTAAAGTCAGCATAATACCAATATTCTCCATCAGTAATTTAATAGTTTGACATAATGAGAAATATCTTTATGGGTTTTATTGTCAAGGACTGATTCCTGTGGAGCTCCAGGCCATGCACGAACTGTATTCTTCCAATAAGGAAATCAAATCATGCAAATAGGTGTTGAACAACTGCAACACCATGCCATACAATTAAATTAGTTGTTTATATCTGTCTAAATATATCAATAATGCAGTGAGTGGTTAATGTCTTCTTATGAAAATGCTATGCAGCAATTAGCACATTGCACCACAGACGACACTAATACAGATGAGAATATTTGCATAATATATTTTGCTCATATGATATAACCTGGTGTTAAAATTAATTTTTGAATGTTTTTCTGTGTCACTTACAGGAAGTGAAGTATTTCCAATTCCCTGGGGAGCTCCTGATGAGGATGTTGAAAATGTTAATTTTGCCCCTTGTCGTATCAAGGTAAGAACACCATAGCATGCACGATGTGTGTACCGCATGACAAACGTAATTCTGCATACAGTAAAGAGATGCATACTCATATGGATGGATGTTTATTTTCACAGCAAAGAAATCAAAGAAATAAAAGGAAGGAGCTCAAAAACATTACATTTACTTTTATGGTATATTCTTTTGATTATCACCTGCATCAATGTCCTGCTGCTGAATTAGACTGTCTATAATGAAATATATTGAACTAAATTGAACTGAACTGTGAAAAAAGATATCAGCAGTCACTACGGGTAATATCATTGCCACTGCAGTCACCCTGGCAATGATTAATATTATATTGAAAATGTAATAGAAAATGTAGTATTAATTGTACCATCTATGATATCAGGGCTGCTGACATCACACGCTTTCACCTCCTCTTCTGAATAAGATGAAAGATAACATTTGACTGGCCTGGGATCTATTTGAATGTCCTTCTGACAAGATTGAGAATTGATCTGGACATGCAATATGGATGGGTTCGATAATAAGATTCCTGAATAAAGAATACAATTTATTAGTTTATGTACATATACTCGCATAGTACTTTTTATTGCCTCAGAGACACTTTGAAACACACTAGCTGCACAGTTGTTTGGTGACAAAAAGAAGTCGCTGCCCATCTGGTGACACCATTTGTTTTCCACTGTGAATCTGCACTGATTTATATTTATTTACTGATCTGGACACCTGAATACTGAAAAGATGTCTGTATCTTTCGCCTTGATTCACGTTCTTTCATTTTGCGTTTTAACTTCGGCCCAGAGCCAATCAGCTGTCGTCAGTGCCTTAGTTGGTCTACTGTTAGTAACTGACAAAATATAGTGAACATTAAAAGACATGTTGTGCTTTGAGTTAAGGGTGCACCTTCGTTCATAGACATTCCTCAAATGCAACACCTTTAGTTGACTGAACTTCCAGTACAGCTTCATTCCTCAGTCCCATCAATAACTTCTTTCGACTGCATATGAGCAAATCCTCCAATGAGAAGCAGAGGGGGAGGGGATGAGGGCTGCTTAGCAATCCTGTATGTGAAATGGTCCCAGTGATGCACGCAGATTCACAGTACATGGATCAAGCGGGCCAGATCGCAAAATTTAGCACTCTGATTAACAGCAGTTGGCATGTGGGTGGGTGAAATAGTACATCATTAATGAGGAAAATATTAATGACACTACCTGCAGCAATCCACAAGGAGCTGAAATGATATGGCACAGCAGCTTAACTTCACTAATTAAATCTCCCGGCAGGATCAAATGTTAATTAGAGTTCCTCTGCAAATCCAATAGGTTACACACACACAGACAAGGTTCACGGTGGAATTGTTTGGCGTAAAGCACCGGTAGAGGTTCCGTTAAATATCCATATGGGTGAAAGTCTCTAAATTGGAGAAAATGGTTGATTTGGATGAACGGAGGCTGGATAATGTAAACTACTAGTGTGTAACAAGCAGACAGAGTACGTGCATTGTGAATCAAGTTGGTGCATCTATCTGAATAATTCGCCTTTAAAAGAGAAAAGAAACCCACTGCGCCATTGACTTTAACCCTTAAACACCAGGATGGACCATTTTGGTCTTTTACACTTTTTTTTTTTTTGTTAATTTTGCCTATTTTAATGCTCAGAGCATGAATTTTGTTTTTTTGGAGGAATTTTTTAATCTAACTTCAGAACCTATATTCAGTCTATAATACACTGTGTTAAACCATGTTTTTATTGGCCAATGATGCAATTGCTTTCTGCAGCCTCAAGATAGCAATGTGCCAACCATGTACCTGCCCACACCTTATTTTAAACCAGAACACCCATTTGGGTGTTATGAATGAGTGTGTTTACTGTATTAGTATCTGAGCATTGGACCGTTCCCTTTAGTGAAACAAATCCCAGTATCAGCCTGTAGGATTTCATGCTGTGCAAAGTAGCACAACCTAGATGAGAATTTTACTACACTTATAGTCTTCGACCTCAAGGATTAAATGTGTACATCGATTATATATTATTATGATTTATTTAGATACCAATTTATTATATATTTTATCTTATTTATCTTTTCTATCCTATTTTATTTCTATTGCATTTTTATTGTTCGTGCATTTCACGCTTCTACCTCCTCCTTTGTACCGCTGTGTCAAACTGAATTTCCCCAATGGGAATCAATAAAGGTACATGTTTTATCTATCTCACCTTATCTTATATGGAAGTAAACCAGCTGCCGTTTTATACCGCACACACACACACACACACACACACACACACACACACAAAACTCCCAAAACAAATCATGCAAACGGAGCGGTTACATGCAGGGTGCTTTGTCCAATAAGCTACTTACAATCTATGCAACAGCAAAGACTGGATGAGAAGTTAATCCTCCCTCCCTCACTCTGTCTCTTTCTGTTTGTCAGCCTGTGTTTCTACCTCTCTCTGCTTCTGTGTCTGACTCTTCTCTGTCTGTCTTCATTTATGTTGTTTAAGCACATAGTAGAAAATATTAGGCGTTTGGCCGTTTATGTATGCTCATGATCCCCTCGGCATTTTCTGCTAAACGTGAGGCATGTGAGAGTAAGAGATGTTTATTACGACTAATCTAAAACAGCGTTTGCAGGCATGCGGCCAGACCCAGCCAAGTTAAGCACACTCACTTAAGCACACGGGAATGTAAAAGCAATGAGGGCAGACGTTCTGCTGGACCTCCTGTCGAGTCTACAGCACACACAATATTCCTGGTGCCTGCCTGTAGCTCGATGAAGGCAATAATGGGTAATGAAGGTGGAAGGCATGGCTCGTTTCCTCACTGCTGTTGTATATGGACTAATAACTATCCAACCAGTCCCATCTATTCTGAGATCATTTGTGGCATATCTGCATATTACTCTAGTCTCTGCAGACAATCCAGCCTCAGACACAAACATAGCATTAGTTGCTCTCATCTCCCTGTGTCTCTTCTGCCATGAACCACTGACCCTACTGTATCTAGATTGGGATGCACAGACTGCCCGGTTGACATGGTGCATGGCGCAGTAGGGCTTATCTAGAGGTGAATATCTGCCCCAGCTCTATAGTCTGCCTGTCCCCATTTTTTTCTCCTCCAGCACCATCTGCGCACCAGCCAAAGAGGAAACCAGATTATCCCATGAACGCGTCATGCAGAATCAATGGCCACTCCACTTACTGCCTCCTTATGTTCCATGTGTATTTATTTATTTTTGAGATTGTAATTAAAATGAAGTATTAACTAGAACCAGATTTGGAATTTTTATACATACATTTCTTCTGTTTTTTTTGTTTTTTTTCCATTTCTGCTCAAAGACTACATTAACGTTTTGATAAAGCCCTTGGAAGCTCCTCTTCACCAATGCTATGGATGAGATCTTGAGGTCAAAGGTGAAGAGTAGATTAATGATACACAGCACAAACATATGGCTGATCCACTCTGTTTTCCCAGTGCTTATAGTTGCATCTGCTTTTGTGTGAAATCTTGCAGTCAGGTGTAAATGAGATCTTGCTTACCATAGATGACAATGCTGGGTTGTATTTCATTCAGTATTTGTCTGTATTTGACCTGATCTGTGTTTGATCTCAACCAACCTTTCAATATGCAGTGAGGAAGAATAATTTGTATGGAACATTGCAAACAGATAGGAGTGGATGTGTTCCTCAGGTTGTATGCAAGGTTTTGAGAAATATAAATCACATGTAATCTAGAAGCTCTTTTGTATAAATGCAATGCTACCAGAGAAGCTTTCTCACAGGAGATCATTCTTCAGCCATGGCCATCCTTATCAAGTGTTTCAGTCTTCTTTTGCTCTCTTTGACTGAAATCCAAATGCCTGATTGACAACCTTGACAACACCTCCTGAAGATACACATTTTAGACATGAATGAAAACATGTGCAAGTCTATTTTCATCTTGTCTGCTCTGAATATCATCTCACTGAGATTCATTTTGGATTTCAGGATAAGATAGTTTTTTGGTGCGGGTCGATAGTTGATTTGTCCTTTCGCTGCTCCCACAGAAGCTGGGTGATAGATATTCCAATTAGGAATGGTAGACCGATAATTCCCTGTGAATAATCCCACTAAAAGGAGAAAATAGAGGTGAAATGAATTATTGTAATTCTGTCAAGATGGAGCTAATGTACAAGTGAATGGAGCATAAATTACTCAGAGTGATAAGACTCTGATTATAGCTTCAAATATGAGCCCTTGTCCCCTTTTCAATGGATGTCATGGTGACCGAGAGAGAAAAGCTTTGTGTTCAAGTCACATTATAATGTTATTTGTCTGGCTGTAAGTGTGCCTCTCCAGCTTAATGAAGCTTAATGTGCTTAGTTGCACTCTAAGATGAGCTCATATTAACTTATTTTATTAAGATATTTCATCAAATACCCTGTGGTTCCATCCAGGAACAATATCAATCAACTCAGGCCAGTGAGACCGTATAAAATGCAATACTACAGTTGGAAGCAAACTTTTTCTGCCCTCATGATATATTAGGTTTACTGGCTAAATATATGTATGTATGTTTGCAATAACAAAATCACACAGTTTAAATAACTCAATGTTTTTTCCCAAATATGACACAAAATGCTACATTTACTGACTACTGCTGTCTCAAAATTATTCAACCCCTCAATGACAAGCGTCTCTAGTCCTTTGTAGAGACCCTTTTACTGCCATGACCCGCTGCAAACATGATGCACCAGCTTCTGGCTGTGTTTCTGAGGAATCTTAGCCCATTCCTCAAGTACAAAGGCCTCCAGGTCTGTAATATTCCTGGGTTTATGTGCTGCAACTGCCTTCTTTAAATCCCACCAGAGATATTCTATGAGATTTAAATCAGGCGACCATGATGGCCACTCTAGAATGTTCGGTGGACTTTGAGCTACGCTTGGGATCAGTGTCAATTTTAAATGTCCAATGATGCATCAGCTTCCTCACAGATGACAAGGCATTTTCTTCTAGGATTTCCTGATACTTGATGGAATCCATCTCACCCTCTACATGCTGCAGGTTTCCAAGTGGCCAAGGAAGCAAAGCAGCACCAGAGCAGATTTTAATTTCACGTATTTGTTTATTAAATGCTGGATTCATCTCTTCGTTGATTTTTCTGGCATTTCTGAGAAGCCAGAAGAACCCTTTTTTTTTTTTTTTACTTTTACTACAAGACTAAAGACAAAGCGATGACGTGACAGCGTGAGGAAAACAAACAATGAACACAGCTGCTGGATCGTATTGGTCAGTTTGGTGGGTCAGACACCAGAGTCAGATGAACAAGAGATTTATAGTCAATTGGTTTTCATAATCTCAGCAGAGACAGATAAACACAGGACAGCCGTTCAGTGTGGAGGGATTTCCACTGAGGGCCATAAAACTACAGTAACACAAAGGGCCCAAAACTAAGAAATCATGAATATGCAAAACCAATCATTCATTATTTCCTTTTGATGTTGATGTTTGCTTTTGTGCTCAGGCTACATCTTGACCACGTCTTATTTCACCAACATCATCATCCCAACAAGGTCGGATCAATACACGGCTAATAACACCATGAACTGACCAGCCCTGACCTTCATCTGCACTGTTTGCACTATTTTCACAGACACTGACTTGTATTGACTTCTGTCTTTTGCAGTGACAGTCTGTCTGCAGGATGACAAACATGTCATTAAGACTTATTACTCATGGCAGCCACTGAGTAGACTTCAGTGACAGGCACCTGATGCTTCTCAAAAGAGCAACCATGGACTTCTTCCACCAACAAATCCAACATATTCAGTCTCAGTAATAGATTCCAGGTCTGTGAACTCTTCTTTGTATTGTTGTTTTAATTTAACCAACTGGAAAGGAATTGATTTGAAAAAGCCTTGAAGGCAAAATTCCTGATTTGACCTGATTGAATTATCACTATGTTTATTATTCATTCCAAATTGTGACTCGAGGAAAAGTCCTGGATTCATGATAAATATTAATATTTGTTGTCAGAGCTTCTTGTTTGAAACTCTCTTATCCACAACTACTGTATGTGACGTTGACATCTTGAAATAATAAATAACCCTGGAACGTCAAACAGTGGAGCTGTGATGAAACAGATCATTGTCGCGGTCTGCAATGACAGAGCCGCTGAAACCAAAGGCCACAGTGTTACTATCACATGTCATGGATGTCATGGATAAACCCCTCTGCAAGGAGCCTCAGCCTTATTTTATTCATCAAGACGAAGGATTACTGTAAAGCTCTTGCTCAGCATAGGTGCAGCAGGGAGGACTGTAAGCCATATGGTCCAAAACTCTTCTGGCGGATCTGTTGTACGTGTGTTCAAAATCTCACAATCGAGGCAGCTATAGCCTACACACAGCAGGTGAACGCTGTAATCCCACCTCGACATCAGAAGTAAAGAGGTGGAGAGACTCTGCTCAGTATCAAGAGTCCGTTATTCAATTTGTTGTCAATAAGAGGCAGAGAAGCAACAGGTCAAGTGCACTAATCTGTATCTGTTCCTATGAGTTTGCAGGGCTTTTACGCTGATCACAAAAAAAAACAAGACAGAAAGTGCAAACAACAAACAAGAGGTCCCTAGAAAAGTCTAAGGGGTCCAAAGATAATTATAAGGACAGGAAAGATACTATTGATTGGAATTTCAATGTCTTTCTCTAATAAGTGATAACCAGTCTCATGCCATCATTTGGTGCTAATAATCAAGTATTTGTTTTTATTTTATTTCACATGACTACGTGTGTGTGAAGGTGGGTTTCTCGTAGAGACACATACCCAATTAGCTCCCAACTCTGTATTTCTTCCCAGCTCTACGCAGCACTTTAGTGTCTTTCAGCTTGTTGTTTTGGTATTCCGGCCCACAACTCTACTGTTTTTGCAAGGCAACTTTATTTATATGCAGTACATTTCATACAACAAGGCAATTCAATGTGGTTTACAGTGTAATAAAATACAGCAAAGGTGAAAATTTTATAATTTAAAAGTGCACGCACAGGCAAAGGAGGACTTGTGCACAAGTTTCATAAAAATGCCACATTTGACTATGATATTACTATCAGATTTAAATTCACAGAGTAGGGAGGCAGATGAGGTCATGAGGTAAATCCCTGGAATAGCAAATGAAAAAAAAATTCCTTTTTTGATCTCCTGGCTGCAGTTCAGTGTCCCAAAGAGCTGCAATAGAAAATTGTAAACATACAACATCTGGACATTCAGTGTCACACAATTAAGTTGAAACAGTTTGTCTGCGATTTGTCAGAAGATTTTTATTTTGTTGCCATCAATCCACCTCAGCTTTACTTTCTACTTGTTCCAATTGTCCTGCTGGACATCATCCAATCCCTGAGGAGCACAGGTCAAGCCCCTTAGGTCTCACAGCTGCACTTGTCCAGTATACCAAAGAGGAAAATATCTTTTCACACAAGCTCTGTATTTTTCTGGCATTGTAATCCCTGTCACATCACAACAGACCATTTAAGCAGTAAATGGATAAATGAGGAACATCTTTGGTGGTGAGTTTCAGGGGCTTTTCTGTCTAATGGATGGAAATAACAGGAATTGTATAATTTAACTTACATGTCAGTCCATTTGCTGCAGCCTGGAATATATGTGATGAGAATTCAAATCATGATGGTTAGTGATCACATCATGGCTATCCCAGCACACTGATGTTGGTTTAATTATCGTCTCCATGGTCCCATATGTGCGCAAAAAACATCCAATCTAAGTGTTTCATATGGAATATGCAGCGATTTGCTACTAATTGCATTCAAATAACCGTAACTATCATACTTTGAGGTTATTCAGAAACCTTTTCACAAAGAAGAGCCATTGTTCGTTTAGGTGTGGAGGATGAAGCAAAAGTTCTAAATGTGGTGATTCAGGGAAGAAACGTTTAAGTTCACTGAGGGAACTGAAAAAAAGCATCAGTGTAGATGAAGAGAGATGAATTCTTTTTTTTTAATATAATAACTTATTTATCCTTTTATTTAGTTCTCTTTTATTTCCAAACTTTTCTTGACTTTTTTGTTCTTTATTTATCCCTTTTTACATTTCCTTACCCTTCAACGGATTTATTGTGACTCCAAATACTTTTGTCTGCATTTCAGCAAAAGTTAAAGTCTTGTTATAAGTTGAAGTCACTTATCAAGGGTTTCTCAACAAAAACTCTCTTTCAAACAGTATCTAACATTTATAATCTTTAGCTGCAAAAGTTCCTTGACCTCATTCCAGCTCATTGGGCAGCTGAGGTTATGCCCTACATTTATATGTCTATTTCTACCAGACTCATGATGTGATCTCAGGCGCCAGTCCAAACCAAATGTCCAGTGCTGAGTCTTTGTGAAGCAATGCAATGAAAATAAGAAGAAGAAGAATCGCAGGGTTAATTCCATTGATGCAGTCTCATGTTGGGAAAATGAAATGCTTTCTGATGAAAAATTGGATGTGAAATGATATTACACACTTTTTGTAAGGATGTGAACAACGGGGAGATGGAGGCACTCAGTTGTACCTTTTAGAGCCAATGAAAGGAGGAATGGAAGTTTGAGCACAGACTGACTCTACAAAAAGACTCAGAACACTTGCCAAGTCAAACTCGATTACATTTTGGACAAGGAGAAAATCTTGTCACCCCAGCTCAAAAGAACTATTAAAGGTCTCTAAATCTCTCTCTTTGTCTGGCTGCTTTTTTTAAACGTTTTTTCTGCACCAGTTGAGAAGCTCTCTGTCAGTGCAGTAACCATGAATATATGAACTGGCCCATTCAAAACAGCCCATTTATATGCAAATGTTCCTCTTCTATGGTTGCAGTTGTTTATTCCCTCCTCCAGATTTTCTGTTATGGGAAAACGAAGAACATAAAACTCTCAGTCACTAGATTCACATTTCACAAGTAAAAGAAGGGAAGTAAGTGGCACATACATACAGACAGGGTGGCAGACAGGTTTAGGTAATAATCATTTCAAGTAGATTCATAGTTTCTTTTCAGTCTCACAATAATTGAGATGACAGCAGCAATTTCTGATATAAAGGACCAATTGGGTCTTAAAGTGGCTCATTGAGGTTAATTAAGTGGTGTCATCATGTCAAAGTCTTACAATCACAACACTCAATTGAAACCACGATGGACATTTGCATGCATTAAGTGTGTTATTAGGATAATTTTTTTTCCTAATGCTTTGCTGCAATCTTCAGTTATAATTTCAATCTATTGAATTTAGTGGTTTTTCTTCCTCATACTGCATTTCTCATAGTGTTGTGATGAGAACTTCCTCCTAAATTGTCAGAAGTAAGATAGAAACGATGAGATGAGATGAGATGAGATGAGATGAGATGAGATGAGATGAGATGAGATGAGATGAGATGAGATGATGCATTTGTCTTAGCAGCAGAAGTGAAAAACAGGGTCCAAAACAATAACCAAACCATACAACCATAAGTCAAAGTGCTGTATCTGCAAAAATGCAAATCTTAAAAATGCGTTTTGTGTTTGTTTGTTTTTCACCAAGTGTAAGCATCCAAAAATATGTCTCTGCCACTGTGTGTCTCCAGTTTGATGTCAGGTCTAGCTGCCCTGGACGCCAAGTGCTCGAGCCGCCTGGGCATCATGACCATTTCCTACTACCTCTGGACGACATTTGTTGCCGTGGTAGTGGGCATTCTCATGGTGTACATCATCCACCCAGGTGGAGCTGCTCAGAAGGAGGACTCTGAGGACAGCAAGAAGCCAATAACCAGCTCCGCTGACGCTTTGCTGGATCTTATTCGGTAAGAGAATGTCAGGTGTCTCCTATTACATGCTCATTGTGTGTTAATCCAGAGGCAACTGTCCATTCACGAGACTCTGTTACACCTACTTGGAAACAATGAAGCTCTTAGTTGGGTTGGGTCATGTGCACTGAATTTACATGACGATGCCCACAGTGAATTTCCAGCCACCTACTTTCTGTTTCAAGTCATGTCTCTTTTTGGATTTGTGCATTTTAACTAATGCTTTTTCTCCAGCTGAAGGATTTTAGTCATCAGACATCTGGATCTTTCTCTTATCAAAGAAACAAGTTTAGGTAGCATTAAAACTCGCCTCACGAAACCCCTGGACGCCCACAAAGCAGTTGTAAGACACAGATTTTTCATGTTGAACTGTATGATGGGTTTTAAATACCAGGTCTGTTTGTTTTAGAGAGGACAGGACATCTGTGGATAATTCAGCTGTTTGTAAAAACCTTGTCATCGACGAATACTGAATGAATCCTAACCTATAAACCAGCTGATTAATATCTGACACAATGGATGCTATAGAGGTCTGAGGTCAACAACGTCATATACGACATAACGTTAGTAATGTGAAATATCTCGCTGCATCTTACTGTCCAAAAGCTAATCATTATGCCGTTACAACGATGGCTGCAGTGCGATTGTTTACCTTTGTAATCCTGGAACTGCTCTACTTTGATTTGATTAATGCAAACAGCTGATAAATCGTATATTTTGCCAATAAACCTGATATGCAATGGGGGTTGAATATGTTTGCCTCTAACTGCACATGGAAAGCAGGATAAAATAAATGCACTTTCATTAAAAGCTGCTTTATATCACCTGTTATATGTAAATGTCTTGCTCTGCGTGCTGTCTCATGAGAACTGAAGTCAGGGTAATGCTTGAGGTCAGAGCGTAAAGCCCAGAGCCTCGTGTACCAGTGGGTAATTGTGCTAAGCTAATTAGAGCCTCTGAAGGATGGACTGGGTGTGTTTGAGGTGAAGGTAGGTCAGACCCCCAGTGACTAACTAGGGGTCTGACCTAAATGATAGTGAGGTCCTGTGAACCACTGTGTCAGTGTTACAGTCGGTCAGTGGGGTAAAGTCAATGGACTGTAATGCAGAGAGCTGCTCCACCACCAGCATATTTAAGTTTATGATGCTCTTTTATCACAAAGCACAATTTAATAGAAAAATAAACCATGTTTAGTCATTTTAAAGGTAGTTATATTTGTATACTCTGTTATTTTTGATGTGTTGAGGATTTCAATAACCAAATCATATCATGCAAAGAATAAATCATATTTGAATGACTCCTTTATATCACAGGTAAAAATTAAAAATTAAAAAAAACTAACAATCTGGCAAAGCCTGAAATCCAACCATGTAATGATCATGTGGCAGAGGTGAAGCGCTGTCGTTCACAGGATCTCAGCGTGTGTGTGTGTCTGTGTGTGTGTCTGTGTGTGTGTCTGTGTGTGTGTCTGTGTGTGTGTCTGTGTGTGCATGTGTGTGTGTGCTTGTGTGCGTGTGTGTTTTACAGAGCACAGCTGTGCTTTGGATTTATCTCGCAAAGCTTCTTTACAGCCCTCAGCTATCATGCAGGCATACGATATCGGTACACGAGCAAATGGGCCCAACTGTCTGCAGCCATGTGTGTATAAGAGTGTGCATGTGTGTGATAAGTATTTATAATGACAGTATGTATAAATATGTGCATACTTGGATTTATTAGGGGCACTGGGGTCAGAGTGGTTCATTAGCCTTCTTGGACGCTGGACAGGCTGCTGAATGGCTAAGTGGTCAAATCCGTGCAGAATACTCCCTATAGTCAGCCCACTGAGTTGCACCATATTGCCCCCTTATAAACTTGCCATATGTCTTTTAAGTCACTGCGTTGAATGTACGTGCTGTAAAATACATTTTGCATTTTAATCTTTCTTCCTCTGAAATGTGGTGATGGAGTTTTGACTGTGATTTGTTGCCATTGCTCATGCAATCCTGATTAAGTTGTGATTGAAAAGACACTCACCTCTGCATAAAGATTACTGAACTCTCCTTCAAGCCCCACATTGATTAGAAAAAGAATAATTTCTCAACTGATACCACCCATTATTGATTATGCTGATATTGTCCATCAAAGCAGCTCTTAGGCCCTCGATGTTTTATGTAAGTCTTTATGTAGATTTGTTTTGAGGTCTCCATATAGAACTCACCATTACAGTCTAAATTTAGAATGCACTTCCACTGGCTTCAATTCATATTCAAGTGTATTGATTCCGATTTTATACCGTTTTTGGCTCCGTGTAGTTCATCATATCCACTCAGACATATGCAACATTCCTTTTTTTTGTCCCCAGAATTACCAAAGCGGTTGGGCATAGGTCATTCCAATACAAAGCTCCACCTGACTGGAATAATCTTCCTCTTTATTCAGATCTATTACCTCTATCCGCTCAGCTCATCTCAGGACAACCTGTTCATGTTTTTAATTTGTGTGTACTTAAAATTGCTACTTGAGCTGATGTTATTGATTCATTATGCTGGTCAAGGTATTCAATTTTTCCTGTACAACAGCTGAGGGCTGGGGGTGAGGGTGGGAGTGGGCAAGCAAAATGTCCGTATCTTTGTATTTGCACTGTATGTTTGTTGTTACGCAATGCTGTCTTGTCTGTATGTGTATTTGTGTCTATTGGACTCCCTCGCAACTGAGATGCTACATCTTAAGGGGCTGTCGGCTGTCAGCTGTCGGCTGATCACTGCTCCTCAGGGAAGAGTTAAATTTAGAGAGCATTGTACTGAGTATGGCTGTATGTGACAAAAATAGATTATTCTAACTCCTACTATCTGATTCAGTGTGGGAATAATTAAAATTGTGAAGATTTTCTTAAGCCAAGATCACTGCAGGAAAACATATTCACTAATTGAAAAAAATTATGATGGACAAGATGAGGAACTAATGAGTCCAATTAAATGCAACCATCCCTCATTGATTTCTATTGAATAGACGCCAATAGTAGAAAATGGACAAAATATATTTATACTGAATTATGCCTCAAATCAGCATCTGTGAGTTTTTCTTGTGACTTTGTATTGCATGAGTGTTTTGGGGGTTTTTTTTATTTCAGAAAAATGTGCTTATGTATTTCTTTTTGTGTATATATTTACATCTGCCAACCACTGGAATAATATATAATTTCTCACATTTATCTTCCTCAGCAATATGTTTCCAGCCAACCTGGTTCAAGCCACTTTTCAACAGGTAAGCGAAATATGATCAAGGCGAAGATAAGGCACAAAGGAACATGTTCGACACACAAACTGCAACAATATTGCAGAGTATTTTTTTCTTCTTTTTTTTGACAAATGGGTTTAATATCTTGCTAAGAGTTAGATGAGAGGATTGATACCTCTCTTATGTGTGTACACTAAATATGAAGCCACAGCCAGCGGTCGGTTAGCTTAGCACATAGCCTTGAAATGGGGAAACAGCTTGGCTTTCTCTTTTCAAAAGTGACAATAATAATCTATAAAGCTCAATAAGGCAGAAATGTGTCTTAATTTCTTTTTCATCATTGTTTAAGATAAACATTTGAATTGCATCTGTGGCCTATAGCTGCACTATGTACAAAGTGCTATCATCTTTGTCAGAAAATCATATTAAAGCAATCATTATAAAATAACTATCTCTCTGCTGTGTCATCTCATTACGCCTCCTGTAATTTGAGTGAACCATTTAAATGTTGACACCTGTTCTGAGCTCATACACGTGTCATTATATGTGACAATCTGCTGCTCTCAAAGTCTCTGGTGTGCTGATGTCTGAGCCTGTGTTCTGATTTGGTTTCAAGTATCGAACCCAGAGATTCCCTGAGTTAATCCCCAAACCAACTGTGGCTCAGCTCCTGGATGAGACCACGACGCGAAGGGTCTACATCTACGGTATCCAGGATGACAACGGCACAGATGTCCAGAACTTCTCCCTGGATCTCACGCCGCCACCTGATGTCATTATGAAAACGGCAGCTGGTACCAGCGAAGGCATGAACGTGCTGGGGATTGTTATTTTTTCTGCTACCATGGGTAAGTGGTTGGCATGGATACTGCATGAGTATCACTTTGCACATGTATAAATATGTATAATAGCATAAGTGAAGTCTTGGAACACCCACATCTTTGCATGATTTAATTTTGAAATGTGATGTCCTCCCACGAGGAAGGCAGAGAAAAACTCTTAACATTCTCATCAGTTTACATTGTTGAAGGCGTCATTGTAGGTGTGTGATTGAAGCAATTATCAGTTTATTTATGCAGCATATCCTGTTGTTGTTTTTTTCTTCCTTCAAACCAGGAATAATGTTGGGCAGAATGGGACCCAATGGAAGCGCTTTGGTCAACTTCTGCCAGAGTTTGAATGAGGCAGTTTTGAAGATTGTTGCCATTGTCATCTGGTAAGAGTTGTGTCTAGAAGCTAAACACCACCAAAAATTGTTTCCCAATTTTAACTTGGCGCTTTGGATGCTAATGCCATTCATTTGCTCCATCAGTTATTCCACCACCTTAGTCCAGACTGAAACATCCCAACGACGTTTGTGCTCCACAGAGGATGACTCCTATACTCATAGTGATCCCCAGACTTTTCCTGCCATCACTATGCGATTTTAAATTTTTAGTGAAATGTCTCCACAATTTGACAGATTCCCATTTTATTAAGTACAGATATTCATGGTGCCCAGAGGATGAATATTTATTTATTTCCATGTAGCGCCACCAGCGGATCAGTAATAAAAACTTATCAATGAGAAATCTATCTGATGGATTGGCAGAAAAACATTGGAAGTAAATTGTAAGAAAAGAAAAATTGTTGAGATATTTATTATTATTAGATTATACATCTTATTTACTTTGATGATTGTTAGAAATGTCTCGACAAATAATGGAAATATTGTCATGGAAGTTTGTTCAGATATTTATGTGCCCCTTGTGATTAACTGTAATGATTTTGTGATGAATAGTCACAATTTTCGACCAAATACCTTTAAAATTACTAGCATTCCCAGCTGTACTTTGACTTCATGTTAATCAGCTTCTTAACAGGCTAAATTTAAAACATGGTACGAATTATCGCTGCCAGCTATCTGCTACCTTTTAGTATTGATTGAATTTTGAGCATGTTAGCAATTTAGTGCAAAGCACTGCTTTGCCAAATTAAAGCCTCACAGAAGCCCTGGCTTGGCTGCAGCAGAAGTCTTTTTGAACAGTACGCACCATGACTGTTAAATTTGATAACATGATGAGAAATGCTATAATTTTAAATACATTTATGAACATCAACTTTACCTTTCCTCTTCCTTTCAGGTATTTCCCCTTTGGGATTGTGTTTCTGGTTGCCGGTAAGATCTTGGAGATGGATGATCCTTCAGCCATGGGGAAGAAGCTGGGTTTTTATGCCATTACTGTGGTAATGGGCTTAGTGCTGCATGGCCTGTTCATCCTCCCGGCTATGTATTTCTTCATAACCAAGAAGAGCCCCATCGTTTACATCAGAGGTATTCTGCAGGCCCTGCTCATCTCTTTGGCCACATCCTCCAGGTAAAAGTGGAAAATCAGAATTTCATAATAAAAGGCTTGATTGGATTTATATTCATTTAGTCATGTCAATCAATTAAAAAGGTTTAATCGGGTTAGTCACAATAAAGGCTGGGATTAATTGCACACAACAACATTTCCTCAGAGTGGCTTTTCTTGGCATATTTTATTTACCAGTATGCAAAATATATCTTTTTTGTTGTTGTTGTTGTTGTTGACATTTAATCAATACAAAAATCCATAGTATCAAACATTTGATACAATGTCAAGGCTGGTTGCAATCCCTTCTGCTTTCAAATAAAACACATATATTAATGTTAATCATTTACCATTAAAATAGTTATAGTTTTATCAGTGTACTAGGCTTTTTGCCTCGACAAATCCTGATTCATTCCATCAACTGCACCAGTAACAGTAGCAAATGTACGTAGCAAATAGCAAAATACAATCCTTTTGCACATTGCGCCTTATTTTGCACCCAAATTGTGTGCCATTTAAAAAACAGTTTAAATAGGGCCAATAATCTCAACATTTCTTTAAGCTTTGCCTCTCCTTCATCTCCTCACCATACATCACGGATTGAAGGAAAAAACGAATAAGAGCTTTTTGGAAATTGTAATTATTTGTACATATTGTTGTTTGCCAGAGGCACTTGAGTGCAATGAGTGTTATTATGAAATAGGCCCAATAATAAAGCTTCAGCAAGAAAAAAAAAACATGCAATCAAGAAAGGGTCATGGTCAAAGTAGATGTTTTTATTGGACATTGCTAGAATAAATAGATCAGATAATGGAATTCACCTTGAATGTTTGTTGGGTTCCGCAGTGACCCTTTTAAACTCATTCTCCACCTGAGCTCTGACTTCATGCTATGATTGTCTATATATTTAAATATATACATATTTTTAAATATTATCTTATAGTCCTCTGCCGCAGCTGTTAAGGTTCCTGCAAATGAACTATTTGTTGTGTTATTTTCTTTTGGCACAGCTCATCGAGAGGTAGAAATAAATGTAATAATAATATCTTTCTGCAGCTTTCAGGTCTCACCTAAAAAAAACCTGCTCACACCATGAAGAAAATAAACAAAGCTGATCTTCTGCATATTGTTATCGCAGCATCTCAAAGAAATGTGTACATATTGCATGCATATTGGCTCTTGGCTCAAGAGAAAATAGGGGTTTTTTTGTCGGTTGATTCACGACGCGACACTCAGGGCTCAATGTCAACTATTATTTATCTTTTTCTTTATGCAGCTCTGCCACTCTGCCTATCACCTTCAAGTGCCTCCTTGAGAACAACCACATCGACAGACGCATCATCCGCTTTGTGCTGCCTGTCGGGGCCACCATCAATATGGACGGCACCGCGCTCTACGAGGCAGTAGCAGCCATCTTCATCGCCCAAGTGAATAATTATGAGCTTGATTTTGGACAGATCATCACAATCAGGTAAGGCTCGCTGACTTTTGACAAGACGTGGCTCATAAAAGTGGACTTCTGATGAAAAATGTCATCATAAAAAATGTCAGCACATGAGGAAAGTTGAAAATAGAGAGGAGATTATCACAGTTTTGTCAAATATCTGTTTGGAAAGGAAGCTGCTAAACCCTTTTTATAACAGCAGTTTCTACAATATTAGCGATGTCGACTTTTTAGCAGCTGTCCTCACTCGTCACAGGGAATATTTTTCCCCTTGGAAAAACAGTTGTATAATCTGTGGCTCTGAAGAGAGATCTGTAAAGCCGGAAAAAATAACCCTAACGGTGTCATCAGGGTTACTTTTTTTTTTTGCCATGTTTTCATCAGAGATTACAAATAATCTTAATGGAGTTTGAAAGACATTTATCTAATGAAAGCTAAGTATATGCCAAACTATTCCTTTGAAATCATTTAAATCAACTACTCTGCAGATTCTTATCACAACAGCAGTTTTGCAAATGAGGAAAATCCTCCTAGTGTCTGACAATGTAACCAAATTTCATCTGGGTCAAAAAATGATCCAGGCATACTTGTGTGTTTTGAGTGCAACATGTGAATTAATCCAACGTCACACATTTAGTTTAATTCTGAATTAATAAAAAATATTATGGGATTTACCAGATACACATACAGTATGTGTAAATGTCACACAGATTATGACTCATATGAGCTTCTTAGTCTGATCTGATCTCTACTAAATCAGTCTGGAAGCCCCGGGGACACAGACAGACAGACAGACCAACAAAAACTAGCTTCCCACCAACACCAGCAGCCTGTAACTTTCATCAACATCACCTGTGACCCACCACAGGTCCTGGAAAATGGCCTGTCCTTCCTCTGATTTCCTGACATGTCCTTCTGTGATAACATTAGGCAGACCTCTCCTCATGGCTGCAGTCTGTGACCATTCCCTCATAATCCCTTGGCGGTAAAACCCATATTACTCATCTCCCTTGTCACGCCAGAATTATAATAATTTTTCCCCCTCTCTGCGTCCCCTTCCCGTGCTGTTTGGCTGCTGACCATGGAGCCGTTCCATCTGCATGCTAACCCAACCTCAACCCCCAACCTCAGGCCAGCAGAGGGACAGTTTGTCCAAAGGTCCAGAGGTCCAAAGTCTCAGATAGAACGTCTGTTTAATTATTCTCCCTACATCTCCTATTCTCCTGATAACATGGCGACTTCAATATTCAAATCCTTATTAAACGTCGTAATACTACAGTGTAAAAACAATCTGCTACATGTAAAGGTCCTGCATTGAAATGCGTACTTAAGTAAATGTACACAGGTATCATCATCAAATTATGCCTAAAGTGAAAAAGTAAAGGTGTGTCTTTCACTTAATAGCTCTAGTGTTAGATATATTGTGTATTATCTTGTTGGATGATCACAGTCCTTTCCCAATTTGTACTGTTTTTATATTCACATTGATATATATATGGACATTCTGCATATGTTTATTGTCTCTGGGGAATCTGCTCCATAGGCTTATGAGTTGATATTATATTGAGTTATGACCAAGTTATTTCTTAAATATTGCTCATGTCATGTACATAAATAATATAATCATGTATTTTGTATGTACTAGAAGAGTACTAGAGTATTATATTCAAGAAAAAATACTCAAGAATCTTTACTCAAGTAAAAGAATTTAACTCAAAGTTCACATTACTTTGTAATGATGAACTCATTTAGGCTGAAATTGCCAGTGGGTAGCGCTGTTGCCTCACAGCAAGAAGGTCCTGGGTTCAAATCCACCTGAGTGACCTGGGGCTTTTTTCTGTGTTGAGTTTGCATGTTCTCCCTCGTGTCTGTGTGGGTTCCCTCCGGGTTCTCCGGCTTCCTCCCACCAACAACAACATGCAATATAGGTGAATTGGTGACTCTAAATTGCCTGTAGGCATGAATGTGAGAGAGAATGGTTGTTTGTCTTTCTATGTGGCCCTGTGATGAACTGGTGACTTGTTCAGGGTGAACCCCACCTCCCGCCCAAAGCCAGCTGGGATAGGCTCCCTACACAGGGTAAGAGGTTACAGAAAATGGAAGGATGGATTAATAGATATATTAATTAATATATTAACATAGAATTGCAGACAGACTTTGCAGCCTATGCATACCACTAATTATCAATTATAAATATACAATGATCTTCCTCTATACAGCACTATAATTATACAGAAAAAAAGACAAAATTCACATGGCTAACAATAAAATGTTCTAATGACACTGTGGGAGGTGCAACATTTCTATTAGGCTACAGAGATGAAATATCTCCCTCATCAACAGGAGAATCAAATATGATCAAAGCAGAAAAGACAGAGATGTATAAATAATATCAACTCCACAGTAACTGCAGCCACAAATAAATAAAGATGTATGTAGCACACACATACAATACTATGGAGATGCAGTGGTTGTTGGTAATGACCTGTCTGATTATCATTCCATCTGTGGCTCATGAAGATCATGCCATTATAGACCGCCAAGGCCACACTAAGTGTTTTTAAATGAGACAGTCCGGCCCACAGAAAATTCCCCATCTATGTCACCAGCTCTTCTCATCCTTACCGTCTGCATCTTTTGCCTTGCAACATTGACAGCTGGAGTTCGATGAGCAGTCATCCTCAAAGGCATTGTAGAAAAAGCTATGTAGTTGAAGTAGCTGTAGTAAAAGCTGTGGTGGCGTTTGTATCGATAATAGCAGTAGCAGTAAATTTTGTTGTTATTAGAAATGTTTTTCTCCAATTGTTTATAAAAATTATGATGAATTTCAACTGATAAATTTGCCTGTTTTCAGTTTTTAGTGCAAACAGCCTGTTTGCTAACAGTCTGTCGGTGAGAATGGGGTTAAACAGGTCCCTTATCTTGACCTGCAAGTTTTCTCATCACACTCTGCACACCCTCAACAGATTATACCCAAAGTTTGTCACCAGCATCAAGATAACCTGTCCTTGTCCACCTCCCAGCATTCAGGTGTACGTGAGATCTATATGTGAGGATCCTATCTGTTGGTCACAAGGTCGCAAAATAGTTGAGAGAAAAACTGTCCACACTGCAAAAATGGCTGATAATCCCATATTGTGAACTGATCAAGTGTCTTTGCATAAAATAAGAATCTGCAAAGGGATTGAAGGTCTCATATAAATGTAACGGAGTAAGCAGAGTGCAATTTGAGATGGGGTGGAGTAGGATAAAAGAGTTTGAGTACCTCAAAAATGTACACTTCACCATTGTGCATAGCCCCTTTATTACTTTACTGATGCACCTCCATCTCTTGTTAACCCATCTTCACCTAAATTCAGAACATAAACCCCTTTAATGGAGACTAAATACATGTATTATGCTCCTGTTTGTTCTCTCAGCATCACTGCCACTGCAGCCAGTATCGGTGCAGCTGGAATCCCACAGGCTGGACTTGTAACCATGGTGATTGTGCTGACCTCTGTGGGTCTGCCCACCGATGACATCTCCCTCATCATTGCTGTTGATTGGGCTTTGTAAGTCATGGTTAATCTGCTGAACACAATCAAATCCACCAATTAAGTGGGTAGAGCATTGAATTGTCTTCCTGCAAATGTATCTTATTTCTTTCTAGCTTCAATAAAACTGTGGATAACTTTTGATTTCATCATTTAGGGATCGATTCAGAACCATGGTCAATGTGATGGGTGACGCCCTGGCCACAGGCATTATGGCTCATATCTGCAGAAAAGATTTTGTCAAAGAAGGGGAGCAGGTAAACCGTACATTTATTGTCTTCTGAAAGTTGTCTTGGCCTATGAATAGAAATATTCATCATAGTTTAGGAGGACAGATAGAAAGAGGGTTATGGTTGAGATTCATGTAGAGATTTCACCATAATGTGCCTGCTGCACTCTATGACGTATTTCTTTAATGCTTTTCTTTATATACTGAAGTCTACTGTTTACTAGAAAAACTCTCAAATATAATGCAAATTATCATCAGTAGTTTATGGTCCAGATCTATTCATCATCTAGATTTACTCCTTACCTTTCACAGATACATGAAATCCATTTCAGTGTCTCTGAATCTGTGTTATCTCAGCTGTGCCATGTCTCCGCCCCCCTCTCTGTGATCCAATACACACAGTGACTCTTACAAAAATCAAAATTTTCATCAGAATCTGTCGACAAATATTCTATGTATATCTTGGGGACAAACAAACGGAATGGATGATCACAAACTCCTCCGGCAGGTAAATAATTAAATGACATGAAAATACCACAAAGGAATAGAGTCTGTAACAGACTGGACTACAGCATGCAAATGATAGTGTTATGTCTGTATGAATGTTAGAATAACATGGATTATTATAGGCAAAATAAATGGCCCTTCATCGAGATTAGGTCATTTAATTAAATAGTAATGAACACATGGGTGGAATCAACAACATTAAAAAAAAAAGTATGACCGGAGGGAGAAACCTGTGGTCAGTGTATGAAACAATCTTATTAATACATAGAAAATCTGTGGACATGCGGTTTACAAATCCAAGGGCATTGGGAATACGTGAGCATGGATTGCTTAACCGTCGGATATCATAGTTAAACTGTGCACATGAATACTGAGAGCAAAATTACACATGACTAGTTATTCTCAGCTGACCCAGGGGTGCTCCATATATTTGCTTTCTTGCTGTGTGAAACTACATTTCATTATCATAGTCATTAACCTGTCATTTTTTCCATTTCACAGAGTAAACTCCACGAGATGAACGTTTGAAAATGACACACGATTCTGAGTCGCTCTCTTTCTTCTCCTCCATATTTGTTGTGTCCACCAGGTGCCTCTGATCTGTGAAACTAAGCCCATGATAAGCATCCAGCAGATGATGACCTACCAGAACCAGAAGAACGGCTGCTACCAACCACATCCACCTGGCAGCAAGCAGGACCACCTCTCCCCAGACGTGGCTCGCCTGATCCAGCTGGAGGAGGGGATCCGGCCGATAGAGAAGAAGAAACGGGCTCACTCCTCTCATCACAAGAGAGACCACAAGGACAAAGACCACTGTTCTGTAGATATGAATGGGCTGGAGACGAATGTATAAAAGCTGCCGCCCTGTTAGCAGCCATGGCTCATCAACAGCAGCAGGGCCAGAAGGAGAGGAAGAAAAATATCGAGGTGACAAGTTCACACGCTTTTCTCTACCGAGTGGCCCAGAGTGGATTACTGCTGATGACACTGGAATAAAAAGACTGTTTTTTTTCTACATAACCTAAATTATGACCCACATTTGACTGTGTGTGTTTGTGTGTGTACATATTTATCAGAGATGTATTATTTGGTACCGGCGGTGACAGCGTGCTGCTCTAGGTGACGGACATTTCAACCTGAAGAACTGATCCTGTTGGAGGTTCGCTAACATCCTCTCACATGAAAAAAAACAAATCCCTTTGAAAGGAGCCAGAATGAAGGACACAGTGGCTCATATTAGATCTAATTAAAGGAACCCATCCATCTGAGGACTGTGGAAAAAAACAGAAAACACATTCATCCCTTGTTATTCATTAAGATCTGGTTGATATATTTTGTGTAATAATGGTTGAGGGGGGGGGGGTGTCATTCTGTTCTCTGTAATGAAACTCAGGCAAAATGTTGCCTGTTTGTAGCATTTTTCTAGTAGATTCACAGACTACATAACAGAGACAAAAATAGGACAAAGGAAGATAATTGAGCTAAAACAATAAACCTTTATTTTGACATATGAAATCAGTTTGGTTCAATTTCAGGAAAAATGAAGGTTTCAGATATTGTGGTAAAAATGGAGGCTGTTGTTTATGATGATCTAAATTTTCTCAGCAACCTTTCCTGACACTTCTCTGCCTTGTGGTCCTGAGTCTACATGGGTACTCTGCCTCATACTCGTACTGTAAGTTCAGTGCCAGAATCAAGGCTAAAAGATGAAGGTCTCAGCGAAGACCAAGTGTGCGTGTCCTTGTTTTGAAGTCATGTTTCGTTTTTCTTTGCATCCCACTGCATTCCCTCTTTGCCTTAAACAACCAATAACAACCAAAGGAGAAGCACACGGGACAAGTGCACTGATGTACGCAACAACAGCAGAACAACACAAGTCAACAATCACAGGTCATACTCTGAACTCTGTCTATATGTGATATTGTATATGTATGTATTTCAATTGTGTAGATTTCACTGCCATGTCAGTATGTTTCAAGAGCTGCCATTCTGTATTTTCACTGTAGTCCAATATTTATAAAAACATACCAACTCTGTAAAAAGGAGGGGAAAAAATCAAGAAATGAAAAATACATCAAAAATGTTGATATAGTGTATTGTTGGGAGTTTTTTTTTTTTTATTGTTTTTGAATATTAATTTTGAGTCACAATAACTGCAGGTAAAATAAGGATATGAATTTAAAAAGGTGCAAGCATTAAAAACTTTTATATATGTGATAAGATCCTGGCTCATAATGGCATACAGGAAATGCAGCTGTTTATATGAACAAATAAGCAAATGTCCTGTTCAAACATTAATAAAACCCTTTGTAAACTAAACTGAGCCGTCAAATGAGTGAAGACAAGCATTTTTTGGTTAAAAAAACCCCCATCCTATATAAAACTGCTCACAACAAGGTCTGTTCTTTATCTCGAGTAACTGAGCCATGATTTTGAGAAACAGACATTATTGTTGAGTTTTATAATGAGTAATTGAGTTCCACAGGCAAAGTACCATCTAGTTTTATTATTCTCTACAGAAGGCAGACATCTCTAAGGGCCTCTCTCCAAAACGCACATCAAAACAATCTAAATGGTTAAATACCACTACAGGCAAGAGGGAAAATGAGTATTTTTTGATTATGGATGAACCGTGCCTTTATGCTCGCTCTCTTTACCAATTCTACTGAGGTCAAACTAGTGATGTTTTGGATATTTGAATGTACAAAAGTTGGCCCTTTGCACAATCAATGGGTCTCATTTGAACACAGTGGAAGCAATGTATACTTTTTATTTTACTTTCTAGTAAATCTTTGAGCCGGGGGTTATTTATTCGAACTCAGGCTGAGCTTCTTAAGTTGACTTGAGGCAAACCAAGCCTGAAAATCCCCAGCTGACACCACTCTGCTTTATTTCAGCCCACCTCTTCACTCTGTGCTTGTTGTAATACGTACAGAATATCTCCCACAGCTAAATGGTCAGTCAGACAAGCTGGCGATGCAGCTTGGGCATCATCTAAATAACACCATGTGGTAAGCCAGTCTCCTGGCAAAGGATAGCAATTAGGAATGGAGGCTGGGTCTGGCAGAAGGTGTGGGTGGGGGGGTGGATAAACTAAAGAATTAACAAATGGAGGGGAAATAGAGAAACAGGGCACAAAAGCTGGAAAACAAAAGTGTGACACAAACAAAACAACAGAATCCCTATTAAAAGTCTAACCAGTGGAAAGTAGCACAAAGCTGTGCAGTAGTTATAAGTCTAATAGCATTTGGGTAAATGGGTTAGTGATGCAATAACACTTTATAAATGACGCTATGTGCACAAGTACTTTCTTTTAATTGTGATTTGTGTAAACGACTCTTACAAACGTATGACAGTATGTTTCAAACAAATAAACTGAGTCTCATGATTTTCAAATCAGTGCTTGTTCACAATAAAATATAAATCACCCCTCAACTGTAAAGAAAACATGGAAAGTAAAAGTCAAATCCCAGAATGACCCTAAATCCATCCTGTAACCATAGACAAAAAATCTAAATCTAAAGTCTCCACTTCATTACACTACACTACATTACTTCTTTTAATGCTTTTAATGGGAAAAAAAAGCATCAGGAGTTATTATTGTAAGATAATTTATTTTCTAAAATTAACATTTACAGATATACTGTGTGTGTGTGTATATATATATATATATATATATATATTCTCTTCAAACAACTTAAGTTTTTAGACAGAAATTAGAGACACATACTGAGAATTTAAAGCAGACATGATGATGATAGAGTAACAAGATCCAACAAACATGGATATTAACAATACTCTATGTACTGTGCAAGTGTGCCCTGATATCAAAGTAGCAGCTAAAATTGAAATATTATCCAATAAACACATTATCAAAGTATTCAATTAGCTTGTTGATTAGCATAATCCAAAGAGGGATCAAATTTTCCACCAAATCTGTCCTTGATGCGTCTTTCGGAGGACAAAAAGGTAACCTCACGTCTCACAGCTTGGCCTTGCCCGGTGTGACCTGGAGGTTCTGCAGCTTCATAGCCATGGCCATGTTCCCGGAGATTTTCAGCTTCCCTTGAAAGAATGCCTGAATAGACAGAAGAGGACAAAGAAAAGAAGTTGACCTTTAATAGAGTTGCACTTCTCAGAATTCGTCCCTGAAAGATGCATCTCTATAATTAACTGAAAAACAGACCATTTTCTTGTCAAAGTGTGTGTTTCGTTGTCACTGTTCTAACCCCACATAATTGGGAAAAACAATTCTACTGCATGTCTTAGGTGAGACACAACAGATGGTTTTTGGCTGCCCAATAAACCTGCATCTCCCACCACTGAGGGTGGTTTATAGTGTTTAGAGCCAAATCCAGGGAATTCATGTGATTTCACAAATAGCCTATTAGACTGGGTTAATACAAACTCTGATGTGTTTTCCTGCTTAGTTCATGTAAAACTAATGTTACATTTTGTTCTTGCTAAAAACAAATATGTGGTTGAAACATGATTGCACACCGTTTGTGCGTTCAGCTTTCCTGTCATCAGATCCAGAAGGTCCTCGTCACTCATGGATAATGTGCAGTCTGCCTTTTTACCTAAAAGGAAACAGAAATCAAGAGGAACCTATTCATTATGGCTCATTACCACAAAATATCAAACGCATCAGAACTAAACAGAAATAAATTAATATTTGCTGTTTCCTTATACACGGGAAAAACAACCCCCACTCAGAAAAGGAGAGAAAGAAATACGTTGTGAAGACAAACATTAGCCATCATTGTGTGTGTGTGTGTGTGTGTGTGTGTGTGTGTGTGTGTGGAACATGATTGTGGAGGCCACAATAGGCTTATAAAGACTGAATGCAAGATTGACAACACACCAAAAATGCTGATTTCATCAAATAGATGAAAACAGATTGTGCTTTTAAAGAATGTTTGTGTGTGTTGCTCTTTGCCCTGAAATGTAAGTTCATCTATCTTTTAGTTTCATGTTTTGTCGTCCATTGTAAAATCCAAAGAAAACATTTCAAACTCCAGCTGTCATGTTGAAGACTATATCCAACCCAAAACTCATGAAATATCAACCTTTCAACTGTCCCTCACGTTGTTAAAATGCAAGACACTTACCAAAGGAGTAGAGCCTCTTAATTTGACCTCTCTGTGAGGACTGAACCTATTTCTCTTTTGAGCTACAAGGAAAAAGAGCTATTCTCAGAAAGTTATGATTTTTGTCTATACTCTGGTACATGTTTTGCCCCCACAATACAGATTAAGAGGAGCATAAGCAAGGAATGTGATGCACAAATGTGCGTGTGGTCTCTAGGAAAGAGGAAAAACAACACATGAAATGCTTTGTACGTTGGTGGATATACTGTTGCTAAGAGATGTTGGACAGAATGACGCTAAATGTAGGAGAATCAGGTGCAGGATAAAAATGTAAAACTTGACGAGAGTTTTTTTTAAAAAAAACTCATTTAGATGCATACCTGCGTCATTGGTGACAGAGCCTTGACCATTTTTCACATCCACAACCCAAGTGGCCTCTTTCCCATCTGGTCCATCCTTCACTGTAAAAGCAAACACTCCACCGATCTTTGTGACAAGCTGCTCTCCTTGCTGCAGGAAGTTGAGAAGGTTTTTTTTTTTTTTTAAATCCTTGTCATTGTAATGGTTGCATGCAGGCAGAACTTACAAGGACATTTCAAATTAAAGTACTAAAGCCATTCACGGTTATGGAAACAGGCCGTCATGGATGATTTAAGTAAAAGACATTTTGTTTACAGGCATACTCTGTTTAAAAAGACAGAAGATATGATTTGATTGTCTTTAATTAATTAGAAATATTCCCTTGAGAGTTTCTGAACAAGCCTTGTAGAGATTCAGATGGTTTCCCTGCAGCATTGTGCCTTGGATCACTGTTCATTTTCTAAAAAAATGCAATCAAATAAAACCATTGCTTCTCATTCAATTCAAAATGGAGTCTATTGTTCAGTCAAGAATACGCCGACCCCCTTGTTCATGATTGTGTATATATATATATACACTTTATGTACAAAAGTATTGGGACACACCTCTGAATATGGAGGAGGTATTATGGTATGGGGTTGTTTTTCAGAGACTGGCCCCCTTAGTTCCAGTGAAGGGCTATCTTAATGCTTCCCCAGTTTGGCGAAGACCCTTTTGTGTTCCAGCATGACTGTGCCCAGATCCAAAAACCAGTGTCCTTAAAGACATGGTTTGGTGACTTTGGTATGGACCTGACGGGCTTGAGGTCAGGGCTCTTTGCAGGCCAATCGAACACCTTTGGGATGAACTGGAATGGAGATTGCAAACCAGGCCTTCTTGCCCAACATCAGTGTCTGACCTCACAAAAGCTCTTCTGGATGAATGGTCAGAAATTCCCACAGACACATCCCAAAATCTCGAAAGCCTTCCTAGAAGAGAGGAAGCTGTTCCAGCTGCAAAGAGGGGACCAACTCCATATTAATGCCTATAAATTTAGAATGGTATGTCATAAAAGTTCCTGTAGGCAAAAGGGCCAGGTGTCCTAATACTTTTGCACATATAGTGTATTTGTTCATACAACGGCATTGTGAATACTTGGTGAATGACCAGCCATGAATCTTATGGTTACAACACCATATATATATTTTTATCAGCTACATTTTAGTAAAGGGTGCAAGTAAATCTCACCTCTGTGTGACGGCACCTCAGCTCTCTAAGTACCTCTCTCCATGATGTCACTGTAATCTGGCATGTGTCGACAATGGCTGTTATCATAACCCTACCTCTAAAACGATTTGAGGACACACTGTATCACATTTTTAGCTTACTTCATTGTTAAAAGTTTAAAAAAAAGAATGAAAATACTAGGAGAGAACTAGCAGGGTCGCCTTATCAGTTCCTCTTTAGAGAAATGGGAAATACTAGCAATCATCGATCAAGGTGGAATTTCCCTGCAGCTTTTCAGAGCGGCTGATTCTAACACTCCACCAGGAAGCAGCACGATTACCGTTTTGCGTCACATCGAGAAGTGTAGGGAGAGCGTGAGGCTACATGCAGACTTCCAGGCATTTAAGTGGCCCTAATGACAGCTGAAGACCTGGTTTTCGAAAAGTGGCTCTCCTCTTCGAGGGATCAGCTAAGATCACATGAGGGATGTAAATGACAGATCCGTGATAAATCATCACTGTCATTTGAAACAAAAAGTAGCCGTTGGATTCAATTGTGCCTTAAATTACAGACATTACATACACTAATGACACAGCCAGAGGGCAGATTCAAAGAAAGCGCCAGGAAACAGCCTTACTAATGCACATTAATTATGGGTCCAAATAATCTCCTGATGCGTCAAAGCAGTTATCAAACTCCAGGAACTGCTAATTTGACCGTGTTTCTAGAAACATTAGGACAGCTGCCATGCCACATGACTATGAGTAAATCATTGTATAAAAGATCAACCACATCCCATGGAACTAGCATGTGTTTTAGTACAAACAGGTTGGGTATTATTGGTACTATATTTGCTCAGTGCACCTTGGGAGTAGATGATGCATACCTTGTTGTTGGGGTTTTACTCTGATTGCACCCTCTATAGCTTTATAAAATAGCAGACAATGTACACAGTGACGTAAATTCTTTGTTACGTGTCCCTGAAACCTCTGTGCTGAGTGACTCTGCTATCTGTTGCTTTCGTAGATAAAAGTATACGACTGACAATTGCCCCCTGCCTTCAAGAGGAAGGAATATAAACTCACAACGACCTTGGCTTTCTTTAATGGATGGAGCATGTATGAATCGCTTATGGTAATATTCGGGCAACATGGAAAGATCAGTAGAGCCAGACGCTGTGAATGTTTTTAATTGGATGGAAACATACGGATTCCATCAGATCAAACACAGAATAAGTACGTCGAGGTTTGACGGTGACTTTTTTTCTCTTTTTTTTTACCTCATGTAGACGATTTTCTATCTCTTTGAAGACAGGATAAGCTTTAAACCCCTCCAGACCACTGTCTGAGCTGGTGGGAACTGCTGCTACATGAGATCTGAGAAGAAGAGACAGCGATCAAAGTTCACTTTATCTGAAAGAAAAGAACATCTAGTATATCAAACTAGATATTCTAACTTTAGCTACAGGGGCAAGAACTCCATCAATGGGTCAACACAGGACTCGTAGCAACACTGGTATTAGTATAGACAAGGACTGAAAGAGTTTTTTCATATTAGGTCTACGCACTGAGGACCTAAAGACTGATTACATAACAGACCTATAATAGGACCTGCAACAATTGATCACTTGAATAAAATAATGCTGCTAGCTGAACTAAACAGAAATCACTAGTCAGCGTTTCCTCACCTGGCCTCCTGTGGGAATCCCATCCTGTAGAGAGCGACAACCACAGCTCCACCCAAGCCGATGTTATGTTGCAGGGCCACTTTAGCCCCCGAGACCTGCCTCTTCCCAGCCTGCCCTCGGAGCTGCCAGCACAGCTCTGCACACTGGGCCAGACCTGAGACAGCAGGAAGAGAGGGGAAAGTGGGTGAGGGGTAGGGGTGTCGGGTGGGGCGGGGACCTGGTAATCTCATTCACTGATTTATTCATTTATTTCTGTTTTACTCTTAAAACTCTTATTACCTTATTTTTTTGGGCCACTTGTGAGCAGCAGCAATAAAGTTGACATTGTAAACTTGTTAGAAAACTGTTGCTTTTTTTTTTTACACATCCAGCAGACACAGACCAACATAAGCAGTCATTTGGAGTCTATCTTTCTTTATTACTGACAAGATGACCAAGAATGAGTATGTCTGAGACGCAAAAGCATTCTGCAAGTATTAAACACAATATCCTCACTAATAGGGTGACAAATTCTTCCCTAATCTGACAACTCCCCTCCTTAATCTCACAGGGGACAGCTCTTACACTAGCATTATGGCTATAAGTCTTTCATCCCAACCTGCTTAATGAGCTTTTGCATTTCTCCATCATGCCAATAAGCTAAGGGACTTATGGGTAATAACCTCTTCATGGTACTTTGTTGACATTCTGCAGATCTCCTGATGCTTTCTATGAGGACGACTACAATATCAAATGAAAAGCCTTTTACTGCAATTTACACACAGTTGAAAAGAAACCCTCAGAGTGACACAGGGAGAGCTGGTGTTGGTTAAAAGAAGGCAAGCAGAAAGACAGAAGATAAATCAAAGAAAAATGTGACCGTGACACGGTGAAGAAGTCTAATACTGCATTATTTCACCCTGTCATCCTCTCAGTAATGTGTGTGTAGCTGAGTGCACACAAACATAATACCTTCACAGTGACTATGAATATTAGAAATGAGATATTCATCAATATAAGATCTGCCAGGACAGCGATGAGCGCTAGCTGCACTGTTTGCTCAGTCTAGTCCCTCAGCAGTTAAACATGCAGAGAGCTTACAGGTCAGGCTTTCCGGAGCCATGGGCAGCTTCTGCTCTTTCTTACCATGAGACAGACGCCACCTAGTGGTCAATGTGGACATTGTCTGATAAAATCTGACACCTGGTTGCCCATCATGATAAACATAATTGTCTATATGTGATGAAGAGTTCATCTGTGCTCCAAACAGGCTTTAAATAATCACTGGCTGCAAAAGCTTTTTGACCCTGGTATTTTGACTCCCTACCAGTCTGGACTAAGCAGTGTGTACTTTGTCTTGTACTATATGAGAGGTGGGTTTCACTGAGAGCGAGAGGCTCGGCGTACCTGTGGCGCCCAGAGGGTGTCCTTTAGAGATGAGCCCACCACTGGGGTTGACCACAAACTTGCCTCCATACGTGTTGTCCCCTCTGTCAATCAGCTCTCCTGCTTTACCTGTAGAGGAGAAGAGGACTTTACAGTATAATATTCTTACATTTTAATGATGTTAGTATCAGTACATGCTTGGTATTAACAAAGCACTGAAGGATATCCTAAATGCACAGTTTTTATATTTATAGTGGCATGTTAAAAGTGTGATTTTAATGTAGATTTTTATAATAAAAAAACACAAACACTATAAAGTTGGTCTCATTGAAGTACAGAATGTTGCTGCGACTTCTGTGTACTCTATGCATTGTCAATAAATGTTCAAAAGATATGAGACATTTTGTGGAAATCAGGCCAATACCTGACCATACATTTGTACGACTGTCGTGTCATTATTTAGTAGTTCTGTATCCTTCCTGGGGCCACTTTTACACCCATAGTAGCTGGATCTTTCAGACCCAGGAAGTACTTTTTGAAGAAATAAAAGGTTACTTCAGCCTGTGGTTACACATAGGGCCACGCTCTACCAGGTGAGCTACCGTGATCCCCCAGCTGCAGATTTTAAAAATGGTAGCTGAAATAAAATGATGCAAGTTCTTGACAAATCCCTCAGTGTGAAAACCTGCCAGGTTTTATTCAGCTTGCTCTTATCATCCCTCATTACTGCATCTCCCACAAGAATGAATCTTAAAAGAGCAACATGTCCTGTACTTTGCGTCAAAGCCAAACGTCTGCATAATTTGATGACGGAGAGGCAAAGTGTCCGAGAATGAAATTTAGTTTTTGGGTTTTTTTCTTTGGTGATTTTACACTGGGTCAAAGGTGAGACAAACACAATATTGTCACAATATCCTTCTGAAAGTAGAGATTTAAATTCAGGTGGAAGGAGGACAGTGGAAATG